>CM074298.1:14512332-15744832 GCA_037194245.1 Opsariichthys bidens
CCAAAAATGAAAATTCAATTCTTACTTACTCACCCACAAACCCGTAAGACTTTCGTTCATATTTGGAATACAAATTAAAATATTTTGATGAAATCTAAGAGATTTCTATCCCTCCATTGACAGTCCACTCAACAACTAATTTGATACTTCAAAAAGTTAATGAACTAATCCATATGAATTGAGTGGATTAGTTCAAAAATCTCTGAAGAAACGAGCATTTTATATGATGAACAGATTTAATTTGGTAGCATGTGATTTTTCTTTCATTATTATTATCATTTATTTTTTAATTATTTTATTGACCACAGAGAGTCAATGATCTCAGTTTAACATCTCATGCGAAGGACAGGGGGAAAATGAGAATTAAAAAAAAAAAATAAATGAAAAACTACCCGAAATAAAACAAGTTAAAAATTTTGAATATCTTATTTCAATTAATGTTTATTTTAAGTTTCATTTGTTTTTAACAATAATATGATATAGAGGTCATCTGTGCTCAGACTCAATGTTATTAACCCTGCCAAAAACACAAAGACCCATAACATCACCCTGACAAGCTCGGTTTAATAAAATCAGCTCAGATTTGCTTTCACACTCAGTACGTTTATTCACGAAGCCTCTTCAGAGGTTAAAAGTCATGTGGGTGTACATGAATCTCCCTCATTCCTTTAAATGCCAAACCAGGCTGGTGGACAGCCTTCTTCTTTAGCAGCTGCAGGCCCTCCAGCTTTATAAATGTTTGGATTGTCTGGAAAGGGAGGCAGCTCTTCTTTAGAATGATATTTTCAGTCTGTGGAATGCTGATGATATAAATTAGTAACATTTTCCCCTGGAGATAGATAGATGTTACACATCTTCCAAAGATCTGCAGGTGTGTTGTGATTAAAGTTTTTTCAAGGACTCTAAATAGCATGAAGCAAAGATGACAAATGACAACACTTAGTTTGTGTAGTTACAGAGTTGCATGCATGAACCGAGGAAGTGCCGTGGAGGAGAATGGAAGATAACTAATAGCTCTCTCCTGTATATTAGACATCTTTGGGCGGCTCAAAGCAATGTTTTGATAGCGTCACAGAGCCAGTGTGTTTACACTCTTTGGTTAAATCAACATACGAGTCCCACAAGTTCTTAAGATAAATTATAGGATGTATATACTAGAGCTGCACCATTCTGGATAACATGAGAATCATGTTTTTTTTTTTTTTGTTTGTTTCAAACAGAGATCATGATTCTGAATCTCTTGAATAAATGATTCAATGATAAATATATTTTTTAACTTGTCACTTGTTGACACCTGGTGGTTTAAAGGCACAATATGGTATTTTAATTTGATTAAAATATCCAAAAACCACTAGCACAGTGTTATATATTTTGTTCAGCTATGCACTTACGTTATCCTAAATATTTCCAAGAATTTGTAAATTCAGGGAAATTCACAATTTTAAATAGTTCCCTGTCCCTCTCTTGTCACTTGCGCCTGTCAATGACGTAATATCTGCGTTCTCCCTGGTTTCCGCTTGTACTGCATAGTAACCATTGCAACAGACGTGAACGTCTAGCTGCATATGCATATGGACCATGGCAAGCAAACTTTGGGACGAAAGGAGAAATAAAACGAGGATCAATATCGGCCTGGTGTTTCCGAGAATGCTTTGCGACAAGCTTTGACTCTTGCACATTAGTCAAGGTAAGCAAATGTAGGCTGCATAAGACCAATCAATGTTTTATAGCTCAACACGATGCAATGTAAGAATATCATCAGCATGATATTGCAATGTTGATCTAGCTTACTGTCAAGTCTCATACAGCCAATAAAATAATACACAGAATAACATTACAACTTTCAACACCCTCAAATGCAGTTTAGTATGATAGTGACATGTTCGACCAAGTGAAACAACGCTGTGTTACCTCACAATATTAATTTGTCAAACAAAACTGACCTTTATGAGTTGCATTTCAGCTCTTGTGAGTAGTTGGGTAGAATGAAATGTCCTCTTTTCTTTATCCCTGGGACTTGCCACTGTCTGTCTCATTAATAATCACGCCTATAATTCTTGGCCACGCCCAGCTTCATACCACAGTCATGTTCAAAAACTCATCCATAAACATTATTTCCCCATAAACATTATTAGATCATTTGGCATGACGGCAAGTTCCACGTTTCACTTATTGACTGCGTCATCAAACTACGCCTTTGTTATTGTTTTGAGGAGTTTAGCGACCCCTAGCAGCGAAAAAAAAATCCATATTGTGCCTTTAATGATGTAATTGTTAGTATTGTTATTCAAATAGACAAGTTACTTTGAAAAGGTGATTTTGCTCTATTTTGTTCGTGTCTGCAGACGTCAGTGTTTATATCCACTCTAAAAAGTTTTTCCCTGTACTTCTGTGTTTATATGAATATTGTTAACCCATCAATAATGACACTGTGTGGTTGAAAAGACTGAAGCTATATGTTATACCTATACATGATAACAGTGTCGGGTAGGGGACATGTTCGGTTCTCTTAGTTTTGCTGAGCAAAGTTAGTATCAGAAATCAATATTAATAAATTAATATTTTACTTTTAATTGGATGGTAAAAAAGTGCATGAGTTTTTTTTTTTCTGTGTTAGAAAATAAGAAGAAAATATTTTTTGAATTTTATTCTTAAGAATATTGTATGAATCTTGTCCCTGGTACCCCTCTGAAGATTTTAGCAGCGTAATAAAGTGGTTTTACTCAAATATTGGAGACAGAAGGTCAGGAAGACAGAAAAGGTCTAAAGTTTTCAAAGGAAATACATTATTTATTTTTACTCATGTCTCTTATGGGTGAAATGTTAAGGTTTTTTGTTTTTTTTTTATCAGTAATAATCCTGCATAGGTTTGTTTAGTTTTTGTATTTCTGCACTGAGAGCTGCTGTCTTTATTGCACTCAGGAGTGATGTGGAAGTACAGACTCACTGTACTGAGAAAAGTGCAGAGAAAAAAGTAATATAAGAGAACCTACACACTAGTACATTTAATTGAATTGTCAGTGTCAGGGAAGACCATTCGGCATTACACCTTCCTCTGTCTCTCGCTCTCTCTCTCGTGTTTATATGACTGCATAGCTTTTCCAGTAAAATAATGCATGTGAAGTCTACTTTGTGTTCTTAGTTTTGCTTCTAATGGAGGCAGTAAGATGAAGACGTTTTTCCCTGTAATTACAAAACAACAGACAGTGTGTGTGTGTGTGGAGGTGCACACTCTCGTAGAGGGATTTGCTCTGGGCTGTTGCTTCATCTCTTTAGGTAATGAGGAATATTTGTCTTCCATCTCCTATGCAAAGTTTACTCAAGATTCGCTTCAGTAAGGGCAACAAATTGGCTCGGCGGTTTGAAAGCGTTTGTTAATGGCTGCACATTACGAAACAAAGCCTGTTAATTTAACTCTTAGAACCCACCGTCAGCCGCAATGGATTTTCCCATCCTCTATAGTTATAGAACTAAAAAAGCTCACTTGTTTCAATAGGGGCATCCATTCCGTGATGGAATTCTGAAGGAATGTGTGGTGTTCCGGACAGGCAGCAGAATGACAATGGATTCGGTGGGCATGGGAAAAAGTTAAACAATGGGACTTTTGTTTAAACTGCGCTGTCCTATAACGAAGACACATACGGATCAAAAGAGGTTGCGCTGATTCGGCTCGAACAACACCAGCTCAATAGGCCTCGTTAACATTGATGCCAAACTACATAAATAATTGCTATATTTTGGAATTTGCATGTAACGGATCATTTCGAACAATGTAAACAGTTGGCTTTCTCCAGCTATCATCGACCACCTCTGCATAAAACCAAAATCAAAACACATGCCAAAAAGCCACAGTGCTTGAATTTTTCAGGGAATTAACCTAAGGTAGGCTTACTTATAGTTGTCTATGCAAGTTAAGCTTAGATGGGGGAAAAACATCTACAAAAATCTAAAAAATTACACGCATTGCCTTTGACATCAGTCATTTGGATCAAATGTTTTTGGAGAACTGAAAATCTAAAATGCATACTGGTAATCAAGCACAAAGGCTTTTCCCTTTGATATGATGGATTCATTAAAGCTGCCATCCGTTACTTTTTTTGGTTAAAAATTATCCAGTGAGTTTTTGAGCAAGTACATAACCAGCCAGTGTTCAAAACTATCTCCTTACCTTAGCCCCATTCACAATGGTTTGCTTGTAATAATGTTTTATGATAAAATCGGTACTGGTGGGTTTCTGCAGGAAATTCGAGCACGCAGCCATTCATCTTTGCATCATTACGTCACGTCTGTTTACACAAAGTAGTCCCTGCTAGTAGTCTATATGGAATGTGAGGATGCTCTTTTTAGCGGATCATTTATAGCCTTTTCTCACAGCAGCTGGAATAATTAAACTTATTTTGATGGCGAATTATTAAAATCCAGAAAGGTTCGATCATCAGTAACAGCTAGAGATTCACTTGTAGTCAAAGGAAAAAGACTTCGGACTGCGGAGGTAACGCTCAAAATACAGTCACTGATGTTGTTAACGTTAACAATTTGAGAACAAAGAATGACAATAGTAACAATTTGGATGATTTGACGTGATTTAATCACCATTGGCAGCACGGTTTATTATGCTTTTTTCTCAGTTGGTCAACAAAAGTGGCAGATATTGTTACTTGTTCAGATGAAGACGTAGAATCTGTGATTCCGAAGAGCCGTGTTCACACTGATGCGACGACTGACGGCAAACATTAGATTCATCCACGCTGAGGAGCCGTGACGAGGCACAACCCACGTAAAGAGAATTCGGCAAATAACTGCAATTGCAGGTTTCAAACAGAGATGGCAGCAAAGAGGCAAAACTTATGGACTGCAGCTTTAAAGAACTCATCCAAGTAAATGGTGCCCATTTTAAAAATCAGGTTGAGTCAGTAATCATTTACCTTTTTATATTTTATTATAATACCACATTATTTTAAATTTAAGATGTATTTATGTGTTCAATAAGGGTTTTAACGGAACAGTTTGCATAGCAAGAGGTGGATTGATGTAGTGCTGCAACGACCCGTCGACTACGAAAATACGTCGACGTACGTGAAATGCGTCGACGTGTCACAGTGTTTACATTCATCTGGCGTAATTGCGGCTTCTGCTCCTGGGAACGGAGAAAGTTCCATTCTATCACAAAAACCTAGACCACGATTATCAACCGTATGGGAATACTTTAAACAGAGGCCAAATAAAACGGTCCTTTGTGCCCTTTACAGAACCGAAATGGCGTACCACCTATGGAATTGGATCTCTGCCAAACGTTTGCGTGCGCAAGATCATATTTTGAGCGTGCAAAAGGGCATTTCGAGTTGAGGAGAAAATCTTCGTCTCGCAAATGAGAAAAATATTTCGAGCGAACGAAAATCAGTTTTGCATTTCTCTTTCGCACGTGCGAGGTTTCAGTTGCTCGCGCTCCTGATTCCCGCCCTGCGCGCTCGCTAAGACTCCCTGCATTACAGACAACACAAGAGGAAAAACACACGGTTCAGGAGACGTTTGTTCAATGGCTTGGACACTAGCAAAGTTCCTTTTAAGACTGTATAGAAAGTCTTTGACACTCTTCATTTTAAAGTTCAAATGTCTACCACTGGACGAGCTTATTTTTAATCAAAATCAAATCGTATTATTACATAATGGCGTGTCCCAGTGTTTCTACACCTCAATGAACTGCTAAATTAGTTCTAACTTCTTACGTAAAAAAAAATCACTAGATTAATCGAAAAAATAATCGTTAGTTGCAGCTCTAGATTGATGTGATTAGTTCTTGAAACTTAACTTCTGAAGAAAAGTGTTTAATTTTTCTTTTTTGAGTGACGGTGTTTTTTGTTTTAACAGCATCTATAGTTTAGTTGCAATGCTATCTGTGTTGATGTCTTCAGATCTTACCTATTAACTGTCAGTTGACGCTTTTCTTTCGGACTAATGCAGTTGAAAAGTCTGTAGAGTGCTTTCTAGCTGCCTTAGTGACCACGAAGTTGGGAGTCTTATTTGATAAAAGTCTCATTCAGCCTCATAATATATAAGGGCTCATGTACAGCCCTGCTGATTTTGCCCAATTATTTTTGATAGGCCATCAATGTTCTGGCCTTTCATGGGCTACTTCACTTGGTGTGATCTAGAGGGGCTCATATAAGCCCTTTTGGGAAGCTTTTTTTGTGTTTATGTGTGGGCCCTAGCATAATTTTAAAAGTAGCAATTATAGATGTTGCTTTTTATTGTAGCATTGCCTTTGTTCATTTACAAGGTGAAGACAAGCTGGTCACGACTGATATGAGGTCATAGAAAGAGGTAGTTTAATAGATGTTCTTCTTAACGACAGACAATGGCGGAAATCTTATGTTAGATTATGTTATATATCATACAGAACATCAGCTTGATCCTGTATTAAGCTTTTTGCCAAATGCTCACCTTGCAAGCTTCTTACGAGACACAATGACTGACTACAATGTTATACTCTTTTGAACAGTTTTGCTTCACTTCAGAAGATTTTGGATGTAGTAACATTTTTAAAATACAATGTCTCCCACAGATCACGTACTGATCCTTCAAATATGGACGTTTATGCAGACAATAGCATAAAACCGCTCAGCCATCAGTTCAGCATCTCCGTATTCTTCTCATGCCCGTGACAGCATTTTACTGATCTCTCTCAACAGTGGTTATCACACAGAGAGACAGCACAGATAACAGCTGAATTCAAGTCCCAAAGGGAGGAGAAGTACACCATTAGAAACCCACATGCTGTCATTTCACGCCTCAATTCTTGTTATGTTCGCTGTTGTTTGCTGTGCCCAGTTTCTAAATGACTGATTTACAGCCCTGAAATTAATTGCCGTGTGAGCGTTTGCATTCGCTCCCAACGGACAGTTCATCAGCATGTACAGTGACAAATCATAGGCGTTAAAAACTGCTGCTATCTGACACGTGTGATCTATGAGGGAAGCACACCGGAAATGGCTGCCCACTCTCTTGCCTCATGTCATGTTGTAGTTGTCCTTTGAGAATCACAAATTGGGAGATGAGCGTTGTGTTTTGCCCTGCTGACACTGGAATATAATATAATCGTGGTTAAGAATTTGGGTGAATCTCACAAAAACATGTGAAAGAATGCTTAAAAAATGTCACCCTTTTAACAACTATTTATATTTTAGGCCCATTATTTTCATTAAGCACATTTAGTTAAGTCACCTTAAATTATTATTATCATTAATGTGTACAAAAAAAAATTATTTTATTTATTTATTTATTTTTTCAACTTGCAGTCAGTATCGGCAATACGACGCTATGATGAAGAAATACTTTTTTAAACAATTTAAAGTATGTGGTTTTGACAATAGTGTTGAGAAGGAGTTGTTTTTTGTTTTCTATAGTGGTATTTTTGAGGTGAAATTATGACTGTAAATTTCACAAGATTTAGATCCCTTTATTTAGGTGATGAATGTATTTAGGTGACAGATGTGATATAAACAGCATGAGCACTCCATCAGTACAATCACCCAGCATGCATCTCAATCTCACAGATGATGAAGATCGAGAGAGGGGGCCGCAAATGGATCCAATAGTGGCGTGGGGGTCTCGTTGTCCACTTGAAGCTTTAGAGGGGCTTTTTACGGGAGTGCGTGGGAGTTACTGCTCGGCCCGACAACCACTTCAGCCAGATGACTGATGCTGGGAAAGCAGAAGGAGATCATCATTAATTGATGCAGTGGCAAATGTAGGCGGCTTTGGAGAAGGAGCACACACACTCACACACTCTCACACTCAAACATGAACACACAGGAGGACAAAGGCCAAAGTCGTGGCTGCTGAAGAGCAGAACACATTTGAATATTGAGCCTGGGTAGTGCTAGCATTTAACCGTTCCATTATCTGAGATCTTTGCTGCGTGGTTGGGAATGAAAATAGCGCTGTCATTTACTTCATTTTCAGATCTGTTTTGGATCTGTTGTATATTGTACATGTGAGGAGATTTTATTTAGGACACTCCATGAACATGGTGAATTCTTCAACATAGGCTCATTGGAGGAACGTGCCTCTACCTACATTCTTGGAAAAACTCAAAATGGACCTACACATACAATTCACTGCAGTTTCCAGCTAAAATGAACACCAGAGGCAGTTAAACATCAACAACTTTTATACTTTTAAATTCCTAAATTGTGTTTTAAGTGGAAGATTATCAGTTAGTTTGACTTAATTCCTTCCACAATGTTGTTTTCACGATACAGCAGTTTCCAACTTTGATACGATACTTTGAAAAATATCTATATTCAATACCATACAGGGAGAACCGCCATACAGATAATTTGTCATCATTTTTAGATTATTTAGATTATTTTGTTGTAATAGTTTACACACAGCACAGGGAGGCTTTATTTGAATTGTTGAACTACATTCACAAAAAGAGACAAGTAAACAGTGAGTAATACAATAAGAACAAATAAATAAAATAGAATAAAGAGAAAAATGAAATAAACATGGCTTCAAGATTTTTAGCTGGGTCTAAAAGTAGTATTCAGGTAAGAATTACTACAGGAATGAAGGTAATCAACTATAAAATAGCACTGGATAGTTTTCATTGTAAAAATTATACACAGGTTAATTCTAACAATTAAAGTTACAAACGTTTAGTCAAGAGCAGCGAGTGATATTCTCTTCGTCTTTTGTTCTTTGATTAACATGATAGACCGCAGCAGGTTTATTAGGCTGCTGTCACTGTAAAAGCTTGTGCACAAGATGCATTTTTTTTTCTCAACTACTTGCGTTCGAAAACTAACTGTATTTACCTAAATTCTTGGCAAGACGAGCGACATAATTTTGTATGTATTTGACCTTTTAAGCACAATAAGCCAAAGAAAAAAGTCACTAGCCGTTTACATCCAAAGTTGTGAATTTATCTTGTGCGCAAGAAACATTTGCAAATAAAGCACTTGTTTCCCTCCAGTGAGTCGAAGAGAACAAATGCCAATGTCACTAAGAAAAATGGAAGTTGCTGCGAAGACATTGTATGTAATAATTTTCCTACATAGTAAATTACTTGCACCTTACATGTGATATGCCAGAATGCATATAAAAATAGGTGGATGCTATGAGAGCACCACTTATGTACAAGCTTTTGGTGTGAGCGCAAAACTTGAGCAGTTGACTAAAATCATGTACAATACAAGCTCTATTCAAACGAAGTGAGTGAGAGGAGGCGGGTGTGTGTCTATTTGCCATCGAATAGAAGAGAAAGTGAGAACGTGCAGCTAGTACTGCAGAAAAGGAAGTATTGGAACCTTTTCAGATATTTCAGTATTGTCCAAATATCGATACTTTTGACAACACTGCTATGTTATGACGTCATAATTCTTTTGTCACACTGTGCTTGATTTGTAAATGAACACATTTTGATGTTTTCATTACATAACCAGCTCCATGTATGGCTTTTCTGGCAGGAAATGTTCTCGGTAGCTCACGTGGTACAGCATTGCCACATAATCTGAGTATGTTTACAGGTCCGAGTACTGTAAATCAAGTCATAAAAGACTTGTAAAACCAAGCTAAAATGGAATGGCTGCTTTAGCAAATAAATTCTCTCACGCTTGCTTATATTAGCACTATTAGTTGGGTTTGTGCTAGAGTTTAGGGATGGACCAAAATTGTTATAGTTGCAGAGGAAAACATTTTTTTTTTTAAATCTTGTGACGAAGTCATGCAGCCCGTGAGGGACAGGATGCCAAATCTGTGCAAGCAAAAGCTGATTGTATTGTAATTGAAAAACCACTGCTTGTTCATAAAGATAATAGGATGAAAAAGTATTCCAACAAAACTTCTGTTTAATATTCCCAAAATCTGTGTGTATTCCATACATTAACAGGATGCATCAGGCGGTGATCACTGGTTCTAAACGGTGCGTGTTTTAAATGAACTTTTTGAAAGGCCTAAGAACCATTAACGGGACCGA
Source organism: Opsariichthys bidens (assembly GCA_037194245.1). Lineage (NCBI taxonomy): Eukaryota > Metazoa > Chordata > Actinopteri > Cypriniformes > Xenocyprididae > Opsariichthys > Opsariichthys bidens. The sequence goes on from CM074298.1 coordinate 14,522,312, forward strand.
AGGTTATGAAAAATTTGGTCCTTCTATTGTTTAAAAAGAAATGGATTCATTTTCATAGCCTGTTTTTACACAATATATCATTTGTTCTTTTGCATGTTCATCGGAATACATTCTCCAGATCTACAGTATGACAGCTGTCAGCTTTGTTGGGTGTTTTCAGTGGTAATTGACATGCTGAGATATAGCAGGTGGACGCCAGAATATGTGTGTGCGTTGTACAGTTAAATATAATGTTAGGTCATGTGACCTTAGAATTGATATAGTCGCATTCAGGAACTACCGGTATGCACCTGCTAGTTGACATGCCATAAAGCAGTAGTTGGATCACAGAGCGTCTGTCTGCGTGTTTGTGATAGTGTGCGTCTGCCTCACTTGATAATTGACATGCTGTAAAGCAGCAGGGGAAGGCTTGTTTGCGCTCTGCCGCTGAAGGCAGCTAGTGGGGGGAGGACGCTCTGTCAATGCACAGCCTGAAGGACCCAAACTTGGCCTGGCGCTGATGGCCTTGGTCTGCTAAGATATTGCAGCCATCTGGTAACGACACCCAGTCTGAACGGAGCCTAACAAGTCAGAACGAGCAGAGTACCAGGGCTCAGCTGCGTCGTCTGCTCGTTGCCACAGACCTAGTTGTCGAGAATCACAGTGATTGTATGTGTCTGTCACACTGAATCCTCGTTCACATTGCGACAGTGTTTAGTAGGAAGATTAGATGCACGTCAAAGGCGTTTCTTGGATTTCAGTCATATTTTGTGATTTGTAGAATGAAAATTTGAATGTAGAGAAATGTACCAAAGTTGAACTTTTTTCAATGACTAGTAAAAGTTTTTGGTTTGAAACATCATGATCTGTTCTTCATATTTTGGCTTAATGTGAGAGTATTGCACAATACTGTTCAAACATTTGGAGGATATGAGATTTTTTAATGTTTTTGAAAGAAGTCTCTTATGCCCACCAATGTTGTGAAGTATTTTTACAATTTAAAACGACCGTTTTGGAATTCAACATATTTATTGCTCTGAATAAAGCTGAATTTTCGGCATCGTCTTCAGTGTAACATGATCCTTCAGAAATGATCAGAAATTGCTGGTTTCTTATTATTATCAATGTCGAAAACAGTTGTGCTGCTGAATATTTTTTGATGGGAACAGTGATGCATTTTTTCGAGGATTTGTTGATGAATAGAAAATTAAAAAGAACGTTTATTATTTAGTAATGAACATGTATTAATTATCATTTATTAGTTTCATTTGAAATTGAATTTTCTTTCTAACAAGGTTCGTTAAAAGAAATGTAATGGGTCATCCCTTGCTGAATTATAGAGGTATTAGGGTTAGTGCAAAATCAGTTTCCAAAATCAACAAAATTATCATGTAGTATGCAGTCAAATGAATAATCATAGTATACCTCTCTCTCTTTTTGCACGCGTGCCAATGTTTACCCTTCCGCCTGCCAAAAGTGGCACACATGCCTAAGGTTTTGACCCCTTGATTTGTGTTCGCTAGATGCTTCCACTTTACACCATGTATGCAGTAAAGCAGTCTGTGGGACGAAGATGTAATTTTATGACAGTAGGTCTGTTTTTGCATTGCTAAAGAAGTGCATTTAGTGTATGTACTGTAGCAGAAATATGCAAATTGGGATTTAGCCAGTTAGTTGGAATGATGCTTTATGTGGGTTATTAGTCTGGACAGAAGGAACCGCGTCAATCATCTAAACCCGTGTTCTAACAGATAGAAGCCCCTACTTGTTTTAAATGCTGTGATCTTTCACACCCTGGCTTAATGAATCTCAATGAGCTCTCACAGTGTGAGGAGAGCTCATGTCATACACTACAGTAGCTGAGTGAGTGTTACTCCTCCCCAGCATATTATCATCTCAGAGCTAACGAAAAGTCTAATGAGTGTAATAAGAATGGGGGAACGGAGCACAGACAATGCCCATGGGATGAGGAGGCACAACGCTGTGATTTTAACTTTATAATTGCTGTAATTGTTGTGCCTTTGTCTCGTGATGTTTGCAGAAACCAATGATAAATGCTTCGATCTGGATTCACACTGACCACTGCGGTCCTAAAGAAGCCACAAAAGACTCCAATAGACAGTAACGTCATCTTCTATTGACACATTGTGCTCATGTCAGTCCCTGTGTAGCGCCTACTAATGACTGCACTGTACATTGAGTAATTTTAGATGTCTCATGGCAGAAGAATTATAGGCTTTATGCTGCTACAATGAAGCCCCCTACCACACAACCCCCTAACTCGACTTAGCCGAGAGAAAAAACCTTAATGACTGTCACAGATTGAGACGAAGGCTATAATCAGGTTCCTGTGTTTTTAAAAAATGGCCGTCTCAGCGCTGTCACCAGTAAAGTGGCTGTGATTTCTAAGATTATTGTGTTAGCTATTCTTTGTTCACTCTGTGTCTTTGTCAGATAAGAAAATGCTCAGCTATGCTTCATTTACTCTAGTTAAAAGGATGGGAGGAATTAGGGGGTTGGAGAAGGACAAAAAAAAAAGAAGTATAAATGAGATGAACTTCACTGGATCAAGGGTGTGTGACACTATTTACAGTAGTTGTTTCCTATTTATAATAAAAGATTACTGTAGTTTTAAAGGATTGTGACTGTATATTATAAAGGGCTCTACAAGTTCAGCAGCAGATAAAGGGCTGATTAATTTCTCAGGGGTGGAAAGCATTCAATTAGTTCTTGCTAAGCAATTTACTGGAAAATAATGTCTCATTTATAAACGGCATATATGTCATAAACTGGGATTTGTGCTCAAAAACAATTCATATGTATAATTGCATGTTATGTGCATAACATGCTCAGAATTAGATTTTATGCAGAACATGTTTTGCTAAAACAAATTCCTGTGCAAGAGTGATAGACAGCTTTTAACAATTTGTAAAATCCTTTTATGTTTGATAATTAAATGAACAGACTTCTTGTGAAGTTAATTGCATGATTTAATTGAATTTAATGGTAATTAAAGAATTATTTTATGATTATTTCATGAACTGAGAGCCATCTGCCAAGTGCCAACCCAATAGAGATCTATAAAAAAAGTTTGAGCTTTTACATGTTCTCATTTCTTACTGAAATATAAGGCTCTCTCTGGTTTTTGAGATGTAGGTGTCGCACTCAAAAGTGGAGGCGGATGAACTTGAGTTTGCGGGGGTGAGGGTTTAGCTTTAAATCCTGCCTACGTCATAATTACTAGATGAAAAATAAATACATGAAACATGCACAGATGAATCTTTCACAATAAGATCAACAACATGAATTTAGAAAACACATTGGGTGAATTTTCATTTCATGCCAACTTCAAGTGTCAAGCATAGAAGGAACATGGTCTATATACATGCATTGTGAATTGTGAATTATGCGTATTACTTGTCCATTAAAGCTGTGATATAATAAATGTGACTTTTTTTAAAGGTTGTGCTGTGTGTACGCTCTCAATTCACAGTCTGCTCTTTGTTTCGGTGATATAACAAAAAAAAGAAATGCATCTACTAACGTAAAGCTGCAATTTTATTTTATGTTTATGATGTTATATTATGATGTTTTTCTATGGCTTGTATGTTAATTTTTTAAGTTTGAGTTTTTCCATTTGTGTTTGTTAGACTCCGCGTGATCCACAATTTTTTGTTTTCTAGTGTCACACACAGGATGTGATGCTCTTGTTGTTTTTTGCACTCTATTCATTTGATTGCTCTTTGAGTGTTTCATTAATGTTGTTTTTTTGTTTTTTGTTTTTTGTCTGTGTCTGAATGTGTGTGTGTGTGTGTCTCACTAGCCTTCGTAACCCTTCTAAATGGTGACCAAGCACAGGATGCCATCCGAACTCTGCACCAGACATCAGTCCGAGGCCGTGACATCACCGTCCAGCTTCAACCCACGGACTCTCTCCTGTGTGTTACCAACCTGCCCTACACAGTCACTGCCAGCCAGTTTCAGGAGCTGGTGCGTTCCTATGGCAACATTGAGCGCTGTTTCCTGGTGTACAGTGACCTTACGGGCCACTCCAAAGGCTACGGCTTTGTGGAGTACATGAAGAAGGACTCAGCCTCCAGGGCACGGTCAGAACTCTTGGGCAAACCGCTGGGTGACCGTGCACTCATGGTGCAGTGGGCTGACGTCAATCAGCTGACCTCTGCTGACCACCTCCACTCCAAGTGCCTATGTGTGGATCGTCTGCCGCTAGACTTTGAAGACTCGGAGGAGCTAGCTCACATTTTTTCAGAGAGCTACAAACCCGTCTTCTGCCAGGTGAGATGTGGAAAAAAGTAGCAGGGGGTGTTAGTTTATAGAACAAGTTGTTTTGCCTTTGGAGAAGTGATATATATTTTTTAATCAAACAGGGAAATGTAGTTTAGTGGATTGTGTTTGTTTTTGCCATTTACAGTCCTTTAAAGGGATAGTTTAGCCTAGAAATTGAATATTTTGTCATCATTTAGTCCTATTTATCCCTAGGACTTTCTTTCTTTTGCTAAACACAAAAGGAGAAGTTTGGTATATTGTCTCTGGTGCGCATTTCAATACAATGAAAATTTAGGAGGATGCGAACTGTCAGTCTCCAGAAAATGACGAAAACGGCCATTAAAAATTCAGCTTTTTCAATCAATCAAAACGGTTGAAGCTCAAGTGTAATTCGTTTGAGAATCTGAATGCATTGATTGTGCTGTATTTGTTTTTTTAAAATTCCCTTTATAGTCATAATATTAATTATGTAACATTTTGATTCACTAAAAAGAACCAACCCTTAAGAGTCATTTGTTGGTAATCAGACTACACTGATTGTGCTGGATGTTTTTGATTCATTACAAAGAACCAGCAGTAACACTTTATTTTAATTGTCCTCTTTAGACATTCTAATGGCTATAAGTAACTTTGCAAGTGCATATCAACTTATTCTACTAACCCTACCAATGTACTAATACTCTACTAACAATCTAATGAAAGTTTACATGTAGGTGCAAAGTTTCTTATGGTCAACAGAATGTCTGAAAGAGACCATCAAAATAAAGTTTAACCGAACTGGCTCGTAAGGGTCATTTTTCACACTTTAGATTAGAGTCCTGTTCTCTCTAACTATTAACCACAACTTTTGCTTACTGCTTATTAATAGTTAGTAAGGTATTTATTAAGTTCAGGTATTGGATAGGATTAAGGGATGTAGAAAATGGCAATGCAGAATAAGGCATTAATATGTGCTTTATTAGTACTAATAAACAGCCAATATCCTAGTAATATGTATGCTAAAAAGCAACTAGTTAATAGTAAGAATTGGACCCTAAACTGAAGTGTTTCTCGGGAATCCAGCTACACTGATTGTGCTAGGTTTTTCTGATTCGCTTAAAGAAATGGCTCATAAGCGTTATTTGTTTGGTAATTAGACTTAAACCGATTGCACTGCATGTTTTTGATTAGCTAAAAAAGAAGCGGCACTTAAGAGTAATTAGTTCAAAATTATGACATCACCTTGAAGGTGATGTATGCTTTTGATTTGCTTAAAAGAACCTGCTGATAAGAGTCATTCATTTGGGAATTCAACTACACCTTTGCTGAGTTTTTCTGATTCGCTTAAAGGAATGACTCATAAGAGTCGTTTGTTTGGTAATCAGACTAAACCGATTGCGCTTTGTTTTTAATGACTAAAAAGAACCAACTCATAATGATTCGCTAAAAAAAGGCTCATAAGAGTTAGTTGTTCATGAATCAGACTACTCTGGCCAAACTCTTTTCATTCTGTTGAGAAAGCAAGTTCGAAAACCATTCTTCATTAACATCTTTTGGTTCTGGTATTTTTTATTTTTTTATAAATATGGACCCGGTTCTAAATACAAATTGGTTTTATGTTTCCAACCTACTCATTAGAGAAGTACTAATATTCTGGCTTTAGAGGTTGAGTTCTGTTTCCAGACTTGATGACGAGCACTGATGTGGAAACCCTGCCTGGCTTTCACTGCTCTCACCACTGTGTTAATAAGAGAGATCTTTCCGCCATGCAGACCTTCTCGAGAAATCAATACCTCCCAGGAAAACTGCCTTTAAGTGCTGATACAGGATATAATTTCCACAACCTCCATCCTAATCAAAACCATTAAAGCAAAAGGGCAACACTGACTTAAGATCTGCAGTTAGGGTGAACACCAGCCAACACAGAAATCAATATGCTACACCCTCTCAATCCCATGAAGCTTTGCAGTAGTATTAAACCTACACCATCTGCTGGAGTGTTGGAGATGCTTCAAGCTCTCAGGACTTTGACCTCAAATTGCATCACAGTGCTCTCAGGCCTCTTTAATACTCAAGCTTTGCTTCAAGAATCAATAATGGAGCTCTCTGAATATTGCCACCCCCACTACTGTACAGAAACTAGATAACTTGACGAACTGTGCAAGTGATTCAGCTCATCTGTGTGCAGGAGATGCCGGAAAATAAGATGCAAAATGTGCCTTATGTCAACAGAAAATGTCTCATCAATATTTAGGAGGTTTTTAATGATCTGAAAGCTTCTTTCATAACTGGATAATGATTGGAAAGAGTGACTCTAATAGTGTTCTCCTAATTGAGGTTCTTCAACACAGCTGTTTCAATATATGGAGTTATTTCAAGGTTTATTCAGTCCTTCTGTTGTAATAGCGGAGTGGTTATCAAACCTTTTCAGTTGGCGCATCACTTGACACTCCAAACAATCAAATATGTAGTGTATAATTACCCTTAGTTTATAGTTTATATGCCGAAAGATCCTTACTAATCCATAGTTTTCAAGACTGCTGTTTGGCTAGTTTCACTGGAGTGATATAGACTGCTTATTAACTAGGTAAAACTAGATAAAAATGAGCCAGATGGCCACTGTTTATGAAGTTGAAGTTGCATCCACTAACGCCAAGTTGTATCTCCTTGTGTTTCTTGAAGGAAAGCTATACTGACATAACTGATGATTTTACTGACATAAAGTCAGAATAGTTTGATCCTAGTTCACATCTTATTTGAAGTGATGACTCTCCACAGAGGATGCAGAAGTGTATTTCTCAAAACCCTGAACATGTGACATGAAATGACAACATTCTTGAGTTTAGTTGGCAGGAAATGTCAGCTCTATTATTTGTGTTTGAAAATGCTTCTTTTTTTTTTCTTTCTTGCATCTCACCTCCCACTTTGTCACTCATTCATCTCGCAGCCCCCCTTCATTCTGTCAGCTCTTTTCCTTTTGCCTTTCTTTTTGAGAAAGACAGCAGTCATGTTATTAGATGACTCAGCGCATTCATGAGGGACATATTCTGACCCTGGCATATATGAGGGAATTACATGCATAGAAATACTGACAGCTGGACACACACACACACAGTACATCCAGATATGTTTAGGTGGACGTGATTAATCGCATATTGAAGGTTTTAGAAAAGATTATTTCCCATTTTTGTTTTTCTTCACCCATTCATCCCTCTCTCTTTGTCTTTTCTGTTTGCCTCTGTGTTTATCTATCCATCTCCGCGATATGAAGGTCAACTCATCTGCTGACCCGTGACCTGACACCCTCAGTAGATTTTGAAGGCTGTCATAACACAAACACAAACAAAAATATCACTTTTTTTTTTAAGACCACCTCCTACTTGAAGATGGTATATGAAGACTGTGGTGGAAATTTACCTATAAGATTAAAGTCAGGCCAATCAATAGTAAAATTATCAAACCAAATTTTTATCTGAAAATCGAAATTCAGAGTAGTCTCTTACAACTAAAACATACCTCAGAGAGCTACAAAGTGAACTCCAGACAAAACAGAGTATTTTAGTTAAACCATACATATTATTTTTTTTGGTTAACAAAGACTCTAAATTGATTGGATAACCAAATGAGTAAATTATCATAAAACCATCCTACTTCCTTTTACTTCCTACTATTCCATTGACTTTCCATAATAGTTATCCGCTTAGTGTATGTAAATAACTATTAGTTGGACCCATCTAAACCCCTAACTTCTTCCCAGCTGACTGAACTTGAGGGCAGAAAAGTCAATATTCTCAAGTCGTTGCTCAGAGAAACTATTTACTAACCTTGCAACGCAAAAGATAAATGGTATCCCATTTACTTAGCCATAAAAGTAACAGATAACACATATACCTCTTTGTGCTCACCAGTCAGGATCTGACACTTGCATATGTGGCTTAATATGTGGCAACAGTCTTCAGCAAACCTTCTTTATACCTTCAGTTCATCCCCACACATCTATCAACACTCTTCTGAAAACATCATTAACAATAAGAGGCAAAGTCTGATACATGTTAATGGTTACATATTTCATTTTTCTCATGGTTTAAAGATTATGAAAAGATCATATAAGGAAGTCTATGTAACCCATTTAAGATTAACAAAATGTATAAGCAACAACATTGATTAAATACACATAAAAGAATATTTCCCTTGCAAGACGCATAGACTAATATGCTTTTAAAATAAGTAATCATGAATGTTTTATGTCTAAAACATATTCATATTGATCCCATACAGATTAAGTGGTCTGATTATTAATGTTCCTGCATTATTAAAGACCACATGTAGGTCATTTAAAAAATTTATACTTCCATTTGGGTGTTTGGATGCTTTTAAATACACCCCTGATTGTTTTGCTGTCCATGGATTTTTTTTTTTTTTTTTTTTTTTTTTTTTTTGCTGCTTTTATTTTTCCATAATATCATGTTGAGTGTATGTGCCAGTTTGTGTATAAGTTTAATAAGTTTGTATATTTATCCCCAGGTTGTGGTGATGTTCTTATGCATTTAAAGGTCAATTATTCTTTTTAGACCACTGTTATTTTAGTGTTATTTATAGTATCATAATATTTATTAATATGTTGAATTATCTTTTATTTTTATATTTCCAGTTTAATTTTAGTTTGTTTTAGTAATGTTATGTGTTTTTTTTATATTTTATCTCATGTTATATTTCTGCAACTTTCATTTATTTTTATTTCAGTTATTGTTTTAGTCATTTTAGTACTTCAACTTAAACATATTTTATTTCAGTTAGTTGCCAAGGCAACATCACTAATTTGTTTAATTTTTCATTTGAAATTCATTTAATTTTAATTCATTTTTCACCCTGCACATTAACAAACGCTGCATAGATCAATCTAACCGTCACAGTGGTTCTCCGTTCCAGTCCTCGCCACGACCCAACTTCTAAGTATTTGGGGCCGTTCACATCGCATCTAAGCACTCATGGAAAGCGCAGCCACGCCGCTTTCTCCTTCTTTCCAAAGTGCTTGCGCTCCTGTGGCGTCTGTCGTTGCTATGCAACCATGAACTTTGCTCAGCAAAGGATTAATTGATTTCTAGCCCTTGCATTAGCTTTACCACTAGATGTATTTATGGAGATGAGAAATAAAACCCCGCCCTGTACAGTTATGATCAGCCGTTCGGCTGAGCTTTCCATGTTGTAACGGAGAGGCCGAAGCTGATCGGTTGGTTCTTGAGGCATTCTGAAAAGTTGAGATGCCGCGTGCCTACATTTGAAATGACGAACTTGCATGCGCAATAGATGAGATGTGTGAACGCCGCCTTTAGCAACTTAAAGGACAGTGGATTTTAAACCTTCTGCCTACAAAGGCTGAGTTAATTTAATGGACAAAAACACTTATGGTTGTGCCGAATTTCAACTCTCTGCCAAATTATTACCCCACTCGTTGAAGTCGCTTTTTTATTGCCTAATCCTAACCCCACCCCTGATCCTAACCCCTCCCCTGATCCTAACCCCACCCGTGATCCTAACCTCTCCCCTGATCCTAACCCCACCCGTGATCCTAACCCCTCCCCTGATCCTAACCCCACCCGTGATCCTAACCCCACCCGTGATCCTAACCCCACCCGTGATCCTAACCCCTCCCCTGATCCTAACCCCACCCGTGATCCTAACCCCACCCGTGATCCTAACCCCTCCCCTGATCCTAACCCCACCCGTGATCCTAACCCCACCCGTGATCCTAACCCCACCCGTGATCCTAACCCCACCCGTGATCCTAACCCCTCCCCTGATCCTAACCCCACCCGTGATCCTAACCTCTCCCCTGATCCTAACCCCACCCGTGATCCTAACCCCTCCCCTGATCCTAACCCCACCCGTGATCCTAACCCCTCCCCTGATCCTAACCCCTCCCGTGATCCTAACCCCTCCCCTGATCCTAACCCCTCCCCTGATCCTAACCCCTCCCCTGATCCTAACCCCTCCCCTGATCCTAACCCCTCCCCTGATCCTAACCCCACCCGTGATCCTAACCCCACCCGTGATCCTAACCCCTCCCCTGATCCTAACCCTCCCCTGATCCTAACCCCACCCCTGATCCTAACCCCTCCCCTGATCCTAACCCCTCCCCTGATCCTAACCCCACCCCTGATCCTAACCCCACCCCTGATCCTAACCCCTCCCCTGATCCTAACCCCTCCCCTGATCCTAACCCCTCCCCTGATCCTAACCCCTCCCCTGATCCTAACCCCACCCCTGATCCTAACCCCTCCCTGATCCTAACCCCACCCCTGATCCTAACCCCTCCCCTGATCCTAACCCCTCCCCTGATCCTAACCCCACCCCTGATCCTAACCCCTCCCCTGATCCTAACCCCTCCCCTGATCCTAACCCCTCCCCTGATCCTAACCCCACCCCTGATCCTAACCCCTCCCTGATCCTAACCCACCCCTGATCCTAACCCCTCCCCTGATCCTAACCCCTCCCCTGATCCTAACCCCACCCGTGATCCTAACCCCTCCCCTGATCCTAACCCCACCCCTGATCCTAACCCCACCCCTGATCCTAACCCCTCCCCTGATCCTAACCCCACCCCTACACCTAATCCTAAACCTACCAATACTAGGGGGGTAATAATTTGGTGGGGGTAGGATTTCGGCACAACACCGGTGGCCCATCATCCAGAAAAGCCTCTAGCGTTATTCCTCTTCAGATGTTCATGCATCAAGCTTGTGCTGCTGTGGTATGCCAAAGAAACCAGAGTGTACAAACCACCTTTTTATTTCAGCTAATCTGAAGTACTCCCAAATCAAAGGTTTGCTCACAAACTCGTTAGACATCGCACTCGACTCCGCTTCACCCGCAATCCTTGGAAACTTTGATGTGATGCGCGTAACGTTAGAGGGAAACGGTTATTATTTTAGTCAGTGTGAAAGCGAAATTTAAAAGGTAAAATAATTGAAACGATCAGTCGATTTAAAAATATTGACGTCGACTAATTATCAGCGTCGACGCATATCTATCGCGACAGCCCTAATTAACTAATCATGAACAATACATTAGTTACTGTATTTACTGATCTTCGTTAACGTTAGTTAATGAAAATACAGTTTGTCAGTGTTTGTTCATGTTAGTTCACAGTGCATTAACTAATGTTAACAAGATTTTAATAATGTGTTAGTAAATGTTGAAATTAACAAAGACAAATAAATACTGTAGAAGCGCAGTTCATTATTAGTTCATGTTAACTAATGAACATTATTTTAAAGTGTATATATTTATTTCAGTTAATTTTTTTTGTATTCACTATAATGTTTATCTCTGGCCACGTACACACTGCATCTAAATTTGGTTGTCAGTTATCCTTTCAGAGAATAACCAAATGAACTCCTGAAAAATGCAGTGACAACCGCATCTGCAAAAAGTTTGTGCATTGTGTAAGAACTGAACAACTTCTTGTTAATGGCCTATTTTAACATGCATCAAAGATCAGACATCAGTGTCTCTGTTCTGTAGGTGCGGTGCAAGAAAATCACAGGGAAAACAGTATAAGCCTTGACTCATTTGTGTGGCCATATTTTGCTAGAAGAACAAGCACACATTAAACCAAAAAATAAAATTCAAAAGCTTTATGCTGAAAACAAAACCAAAATATCACGACCAGCACCTGCTCACTCTAATAATATCATAAACTCAATTGCTTCATGAGCCAAGCTGAAACAACAAGCCCAAGTCCTTTTAAGTAACAGCAGTGGCTGTGGGCATGTGACCAACAGCTTGAATCTTATTGGTTGGCTAGCTTTATTCACAGTGTAAAGGAAAAGAGATTAAAACACCTTGATAAAAATATCCTCACACTGGCACGATGCAAATGAAACGGTCTGAAAAAATCAGCTGTTCATTCAAAATATATTTATTGCACTAAATTTTCTCACACAAAATAGTTATTATGGTTTACTAAAACTAAAACCATGAGAAAACATTTTTGATGTTCGAAATAAAATAAATGTTAAGTAAAAAAACTTAGTTCAACTTGATGTACATACAACAAAATTACTTTATGTTTAAGGAAAATTAAAATGAAAGAGGACAATATAAAAATAAAAATTAACGATATTAAAATTCACGATAATAATAAAACCTTTAGTAGTAACTCTATGATACTAAATAGCACTGCCCAACATTTATCTTGGTTCAAACAGGCCTAGTATCACTATTGTTATTGAGGTGGACTCTTGAGTTTAAGGGGTCCCAGAGAGATCCACCAGCTAGGTGTTTTGTATGGCCAAGCGACATTCAAATTTTCTTCAACTGAACCCAACAACTATTTGTTAATGATGTATTTTAATGTGCATCAGAGATGTGTCTCTCTTCTGTATGTGTGGTGCAAGAAAATCACAGGGATTGTTATTGAGGTGGACTCTTCAGAGATATCCTCGAGTTGGACGTGAAGTTTTGAATGGGCAAGAGACATTCAGATTTAAAAAAAAAAAAAAAAAATCTTGGTATTTTCATGTTACATGAGGCTGGATTTTTTTTGTACTTTGCCGATGCCATGACATTATTCTTTCATTCATACTCCCCAGCACTCTCTTTTCCCGAATCCCACTGGGGTCTCCGTTTCGCTTTCAAAGGTCAACCATTTATAACGGGAAATAGACCATGTCCAAGCCAGAGGGAACACTGCATGCAGACGTCCGGGCACAATATTTGCTTTTGATGGAGCGTTTTATGGTTTGGTGTACTGTTTGTGTGTGTTTAAATGGAGGTGGTTGCTGTATTGATTTCCCTGGCCTGAGGTCAGTAATGGTTGGCGGTTGAACATCTCAGTGGGTGTGACTGCACCTGTACATACAGATGGAGGAACCCTATAGCCTGACCACTCTCTCCCTCCTGTCTAGGGATGTGTTTGTACATATAAGGCCTAACAGAGGAAACTTTTGGATCATTATTGGATTAGATTTGTGTCTAGTGCCAATGCACATTTCTGATGGAATCAGTTTGGGCCAGAGAGAGAGAGAGAGAGCGCAGTTCAACATTTGTGCATCTCAGCGGGTTTGAAATTATTTCTTCTCTGTTTCACAGCCAAAGCTTAAGTCTAGTCCTAGACTAAAATCCATGTTTGAGCTGTTTTAAATCAAAGCAACTTGCACTGATATATCTTAAAATGTCAGTACTATTTTTTTTCGTCTCAAGATGCATACCTGTAATGTTTTTTTTTTGTTTTTTCTAAAGAACATTTATGAAAAGCTACTTAAATGTCCTAATTAAACTAAGGCCTAATCCTGGCTTAACTAAGCCCTGTTTGTAAAACCAGGCCTTTTATGCTCTAATTTGCCACAGAGAAGCTTGTCATTATATACAAACACACATTTACTTCCTGTTTGATTTTGCTAGTCTGTCTGTTTGGTGTCTTTGCCTGAGATAAGAACCCTGGATGGTGCAAATATCCCTTTTTTTTTATTCTATGCCTCTAAATATCTGTTTTTCATATTCCATATTTCTTTTCACTGGGTGTTTTGAAACAGGATATGTAACAAGCTCATCTGCGGCTCTTTGCGTGTGTGTATAAGCAGGAACATGATACAGAGGAAGCCTGTGAAAAATTACAAATGAGATGTTTTTAATATATTTTTCCAAATCCAGTTCTCCTAGACAGAAATGCGATTAAATGGAGAGCAAACGGAGTCTTATGTTTCCTGCTTCTCAGATTTTTCAAAATTTCACATGTACTCAACCATTCAAAAGATAGATTTTTAAAAAAAAAAAAAAAAAGATTGAACAGAAGTGACAGAAGAGATTTATAATGTTACAAAGGTTCTGTTTCAAATACTGTGAATGCTGTTCTTTTTAACGTTATTTACTTCATGATTTATTACCCATTACTTATCTATTCATCAAAGAATCCTAAAAACTACAAAAAGTACAGCTGCACAACTGTTATCAAAATTGATAAGAATTTTTTTTTTCTTGAGCACCAAATCAGCATATTAGAATGATTTTTTTTTTCCTGAAAACTGGAGTAATGACTACTAAAAATTATGGTTATGCTTTATTTTACAGTGCTGTTGTTACATTGTAATTACTCATAAGTAGTGAGTACTATTAATTAACTACATGCACTTACTATAGAGTTATAGTTCGGGCCTGGTTTAGGGTTAGTTACTTATAATTAAACCTAATTTACTGTTATTACTATAGTAAGTACATGTAGTAATGTGTAATTATATAAAATGTTACCAAAATTCTTTATTGATTTGCCATCACAAGAATAAATGACATTTTTAAACAGAAAATATAAATTACAAAGTAATAATATTAAACAATGTTTACATTTTTACTGTATTTTTCATCAAATAAATGCCGCCTTGGTTAGCATAAGAGAGTTCTTTCAAAATAATCTTCCCGACTGAAAAATATTGAACAGTGGTATAGTCAAACTGAAGTTCTCCGGCACAAGATACCAGAAAATTTGCATATGGAAATCTTTGATCTTTGAACTAGGGTCAGTTATTGGTTGATATGATGGATTTTTTTTTTTTTTAATGTATCATATAATACCTAATCATGAGCTTAATACTTTACAATACGCATAAATAAATAGTACTACGAAGAATGTTTCCTATAATAGAGGAAATCAGCCATAACATGAAAATAATATCTGAAAATATCTGGTATCAGTTGCTCATCAAATTCTCCCAAGAGCAATTAATCTGCATCAGTGCACTTGAATTTTAAAGCGCTGTTCTTACTGTATGGCAACAATTGTCCCATTTGCTTCCTTTATTATATTCTTCTAAATTTATTTGGGTATCAAAAAGCATTTAACTGAGACGCTGAATTTGGTAGGATGAAGCCATCCGCTACTGAGGCAATTACACACCCCTTCAGCTCAAAGTCCCACTTTAGTGTTTGGTATCAAAAGCATCCACAGGATTTATTCTTTTGACTATTTGAATTATATTCACACTTGGGCTTCAATCTTGATGTTTCCTGCTCTCGGCTATTTAATTTTTAAGAAATTTTAGATATTCAACAGAAACAGAACTGCTCCCAATAAAACTGCTGAGCTATAGAAGATCAGTAAAATGTTCCTCTGGGAAGAGGTTCAGGGAGTGGTATGCATTCATCGTAGTGTTCAAACGGACACACACACAAATGTTTGACACTCTTCCAAATGACGAATGCTTTTCCTTCTCTATATTTAGACTTTTACATACACTGTCCTGACTGCATTATAACTGGCACAGATAAGCCCGGGTTCCTCCGAGACATACCGCACCACTTATTACTGCCAAGGACGTATGCTGTGTGTGTGACAATGTGAAAGAAATATCCAGGCCACACTAGTACGCATTACAGATTCATGGTTACCTAGATTCCATGTTCTATGCGCGCGTTGTGTTGTGTGTGTGTGTGTGTGTGTGTGTGTGTGTGGTGAGTGTGTGTGTGTGCATGTCTGTGCACATGTGCATGCAGAAGTTCCCAGATAGAATCTCACTGTGTTTCCCTTTTTGCTTTTTCATCCTTTAAGCCACTCCTTTCTGTCCGTCCTTTAATCAGCCCATCTTCATCTCGCATTCTCCCAACATCCTGTCTTTTCTTCAGCGCTCTACATTTTCCATCTTCTTCTCCGTCGCTGGCACGTTATCCGTTCATTCATTCACTCACCCTCTAGAGCTCCTTTTCTTCTCTCTCCCTCGTTCTCTATTTCCTCCATCTATGTTCCCTCAGGGGTCTCGTTTCCATCCGAGTAACTGCCAATAGCTGATCAGTTTCTCCCACCCCCTCGATCCATCCTTCCTTTCCACATCCTTCTATCTCTGTTTATCTCTCTCTCTGCTGGAAGGCTGTTCATCAGTGTTTACTGCACCACTATTCAGGAGTTGTGGACTTGTGAATTGTTTGCGATGAGAAAGAGACTATAGGTGGCACAAAACATATTATATATTGACATTAAACTAGTTAACACAATGTTCGATTGATTAGTCCTCACTAACTTCACGGATAGTGAACATCATAAAAACGTGAACAAATCACTTGACTAGTGATTCTTTGTAATGAATCAGTCAAAGTTGGTGAATCAGCTGAACTGACTAGAAAGAGACTGAGAGACACAAAATGTATAATATCATGAACATGATCCAGAGTATCTGAAAGCCATGGAAGGCACTTAGCTTTCAGCTGAATGTGTTGAAGGAGAGGTAGAGGAGGCAGTTCTTTCCACTGATCATTCCCTGGAACTTGGTGGAGATGTTTTGATGAGGTGCCGCTGTACTCCTTTGAGACCAGTTCAACGAAATGACGCACATAGATGAAAGGCAACACCTCACAACACATCTGGAGAGTGTGTGTTTGTGTGCGTTTACTCAAGCTCACCTTGTGAATGTTCTTGATTCCCTGTGTGGTTCCTCATAAGGATTGTGAGATTCAAAAACACTGCCTGGTAATTGTGCTGGCAATCGGAGAGTATTTAGCATATTTGCAAGTAAGCTTATGTGCATGTGCAAGTTTTTATGGTGAATCACTTTACCATTTTGTTACCTAATGTGATGACATTCATGCATCATGCAGTACTTTTTGGTGGCGTTGCTTGTTTGAGATCTTGTACAGTAAGTGTTAAAAGGGTTAGTTCACCCAAAAATGACATTTCAGCCATTAATTACCCACCCTGATGTCATTACTCACCCGTAAGACCTTCGTTCAGAAAAGTGGTAAAAGCATCGTTAAAAGTCAACGTGACTACAGTTAACCTTAATGTTATGAAGCAGCAAGAATTTTTCCGTGCAAAACCAAAATAATGACATTATTCAACAATGTCTTCTACTTTTCTGGACCTCGAATGACTGTAATGATGTCGCTTTCTGTGGGAGGTAAAAACCTCTAGAATTTCATCAAAAATATCTTAATTTGTGTTCCAAAGAGGAACGAAGGTCTTGTTGGCGTAGAACGACGTGAGGGTGAGTACTAAATGACAGAAATTTCATTTGTAGGTGAACTAACCCTTTAAAGGTTATTCTATTTCATATTTAACAAAACATGTTGTGCCATCAACTGTCTGAATACCAACATTCTTTAAAATATCTTATTTTTTAGTTTATTTTTGGGTGAAGTATCCCTTCAGCCTAGCAGTGCATACCTTTTCTCACTGACTCCGCAAAGACATCACAACATCCAGTGACATGCTGCTTAATTTACACAATTTACAGTGGCTTTAGCATAGTAATTAAAGTTGAATTGATCATAATTCTGCAGGTAAACAAATAAACAAAATAGAAAGAAAATTAATACGATATCCTATTGCATTTCTTGGTCACTAATCAAATAAGCACATTTGAAATCCTTTGCATATATAGAATAATAAAATATTAATATACTAATAATATAATTTTTAAAAAAAATCGAATTGAATGAGCATTCAATAAAAAAACAAAACAAACTAAAAACATTTTCACTTTTGATCTCAGATATTTGTACCCCACAGTATCAATAAACAGACATGTTCATGTTTGCCACAAGGAAAAATACTCAATAATTAAAACTCAATTTCTGTTCCAATATCAAAGCAGTGCTTAGTATGCAGTGGAGTTATATTTCTCATGTTAGATGTCACAATCATTAACCACATCCTTTAGCTCCCGGCAGCTCACAAATCAACACCAGAAGTTACAGATCAGTGGGTTCCTTTAGGCTCTGCACTACCCAGCGGAGCTGAGATCTCATATCTGCAGATACATTTAGCTTCCATTATTTAGGATGCATCTCGTTTGAATTTTAATGAAAATGAATGAAATTGTTCATTTTTTTGGGGGGGTTTCATAACATAATCATGCATTGCAAGAACTGAGAGATGATTATAAAATTGGATCGTGAGGATGAATGATGTACCAAAATTACATACCTTTGGCAAGATTTGGTGATGTCTAAACATTGTGTGTGTGTTTGTGTGTTGTAGCTGGCTCAGGATGAGGGAAGTCCAGTGCGGGGTTTCGCTGTTGTGGAGTATGAGACGGCGGAGCAGGCTGAAGCCATGCTGCTGGAGAGGGACAGACAGCTGATCCAGGGTCAGGAGATACGTCTGTCTCTCTGTCCCCCAGGAACCTCTGGACGCAGCACTCTCGCCGCCCTCATCGCTGCTCAGGGTGTGGTGAGTGACACGCACATTCACGAGGGACAAGTGACCTGGTCTTTATCAACACAACAAGCAACGAGAGCGTTTCCCACATATTCATGCAGAAGCATTAACACACACACGTGCATGTGTGAAGCAGTGGTGGTGACAGTTTAATTACAGTATTCATACAAACCCTGCTGTTTCAGACATCTCCAGACATCCGCTGCATTTCCGAGGCCTGAAATAAACGGCACGGCTATTTTCATCATGCTGGACAGATCCACATAAACCAGCAGCCTGTCTGAAATATCACTGTCCTGAAGACACTGTCAGTGGTGTTGAGCGTTAACTGAATTTCTTCAGCACAATGGTTTTGCTTTGAGACTCAGATTGTCTTTATAGTTTGAGTGTTTGGTTTCTAAACGGTTCTTTAATTTTGTTGGTTTTGTGCTCTCGGCACCCAATAATTTAGTACATAATACACATTGTGGGAGACGTCGTAAACCATGTTCATTCTTGCTGCAGGTGAATCTGTATTTGTATGCATGCATGCATGCATGTATGTATGTATGAATGAATGTATGTGAGTGTGTCTGTGGGTTTGGTTGCATTTTATTATTTGTATTAGCATCTTTTTTTTTCATCTAAGTTTATTCACAGACCAATTTTACTGTCTCTTAGCACCACTGAATACCCAGCCTACACAAACACTCAAAATCACTGTCATGTTCTTTCATGTCTCAGATAGTGGTTCTTCATTGATGTTTTGATGGAACATAGAATTTTTTTTTTTTTTTTTTTTTGTCTGACATTTCAAATGTAACTTTAATTGTGCCCATTTCTTTCTGAATTTGTCAACTTAATTCTGTAGATATACAGTATATTGTTGGCAGAGCAGGTTGCTATATTCGAACAATGATTGATTTCATTGTCCAACATTCAGCTTTTCGCTTCTGGTGGACAATAAAATATCTGAATACCGTTATCTTTTTACATTTACATTTATGCATTTACCAGGAGCTTTTATCCAGTGTGACTTTGAGTAGCGGAGCAGAAGCAATTTCTCACAGTTTCTCAGTATACAATGGCACATTTATTAGAAAGCTAGATTAGGAAACAAGCTAGAGAAGAGAAAGAAGAGGATTTTTTTTTGTTCTTTTTTAAAGGTGGAATATGTTTAAACGCCCCATGAAATAATTTAATAAAAAAAATGGTGTATCCACATTATTGTCTTGGACATGTCCTAAATAAACAGGAAAATGAAGCAGGACATATCAAAGATCTTATCCTTGCTTTTTTTTTTTTTTTTAAATGGCTAATAGCCTTTTGAGCCAATTGTCAGAGGCAAGTGGTATTATGAGAGGGGACATTCTTATTCGAGAATTTTATTGTGCAAATAAATCAATATGTTTGGTCTATTTTTCCAGTGAATAATTTAAATTTGTATTCATGCTTATTGGCAATTTTGTCAACTTTTAGTGATGTAACAGCATATAGATGACCTCAAAGCTAACAGAAAGCCTCAAAATGCAATTTTGATTTTATGAGGTTTTTAATGCAATGCTTTATTTCTCCTCTCCTTTCTGTTTCTCCTCCTCTCTCTTTCTCTCTCGCTCTCTCTGTCCCCCCCCCCCCTTACTTATCCTTTTTCCTCCGAAAAATATCAAGCCAAATAGAGCAAATGCAAGCTGACATTTCTCAGGAAGTCCACCCCTCCGAGCCACAGGCATCTCTGTACTCTGTCTGTATTTGAGACACGCCTACCCACTCATACACAGCCTGTGAAGGCACAAGCTTTCCCTTCAGTCTGACGGGTCATTGCCTTTGTGTGTGCGTAGTCATATAATTTTAGCACTTGCTTGGGGACTAGCAGGTGTCTGCACTTGTCTTCCTCACTGCTTAGTGCTTCAGGAGCTCCTATGCAAAACCGTAAAAAGATACGTGCCCACTGGTTACATATCAGTCATGTTCGTTGACTCTGCTCTGCCTCAGTTATTGCCGTATGAGCGTGAATTGAAATAGAGGTTGTTCAGGGTGCTTATCATAGTTACAGAACTTTATGTAAGAAAATCACCTCAATTGGAAACTTAAGTTGAATTGCTACCTTGTAATGTGTAAGTAAAATCAAGGTTAAAGTGATTGAACACTTGGAATTTATTTAAGAAACTGTATCAATTGGAAACTTGAAATGAAAAGGCATTTTGAAATGAAAATCTAATATAAAAGAGAGTCAAACTGATTCATGAAAACATATTTTACAGTGTAGACAACTGTAGATCCACCATATGTTTATTTTTCTTGTTTATAGCTTTAACACAGTATTGTTTCATCAGTCAGCTTTATGCATTTTTAAACATTTATTCACTGCTTTAAAAAATAATAAAAACCGCCATATAAAATTATAATTATTTTCTAAAATTATACATGATTAAAAACTAAAACAATAAATTAAAAATATATTTTTTTAAATGTTATAATATTTCTGTATTACTTCATGATATCCCACTTTTTTCCAGAAAAAGCATCTTACTGTAACAGTTCATATAAACAAAGACCAACAGCATGTTGAAATGCAGACTTTAATTCCAACTCAGGGAAGACACATGCACACAAACCTCTAAACACGAACGAGAACCGACAAGGACTAGACAGAAACAGAGGGCTTATATACAAGGAACGCTATAGGAGATAATGGGACTAATTAATGATACACAGCTGACATGACTGAACTAATAATGAGGGTCACTACCGAGACAAACAAGTGAAAACAGTCATGTGACAGGGAAAACAGAAATCCAAAACACTGAGACATGTGACAGCTACTTTAATTTTTGATACTTGCTGATATTGACACCTGTATTTTCATTGCGTTTGTTATTTTAAAAAATAATAATCATATAGAATATGAATCCTATTACTTGGCTTAATAGTCATTTTCATGCATAATTGTGCCTGTTAAACTGTATTGTACAAGCTGTGATTTTTCAATGTTCGTTAAATGTCCTATTTTATCTTTCATTTGATGGCAGAATGCACATTTCGAGCTTTTCCAGTGCAGCAGCACAGTAATCACTTGACATTTTCCTGTAATGATGTAGGGCGCCACTCATTATACAGAAATCATGTAACATTTAGTGTTTTTACTTGCAAGCAAGATTTCGTTTTAATAGAAATGTCTGTCCCAAAGTTTTGGTATCTGTGCATCCCTTTTTTTTTCCTTCATATTATACCTCTAAAATGCCCTGACTTAGTGTTTCATACACTATGATCTCTTATTTCATCGTTTTTGCTCTATTTATATATCTGAGAACTCAAATTTTAGAAAACCTAGGATTACAATAAACCACCAGATGTTTTAGCGTTTGTGGTTTCAATGCATTTCCTAATGGCATAGAAAATAAGGCATTTGAGCTATCGTTTATGGCTTTTTGGAAGCACACATCAAGAACAGAGCTCTCTGCTAATCCATCTCTGAAGCTCTGGGCAGGGGGCATCATGGGACGCTGCTTTTGTGTTCCAACTGTCTCTTTCCAAATACTCCACCCATCTGCTTCTTCACCCAGGGCCATCACCACCACCACCGTCCCCTTTAATTCTTAAATGATTACGTAGATGTCCTCTCATTCCTGAATATGTTTTTACGTCCTTGGCTTCACCCATTCCAGTATGAAAGCACCACAGTGTGTGTATGTGCTCAAGTTTGTGTGGGTGGGGGAGTAGTAGTCAGCAGATGGAGTTGGAGTGTGGTTGGGATGGATCCACACCTCTAGCAGACATCAGAGATCTAATCAGGGGTTCCACATGTCTGCAAGCATCTCCCCAATGCCAACAAATACTCAGTCACACATACTGGGACATAAACATTCCAGATAAGCATTTGACAAGACCTCGATATGAAAAGGAAAAAAAAAACTCTACCCTATACTTATCCTATAAAGCCTACTGAACCATATTTGATATGCACATCTAACCTCTAAATTATGAAAATGATCAAAAAAAACTGTTGTGCACAATCAATGCATGCCTTCTGTCGTCTGATTTATTTTTTAGCAAGTAAATGGCCTTTTAGTATAATTCTAAAAATGTCCACCAATGTCTTTTTGCTGTTAACTCCTAAAGTAAGCGTAAAAATAACTTTTATATTGTTAGCAATATTACAAGATGAACACTAACTGAACTAAAGCAACTTAGAAAAATCATTTAAAATGTGAAGCTTTTGGGGAATGTTTATTTGGACATATCGCAGTCATCATTGTATTGCTTTCTGCTGTATATTTTGCCCCCCCCCCCACAATAAACACGAGTGCATAAAACTATGCATTTAAATATCATCTTACTAAGATTTTGGGGGGATATAAAGTTACATCTGATGTTTATATGCATTTTATTTCAATTGTCTACTATACCATCACTGATTTACATTACAATCAGAATTTCATCTTACTTTACTTTTTGTATTCTTACTGCACCAATATATTTACTGATGAATTTGCTTTGCTATAAATATATGTATATTTGTCTAAACATAATGAAAAGTTTAGTAAAATTACTTACACAAAACTATGAAATGACTTTGAATTATACACAAAATATAATAACACACGTTGAATGGAACTTTTTATGGTGTTTTGCGTTTTTAAATGGAAACGTTTGGCCTGGATATTCTTTAAAAAAAAATCCCTTTGGTTCCCACTGAAGAAAATATCCATTTAACTGAAGATTTATTTTCTTAAAATTATTTTACACAGTTTCAAATCCAGGTAAATTATTCTTATTTAAGGATGTTAAGAATTTTTACTGACAAAAATGTGATGAAATGTGTTAATAATAATTGCTTGGATATGTTTTTTTTTGTATAAGGCTCTTCTTTATTATAAAATAATAAATTGCTGTTTTATCTTTGTCGTGTCTGTGCGCTCCTATAGATGTTGAGCAATAAGAAAGGTTTACTGCCTGAACCCAATCTGGCGCAGTTCCTCAACAGTATGACCAATCCCGCTGCTCTCCAGGTCCTTATGCGACCCTACCCCACCGGCAAACGAGGAGGTAACGCTCTCTCTCTCTCGTGCGCTCTCTCTCTCTGTCTCTCTGCCTCTCTTAAGTGTCTCTTTACTCATTAGCCAAATAATTTATTGAATATTCATGAGGAATACGTTAAGTACTTTTTCAAACAGAACCAAAAATGTTTCCTGTGCGGATTGTCATTTTTGGGATGAAATATCTCTCGTGTGTCTGGATGTGTGTGTGTGTGTGTGTGTAACAGTGATCACCAGAGCTGTGGATTCTGAGCAGATTTTTCTCTTGATGAAAGCCTAATCATATATTAAAATGAACTTTTCATTGGGTGGGAGAATAAATGAGCTGAGGAAGAAGTGGAGGCCGGAGCTTAAAGAGAACACACAATTACAACACTATATATAGCACATGATTAAATGTTAAACTTCTCTACCTATTCTGGAGCAACTTGCCATTAGTGCTGAAGCTGGAATTTTGGAATGACGAAATCATGGGCCACCAGTATCGACCACATACTTTTTGCGGTCTATCTCTCTTACTTTGAGAGCTTGTATCGCTTTGTTTCTTTTCGCGTTATTTACTCTCTTATTTTTCCCCTCTCATTTCATTTATCTTATCGTTTCCCAGCAGGAAAGTTTGGACGACCTCACAATCTCCCCTTCCTGCGTCCACCGTTGACTGCAGCGTTGCTACAGTTAGGAAAAGCACAGCAGGTACATGCTTTCTCTTTCTATCACCTGCAAGACTGACTTTCTTTAACTTTGGGTAAGCCAAGAGAAAGTTATTTCATGGGACATTGTTCAAAAAGTCCACAAAGCAAATATGTGCGTGTACTTAAAGAAAGAGCCTAAAGAAATAAATTTGCTGCCGATCATGGATAAAGTACAGCAAAGAACACTTTAGAGGGGAATATGATATGATGAATGGCCACCTACTTCACAGATAAATAGAAAAGCATTAAGAAGCCTGTTTAGAAATCTACCCATCTGCCTTTCTTTCATGCAGAGTGCCATTCTTGGAAATGGTCTTGTTCTACAGAATCTTCTTCACATGCAGATGGCCCAGCAACAGCTTTTACAGATCAAAGATAAGCAAATCACTAATGTGAGGGTCTGTGTGTATGTGTGTGTTCACGTTTCAACATACCCATAACAAAAGAAATGCATCATCACTGTACACATAATGCATGTTATACAACAACAGTCTGTAATTCTTCTTTTTTTTTTTTTTGCAAAGATATTTTTTGTCTGCATTAAATTCTTTTGTAAATAATGAGAAAACTGCAGCATTTGTTCAGAAAAGCATTATTTATATTTATTTATATAGAGAAGTATTAGAACCATACATCCAGCTGGCATTTTTAATGCAAATTTGAGGTTGTGGTTAAAGAATAATAATACCATTCGTTGCCGGAAAATGTACATGAAAAATAGAGCAATAATAACGCTGACATAAATCTCCTTTTTGACTTGGAGTGTGTATTTTTGTAGCCATAATATCATCTGTGTATACTTTTCACTTGTCACATGACCCTGTTATGGCCTGACTGCTTTCCTTTCTTTTTTATCGCTCTCTCATTTCCTCTCAGGTCCAGGGTCTTTTAGGTGACCCCTCCCGGCTGCTCCTGCAGAAAGTTCTGGGTCTTCGAACTCCAACACAGGTTTCTCTGGGGAAGGGGTTGCTGGGAGATTCTCCCACAGGTGAGCGCTTCTGGTTGGGCAGTCAACCTTGCAGACCGCATGCCTGGTCCAGAGGTCTCATTTGCTACTGCAGGGAAAGACATTTGCATTGCAAATTCTCAAACTGTTTGAAAGCCCCATTATAAGCAGTTGAGGCAGCAGCTTCAATTAGTATTTCTTCCTTTGTACTTTTATACAGACGTGTGTCTGTTTGTGTGAGCAGAGACTGGTATAGGCATTCATCAAAGCTTTACAGACCTTTGAAGAGTATGTCTTTGTGCAGGGTCATTTCTATTTGAATATCAGTGCCATGCAGGTGTTGCAGTGAGGTAGAAATTGAAATGCTAAACCCTGAAAGTTTTCCATAGTTTGAGCTATATGCATTGGGTGCTAAATCTTTTTTTTAACTACAGAAGTTTAACCAAGTTTTCTGGTTTATAGAGTTGGGTCAGGACTCCTCTACGGTCACATCCCAAGGTGGAACCTCTGGGGCTGGAATGATGTCACATGTACCTGGACGTTCACATGCGAGTTCCATCACTGAACAGAACGGAGTCACTGCGACATGCCTGGCTCTGGAAAAACAGCCTGCTCCACCAGGAACCACCGGGGGATCTGTAAGCTCCCAAACACAGCTTCAAAACTTTCTCCCTGGGATTAACACCCAAAGTCTGGGACATTTGCTGGGGAGCACAACACACAAAGCTCCAGCCAACCACCACAGTTCAAGTGTGCAGACTAGTACTGCCGTCACAGTAAGCCTGGTTGTTTTTTTTCTTCCCCAATTTCTCACCTCAAGGCAAAAATGATGAAATCTGACACATTTCAGACTATTATCATATGACTTTCTCTCTTCTGAAGAAAACAAAAGGAAAAACTTTGATGAATGTTTATGCTGCTCTTTTCCATAAGCTCAGCTATAAGCTTCCATAAGCTCAATTAAGCTCAGACAGTCCCTCAAGGCTACTAGGAATTTTATAAAACAGTTACTGCATAATAAAATTATATAGTGCATCCGGAAAGTATTCACAGTGCTTCGCTTTTTACACAGGAAAATAATGAACTTATTCCATTTTGGAATAAGGCTGTAACATAAAAAAATACTGATTTTTGTTGAAATGCTTTTTAGCAAGTCCAACCTAGGTGAACATTAATGGATCAAGTAGTCATACCTCTTATTACATGGCTTTTCAACACATAAATAATTAAGGGGATAAGTGATACTGATTTGAGACCATACAGTTGTGAAATTTTACCTGTTTATTATCCATTACAGTGTACAAAACAATTGTCCTGGCAAGATGAACACAGCAACAATGCTACAGCACTATTAATACTGCAGTCCGATGGTTATCATCGGGGAGTAACACACCTCGGAATGTCACAACTGAACAATCAGAATCAAGTATTACCAGAGATCCTAGTAATAAATCGTTGCTGCCGGGCAGAAACCTTGTCTCAAAAAACGGCACTTTTCATGAAATTGAAAAAAACACTGTATATTTTAAATATATATATATATATATATATATATATATATATATATATATATATATATATATATATATATATATATGTATGTGTGTGTGTGTGTGTGTGTATATACACATATATATATATATATATATATATATATATATATATATAATATATATATATATATATATACACATATGTGCATATATACACATATACATGTACATATATATATAAGGGCTGTGCAATATAGACAAATAAGATTGCGATTTTTTTTTTTTTTTTTTTTTTTTTTTTTTTTTTTTTTTTTTATATTGCATTTATTTTGCAATTTTGGTAATTGTTTTTGCTTTTTCAAACATGCTACATTGTGAATGTATTCAGTGCACAAGAAGTGCATTACAAAATGTTTCACAATGAAGTATCTGTATTTACAGCTTCATAAACAAAACTGTAATTAACTTTCTTTAAAACACAACATAAAATAAATTAAGGTTAACTAACCTAAATTCCAGTCACAATAAGTCAACTTCAAAATTGTATTTCAGTGCACACATTTCACAATGAAGTAACATACTTTGATAATCAAAACTGTAAAAAAAATGTTGTCTTAAAAACACACAACATAAAATAAATTACGATTATTTCACCTGCTTAAACTCGTATTCAACGCCCGCCTTACAGTTCTCATACATTTCGGGAATAGCAACTTGTGTGAAATAAGTGCGAGTTGGCAGCTGGTATCTTTTGTCCAGTGTTTGAATCCAAAACTCTCTCAAACGACTGATGTTGAATTTCTCTTTGGTTCCAAATCATTTTTATTCTGAACTGCATCCATATTTTTTCTTCTTTCCTCCCGTTCGCCTATTCTGTTCTCCCACTTTGCTTTGTTCTCATTTGTGCGGTGTGCTGAGTGAGCTCTGATTGGTTAACATCTTAAACATGCACACAGTAACGTTGCAGTATTCTCAATTAAAATATAAATAAATAATAAATAAAAATTGCAGACTTGTGCGATTTAGAAATTGCATGTGCTCAAATTGCAATTGTTTTGCGATTGCGATTAATTGCACAGCCCTTTTATATATATATATATATATATATATATATATATATATATATATATATATATATATATATATATATATATTATTAACTGGTAAATCTGACTTTACCTCACAATTCTGATTCTGTTTCTCAACAATTGTGACATATACACTGGCAAATGTGAGTTCTAAAGTCCAAACTGCGAGACGTAAACAGTTGTGAGGAAAAAATCTGAATTTTGAGATAAAAATAATTTTTTATTTTTTTATTTTTTCAATTCTGTGGTGGAAACACACTTCCACACCTTCATGTTCACTGCGGTCACAAAATTCTGTTCTTAAATACGTGAGAACATAATTTATACACCTATAGTGTATGAATAATTGTTGGCAGGAATTTAGCACATTATAAGAATGGAACTTATGGGAATCCTGTGCTAAAAATCAGGCTCTAGACATCATATGGATTTACATATTCAGAGTTATAACTATACATTCAGGATTTACATTTACATATTTGGATTTATAACTATATATTCAGATTTACATTTATATATTCGGGTTTATAACTATATTCGGATTTACATTCAATTATTTCCTGTTTGGCCCCCCATAATATATATATAACAACATAGTGAGTACCAGAAGACTTTTTTTACTCTTTGAACGCTCAATACAAACTCTCATACACTCGCTTATACAGCACTCATGATTCTGTCTGAAGTGCCCCTGTCTACCTCCTCGAACTCCATTTCCATTGCTCTGCCTGGAGGTGTCTTTATTCAGACACAAGCACTCAGCCACCTAGTAGAGCTCAGTGCAGACTGTGACAGAGTTCTGAGCCCTAATGACAGGCCACTAGTGCTGCAGGCTCTGATTACTCACTGCATTACTCTACACAGGCTAATGGGACCTCTGTCTTCTATGTGACTGTATTAGAGATAAATGCCAGTACTTTTCCATGTCATCCCTGCTCCTGGATTGCTGTTTATTTGTGAAATCTCTGAAAGAAAAAGCAAAGATGCTTTAAAGGAATGTCTGTCTTGCTTCTGTGGAGAGAGGAAAAGGGAGATGTTTAGAAGAATGTCTGAGCTACCATATGGATTCGGAAGACTTGAAATGTAGTTCATGAGACTACTCTTACAATGCTTTTTCCTTTTGATATCAACTATGTGAAACATCATCCATTTCTGAGTTTTGAAAAATATGGCTTAGCAGTGATATGTTCAGTTTAGGTTATGTGTGTGTGTATATACAGTACTGTGCAAAAGTTTTAGGCAGGTGTGAAAAAATGCTGTAAAGTAAGAATGCTTTCAAAAATAGACATGTTAATAGTTTATATTTATCAATTAACAAAATGCAAAGTGAGTGAACAGAAGAAAAATCTACATCAAATCAATATTTGGTGTGACCACCCTTTGCCTTCAAAACAGCATCAATTCTTCTAGGTACACTTGCACACAGTTTTTGAAGGAACTCGGCAGGTAGGTTGGCCCAAACATCTTGGAGAACTAACCACAGTTCCTCTGTGGATTTAGGCAGCCTCAGTTGCTTCTCTCTCTTCATGTAATCCCAGACAGACTCGATGATGTTGAGATCAGGGCTCTGTGGGGGCCATACCATCACTTCCAGGACTCCTTGTTCTTCTTTACACTGAAGATAGTTCTTAATGACTTTCGCTGTGTGTTTTGGGGTCGTTGTCATGCTGCAGAATAAATTTGGGGCCAATCAGATGCCTCCCTGATGGTATTGCATGATGGATAAGTATCTGCCTGTACTTCTCAGCATTGAGGATACCATTAATTCTGACCAAATCCCCAACTCCATTTGCAGAAATGCAGCCCCAAACTTGCAAGGAACCTCCACCATGCTTCACTGTTGCCTGCAGACACTCATTCGTGTACCGCTCTCCAGCCCTTCGGCGAACAAACTGCCTTCTGCTACAGCCAAATATTTCAAATTTTGACTCATCAGTCCAGAGCACCTGCTGCCATTTTTCTGCACCCCAGTTCCTGTGTTTTCGTGCATAGTTGAGTCGCTTGGCCTCGTTTCCACGTCGGAGGTATGGCTTTTTGGCCGCAAGTCTTCCATGAAGGCCACTTCTGACCAGACTTCTCCGGACAGTAGATGGGTGTACCAGGGTCCCATTGTTTTCTGCCAGTTGTGAGCTAATGGCACTGCTCGACATCTTCCGATTGCGAAGGGAAGTAAGCATGATGTGTCTTTCATCTGCTGCAGTAAGTTTCCTTGGCCGACCACTGCGTCTACGGTCCTCAACGTTGCCTGTTTCTTTGTGCTTCTTCAAAAGAGCTTGGACAGCACATCTGGAAACCCCTGTCTGCCTTGAAATTTCTGCCTGGGAGAGACCTTGCTGATGCAGTATAACTACCTTGTGTCTTGTTGCTGTGCTCAGTCTTGCCATGGTGTATGACTTTTGACAGTAAACTGTCTTCAGCAACCTCACCTTGTTAGCTGAGTTTGGCTGTTCCTCACCCAGTTTTATTCCTCCTACACAGCTGTTTCTGTTTCAGTTAATGATTGTGTTTCAACCTACATATTGAATTGATGATCATTAGCACCTGTTTGGTATAATTGTTTAATCATACACCTAACTATATGCCTACAAAATCCCTGACTTTGTGCAAGTGTACCTTGAAGAATTGATGCTGTTTTGAAGGTAAAGGGTGGTCACACCAAATATGGATTTGATTTAGATTTTTCTTCTGTTCACTCACTTTGCATTTTGTTAATTGATAAATATAATCTATCACCAAGTTTATTTTTGAAAGCATTCTTACTTTACAGCATTTTTTCACACCTGCCTAAAACTTTTGCACAGTACTGTATATATATATTGAAGGGGTGGATTCTGGAATCCACTGCCGCTTCAATATATATATATATATTTTGAGTGATTTTTATATATATATATATATATATATATTTAGGGGTGTGCGATATCGCGAACGATTAAAATGTCTCCATGACCTGGCTTGTATCATGCTACAGTGCATTCTATCAGTTGAAGTTTTGGCGCCTCTGTCCCAACTGTACAACTCGACACACAGTACTTAACAAATTTATTAGACCACCACCCAATCTAAGGTTTGTGCCACAGCTGCCCTAAACTAACAGAACAGTATTGGGGATTACCAGAATCATTTTTTTAATGGTTAATCCACACCAGGATGTGTAAGCTCTTTAGTCACAGTAGTGTTTTTAATTCTAAAATGTAATTGTTGTTGGGATTTAATGGATTCAAAGATAGAGCACACAAAAGCAAGTCTTTGGGAACAACTATTTGGAAGTCAATGACGAGACTGTGGAAAAGTACATAAAAATGAGCATGAGCGGTACATGAGTGGAGGACTGTATTTATTTACCAATAACATATATAATATTATATAATAATAGAATATACAAGGATATATAATATATTATAAAATGGATGATTCTGGTCCTTGATGGCGACTGGTTATTAGCCATCTTTATTTACAATAACACCATGTCCAAAACTCCAGCATTAAGAAATTTGCCTGTCCACACCAGACATGACACTACTGTGAGATGCAAAAAAATCAATCAAAAATCACAGCCAATCAGAAGAGTGCGTGGGCAGAGTCTCTCTGTATTCTGAATTGCTTACATAATATAAATTGTAATTTATAACCAATTTTCACAAATCCCTATCCTATAAAATCAATTATTATATAATACATTATTTCTGAATAGTCGGTTTCACTTGAATAGTCACTTTCACACTGCAGAAATTAAATATATTGCAAAGCATGTTTCATGTTATCTTTATAGTTGGATGCTCAAATTTGGAGACGTAGTGGACATTTCAGTCTCACTGTGTGGTCTAGATGTGAGCAACTCAGTGATGTGCCAAAATTAGCATCTAAAAAAATGTAGTGTTGATGCTCTTCTCACCCTGTCTCTTGTTTTTTTTTTTCTGTAGAGTCAGTCCAGTTGTCAGACGTCTCTGTTGGGAGACCCTCCTAAAGAAGTGAAGTTGCCTTCCAACCCATATTTAAACCTGGCCAGTGTGCTTCCTGGAGTGGTACTACAAGGTACGTGTACGACCAGCACGGCACTCACTAAGGATGACTCACTTCTGCCAGACCTTGGAATGTATTTCTTCTCTGTCAGCTCTCTATTTTCATCTATAATATTTACAATGTACGACTGTCTTGTCTCTTCCTGCTCAAGGCCACAGCCACATGGGCTGCAGCCCACACCAGCAGAGAAGATAAAGGCTGTCTGTATGAAAGATGTTCTAAATGTGTGTCCCTGAGCAGGCCGTGATTTACATCAGTGTTTTTGTGTCTCCTTTAGCACCCTGCAACAGTAAACCTCAGACTGTGCAGGCGCACACTGGGACATACAGTGCAGTCCTGCCACCTGCCACCCACCCACCCAGTCAATACAGCGCAGAGACCACTCCTGCAGAATACACTCACCAATACACTCAGCAATACACACAGGTAAACGCATCAATTGAACAAAAGTGACCGTAAAGGCATTCATAATGTCACAAAAGGTTTCTATTTCAAAGAATCATCAAAGAATCTTGAAAAATATTTTTGGGGAACCCAGGACAATTTTGCCTTCAACATTGACAATAACAAAAAATGTTTCTTGAGCAAGAAATCAGCATATTAGAATGATTTCTGAAGAATCATGTGACACTAAAGTTATAGCTTATATAACGGAGTAATATACAATACACTCCCAGCTAACAGGGAACATTCTCAGAACTCGGAGCATGAATGGAATGCTCATTCAAAATTATCTAAAAATAATATAATATAAAAGAATAAATAAATAATATAGAAAATACAAATACAAGTGTTTACTCCACAGTCTCAGTTACTTTTACTATAGTCATTAAGGTAAAAGTGATAAATTGATCAAAATCACATATCACATTCGGAATGTAGGAACTAGAATGTTCTCTTGCAGCCGGATCATTTTTAATGTGCTCCCTGTGTCATGCTGACTTCTCAGTCCCACTTTACCATGTACTAACATTTAAATTGATCATTTGATAAAATGCACTTATTGTGTACATACATATTGTACTTCTATTTAAAAAATGCCTTCAGATTATATCTGTATTCATTTCTATAAATTAATTTCTTTAAATACACTGTTGACCCTTACCCCTTAACACACCCTTAAACCTATCCATACCATCAAATGTGTCCTAACCTTACCCGTATCCACCGCAATAGCAGCGCAAATGTTTTGGAAAACTACATGAATAAGTACATTGTACTTCTTCTTTTTTTTTTTTTTTTTTTTTTGAGTACCTAATAGTTAAAATAATAAAAAATTATTATGGAAGTAATTGAAAGTGTAAAATGTCTAACTTAAAACTAACATTTTAGAACAATAATGAAAAAAAAATAATAATTGACAGCCTTCGCTTAAATGTATTATTTATTTAGCTTAAATAATGTTTCATATAGGGACATTTATTGCCTTTGCAACACCTAACTTTTGCAGCTAATTTTACATTGAACAGGCTTCTAGTTGAATGCCTGTTTTAGCTTTTGTCTATGCTTAGAATTTTCTTTCACTCTCCCACAAGGATCAATTGGTGTCCTCTGCATTATCTTGCTCACTCTTACTACCTTGTCAATTCATAATAAAAGCCCCATGTTTGCAGTTGTGCCACCCTGACGTTTGAGAATATACAAATTGTCAGACAAAAGTTTTAAAACTATTACTATTTATAAATGTTTATATGAATGTTTTTCAATGTAAAATTATGCTATAATATTTTAATTTGAATTTCTTCTTCTTAAAACACCATTTTAAATAGTTTAAAGTCTTAGTCTGTTTTTTTTTTTTGTGCCACCTGACATTTTGAAAAATATTTTTAAAAGGAAATGATGCAATTGGACACAAAAATATGCATTGATCAATTCATTGAGCCATTAGCAAGACATTCTTTTAATATATTATACAAAAAGCAACATCACAGGTTCATTTGCAGTTACGGTTTTTGAGTGGGTTTTTGTTTTTGTTTTTTGGATGGTGTTAGGATTGTGACCTTGTGTATCAAATGAAAGTATTTGACCATAGTGAAATACAGAGATTGACAGTCAGAAAAAGGAAGAAATCCCAGCATTCACTGCAACGATCTATCAGTCTCGCTTCTTAGCCCCCCCTCATTATATCCCTCACATTTTCTCTGAGCCCCAGATTTGACAGCAGAAGCCAGGGAGAGTGAGAGGAATAAGAACGAAAACAATTCTGCCATATGTTCAGCTGCGCAATAGAGATAGATGGGTCTATACGGAATAAAGAAAATGAATGTTCAAAATAGAACAAAAAGAGTTCCATCAGAATGGAGCTGTGGTGCTCCACCGTGTCCTAGCCAGAGTTAGCAAATGATAAGTTACTTCCATTTAAATCCGATATTTTTTTTAAAAAAAATTTTTGTCCCAACTGAGCTTTTTGTTTATCGCTTGGTTTATTTTTCTGCTTCATTGCACACTGTAACCCTCACAGTAAAATCTCATTGGCCCTAAGTCCCATTTCCCATTAAACATCAAATATCTTCTGATATCTATGACTGGAGTGACAAATCGCTACTCACTAGAAACTTGTCAGATCATAGAGCTGGCTCGGCTAGCCCAGAACCCCTTGAAGAATGCGATTTAAATGCCATCTTCGCTCATGGACACTCGGTTCTGCTTTTGAGCCGATCACCATAAATGCCACGTGACCAATTACTCAGAAAGATGACATCAGAGCTGCGTTCCGCTCCATTTTTAGACACGCGGTCACAAACTTCCATAAGCACTTCCCCTCGGGGGAATCCCAGCCGCCATTTTGAAGTGCGTTCCACGACGTCAAGTGGCTAAGGGAAGTTTATATGGACAGCCCCTTGTTCCCTCGATTTTGACCGAGGGTGTGAGTCTACTCCAATGTACACTTCAAGCAGTTATATATCCCACAATTCAACTTGATTGTGACATCACAGCAGACCACATTGAACCAGTGATGTGATCGTCCAGCTCAGTTCATTTTGCATACAATGGTGTCAATGCAGGCAGATGAAAAACAAGCCAAAAGCAACAGCGGCAAGGAACCAAAACTCCAACAGGTGACATCAGGTAATGAAACGGGTGATAAAAATGGAGAGAAAAACCTTGGGAGAAACCAGGCTTAGTCGGGGGGCCAGTTCTCCTCTGGCCAACAGCGAGCAGTGCTTGATTTGATTCAGGCCAGAGTTACAGGTCATAAGTCCAATTGGGATCTTAAGAGTAAAAATATGTTTAGTTATCTTGAGACTATCTTACTATTTATAGCTACCTTATTTTCACAGTCAAAGTTTATACTATTGATTTTTTTTTTTGTGTGTGTGTGTATGTGTAATTGTAATTTTCTCCAACAACTTATATGCATAAAGAATTGTGCATAAAACAAATTCATAAGTAAAAAAGGGGTTTAAATAATAAATCCGCTCCATAGTGATTCTAAGTGATTAAAGGATCAGTTCACTTTAAAATGAAAACTACCCCAAGCTTTACCCACCCTCAAGGCATCCTAGGTGTAAATGAATTTCTTAATTCTGATGAACACAATCGGATTATATTAAGAAATGTCCTCATGCATATGCCTTTCGTATTCAACTTACAAAGAAAGTGTAACACCTCTCGCAATTTAAAACGCTGATGCTACATCCTACGCCTTCCATATTTAACTTACAAAAAACATAACTGATGCGACATCAGTTACGCTATTTTCGTAAGTTGAATACTGAAGGCTCAGGTCTGGATATTTATTGATAGAACTCTGATTGTGCTCATCAGAAAGAAGAAAGGCATATACACCTAAGGTGGCTTGAGGCTGAGTAAATCTTTCATTTTAAAATGAACTGATCCTTTAAGGGCTTTGTGCATTTCATTTAAACCGTATGCACCAGTTCTGCCAGTAGTGTGCACTCGTGCAACGTAAGCAATGACATCCAAGTCCACGAGACAGAGGGAAGTTAGCGAGTAAAGGGCATAAAAAGTTGGAGTGGAGCGCAGCCCATTTCGAATGTTGATTTTAGCTGATGGCACCACATGGCACACAGTTACAAGCCCTTCACTAGTGACTATCCTGAAATGTGAAAAAAAGCCCTCCAAAGGCTTAGTTAGGCAACATTTCTAAATATCATTTAAGTTTAGGTTTTTGTTCTAACATTTAAAAATTATTTCAGTTATTTCAATTAATTTTTGATACTTTTAGTAGTCTTTGTTTTTGTTAACAATAACACTGATGGTGTAGTTCTGACATCTAACAGCCGGGGCTAACTGCCCCAAGATAACCAACCAAACCCAAACCCCAGGTTAAGACACTGTGCTATCCTGGAGATGCGGGTTTGAATCAACCTTGTACCATTCTCCATTTCCCCTTCTTTTCCCCCAGTAATATCCTGCCTCTCTGCACTATTCTGTCAAATTAATACAAATCAGAATGTAAGGATTTCAACAGGGGCAAAGGGAGAGAAAAATGTGCTCCAGAAGAGGATGGGAGGGAAGGAGAAAGAGTTGCAGTCCTCCCACAGTCTCTCAGATTCCTGCCAGTGTCTTTAGGGTGATCCCCTACTCATTCTCTGGCAGAGAGTTTGGATGGGTAGGAAATTTAGTAGGATTAAATGGCTTAAATGTGGGTCTCCCTCTCATTACTGCCGGCGTTCCTATGACAATACGAGAAGGAGTGGGTGAGAGTTGGAGGGAGAGAAGGGGGAGCGAGAGATGCTGAGGGGAAAGACGGGAGGGAAGAGGAAGATTGGCTGCGAGTTGTCTGTCCCATCTGGTCGCACACTCCCACACACTCCACCAGCTTTAGTGAAATGAGACAGTGAGCTTCACGCTGTAGGTGTCCAGAGAGAAAGAGAGCAGGGAATGGTGAAAGGAGTGATGGGAAGGAGATGAGAAGGAAGAAGGGAATGGTAGAAGAGAAAGCTAGCGAAACGTATTAGGCCACAAGGTTAGACAGATGGAGAGAAGAGAGGAAGAAGAAAAGTGGAAGCAACTCAGGAGAAGTAGCCTAGCAGGCATCTGACAGCAAAGAGATCACATGTAGTCAGTGTCATGTCGCCAGACTTTTGACTGTTGGTATTAAGTCCACTTTGATGCTCATTCTGTCCAAGGTCCCCCCTTTAGAGAGGAATAAGTTGTCTGATCTACATGTAAAGCAGGGGTAGCCAACCCCGCCTATGTTCCTGCAGACTTCAGTTCCAACCTTACACAACATTCAATTCCAACCCTACACACTGTTCCAACCTTGCGTTTTAGGTGTGTTTAATTAGAGTTGGAGCTAAACTCCCTCCAGGAGTAAACGTGGCTACCCCTGATGTGTGGGACCTATAGAAGCCATGTGTCAATCTAAAGTCCTTACAAACCTGTCACTGGTGCTCAAAGATATATAGTTTAGTTTCTAGTTTCTCCTACAAAACTCAATGTTTTTGAAAGAAGCAATGTCATGAACCATCAATCTCCAGTCTTCTTGCTCAGAAAGACTCCATTTTGACTTTGTCAGTAGTGGTTCCTGGTTCGAAACTAGCATTGAATAAATAGAACTTTCTTTTCAGTGGTGGAAATGTGTAGAATGGCTCCAGATTGGGCACGAGGGCATTACTTGAGTGCCCTGTACCTTGTAAGCGAAGATTTTTTTCTGCAGTGGACTCCTGAAAAATCCAATGAAGCCCTTTTGAGCAATATGCACAGAATAGTCAGTGAATAGACTATGTATGCCATCTGAGGCTGCGACTAAAGTCAGAGAGACATGTCAGTAAAAGCCCAGACACCCCAAACCGACATCAAAGAACTAGTGGCGACAAAAGCCGACTGTGGCGTCGCTACTCGTCATCTGCGTCTGGGCCAAAAATTTGCACTTGAAAGAAAATGATTCTTTTTCCAGAAAGTTTGCTTTGGCGAGCTGTTTCGAACTCCTGAAATGAACTTTTTGTTTTGGCCTGATTTTGTTCAACTTGACCTCCCACCAGTTTGTTCTTTGAGTTCCCTTGCATTATATCGGGGCCTCAAGACATGTGTGATCCTCATACCCTGATGAAAAAACCAGCAAATGCTGGTTAGGGATGTTTTGAAGCATGGCAGCTGGTTTAAGATGGTTTATGCTGGTTCTTAGTTGGTCCTGAGCTGGTTATAAGGACCAGATTAATAAAGCAATAAGCCCCAAGAAGTTGTGGTTTACCAATGAATTTATGACCGCTTTGCGTCGTGGACGACGTGGAGCGGTCACTCGATCTCAATACTCAATGCTCTTCCACATACTGCAGTAAGCTTCAATGAACAAAATCAATAGAGAGATCAAACAAATGTTTACATTGTTAAGACAGACGCTGCAACATGCATGTTCAGAGGCGCAGCGATACTTATGTAATTCATTAGCCGTATGTTTTCGGGAATTTTACGACGGCTGCGATCCAGGCGCAACCAATCAGAATCAAGGGCTGAAACTATCCGTTTTCTAAAGCAGCTCAAACCAGTTGCCATGCTTCAAAACATACCTAACCAGCATATGCTGGTTTTTCAACAGGGTATAGATCACTGTTACGGCCGTGTCTGACTGTATTTTGTTTCTGTTCTGTGTCTCTGTGTGACAGGACACCATGCAGCAGTGGTACCAACACTACCAAGCGCAGAGCTATGGCAACACAAGCCAAGAGACGGCTGCAGTTACTGAATGCACAAAAGAGCAACCTCAGGTAAGCACACATACACAGCCGCAATACTATAGTAAACTGGCCAGTGTACATTGTGTTTTTATACAAAAGAAGCCTAAAATGATCAACATCAGCATAATAAACATACTAAATAATGTCTTAATGAAATGTAAAAATGTTAAAGCAGGGTTTGTGAGGGAACTGCAAGGAATTAAATATATATATATTTTTTAAATACTTAAAAAAAAAAAAAAAAATATTATATATATTATATATATATAATATATATATATATATATATATATATATATATATATATATATAATTTTTTTTTTTTTTTTTTGTTTATGTGTATGTCATGTGACCATTAACTGACATGCGAAAGCAATGAAAATGTGAATATGTTGTATATTATTGAAATAATATCTTTAACAAGTCAATGGAAAATCCCCACCATGATAACAAGTGTGTGCTTGTGTTTGCTTCACAGGTGGTGGTCACCTCCTCATATGGAGACTACAGTTCCTACATGCATGCTGTCAGTCAGTACTATTCTCAGACGCAGATGAGCCAGACAGCTGCTCAAGTCTACCAGCACCGAGATGTCAGCAAGGTACTGTACACTACACAAGCACACTGAAACACGTCATGCTTAATCATGCTCGCTTTACAGTGTAGATTAACCATCTCTGTCCATCTCAAAAACTCTGCAGACTGAAAGGGGATTACACTGTGGAGAAATACACACATACACTAGCGCAGAAATGCTAAACCGTTAACATGCTGCCCAAACATCACACACTCTCTGGAGGTAGAAATACTCCAGCCGTCATTCTTCTGACACATATCAGGGAAGTTAAAACCCTGGACTTCCACTGTGTCTAAGTGTCTCGTGGCTGAAACGGCCTCTCTCTATGAAGGATTGCTCTTTGACTTACTGCAGATCGTTCATACTGTCATAGACCAAAATAGATCCGAAATTAGACTTTGGTTTCTCTGTAGGCATATACAGTATGTAAACTGTATGCATTCCCACAAAAGTCTGTATTGATTGTGTTTCCAACCATATTACAGCATGCATATGAAATCAAAAAGTGTCAAATAAAATCAATGACTGTTATATACTATTTATATACAATTTTTAAAATATCAGATTTCTTTTCCAGTCTGCAGTGTCACGTGATCCTTCAGAAATCATTCTAATATGCCGATTTGGTGCTCAAGAAACATTTCTAATTATCATAGTTGTGCTGCTTAATATTTTGCTGCAGAAATTATACTTTTTTTTCCGCCTTCTAGATGAATACAATGTTCAAGTTAATCTGTCCTCGCTGAATAAAAGTATATATACTGTATAGTGATAAAAGTATTAATTGCGGTTACGATTAAACATCTTACCCCAACCTTTTGAGTCTATATAAATAATTATGATTTATAAATCGCTGCATTCTGTCATCATATTTCTAATTAGATACTTTTGTTCATGACAGATTGTCATCTTTACAATCAAGTGGAATTGAAAATTGTCACAATACCTTTGAATTTAGTCACACATGTCTTTAATTAATGGCCTAGAAAAAGTGTAGTCTTAAATACTAATTTTTCACAATATGGTGTATATGTATGTTTTTGTGTGTGTGTGTGTGTGTGTGTGTGTGTGTGTGTGTGTGTGTGTGTGGTATTTGTGTGGGGTGTATGGGCTTATGTAAATGTAGTGGCAGGTGGTGTTACCGGTCAGACACACATTCCTCGCTTAGTCTCATGACACTCTCAGGACATGAGATCCTGCTGAAAACACTCCATCACTCCTCAGCACAGCAGCTGAGCGTGTGTGTGTGTGTGTGGGGAGAGAGAGAGAGAGAGAGACCTGTAATGAAAATAGTGTGTTGCATATTGATAGATACCGTATAAGTGTATAAATGTTTGATGGTATCGCTGTGTGTCTCTCTATAGGAGGTGGAGTTGGTGAAGACCCCCTTGAGTGCACCTCTGCACACCTCTTTGAATGGCAGTGCTCAAACCCTGCTGCCCACCTACAGTGCCCTTCCCATCATGCCAGGCTTCATCACACCGACACACTCGCACACACACACAGCCAGCCCTGCCGCACAGACACCTGCTGTACCCACTGCCAACGACTGGAACAACTACTATTATGTGAGTGTGTGTGTGTGTGTGTGTGTGTGAGTGAGAGAAAGACAACTTAGACAAATCACATAGCTTGAGACCTGTCTGAAATATTAGTCATTTTAGTTGAAAAGGTTAAGGCGCCGTCACATTAGTGAAAATTAGGTGAAATTTTTGCAGGGCAAAGAAGGTCAGTTGTCCATTATCAGTAATGTAGCGATGCATGAAGCACAATTATTCATCTGAGGTCACTTCCAAACTAGGCTTCCGTAGTAGTGTAAAAGGTAATTCTGACTTTATATTTTATATAAATTATAATTGTGACTATTTTACAATGTGTATTTAAATCACACAATTGCCAATCATTGCTCCGTAGTTCAGTTCTAACGCTCACATGTCCACTGTTGGCGCTTTTGGCGGTGGACAGGGGTCAGCATGGGCACCCTGACTGTTCTGCGGCTATGCAGGCCCATACGCAACAAACTGCGATGTACAGTAGCTCGTCTGTTGGATGGAACCACACGGGCCAGCCTTCGCTCTCCACGTGGATCAATGAGCCTTGACCTTGCACCACTTTTGATAGATACTGACCACTGCAGATTGGGAACACCCCACAAGAGCTGTAGTTTTGGAGATGCTCTGACCCAGTTGTCTAACACAGTGGTTCCCAAAGTGGGGGTCGCGAGATGATTTATATTTTTTTTTTTTTAAAGTGGAAAAAATATATAGGCCCTATATTTTTTTGTTGCAATTAATTTAACTCAATACTTATTAAATGGTGTTTGCAGAAAAGTCTGATTAAAAAATATGTAATGTATATTTTTTAATTAAATTTGTAATTTTGTCCCAGACATTATACGAGATTACGTCAGTGAAGTGACGTACATCACGCGCTGTTGTTTGCTAAAGCTAAAGGTGTTTGGAGGCTACAAACAAATAATACCTGCTTTAAAATGAAACGGTGGTTCATATCCACACTTAATATCTAATGCAAGTACATTTATAAATGCACACAAACACAAGTAGCTTCAAGATATTGTGACATTATGACATTGAATGAGGAAGAATTATTCCGCATGACACAGAAATGCTTTACCGAGTACTTAGTGTTTCGGACACGTTGACCGTCGGATTAGAATGAGCGCGCGGGCGGGAAAGTGTCCTGATGGCAGAACAATGTTCAACCCAACATAGTTGCACAGTTAATTTCTGAGAGAGAACAGGTGGATATCGAGCGGCTCATGCAGAATTGTAACACTGATTTTTCACGTAGAACAATAAAATATAACTTTGTGTATTTGAGAATGGGCATAAAAGCGATTTGCTGCAGCAGCGCATTTACTATCGTGGGCTAAAAAGTTTGGGAACCCCTGGTCTAACAATCACAAATTTGGCCCTTATCAAACTCACTCAAATCCTTGCGCTTGCCCATTTTTCCTGCTTCTAACACATCAACTTTGAGGACAAAATGTTCACTTGCTGCCTAATATATTCCACCCACTAACAGGTGTCGTGATGAAGAGATAATCAGTGTTATTCACTTCACCTGTCAGTGGTCATAATGTTAGGCCATCATGAATCCATCTTCCAAACTTGAGGGTGTGTGTGTGTGATCCTATCCTGAATCACTATGGTACAAGTGATTATATTTGGACTGTTTTAGACCAGGCAGGAGGCCAACCTCTCCGGCTACAATGTCCGCAAGACGTGCAGTTTCGTTTATTAACCGCTGGAGTGCCAAAAGTTACACAGCATACCTTTAAAGACTTTGAAAGCATATTGCATAGTTGTACTTGCAGCCAGTTGGGGGGGTTCTACTCTGCTTTTTCCCGTGAACTTTTTGTCTATGCATTTGTTTTTGCATAGTAAAGTAAAACCTATAGCAGTAGTTTACCACTTTTATTTGGGGGGAATAACAATAACAAAGTGCCTATAGTTATTTATCACTAACCATCAAGCACTACATTATTTCACCTCCGTCACAGGAAGTTTTGAGTTGATTATTGAAAATTAAAATAACACACGAGTGCAAAAATGTCTAATAATGACCTCAATATCCCAGTGCAACATTACATTATTTGGCTGCATTAGTAACAGGTTTTTACTAGGCCAACATAAGCAACAAGCATAACGAAATATCAAGCATAAATGGTGCAAATATGATATTTAATGTTCCATAAAGGCCCACTTGTTTAATATAATTAGTTGAATGATCGCTGGATAGATCGGTCGTGTATATGCGTGTGCGCGTGTTTCTGCTCGGCTTGTTGGTGAAGATGAAAACCAGTAGGAGTCTGGCAGTAACGTTATTCCTCAGTTGGAAGTAGAAGACCGACACACTGAGAGATAAACACCTCTCACTGCGCTTCACTGATTCAACAATAGGCTCTTTATCGTAGTGCAAGAGTCAGAGAAAATTCCTCCGATGCGTGTGTGGGCTGAGGGAGACGGCGTCACTCATTTACTGTACGGAACACAAAAAACCCCCGTCACTCATTTACTGCATGTCACTCAAACTCAAGCATACAGTTAATAATGAGTCATCGTCATCAAACAGGTGAAATCATTCGAATCGCTTCTGTTATAATGAACCTCTTTCTTCCTCTCCCTCCTAGAGTCAGGCTAGAGGGCAAAAGCGAGAGTACCCAACACTGCCTACGCAGGAAGTGACATCAGAGGGGACGTACGTAGGCCAGCACTCACAGGGTCTTGGAGGCCAGTACGCAGACTACTTCAAGAAGAAGAGGATCTAATTCACACTCGCTGTCGTGTCCAGGCCTTAACTTTTAGTCTATAACTGATATTTCTGAAAAGATTGTACATTTTAAGGGGTTTATTCCCCTTCTTGAACCTTATATGGATCTGGGTACTGTTCATATTTCTGTCCAACACCAGGCAGGACCTCCCGAGATTGTCCCAAAT
The DNA here is from genome assembly GCA_037194245.1 of Opsariichthys bidens. Taxonomy (NCBI): domain Eukaryota; kingdom Metazoa; phylum Chordata; class Actinopteri; order Cypriniformes; family Xenocyprididae; genus Opsariichthys; species Opsariichthys bidens. The sequence goes on from CM074298.1 coordinate 14,565,638, forward strand.
GATGCGTTAAGATCATTTTATTTTCTGTTTCTGCCTTTTTACCTCTCTCGCAGGCGGGGCGCACCATTCCACTCCGGGGGAGGGGGAGGGGAGGGGGAGGGGGGAGGGGGGGGTTCCGTGTCCGTGTCCGTGTTTTACTGTATTAACGGTCAAGGGCTGATAAAGATAGAGCTACACTCAGAGAATATCAATTTTCAAAGATTTTTTTTTTTCCTGACAGGGTAGGGCATAGCCAATGTATATTGTATATTCTGCAAAATTAGTGTATTTTTTACAGTGTACAGACATTATGAAAATATTATTAATATTGCGTCTTGCTTAATGTGTCATTGTTTATCTAGACTATCGATCCGCTTTCTTAAGCGTACAGGAAATGCACATACTCGCTCGATTGATCTTTAACGTGTCTCTGTACATACTGCTGTATCTATAGGAACGATCAGCCATTCTGAATACTGTAGGAGCCTTAAAACGCGGCGCTCAGAGAAGACATGGCTAAGGCAATAACCTCTACCGTCTCTGGAGAAACGACTCTAAGGTGACTTTCCCTCCAGGTGTCGGTGGGGTGACCTTCACACAACCTTCAGCTACAATGCTGCCAGTGGTTTGTTTTTAATAATATATTAGCATAGCAGAAGTAATAATCTGTTGAAAGGATGTCAAAGCTTCAAGTGCTACGTATAGGATAGACACCTGGCAAAACATCCTCATGCAAACACCCACATGGTAATAATCGAGCATAATGCCTTTATATGGATATTACTCATCTGTTGTTCTGTGGTTTAATCTCTTTCCATCTTTAATGGAGAGAGTCTATTAGTTTGGTGATTTTCATGCTGCAAAAAATCCCGTTTTTAACCCGCATTTATTAAGATAAAGGTTTATGAGGCAAAATAAGAGAGATATTAAGATAATGCATCTTAAAGATGCCACGTTTTTTTTTTTCTTCTAAATGTAGATACTTAAAAAGTGCTACAAATCTCCCAGTGGATTAAATGGAGTCTTAAAGTCACATCAAAAATGAAAATTCTACCATTCCATCCTCATGTTGTTATTTATATTTTATTTGTATATATTCAGTTTATTTTAACCTTACATTTAGTGCCTTTATCATGTTTTTCGTTTTAATATTTAGTTTTAGTTTAGTAACATCTATCATTTTTATTTGTTTTGAAAGTTTAAGCTTTTCATCTAACGTTCCTATTTTATTTCAGCTTCATTTCGATTAAAAACCTTTTTCAGTAGTTTAACAATAACACTGGTCCTTACGATGGAAGTCGGTGAGGTTTCATTTTGTTTTGGACCCCATTGAGTTTCATTGCACAGACAAAGCGGTTGAAACAACATTCTTCATAATTACATGGTAATAACATGAGGTTGAGAAGTGAGAATTTTGAACCAGCCTTTTTACTTTGAGCTTGTTTAAATACTATTAGCGCTAAACAAGCTCAATCTCATTAAGACTGGGTTTTTTTGCAGTATTCTGTGTTGATTACTGGTTGGATGCAGTCTGCCAGCAGATTGCCTTGAAAGGAGCCGTCATACAGGCGTCTGCCTGGCACGTTCTGTGCGCCTTGCTTTTTCCACACTTTTGAAGCGATTGTCACTTGGCTGTTCTCTCGCTGAAAGCCATTCTTTCACCTCCACAGCAAACTAACAATACATCTGAGGAGGAGCCTCTGTTATTGCGTCCTATTTATGTTGCTTTATTGTGTTATGACAAGTATAAAGACAATCCCAAATTTACATCTGTACCTGAGGCTCTGCGTCCCACTTTCAGCACAAAACCACCACTTATAAACACGGAGGCCTTTTTTCTTGCTCTTTTTTTTTTTTTTAAGGGAATACTAAAAAATGGTTGAGAATAAAACGTTCAAAGTTTTTTAGTTTACACGTCTCTTGTTAGTTCAGTTCGACTTGTGCCGTTTGTTTCTAGAAATAAGATTTGTTTATAAAATGACACGCTACAGGGATTATAAAACATGTATTTCTGGTCACTTTCCCATGTCTGTTCTCACCCTGTACTCTGTACTGCTCCAAATGAGGCCAGGTTTCACTTTGATTTTTCCAGTTATTGTCATATAAAACTACGTATTAAAATTAAATAATCTCTCGGAAAATTGTGCCTATTTGCATTTAGGAACCTGGTATTTACCCTTTTTGCTCATGGCCATGCTGATGCTCCCCTTTGTGTTTTAAATCAACACTGTAACGTATCTGTCCACTCATCGGTCTCTTCTTTTACCCCTCTTAATGTCATGAATGTCTACGTGTGCACTTGTATCTCAAAGCTTTGCAATACTGAAGTGTCTCTTATTGATGTAGAAGGTACAGTCGCCTGTTTTCAACACTATTTGTTGTGCTTTGTACTCATCTTGCAGCCTCTTTTTAGTTCACAAGGTTTTTTTCTTCTTCACCTTGAATTAAAATTTTGCAATATTTTATAATCTAAACACTTGATATTGCTTTACTGTGAATAAGCTATTTTTAGAAACCGTGAAATTGAAGCATGCGTATACACTCCTGCAATACAAGAAACTTTTTTTCTCCTTTTTTCAGTAGATGTTTCAGAGCTCAATGCTTTTGAGTATTTAACTACAACAACGACAAAAAAAAATGTATTTATTTGTGTATTTATGTACTGCGTTCAATACGATTTTGTTGTCATTCTTTTGGAGGAAAATAGGTTTGGGTTTAATTTTGAGTAGATGGAATTGTTTTGCAATCCACAATAAAGGACAGAAAAATGACGCCTGGTATTTCAATTTTCTTCTTTGACCATTTTCAACTATTCCTTTAGTGCAAAACCACGTGACACTTCCACCTGGGAGATGAATCGTTTTCCCTTTTCAGGAACCATGTGTGAAGATTAACCATAATCTGATCATCAGATGGGAATTAGAGCGTCTTGGAATATTCAGCCTTCCTTTAGCTGTATGAAAAACGACTAAGGCCTTTAAGCGTTTTAAAGCGAAAAACTAATTTCGCTGTTCACGCCCCGATCCTCCTCATTAAAGTCAGCTTCCATCTTTAGACATTAACAAAACTGCAACATGTTAATCTCATTTTAATTCCATTTTGATATAAAAACAACAACAACAGATAAAATACTAAGGTATTTTGACGTGGTTAATTCAGTTTCTGAAAGTTAGCTGAGCCCAGAATATGTTTTGCACAACATAACGTGTGAATTTTTCTTGAGATATTTCATAAGCTCTACTGTCCCCTAGTGCCTACTTTAGGCATTTCATTTAACCTATGACGATTATCCTTCTTCATGCTGTTTTCAGAATCATCCTCTTTAGTTTTTCCGTGGCAAATGTGAAGCTCAGAGAGGAAGTGCAGTTATTAGAATGTGACTGGCGCGTGCCGTTTCAAAGTTCTCCGGTAATCCAGCACGTTCGTTTGGAATTTTCCCAGGAGGACAGCTGTCTGCTTCAAGTAAGTCATACTTTGCACGTCAATCGCCTCACGAAAAGGGGCACGATCCAGTCGACATTCACTCGTCGAAGCTCCAAACCGTGGACCACACATGTAAATCTACATTCTGACACGTTCCACATCTCGCAAAGATTGCACATGTCTCACGATGGGCAGATTCCGAACGGCACATACTGTAATGCGCCTTGGGAAATAATGGGTTATTCATACATGCGTCATGGTGGCTGCGGCGACACTGAGGCGCAATATGAAGCTGAGGGTGTCACTCAAGTCTCGCCTGCACTCAAATCTGGTCAGCATTGGAACTTGAAGAGAAAGAAATGAGCGATTCGAACTGGCAGTTACATGTTTGCATATTCAGAGAGAGGCCAGGCAGTGCTCTTCTGCCTGCTTCAGTGGTTCTAGCAGTTTCTTTGTGACCATTTCGAATGGCCTGCAGTTTATCTATGAGGTCGTAATGTGAGGGATACAGTAAGAAGGAGAGTATATGTGAAAGAGTGCTACACTGCAGTTATACATGGTTTTTTTTGGGTTTTTTTCCCCCATAGGGACTTTGTCTCTACGGGACTGTCTCTTACAAAAGTCTGTATCCCTTCTTATTTCCACAGTTACTAATTGTCAATCATCTGCTGAAAGTTGGCAATCAGGCCTTTGAAGTCGATCCTTTTTTCAGGTGTCGCCTCCCAGCATTTCCTCATCAGAGTGTAGAGCTGTCAAAACACAAAGATCACAATCAGTCACACCGCCGGGAACACGGCTCATAACTGCCATTTAATCATCCAACCTTCACCGTCATAAAAGAAACGTGATTGTGTAAATCCTAAAGCATGAACCAAAGGATGGCTGCAAGGGGACTGCTTGTGAAATTGTAAAATGAAATGAATGTAAACTTTAACTATGTAAACAAATACATAAAATATAAAGTCCACAAATGATACAAATTAAAATTCTGTTCAAAACACTAACATACTTTAGGTAAACAAAACATTATAGCCTATATATGGTTGCTAGGCCCCGTTTACACCTGGTATTAAGATTTGTTGATCTGATCACAAATGGGCGAGACTAAATACAGGTGTAAAACGTTTCGAGCGTGTCCACTTTCGACCACTTCCAGAGGTAGTCGAAAACACATTTGACCGGATTGCCTTCAAACAGCCACAAAAGACTACTCCTAACCTCCGCCTACGGCCATTACGAGAAGTGCGGGATTTAAAGTTTGTCAGATGAAGACCCAAGTTTGATTTGAAGATAAAAAAACATAAAAAAAAAACATACCAAGAACACCATCTCCGATTTTTAACACTCAGTTCTGTGTGGTCTTGTGGCTGTCACAGCAGAAACTTAAGCTGCTGCTCTCCGTATGTTTTTTCCGTTTATACGCAAACTGCGCGAGCTTATTTTGTCCATTCTGAAAGATCTGAAATACATGTACCCTCCCCTCGAAGAAATCAAGAAAGACGTGGTTTAAAGATGGATTTTGTGATCCCAACAACCAAAATGCATCGTAATATACCAGGTGTAAACCGGGCCGCTTGCATTGTGGGTGCATGTGTGGGTGGAACGGATTCCCATGGAATTCCTAAGAATTCTGTATCATTACTTAAAACCTGACAGGTCGCTTAAAATCCTCACACAATATGGCCTGTAACATTCACTACCATTCAAAGGTTTGGGGTCAGTAGTATTTTTTTATGTTTTTGAGAGAAGTCGCTTATGCGCACCAGGGCTGCATTTAGTTGAATTTAAAATCAACGGTTTTCTATTTATTCCTGTGATGGTAACCCTGAATTTCCAGCATCATCACTCCAGTCTTCAGTGTCACATGATCCTTCAGAAATCCTTCTAATATGCTGATTTGGTGCTCAAAAAACATTGATGTAATCAGTTTTGAAAACAGTTCTGCTTAATATTTTTGTGGAAACAGTGGTCTATTACTTCAGGATTTTTCTGATGAATAGAAAGTTCAAAACGGCAGCATTTATTTGAAATGGAAATCATCACTTTTTGATGCAATCTTGCTAAATCAAAAGCATAATTCAACCACATATATAATCTTCTAAGTGACCCCTTCTGATTAGCAGTGTAATAGCATTTTGTTTTAGTAAAGCTATTCATTACCTTCTCTGAGCAGCCGTCTGGTTTTGGAAGTCTCTTTCCCTCCTCCAGGACTTTGACCAATCGGGTAACAGTCATTTGGCCATGTGTTGGACCAATCATCTTTAGGAACACCTGTGGGTTGGAGCAAAGTGGGATCAGTGACCTGATTTACAATTAAGCTTTTAGGTATTAAACATCCACCCATGTCTCCTCCAGCACCAAGTACCCTTGAATGTGTCCAGTGTGTGCGGAAGCATTACAATGTGCGTCTGCATTGTGTACAATGCGAAAATCTGACAAATCCCTCCGTACAGACATTTCCTCCAAACGCGGCACACAGGAAAAAAAAAAGAAAAAAAAAAAAAGAAAAAAGTGAGGATTGGTATGCAGACGTCTACCGCAGCCTTTGGGCGAGACATCTGCCACTGTGGGCACAGACTGGCACCATCTGCCATGTTCTCAGAGACAGAGAGAGAACGACCAGACTCACCAGCACCTCCTAAACAAGAGCTTCTTTCAGCCTACAGAAATGAACATGGGCTTTCTAAGAAGTGTGCTACAAGTGCTCGGTTCTGTATTACCCTCCTGCTGTGTATAATCATACACTGAATTAGAAATGCAATCAAAAGTAAAACACTTACATAAAGGAAATATTTACATAATGCATTTCCATAAAAATAACTACTTAAGTCTATCAAATGTTTGAAAGTGCAGTTGTGATATTTTGCGCTTTTATGTCCCTCTCCTTTCTAGATATTTTTGCATAGGTCCATTCCTTTTATTGTAAACCTTCATTTTGAATTTTTATTTATTTATTATTTTCAATTTTTTTTTTTTATTCTATTTTCTTTATTTCTTTGACCATTTTTATTTAAAGCACTTTGAATCGCCACTGTATGAAGTGTGATATGTAAATAAACTTGCCTTTCCTTACCTACTAACAGAAAGCTTCACTGCTGTTACGATAAAAACATGTTATATGATTAAATTTAGAAACAAACTAAGGAGGGTTTCCAGACTAGTGAGGGTTGTGCTACTGAATTTTTTTTTTTTTTTGGAAATAATGTGAAGGGATTTGAAGTGCGAACTTGGTAGTCTTGTAGGATGGCCACAAAACTGTAGAATGCCATATTTGTCATTTGTTCATATGGACCTTCGATGTGCAAAATTCACCCTTCACTGGGAGTTTGATTGACAGGCGATCTGTCCAAACATGACTCTGAATCCGTCATTTTGTCCGACAAACAAACACACGTGAGTTAATAAATTAAGGCTCCAAATTACTTCAAATGAAATCGAAGAATGAACTAATGTAACATCATTTCGAACAAAATCAGGCCAGAAATAAATTCAGTTGGAGTTCGAAAAAGCTTCCCAAAGCAAACTTTTCTGAAAAGTTTGCGTCGGCCGATAAACACCTTTGCACTGGCATTGGTCCGTGCCGATTACGTAATAGGTAGGTGTGTGCGAAGGCTCCGCCTTCTTTCATGTTGACATTTTTTCCACCTCATTTCTCGTTCAATCCGTGAAGCTCAGACATCCGCGAGAGAAAACATGAACACATTGGAGAGCTGCTTTTTACTAGAAAATGTACATTTGATGCAACAAGACACTCACACTGTTTTTAATGCTTAATACACTAAAGCTGCTTGATTTTAAGCAATCTATTGTGTAAAGTGCAATTTGTAGTAAAGTCATGTCACTTTTATTGTATCGCAAAGCTCATTCAAACATATCCACGTTGCTGTGATCAGATGCTGTTTTCTCAATTTTGTTGTGTGTTTACATTGTTATTGAGAGGAACACGTGCAGCACATATTCATCAAACGTTGACCTCAGGAGTGTGGGCGGCGTCAGATGTTTGTTAACAGTGTGCCGCTGCTCGCGCATTTCACTTTACCCCTGAACGAAGAACGAAAAAGAACTTCGCCGTGAGCATATCGTGGACTTAAAAAAATGGCGTATATTGATTAGAGTTGGATACCATTCACATTTTAACTAGGTATCGGTACCCAACGGAACCTTTTTTCGCTACTTTACTCTCGGTCTAGCCTAATGACAAAAACATATATTTCAGTGAAAAAAAAAGTAAATAAGTTTAAGTGAATAAGCACACTTTGTGTGCACTGTAGTATGCATGAGATGGCATTACAGCGGAGTTTTCAAAAGTCACGAGAAACCGTTTATAGTGCTGTTCTTCACCTTTGCCGTTTAGCGTTGTGTTCAGACACAGGTGCCGTGACTGTACATTTCCTCAGCATAGTAGCACAAAGGTGTTTCACTTTCCCCAAGATGCTCTCAGAGCTGGAGTTTGACTTAACACGTGGAAAATATGACCGTGGACTTGAAGAAAGTGTGCAATGGCTTAGGGTTTTTGCGACAGGATGGCTGGTCACTCACCGACATAGGGCTGCATGAGGCATCGCAGTATGTGAGGAGCTCATACATGGTCACTCCAAAAGACCAGACGTCAGACGCCCTGTAGAACTTGCAGTGGATCAGGCACTCTGGAGCATACCTGGGGAGAGGAGAGAAATAATCATTACAAAGTACATTTTCCAGAAGCATCTGATAATTGTACGTCACTCCATCGTGGAATTCCATCTAATTCCACCTTTACCAATGCATATGGTTCATATCAGATGTAATTGTACTTGGGCACCTCTCATGAGTGAGGCTTACCAGAACACTGGACTGTCCAGATCGTCTTTCACCGTGTAGTAACCCTCATTATCTTTAATGCTTTTGGTCAGGCCGAAGTCGCCGATCTTTACCGTGCTTTCATTCTCCACCAGAACATTCCGGGCTGCCAGGTCTCTGTGGATGTAGTTTCGAGAGCCCAGGTAGTCCATGCCCTGAAGTTAGAGGTCAGAAAACAGCAGGGTTGAGCAGAATGTTACAATGCAGTTCTGTATTACCAACAGAAACCCAGAGCATTAGAACACAAAGGATCATTGTAAGCAGCTGTTGTTCATTTTAATGGTCTCCCAGTACAAAACCACAAGGACAACAAACAACCAGAGCAAAAAAAAAAAAAGTCATGTGGAAAGCCAATGCTGTGAAAATGGTATAACATATATTTATGGTAAACAAGGTAAGATTTTAAAGATTTTAAATTTGTTAAAAAGAGATTAAACATTTTATTCAGCAGCCAAGGACACATTAAATTGATCAAAAGTGACAGTAAAGACAATTTCAAATAAATGCTGTTCTTTTGGACTTTCTGTTTGCCAAAGAATTCTGAAACAAATATCCGTTTCTACAAAAATATGAAGGAGCACAACTTCCTAATACTTCCTAATCAGCACATTATAATAATTTGTGAAGGATCATGTGACAATGAAGACTGAAGTAATGGCTGCTGAAATAATAATAATGAATGTAAGAACAGTAATTTACAATAAAATTGTTTTTGTTGTATTTACTGTATTTAATTTTGATTAAATAAATGCAAAATTGGTGAGCATAAGAGATTTTCAAAAACAACTCCAGACTTTTGAACAGTAGTGTGATGTATTGAATCATGGCATGTGCGTATGCTTCTATCTTCATTACACTGCAATGCATTTCCATATCACACTACATCGCTGCTTTAATGCAAATTTAATTTCATTTAGCACAGGGCATGTATTTTGAATTAAAAAAAAGTGAATGCTTCGCTGTCTGTTGAGCTACAGGCTGTTTAAAATACTTTAACACAAGAAAGAACTGATGAGAACTGCTCTTACTTTAAAGTACTCCGATCCGAATGAATAGAGCTCTTATGTGAATAGGCCTTTTGGTTGCGATTCTTTCTGTTTGTTTTTTTTATTTGTTATATTTCTGTTTCATTGTGCTGGTGTTTTGGAAATTTACTGGGTCAAGGAAGTAAAGGACAACTAGAGAAGCATTGTAATCCATTCACATATTGTGTTACCTGGCAGATCTGTACAGCATAGTTGAGAAGGGTTTTAAGGTCTATCTGAGCTTTGTTTCTAGGGAGGTATTCCTTCAGACTGCCTGCTGGCAAAAACTCCATGATGAGCTTAATGGATCTCCCACCTTAAAACAAAAACATGGAAAGTTTCACTCAAGCAACTTTTGCAATTGGCGCCAAAAGTCATTACTGCGTTATATTATTTATGATGTTCAGAATTGTGGTTTACCCTCTTCGTTGCAAATGCCCTTGTATTTAACAATATTCTCGTGGTAAAGTTCTCTCAGGATGTGAATCTCACACCACAGGTTACTGCTCTGCTCTTCTCTGTTCTCTGGCTTTAGAGACTTCACAGCCACCAGCTCTCCGGTCCGATCTCCCCGCGGGTCATATCTGCACAACTCCACCTTCCCAAAATGACCCTGAAAACACAGGTAGAGTTCAGTTCAATCAGAAAATGGTCAGTTAAGTAAGCAGTTTTACATGAGTTTAAAGACACGACACACTCGCACACACAGTGTAAAAATACCTCTCCAAGGTCTCTGATCTTCTTGAGGAATCTCTTCTCAAACACTGTAGGGTCCACCTCTAGCATGGGGACAGGCTGAATGGATGGGTCTAAACAGAAAACATTAAACACGTTGTTTTTTTCCCCCCAAATATACGCAGACGTTTACAATGCAATGTTTTCTCTCAAAACCCATCATGTAAATATGTTAAGTATAACCTACTTTTTCATGTCAACAGTATTTAGCATCCTGGCCTAATGAAAACAGTGAGAACTACTACGGCACATGGAGACTAGCCTTAACAGAGCTTATTAACATAGACATCTTAAAGACACAGCAGCAAAAACAGAATGAATAAAACTGAATAAAACTATAAATCTCTTCAAAAAAATATTCTTTTTTGAATGAGCGTGAAGGTGAAAAACAACTTGACATTTAATATGGACTTCAGGGGGAAAAACATGCTGAGTACTTTTAACAAAGATGAATGTTGATCTTTGTACTAACCACAAGAGGTCACTATTGAGAAAAATTACAATTATAAACAAAGGTGACCCTGTCGAGGAAAAATTATTTAGGCTTCAATTTCCAATTTGGTACCGACTGGAAACATATTTAACAATTAAATGCATCTTTTGTCATCTTGACTCCTTACTCTGTTCCTCCACCATGACAATGTCCCTGACAATGGCCCTGAAGAACGGTCTCTGGTGAGGGTCGTAGTTCATACAGTGGGTCATGAGTTTGGCCAGCTCCTCGCAGTCAGGGGTTGCCAGCTGACATTGCGCTGCGTAAAAGCGTTCCTTCTGCTCAGAGAGATGATGACCAAAAGACACATTTATCAGCACATTACCAGAAAGAAAAGTGCAGAGGGCTGCGTATGCCACAATGTATGTGTATGCTGTTACCTCTGTGAGCTTCTTGTCTTTGAGAGGTATCTCCGTTGTAACAGATCTCCCACAGGGTTGTCCCAAAGCCCCACTTATCTGCTGCTACGCTCAGATTAGCCGTGTCCTGTACACACTCTGGAGCAATCCAAGGAATCCTGTCCACACACTCTGTAGACAAACACAAAGCATGTTGTCAGACAGCAAGTTAGACTGGATTGTTGCACAATCAACTAACCAAACTGAGTTGTGCTGGGTGAATAATCCTCACTTTTTGGGGGTTTCCACCACTGTTTCCTCACTCAAGCATCACACAGTAATTTCAACAACCATGTTTACTGCTTTTAAAAGGGCATTTTATCGAACACATGATCCCCTGATGACATTTTCTTGTATGCCGCATCTTAATCCCTCTCTGTGCCCCTTTCATTCCCCTGTGCGCACATGCCACCACCCCCCAAAAAAACACACAACCAGTCTTTCCTGTAACAGTCCCCGCCACACAGCAAATAAAGAGCTTTTCTGGTCTCTGAAGTGCTTCAGGGAGCTGAGCTGGATCGCGGCCAACAAAATTCCTGTCAGTTATCTTTTCCGAGCAGTCCATTTTAAAAGTGCAATAGAGCTGAGATATACAGCACTGCATTTACTCTGGATGCACACTCAATAGCCCCTTTCACACAGCAAGAAGCTAAATTATGGTAAAATTACCACAATGACTTTATTGGTAAATATGCAAACATGCTGTTCACACAAGCAACGACGTTCTGGCTTTTTACAGATTGGACCATTCACACATCAGCACCGAAATACCAGTAAATTCTGTGATGTCGGTAATCGTAAATGATCTTTAAATGCTGCACTGTTGTCTTCTTTCGGCCGCATGAGGAAAACCGCTTTAACTTCAGAAAATCGCTTTAGTTTTCATTTCAAACAGAATGCATTTTTACTCTTAAAAGCAAGAGACCCGCATTAAACTGCATCCAACTGCAGAGCCGTCACGGTGCGTACATCATGTTTCAGCGGATACAGACACACGACAAATACAATCGGTCACAGGCACACTCCAATCCAGAAGGGGGTGCACGTGGTAATGCAATGCTGCTTGCTACCAGTAAAAACACAGAAGAAGAGACGATAGATCGTTATATTTACATGTAACATCTCTCAGTGTTTCAACAGCGAAAAGATGTCGATGAAACAATTTGAGAATAGAATCTCACATTGCATTACATTTACCTCTGGCACTTAGTGTCGACGGGCATCTTAGTTCACTAGATCAATGAACTCTAGATGGGAGCATTTGGTATATGCACTATATTAACCTATTCATTATATTTACTTAAGCTGTTAGTAATGTCTTGATTATTTAATGTGTTTAAATAAATGTCATGAAAATAAGTTATGACTGCCACTGTGTAAATGATTATATTCCAAAAATAAATTGGAGTAGAAAATTAACTTCATAATCGATTTAGATGTTAATGTAAGCAATTTAAATGTTATTTTTATTATTTTTTTATTTGAGTGTTGATTATTATATCTAAAAACATTTTATAATTTAGGGTCTGTGTTTAATTGTAACCTTTAATATTATAGTATCCCTATATAGTTTACAGTGTCAGCTGAGATCATTGAAATCCTTAAGAAAATCTTAATTGAATAATTAATTAATTGAATTCAATAAAACACAGAGACATATGTATTCTAAAACCCACAGTTTAATTAAAAAAAAAAAAAAAAGAAAGAAATTTTATGTTTAGTTTTTGCCCCCCCCGTCGTACTGAACCGTGACTTAAAAACTGAGGTATGTACTGAACTGTCATGTTGGTGTGCCGTTACACCCCTAGTGCAGAGTGATCTCCATAAAAACTTTATGATTGGGCTCACTTCGTAAGTGCTCATACCTGCAATCTTCATTGTGTGTTCACACACAGCATCACCAGTAATTTACAGGTAATGTTACAACTTCCCTTACTGGTAAATTGCCAGAACGAATTTCCCAGCATTTTTGAAAAGGTCCTGTTCTCATATGATCTCTTACCAGTGAAGACGGTAAATGCAGAAGGGGCTAATAACACTTTATTCATGTAACTCTTTTTATTTACATGGTTATTAAAATGCATATGTGTCAGCTTAAATTATCTGACCCTTGTGTGAGCAGTGATAGAAATTTACATTAATATTTACTTTATTTTTTTTTTTTAAAAACACGCTTTTCTCATGTAAAAAATACAAAAAAAGTAATGTTTTAATTACAATAAAATCTATATATATTTAAAGTTTTTTTATTAAAATGTATTTTAAATTATTAATATTGAAAGTATTTATTTCATCAAACGTTACATCCATCGTAATAAATTAATTAGGTAACAGAATTAAAACAATTAACATTTTTAAAACATTACAAAAACAACTAGGCTATATAAAATCTTTCCATCTAATATTTGATAGAAATTCTAAAATCTTCTAGACATTAGATACAGCATTTATAAAGCGGTCAGAATGCCTGCATTAGATGTGTTATTTAAATAGAATTCTTCTATAAAGGCCATTAACAAATACCGCATAACTGATGATGTATTAAAGTCACTATGAATTTTATGGAATATTGCAGTATTTATTATCATTTTTGTATATCCTTTTTTTTCCCTTAAATAATAAGTAATCTAAATCAAAATAACTTCCTCTACCTCTTGCAACAATATCTCTTCTCTTCTCTGAAGATGTCTCGCTCACATGAGATCACAGCAATAGCAAACCACAAAATCAAGTCCCACCCAACACTTTTTTCACGTGAGAAGCTGTTTCACTCAGATATACGTCACAATAAGGAAGAAAAGACTACAGCAACTTCCGTTTCATGCTGACTTTCACATGCTGTTAAGGTGGTCATAATGCCAGTATGAATATGCTTATAGTGTGTTAAGGTGGTCATAATGAATCTCTCACCTTCTCTGCTAAGGACAGTAATTGGTATGCCAGGGTCACTCAGCTTGATGAAGGGGCCTCCCTCTCCATCCAGACCATCTCGAGCCACCAGAATGTTCTTACAGCACATATATCCATGAACCAGCTTCTTGTCCTCCTACAGGGTACACACAGCAGTCAAACACAAACATTATTCACTGACAACACTTCATAATAACTTTCACTGATATGTTATGCTGCTTAATAGATCATATTTGAAAATTCAAATGTGAATAAGCATTAAAATATTAATTTAAAAATGCATGAGATTTTATCTAAATGTACTTGTTCTAATGATCTAGTAAGCATGAGAAAATAGTTGTTAATGTTAACAAAAACATCAAGATTAGTATGGCAAGGTTTTGCGCATTTGTTTGTAAGTTTATTTCTTTACCAGATAGCTGAGGGAGCTTGCCAACTGTTTGGCAACCTGGAACTTCCATGCGGTGCTAAGAGGAGTGGTCTGTCTGCGCATGAACAGATCCAGAGGACCATACTGAACAAACTCCTCCACCATGATATCTATAGAGAAAGAGAGAGAGGGGTATTTTATGTAAACGGGCACCGTTATCGAAATCTCTCTCTTAGACACACACACACACGATTCCAGCTCAAATATGCAAATTCTTCTAGGCAAACACACAGACACACCCTTTGCGTGCTCATGGCTGGTGATTCTCAAAGTATTTAGATTGTTGCTCAGTGGAGCAGGAAGTGTAGTTTGCAATTAAATACCTAACCTGCAGGCTTTGCTCAATGTAGCTTTGTTACTCTGTGTTATCGGCTTCCTCCACACAAAAATAGTCTTTATGAAACATTTACATTATTATCCAGTTAGACTCTAGTTTTATTTTAGTTTTATAATTAGTTAATGTATGAACTATCATGAACTAACCATGAGCAAAACATTTGTTACTGCATTTACTAACCTACGTTAATGTTAGTTAATGAAAATACATTGTTTGATCATGTTAGTTCACAGTGCATTAACTAATGTTAACAAGATTTTAAGAATGTATTAGTAAATGTTGAAATTAACATCAACATAGATTAATAAATGCTGTAGAAGTGCAGTTCATTATTAGTTCATATTAACTAATGCAGTTAACTAATGAACCTTATTCCAAAGTGTTACCGGATTTACTGAAGCAATGATTTATTTTTGGATTTCCCAGTAATTTCTTAGAAATATTTTCAGAGTAATATCACTGCCAGTGTGTCAGATCTACACGCTCAGGTGGATAAGGACATTGTCTCTATGTTTGCTTTATAAGTAAATAAATTACATTTGCAAAAGTAGACTGATTGCTGGATACAATTGAACAGGTGGAATAAAAAGACCCATTTCTCAAATTTGCCATGTAAAACTACACCTGAACAGAATGAAAGACAACCAAATGTTCTAGTTCTCTAATTTTGTGAGGTCTTTAAGATATGTGAGCTCTGTCTGGAAATGGATTGCTTATTATAAAAAAAAAAAAAACATCCATTTGTCATCAATCTCACTAGGTAAAGCAATCATCAGATACAACCACAATCATTTGGCAGGATAAAGGCCAAGTTCGCTACACACTAGAGACAAGTGAACGTAGGGTACTTACTCTCCTGGTGGCGAACACACACTCCGTAGAGCAGGGCGATGTGTTTATGAGAAATCTGACGCATCATGCTAGCTGTCTCAAAGAAAGCCTGAGAAGAGGCAGAAAAAGGCATACTTTGAACTTTCAAAAAGCAACCATACTGATGATAGAATACTAGGAGCAAAGAAAATTAGATTCAATCCCCCTCACCGGTTTATTTCAGTAGAATGTGACCACAATTAGTTTACATTTATTCACTATGTGTTTTTATTCAAAGCAACTTACAAATAAGGAAGAGTCAGGAGACGGTAATGTTATACCTGCTAAAACCAATAATCTTGTTTGCTAAACTTCATTTAGTCATGAGTTGGCCATGTGTGTCTTACCAGAGAGATATCTCTGTGTCCTGAGCCCAGCACTTTCAACACCACTTTCACCTCCTGTGAGTATCCCCCCATTTCGTCATCATCCTCACTCTTCAGCTTCAGAACACCAGCATAGATGTTTGTCCTTGTGCCCCGACCCAAATGCTCACCCTGAATGAGACCACAATGTCACATATCAGTAAGTGGGTAGACGATTAACAATCACTTTTATTAAAAGTATACCATTTTTTATCCACAACAGCTAATATTAGCAATACATTTGCTAATAGTTTACATAGTAAACAAACTGACTACTAAAAAGAACACTATAGTATCGTTCAAAGGTTTGGGGCCCTTAACATTTTTTTTTTAAATGTTTCTGATACTTATCCCCAGCAAGGCTGCATATATTTGAGTATCAAGACAGTAAAAACAGTAATATTATTCTAATTTAAAATAACTGATTTGTATTTTAATATATTTTAAAATGCAATTTATTCCCCTAAAGCTGAATTTTCAACAGTCATTATTCCAGTCTTCAGTGCCATATGATTTTTTTCAGAAATCATTCTAATATGCTGACTTGGTGCACAAAAAACACTTTTTATTACCATCACTGCTGAAAACTGTTGTGCTTCTTAATATTTAAGTGATATTTTTTTCAGGATTCTTTGATGAATACAGTTCAAGAATGTCATTTATTTGAAATGTACATTTTTTTGTGACATTAGAAATGTCTTTACTGTCCTTTTTGCTAAATTTAATGCATTCTCACGTAATAAAAGTATTAATTCCTTCCAACAAACCCATACTGATCCTAGTTTTTTAACTTTACTCTATAATAGTTATGTTTCATAAGTCTATATACACTTCAATAAAAGTAGTTTTATGGTCATTAAGAAATATTTATGGCCAGTGCATTTTCACCCACCAACTGTAAAACTATATGGTTTTTGACAATATCTGTATTTCATTTTATTTCTGCTTGCCATGCTATGCTAAAAAAAAAAAAAAGAGTCAACATTATGTTTGGTTCAAAACATCACCTGTACAATCTCTTCCTTAAGAATGCGGTGGAAACTCAGCTGGCTGACTTGATGTGGTCTCGGCGGGGCAGGCTCTCGGTTTGTGGTCATCACTAATAGGTTGGAAATTTCTGAAGGATAGAAGAGCATCATTTGTGATTGGTGGCCAACATATAAATAGTTAAGATCCCAGCTTTAAGAAAGAACTAAATATCTTCTGGTTTGACTGTCTAAGGATGTTTCTTTTGATTATATCTACACTTATATACGTTGGTGTTCAGACATCACCTAAACAGAGAGCGGGAAAGAGGAAGTTGTGCAGTGACACTGTGCACGGTTTAACAAAACATGCCACTTGCTACACCAAAAAAAAGAGAGAGAGCATGTTTGCATGTGTAACATATTGTCTTTATACAAGTACGTTGTGATGTTCATTCTGCAGCATCAGCTGGTCTTTTGTCTACTCACTGGCATAAACTGGATACAGACCCACACAGCTCTGTTTTTATAAATGCAAATAGGGTAAAGACATCAAGAGATGTGAACAACGGAAACCCACATTTACTACATTTCCTGCCTGTCACTGATGTCTCAGCATGTACTCTTTGAGGAGCAGATGTAAACAAGACCAGACAACGTCTAATGTGTGATAACTAGGCGTTTTTCACAACCAAAACATTCGTAATGTTTGTTTTTGCATTAGTACAGAGCTGCTGCATAACTGCTAATACTGATGGAGCCCTAAAGGAATAAGGATATTAAAGGATTAGTTCACCCAAAAATGAAAAATTCTGTCATTAATTACTCAACCTCATGTCGATTCAAACCTTCGTTCATCTTCGGAACACATATCAAGACATTTTTGAACCACACGAGGGTGAATAATTATAACACAATTTTCATTTTTAGGTGAACAATCCCTTTAAAAGTACATCAGAATATACCAATAAATCTTAGTAAACTGCATTAAAAAAACATTTTAATTCATGACTTTTATGTGTGTACTTTAGAGTAATGATGCAAACAAAATCACTGAATCAATTAAAACACTAATACGTATGAATTCATCTGCGACTGGTGGAAAGTTAACTTTGGACCCTGGTTTCTCTCCTGTATGCAGATAATCTCTCTCAGGAACATTTAACTCAGTCAGGTTAGAGAACTGACAGTTGGCCGGATAAAGAATCTGATCGTGGATAAGTTGCCTGACATACGAGACTTCACAACTATTAGCTGCCAGTTGCATGGTTGCCAAAGGTCATGCAAGGATATGTCTGCTTGTATGCGCATGTTGATTTTTGACTTCTCTAAAGGAGCATTGTGATAGTATTTGTGTACTAACAAAGTACTAGGAAAATTAATTCTTCTTTCAGCTTAAACCAGTAAAAAAAAAACCTTGAACATGCTTGTACAGAAGTGCATGTTTCTGAGATTGACACAATTGAAAAGATGCAAAAAAAAACACACATTATGAGTAAATCACTCACATATGCGACCAAATTTCATGAGAGGCAACTAAAAAGTGTATTTGATAAGCCAAGTAAATTGTATGATTACATTTGCCAGTAATTGAATTAGAGGCAAAAAATAAGTTTAACAGAGATATGATTTCATTGCCTGCTGACCTTTAAGCACTGTCACTTGGCTGAGAGAGCCCTCTGTCACTTTCTCTCAATCAAGAACACTCACAGTGATCGAAAGAGAGAGCACAAGCAGAACGGTCACTGTCCCGATCAGACCTGCTGCGTCGTCATTAAAGTTTTTAATTTGCGTGCGTTTTTAAGCCTTGCCAGTTTAAACATTCAAAAAGCACAACACAACAAAAAAAAAAAAACATACAAATGCAAATTCATAAAGTCATTTCATCAATTATGCAGTTTGGAAAATGTGGCAGATGAAATTTTCAGCAGTCTGGTTTGTACAATTCAAAACACATTCCAAATAGTGAAACTTTTATTGCACTTGAGGACTGATCACTTCACATCTGTAAACTTACAAATCCTCTCAATATCTTATAAATAATCGAGCACTTATGTTATAGAAATGATATCAAACTTATTTGCTTTCTTATGTGTTTGCTCCTACATTGCATTTGCAACGTCATCATATCATTATTTGCTACCTAAAGCCAGTATTTGAGGAAGATAGAGAGGTGTAATAGAAAAAAGTTAAAGTTCCATTAATTCATTTATATAATTATACAATGTACCCTTCTAGAAAAAATCTAACATAATATGCCAATTAAAGCAAATACAATAAGAGATGGTTCTTTAATTAAAGAGAATTTGTCTCATTACTCATTCATGTTGTTTCAAAACATTCTTCCTTCCGTGAAACACCAAAAGAGATATTCTTAAGAATGTTCATACTCCAAAAAAGCACCATAAAATTAGAAAAAAAACTGTTCAGCTCATACCTACAATAACCAGTTAACACAAAAGACTGTCAAAATAGTTATTCCATTAAGGCATGTAATTTCCTCTTATAGGACCAAACTAATTCTTTAAAGCTTATTATAATCTAGTACTCAGAGTAGTGATCCAACTGATTTTATCATTCCTTCTAGTCTATTTACAACATTAGCACTTATTTACTCTTATGCTTTACACATTATTTGCCTAATTTTTCTCCTGTCTATATATTTATTGAAAACGAGTCACTTTTATTAACATGTTAATACAAAATTGAGGTTGATGGTATTGACAGGTATTTCAGCAGATGCTACAAGTAACAATTATGGGTGACGAAAAAAGGCTAGTAAACATGTCAACAGCAGATTTCAATTGCGTACTTCCCACCCCAAACCCAAATTTTCACATTATAATAACTACTCAAGGATTCAACAAATCCCCATGAGAGAAAACTCTGAGAGATCCATTCATCAGGCAGCAGTACACACGGAACACTGGAAAATCCTGAAAAACTGAGCTAGCAGCTTTCAGTAAACTGGACAAAGCTTCTGATTTCATTTTCAGTTTAAGACAAGACCATTCACAGAGAGAATTTCAGGGGCTTTTTTCTAGTGGAAATCCCATCATATCCAAATGGGCTGTGTATTAAATCTCCTTTAAACCAAAGTAAAAACTAAAATCATAAAATGACGAAATGTCTTTAATTGGGATTGAGGGATGGATGGATGAATCGATGCTTGAAAAGTGTTTAATTGGAATAAATGGAGAGATAGATTAGAATGGATGGCTGGATGGAGGGATAGATGGATGAGTAGGATACAGGAATACACGCGGATTGGATTATCTGTGTCGCTCAATGATAATGCATAGAAGGTCTTCTATTATGTGTCTGATTGAGCAGAACGAGTGTTGGTACCTCTGGGTTGTGGTGGGCAGCAGCGGCGCAGCTGGAAGCGCAGGTTCTCTGTGCGGAGGTTTTGGCCCTGCAGGTGCTCCAGAAGCTCCTTTAGAGTGGGCCGGAATGTCTCGGTCCCAAACAGTCTGTAGCCCTGAGGGCTTGTTTCAATCTGGAAGTTCTTATACTGGGGAATAGGCCTGGACTCACACAGGTCGATCTGAAAGAGAGAGAGAGGATAAATACAGAGAAAGGGGTGGAAAAAAAACATGAGTAAAGGATTAGTTCACTTTGAAATGAAAATTACTCACCTCAAGCCATCCTAGAAATATATGACTTTCTTCTTTCAGACGAATAAAAACAGACTTATATTAATAATCACCCTGATGCTCTTAAGCGTTACAATGGCAGAGCAAGGAAACCACACATTTGAAATTCATAAAAGTGCATTCATCTGTCATAAACGTACTCTGCATCGGATCGCGAGGGTTAATAAAGGCCTTCTGAAGCAAAGCGATGCGTTTGTGTAAGAAAAATATCCTTATTTAACACGTTATAAAGTAAAATAACTAGCTTCCACCAGACCGCCTACCGTATTCAATTTAAGAATAAGTTCTCACAGTTCAAAACGGCTGTGCTATGTCCTACGCCTTCCATATTCAACTTGTGAAACAGTGAATTCAGTCACGCTTTCTTCTAACAGATGGTTTCTGTGCAGTGTCATTATAAAGCTTCATTTATATATATATATATATATAATAAATAAAGGAACATCAGGGTGATTATTCATATACAACTAGGAAGGCTTGAGGGTGAATAAATCATGGAGTAATTTTCATTTTAAAGTGAACTAATCCTTTAAGCATAAAAGAAATAAAGACAAGAAAAATAGTGCATGAGAAGAATGGTTGAGGGAACAGGATTTGTTAAACAAATGTTGGATGGCCATAAACTGATCCACTGTAAGAGGTGTTGGGTTTCTGAAAATGACGTACAGGAAAAAACAGAGCCCAACACTGTGTGTGCATTCACTTCCATTATTTGTTAAGACATTCAGTGCTGCATATATGTATTTCACAAGCTCTCACACTTTCTGTTAATTAATTCAGTTCAGCTTCAGTTCAACTCTTTTTTTTTTTTGGATAGCATGCTGAACAAGGGAGCCAAAGAAATGCAATGCAAGGAAACAGTGCATCACTCTCTGACCCAGTATGTTTAACAGCCCTAATATGGTTTGTGGTTCTGCTCCAGCTACTTACACAGTGTCATACAGTTCTCTCATTGAAAAATAATTGGCAAAGAAAATGAACTGAAAATGGTCTTTTCTGATATGGTCCATGTTCCTCAAAGATACAAACAATTAAGCAAGATCCCAAACTTTGGAAAAGCATTTTCACACCGACTTTCTGCCAAAACTGGGTGCTGCAATACTTAAAAAAGAATGAATGTATTATATATATATATATATATCATATGAACACACAAACTATTTGTCATGGTCTTGGGAAAGTGTACAAGAACCTGATCTTCTTAATCAGACTTCTTTTAAAGTAGACTTTTGTCTTTGGTGTGTGTGTGTATATGTATGTTTGTGTACCTCAATGCAGACAACAGTCATGATGATGTAGTTATAATCTGTGCAGCTCCAGCGCAGGACATAGGTTCCTTCTTCATTTCCCTCCAGACGGAGTTTATGAATGGCATACTCTGTGCTGTACAAAGAGAACAGACAAAACTAAGTCTCAAAATGTCTCTCCTGAAGACAGCCGTAATAAAAACTATTACTAATTAAAACACTAAAGCACGAGAGGCCGTGCACTACAGTTATTTTACTACTATTACAAGGTGTTCAGACATGATGCAAAGTACTATCAATTTTAATTTCCACTAAGCCCCACGCAATCTAACTTTCAGCTGTTTATGGTTGTCCCGATGTCATATCGCGATATAATATTTGGTCATATCGCCCACCCTGTATACTTCAATGGTCATACCAGATAGGCCCATGACAGCCATTTTCTAAATTCTGGACAACTGATGAGGGTGCGACTTCAGTGCACAGGTAATGATGGGCATCTACAGTCAATCTGAAGTAACCATCCACCAGTGCAGCAAAGGATAGGGCTTCTTCACGATACGTCAGATCCAACTCCTGCAGAGGAAAGAAGAGGAATACATCGTCAGTTTTTCATGAGGTCTATGGAAGTATTATACCATTTCCTGACCAGGTGCAGAGTTCTTGTCCTAACTTGCCACAACCGCAGCAAGTGACAAGACATTCTGATGATAACTTTCTACAAAAAATTTTAATGCTGTGAAGCATTGTTAAATCTTACTAGTCTAAAATCAGACTCCACATAACATTACATTAAATATCAAATATGTTCTGATTGGCTTTGTCTGTATAATATTCAGCATGAACAGATAAACTGCTTGGACTGGAATTGAATTGTACCTGGTTAGGACACAGTGATACAGACATTTGTCTCATTAAAATCTAATTGAAATGGCAAAAGTACCATGGTTTTATTGTCTTGTCTGTAAATGGTTACACACGACTCCTTAATGACAATGTGGGTGATTTCGTAAAAGTCGGAGAAAACGGTCCATCCGGTTTCTTTCTTTATGTCATTCTTCTGCTTGTTGTCAGGCTTGTTCTTTTTAGATTTGGGTTTGTCCTTCACTATCAGAAGATTCTATTAAGACAAAAAAAAAAAAAAAAGCATTCAAGACAACACTTGAAACAATTTATGACACAAAATCCAACAGTAACTGTATCCAGAGTAAACTTGTAAGCTATTACAAATCTGTAAGCTCACATAATATGAAGCCATAAACTCACCGGTACAGACTTTCTCCTCCAGGAGATCCCAGTGGTTCCGGAAACTTGCACTTCATAGCCCAGTCCATCATCCCCTAAGGGAAGTGTGTGGGCCGGAGATCCCTCACTCTCACCTGATACTTTCAGGATCTTGGGCTCAACAGTCTCTCGACCCAAGCCTTGGGTCAGCGTTTCCAGAGTGGACAGATACTTGACCTTCAGGTCATAGAGGGTTATGTTGCTATCCTGGATGGTCTTGCTATTGAACTCATTGAGAAAATTCTTGAAGACATTGTTGATGCGCATCCGTGTGAGGAAATTACGCTGCTTAATGGTGCGGTTAAGACTGTCCGGAATGAAGCGCTTGTAGCTACAGACAGAGAGAAGGAGGCTGGATAAAACCACTTGCTTTAAAAGGTATTTACGGTTTTACATATATAATCCAATCATTCCAATAGGCTTCATACATGTCTATGCTATTGACAAAGGACCTGTTTTGCATGCAAAATTTCACTAATGTGACTGCACATCAAGTATTAAGTATGACCAATCAGAATCAAGTATTCCAGAGAACCGTGTAATAAAAGACTAATAGAAGATGTGTGGGTCACCTGATCTCAGCTCCAGCTCCTGATAAGGGCAGATCATTTCCCTTGGCATGATGGGTAATAGCCAAAACTGCCATTCCCAAACATTCATTCTCTATCTCATGAACCTCCGCCTCACTCTGGGGAGTGCGCACAGGAGCCAGTCCCCTAAGGAAGTCGTGCTGACCCTAAAACGCACCAAAACAGTAAGAGCACAATGTATACCATTGTATGACAAAATGTTAATATGATCTCACACGCGAGCCAATAGACACTAGTGTTCACATTGTCCCATAGATGCTTGAATAAGTGGTGGTGCTCCAATATATGACATTTAAAAACTATCAATTCAAAGAAAGCAGCCAAAATGATAACAACAGATACCACATGAGAGAGTATTTGAATAAGCATTGGGCCACAATGCCCCTCTACCACAAAACGGGACATATTAATCATGTTTACCTCAAAGCTGTCACACATTTACATTTAATCATTCATCGCTTTTATCCAAAGCAACATACAAGAGAGGAAAACAAACAAGCGATTCTTCATGAATAGGCAAATAGACACAGGAAGTGCTCACAATACAAGTTTCATACATTGCTCAGTAACATAAGCTAGAGTAGGAAGGGGAAAAGGAAAGGATAGATTTTTTTCCCCCCTATGAAGGGGTTAAGTGTTCACGAGTGACATGGACAACCATGCAAGAGATACCTCAACTCAACTCACCTGTGCAAATAGGTAGTCAAGAGAAGCGGCATCCAATAGAGGTGTCCCCTCAGGCCCCTTCTGAGAGTTCAAAACAGCTTTCTGTTTACTGAGTGAGTGTCTCCAAACAGGAGACTCCGCCTCATTGGTGCCATGCCAGTTTGTGAAATAAAACCTGTGCAAACAAGTAAAATGAATTGACAAGTGTTTCTTGAACTACGGGTACTTTCATGTCCCAGGTGTTGATTTGTATAAAAGCTAACGCATTTAAACGTTTTCTTCTTGTTATGAAGGTCACAATGAAACATTGTCAATATCTATTCATTTACTTTCTGCTAGTGTTCAAATGTCTTTTATGTTTGCATTTTACATTAATCCATTTTATTGTGTGAAAATGTTTTAATGTTTTCAAAAATACAACCAAAGTATTAACAAAAGTTAGTGTACTTGTTTAGCAGTGAGGCAACAACATCAATGAAGATCATTCAATATGCAAAATGAAATATGAGATGTGTTACGTGAAGAAAACAATAACAAACAAAGGTGAGTATCAGTGAACTGAATAATTCTATCAACTTGCGCAAAAAAGTAAAAAAATAAACAAGTAAACCAAATAACTAAATAAAATAATTATTTTATATATTTACACATACACATATATACACATATACAGTAGTTTAAGAAATCCCCTTGTATCTGTGAAAAGGAAATTAAATAAAAGTAGTGGACAAACATGTTTTTGTGTGTGAGTGTGAGTGTGTGTGTGAGATTATGAATGCGGTCATATAATTATGATGACAGGAGCTGATAACAGACAGAAACATACCAAACAAACATCAAGACAAAGGCTTACGTTATGTAAATATACTAACATATGCTACACGCAATATCAAATCTTGTCAACAATCAACAGAAAAAAGAAAAACTACACAGCCCTGCTGCCACGCGAGAGAAAGCTGATTGTAAACAGGAAACAGCATGAGTGAGAAAAGAGTGCTCTATGCCACAGAGGAAGAGAGGGTGTGCAAAGGTTGACCATAACCTGTTTGTGCGCACAACAGGTACGCTTCAATGGGGAGACGGCGATTCTGTACCCACTGTTCCCTTTGAATACAGTAATTAGTTTCACTGGTGAAAAGGGGAAGTTCAGGGGATCCTATGTTTTGCTTTGCAAACCTTTCAGAAGAGGAAAGGACTAAAACACTTTCAGAGGATTTGATTAAAGTGGAAACCCAAGCAGTTTTTGTTTTGTCCTAAATAGGGATTGTAAAAGATTTTATAAAGGTGTGCCACAGGGCTCTGTAAAGAGACCATATCCATTTCTTACATTTGAATGAAACTAAACAGCTGATATTGACAGACCAGTGTCATCAAAGTACACCATTCACTAAAACTCCCAAGAAATGGCCAAAATATTTTCCCTCTTCAAAATCAGAGTAAAAAATTAATTGTATTTGTTTTATTTTTAAATCTTCTTATTGAACCAACAGTACAATTACAATGGCTGTTCAGTCTGTAGTCCTAAAACTCGCAAGTGAATTAGAATTTGAGCCATGGGTTCTCTCGGGAATTTCTAATGGGGTTTTTGAACAGCAGTCTTCAAATTTTGTGTAAAGCATTCACTTGTGGTCTCACCTCATACGGTAGTGCAGTTTGATGCTGGTGTCCTCTGTGATCTTAAACACATGATTCGGAGCATACCAGAGATCCTGGCTCTCTTCATACAGCGCAAAGAGGTTGTGGCACAAAGGTGAGATGTCTGGGGGAAAACATTTTCAAAATTAAAGATTCAAACTATTATCTTTCCTTGCTAGACAGCGCGATGCATCAGCACAGTTGAGAGGAAATACTCCAGTTTGTTAGTTGTCACCAGTACATAATATAACCTATCCTTAGACAACCCCTAAAAGGAAATAGTAGCTGTAAATAGAAGTAAATGATTATGAGAAAAGTCCTAACAAAGGTAAAAATTCATAGACAAAAGCAAGAGTCAGATCGCAAAGCTTAAGGAACTGTAAAATCCAAATTTTAGTATAATTGATTTGAATTCATTTCTATTTTTATATTTTTCATTTTAAAGTTTTAGAAAGCGATGTGTTTTGTCACTTTGTCACACAAACTAAATGAAAATGACAAATGTTGCCTTGGCAACTAGTTGAAATAAAATAAATTTAAGTAGAACAAGAAGACGAAACGATTACTCTAATTTTGCTTTGAAACAGTTTCTTTTACAACTGCTCTTTTTTCTTTTCTTTTAACATGTCATTTATATTTATGAATTTGACAGACAAAAAATTTCCAAAACAACTTACAGTGAATAAAATGTATATATTTGCTCCCTAGGAGATGAACCCACAACCTTGAGAATGGCAAGTTCTATGCTCTATCAGCTGAAATAGTAAAAATGTTATTTGGAAAAAAAATAAAAATAAAAAAATAGAGAAGGACAGCATACCTAACCTTTGAACGAAAACCAGTGGCTAACTACTGGGTGTGAAACAAACACCAATGAAGTTCCTCTCCAGCAGCTGGCTTCTTGTCTAATATAAACTTCCCTTTCCTCTCTTACTGTCCAAGCCAGCTTTTGTCTTTGAGGAACTTTGAGGAAATTCTGGACGTGACATTTAAACCCAGCAGCCATTTTGTGGTTTAATACTGATCAAGGGCCAAATAGAGAGATATGCTCTTCCATTAGGGAATGGACAGAGACCGTCAGTCACATTGCTTCTCATCCTAAGGTCAATGTCTCATCATACATGTCACATGATGATACCAACAGTAAAAACCCTTTAAGTTCCTCTTTTGTATTCTGTGAAATGCTGATGGAACAAAAACCCCATTCCTCAATCGATCAAAATATGAAACCGAATGCATAAAGAATGCCCTTTTTTATAAGCATATTGTGCAAGGGAAATATTTTCTTATGTGTATTGAATCAATGCTGTTGCCTATGCATGATTTTGTTACTCTTACACGAGTTACATGGATTTCCTTATATGACCTTTTCATAATCTTTAAATCAAGAGGAAAATGAAATTTGATTGTTAACATAGGTACATGTTACCATTTGCATGGATTAGACTTTTTGTCTCTAATCGTTTTTAAGATATGATGTTTTCAAAAGAGTGTTAACGGTCTAAGAATGTGAGGCGACGAACCGAAGATAGAAAACAGACTGTTGCCTAATGGAGGTTGAGAAGCCACATATGTAAGGGTCAGATCTTGAGCATGAAGAGTACATGTGTTTTATGGCTAAGTAAAATGGGTTACGTTTGGATGCTTTACCATTTATCTTTCACGCTATAGTTTCTCTGAGCAACAGTTTGAGAATAATGACTTTTCTGCTCTCAAGGTCAGTTAGCTGGGAAGAAGTTAGAGGAGTTATAAGATGTTTTCTAACTAAATTATATACCATGTTGAGTGGATAACTATTATGTTGATGTACCTATATGGTAAAAGCAAGAAGGATGGCTTCATGATAATTTGCTCATTTGTTTATCCAATCAAGTTTGAAAGTCTTTGTTTGCTGAAAAATGAATATGCGTGATTTGACTGGACAAATACTCTGTTTTGTGTGGAGTTCACTTTGTAGATCTCTGAAGAGAGACAACCCTGAATTGATTTTCAGTAAAGTTGGTTTGATAATTTTACTATTGAGTGGCCTGACTTTAATCACATGGGTGAATTTCCATCACAATTGACCCATAAAAACTTTTTTCAGTAGTCCATTTCCCATTCAAAACACTTGCTACTGATGGAAAAGAAACAAAAAGAGTACAAATACAAAAAGTGAGCACATGAGCTCACAGGTGCTCGGTGTTAATAATGTAACTTTGCTTTAAAAACTCTTCCCGTCCAAACAGTTAAGATGAAATGATACATCACTGCTAAGAAAACAGACCATCATGAGAGGGTACTCTAAATAGGCGGCAGTCCGAACACTTACGGCATTTTTTGGCAGCCTCCACACACAGGTCCTCTACAGTGTGGCAATCTTTGAAGTACTCGAGCTGGTGTATGTCAGGCAGGTAGAAGTGGATCTCCAGTCCTTTCATGACAGTCGGAACGGTCATCTCTGCCTTCCTCTGTTTTTTCATCTTCCCACATAGTTGCCTGCCCAGCTCCATGAATGTTAGTTTTAGCATCCAGACACTGCAGGATAAACGGAGGTAACAGAGTTTTACTGATGAACTCTGGGTCTCTGCTTTGATGAGAAATCACATAAATTCAATTATTTAAAATGAAACAGCATATGGTTTACAAAACGGTAACATTTTATAACACCGACAAAGCTGAATGAACCATGAAATTTCAGTCAGTTGCACCAGGTTTGGGGTCGTTATATTTTTTAAATGTTTTTAAAGAAGCCTCTTGTGCTCACTAAGGCTGTATTTATTTGATCAAAAATACAGTAAAAACAGCATATTATGAAATGTAGTTACAATTTAAAATATCTCTTCTATTTTTATTTATTTTAAAATGTAATTTATGCTTGTGATGGAAAAGATGGATTTTCAGCAGCCATTACAATGTTTAGTCACATGATCCTTCAGAAATCGTTCTAATATGCTAAATCGGTGCGTTTATAATATTTATATTGTGTAATATTTATTACACAACCACAATTGAAAAGTCTTAATATTTTGTGGAAATCGTGATACATTTTTTCAGGATTGTTTTTTACATTTAGAAAAACATTTTTAGGGATCAGGATACATTAAATTGATTTTTTTTTTTTTTAAAAGTGACAAACTTTTGAAAGGTAGTGCATATAAAATTACAAAACAAAAAGAAAATGTTCCTCTTTTTCTTGTCAATGATCATCTGATTAATATTAATGACATAATAGACAGTTCTATAAGATTGCATTTACACAGCAAGAACAAATGCACAGTTCTGAAATACAATGTTATGTCCAACCGTTTACATTCAATTGAACCATACTCACTATTGTTTACATTAACAGTTCAAAAGACAAGCATTTTGACCAAGATGCCCAACTGACCGTTCACATTTCACCTAGTATGAGTATGAATATGAATGAGATCATTTGGCAGCAATAGCAGGAAACAACAATGGATGACGACAGACACACAGGTGAGTAACAGCAGCAGTACATCAACACAGGCAAGTATGACAAAAAGGAGACAAAATAGGGAACAAGAAAAAAATTGCTCGTCTTCAGCTCAACACATGACGTTTCATTGCATATTAGACATATTTTTTCATTAATGCCCTTAAGTGATTCTGAGCTGTTAAATAAAGCATTTTTTCTGATGCCAGCACTAATGGAGTCTAGGCTACATTATTAATGCCACAATAATAATCTTTTAATAATATGCACCATTATAACATTATGTCACAATTTTAATTCTTTGAATATATTGTCCACCATGACAAAGTCAAGTACTGAGTCTAGCAGGAGACTATTACTTTAACCATATTACTCTTAATCAATGGAAATACAACATACTTAACATCCTCACTACAGGCGCCCTCACATGAAGCAATTTAATTCAACCCCTCGGCCTACGCCAAACATGAGGGAGGGTAGGATGAACGTTGTTCGCATCTGAATCAGATGGTTTTAACTCAGTGGATCTCCCTTCAGACCCTGCAGGTCAATACGTGTTTAGATGCCAAGATCCCCGCTGGCATGTAAAAGGACTTTCCTGAGATGAATGAATGCTAAAACAAACTGTGCTGAAAAACTGATTGCTGATTGCAACCAGTTAATGACCACATTTGTCTTTAAAGTGGCTGTCGCGAATTCAAGAAGCTGAACAAACTGAGACTATTGGTTTGACTTTATGAAATATTAGCATGATGAGATCACAAATCTACTCCACATTCATCGTCTCACAGCCAGGGTAGAGAAGGCACCTTCAATAACAGGGTACGATGTGTGTCCCATTGGTTATAACTCGAAGATAAATCCCATATTTTGTTTTTCTGTTGTTAGAACTTTTAGATATGTATGTGTATATGATGACAACTAAAAGCATTCAACATCGTCATAGTATTGGCTTACTCGTGTTAAACTGATGTTTGATTAAAAAAAAAAACAAAAAAAACGAACAATCCTTTTTTACTATACGAAAATTTAAAGGGTTATTTCACTCAAAAATTTAAATGATCCCATTATTTACTCACCCTCAAGCCGTCCTAGGTGTACATGACTTTCTTCTTTCAGTCAAACACAATTGGAGCTACACAATATTCTAGCTTCAATATTCTAATCTCCAAGCTTTATAATGGGAGTGATTCTGAAGCCCAAAAAAGCACATCCATCTATCATAAAAGCACACCATACGGCTGCCGGGGGGTTATTAAAGGCCTTCTGAAGTGAAAGCGATAGCGATGAGTTTTTGTGAGAAAAATGACCTTTGACCTGACGCATGACGTTATTAACGAGCGCAGAAGCGTAGAGGATAGAGCAAAACAAAACACGGTAACAAATTAGTCTAAAATTTTTAAAGGGATTGAGGCCGAGTAAATTATGGGATGATTTTGATTTTCGGGTGAACCAAGCCTTTAAAATATGGGAGATATAAATTTATCAACAATCATTTGGTCCCAAATCAATTGAGTGATTTGATGATGTTTATTTATTTCATGTTTATTTGACAATCATAAAACCTCATAAATCAGAGTTTAAAACTATTTCGATACGTTCCAGATTTTGATAATAGCGTTGCAAAAAAGAAAACTTAAATTTAAGATGAATAGAAAATAAAAGAGCTTCTCCTTTAGGCATGCTTTTCTCTCTGCAGTCACGTCCTTATGCAGAAGCTTGTTTCAGCCGACTTGCAAAACAGAAGCACCATACACACCCCCAACCGGTCTGTTAAATGGCCAAACACTGCAAGCAATTCAGATGTTTAGTGACTAGCTTTCCTTTTAGTTCCTTCCTTTATAATGTTTTAACTTGCATTTTATGAGAAGTTCTCCTTTTCAGAATCCAATGAATCATGTCCTTTTTCTTTCTCATGTTCAAGACAGTCCAAAGTCATCTAGGGAACTATTAGAAGGCATAAGTTCAAGTTTGCCATTCTTCAGCCAACTAGTGAAATTCTCCATCTGCTTCGGCATGATTCACGATGCCATTCTTCTCTTTAATTGACACAGCCTCACTTCCTGAGGTGCTGACATGCAGCTTGCTGATAAAGTCATGGTTAACACTGTTCCTCCACGCTTTAGACCCTGTGACGGTTCTGCTGGTAGACCGCTCGAGTGTGTCAAACGCGTGTAGGTGCGGGAACCTGCTGTGAACCTTCTGCTTGTAGACTCTTAACACCACAATGAAAACCTTTTTCAAATTAACCTACAATAAATGCAACTTTAGTTTTCATTTATCTCCTATCTCAAAAGCATTTAAATATAAAGGTTATTGTGTGGATTAAATATATTTTAGCCTTTAATTAGGTTATTCTACCTTATCCTGTAATATCCAATCAATTATGTAATCAAATTTTTGTGTCTTTCTGGCTATTTTTATCTATAATTAACCTTGCCAATTGAGCAGAAACCTGAGCATTTCTCTTCAACAGAGTTACAAACAGTTTCCGAATATGTCATCCAAAAAATTGGGTAAGATTACAGAAAACACATCTACAATTTACAAAACTGTAGAGAAATTTCTGATTTCCTTACAAAGTAATTGTTACCAGTAATCAAGCAGAACATTATTTCATCATTAACTTATGATAATACATCAAGGCCTATAAAACTTTACTGGCATTTTATCATGGTGCTTGCTAAATGAGCAATATCTCTTACGGTTATGTTTTGACATGTATGGAGGCATATGACTGGAATGTCTGTCACTGAAAACTGCCTTTGGCAACTTAAATATGTGCATGACATAATTTCAAAGGTTTAGCAAGTTCTTCTTGTCATTAAGGCCTCAATACTCCACATTAAGATGAGCTATCAGAACACCATGCAGTACAACATGTTCTATTCTAAGGGAAACTCCACTCGCAATGTTTAGTGATGGCCACACAAAGATCTCGCCATTTCTAATTCCCCTCAGTTTATGACTAAATCCACCACACAACCTTTTTGTTTTTCTTTTCTTTAGGCAGTTCTGTATAGAGACCAGTTATACTCTAAAAAAAGATTCTTCTCAAGACTATGTAACCAACCTCAGGTTGAGAGCTTCAGATAGACCAGAGTGGTCAATACTCTACTTAAAATGAATGTCTTTCCTTTGACATTAATTATCATCAATTTATTTGTATGAAACATAAAATCTTGAGCTATGGGAAAGAAATTTAAAAACTAATTAGGGCAGTGCGATTAATCGAAATCATAATAAAAAAAGAATGCACAATTTCTAAACTGAAGAAAGTACGACTTTTCCGCCAGCCCCCTCAATGTGCAATCTGCATGAGGTCGCATAAGAACAAAGCAGAGCGGCTTTACTGTAACGACATGGAAGAAAGCACAGAAAAAGGATGGTAAATTCAGGGGCATGATAAGGCCTTGACCACCCCCCCAAAATTAAAAAAAAAAAAAGCCATCCATGGTTTGGGAATATTCTGAATACAGGAGAGACATGCTACTTCAGTAATCACGTTCTACATTTGAATTTGAATTTACTTCACGTACTTCAAAGGTACTCTACGTAGTATTAATATAGGTAGTATGAATTAAATTCATGTAATACATCCGCCATGTAGTTACGGTCACGTGACCAACCAGCGTCAGTTGCGTCACTTCACTTCCATTCATAAATCCTCTGAGAACTGCGTAGAATGCTGCGTCACGCGCGAGATGCCGCAAAAGACGCGAGAGAAACGGTTAAAGACATCTGTCTAGCGCGTTTATTACATATAAATATAATGGTGAACAAAAATCAATAATAAAGTGCCTGCAAGTATTGTCAAAGCCTACAGACAAGTACATGTAAGGAAATATTGTTTCAAAATAGTGAATAAATCAATATTGATCAAAAAGAATCGTGGCAATATTTTTGTCCATTTCGCACAGCCATAACTTTAATTCATATTTTTAAGTGGCTAGCATAGCTATTTGAATAGGGTTCCTTACCAATACAGACTCTATGTAAATTAAATGTCTCAATTTTGACCATTTTTGCCAAATTATGAAAAATAACTGAATCTCAGAAACAGAAATGAAATTGAACATACTGTAACTTTTTTTTCTTTGTGTGAGTGAGGGGTTAGTACTGTTATTTAAAAGGGATTCCCCACTAAAACATCAATAGGAAGTGAATATATCCCACAGAGTCACTTTTGTCAATACTGTATCAGATTACCATTATACATTTGTACAGATGACATAATAAAACTGTACTGCAGTAGTATAGCACATTGTTGTGGTCCCTCTTTTACTTGGAATCGGTTAGTTGATGTATTTTTTAGAGACAAAGGGAAATTTTAAGTTTTTCTTTTCTTAGAAATCATTAAAAACGACTAGATCAAGCCAACCACAATTCAACAGCTTTGTGCAATCTGATGAATTTCCTTTGAAACTTCCATTTTCGAGAGTAGCCATGCTTCAGTTCCATGATAGTGTTTATTTAATTGGACAGAATGCGATTTGTAATGCGTGTACATTTGTGCTGATGGCCAACCAAACTTGACAGAGTACATGAATTTATGAGTAGAGACTGACCGATTTGAAGAACAATATTTTTTTTTTTTACCATGTCAATTATCAGTTTTTAATATCACGCTTTTCAGCACAAAGCCCAAAAAACAAATATGAAAATAACTTTGTGTAAAAATAACGAAACTAATATTATTAATAAAATATTTATAGCGTGCTTTATGTGCTCACAATACTAGTATATGGGTTATTTATTATTGTTTTGAAGAAAATCGTTATGGGACATTTATATATGAAAAATAATCAGCCTCGGTCGATTTCTACAAAGCACTTCAAATATACTTCAACCCCACAGTCTTGTTCAGCAAACATACAGTTTGTGATAACGATGTGAACTAACGTAGTGTTACGATTTATATCGACAAAACTGCAGTCACAAGTTTAACCATTTACTGTGGAGTCAGAGCATAGCAAAAAACAATGTCAACGCTTACCAAGATAGCGAAGTTAGTACAAAAAAAAAAAAACAAAAGTAAGGATTTTATTATAACTTCGAATGGTCTGACTAGGAGCTAGTGTGCTTTTAAAAAAAAAAAAAAAAAAAAAAAAAAAAGTAACGTTAACTCTCCATTATTTTACAGCCGTTCGCCATTCAGCAGTCTCGAAATCATTAATTATAGGACACAAAGAGATTAAAGTTGAATGCACAATTATCTACAATTTAAGTCAATTTTGTTCTATAGACTCAAAGGAGTTACTTCTTGAACACTTTGATCGACATATTTAGCAGTAGCATACACAAATAAGAGCGTATCATAACTTGATGCTTGCTAAAATAGCACATGAAAAGAAAAAACACACATTGAAACGATCCCCCGGAGATCAGACACACAATCAGGATGTTAAGAGTTACGGCCCTCGTCCTTACCTCGTCAGGCAAAGCTACTTCCGTTTAATTTCGATCATTACAGACGTTTAAACACTTCCTCTTGATATTTTGTTGATGTAAAACACTCGCTATTTAAGTCCAAAACGTTCTCCGATTATATAAGGTTTATCTCACGAGATAAATTTTCAAAACAAACTTCAGTTTACAGTGGAACAACCCGTAGTTCAGTCTTCATGATCAACTAACCTTTCCTGTCAAGCGTCGACCACATTCCCGAAAATAGTGTAACGACGAGCTCTGTCACGCGTTGCCTATTGGCTCAGCCTGCTGTCAATCAAACGCTGTACCAATGACATTAACCCCTAGGTGGAGATTAAGCGAGTGGATTTTTGTTATGGCGACAGCCTCCGTTAAGACTATTTACTATGATATATGGGATTAAACTCACAGTTTGAGTGTTAATCCTGTGTGTGCTGAGGTGATGTAAAAATAATTTACACTATCAAATTTTCAGATTTATACATAGCATAGTTTTCAGATGTTTTGAAAATTATTACACTTGTAGCCTAATCAGAAAAATTCAACTTAGTTAACCTAAATAGTGCACTAGCATTAAAAATATTTGAATTTAATGATGTCTACTGAATCAGACGTGATCATCATAACTGATTCATTATGCTTCCAATTAAAAGTAATGGTTTGACATTGCTTCTATATATAACATACTGCACAGCACTGAAAGATGTTGTACACATTCAGAAATAATAAATATATTTAGACTGCAGGAATACAGCTGGGCTGTGGTTACATTTAATGTTCATTAAACTTTACATTTCTAAGCACAATCCTCATTTGCTTGTATTACTTGTATATATATATATATATTTGTACAGTAACTCCAAATATTTCACCAAGCATGTTCCACTGCTTCCGCTTTATAAAGTGTCTGCGTTTTAAAGCAGGGCTCAGCAACACACAAAGCCCTCTCTGATTAACCTACACAGAGGTTTTTAAGACCAAGAGGTTTAAGCCTGCCATGGAAGGGAGGGACTTCCCGTCCTCACCGTCAGATGAGTTGCCAGAAACCGTGGGCTGCAGTTTCACAAGAGGGCTGTAGAGCTCACTGGGAGAATGTGGCAGATCAATAGTTCAAATGAAGACCGTTCGGGTACACAATATCAGACATCTGATATTCAACTCTTATAAAAGTGACAAACACATATGCACCTACTAAATAGCCTAGATCTTTTAATTGTCTCAACATTTACATATACGTTGACAGAAAACAGTGAATTAGACAATTATCTCAGATAATATGTGTTGATAATAATACTCAAACACTGAGAGGGGGGAAGGTCCAGTTGGAAACTCCTGTCGTTGAATGAGTCACTCGCTATAATTGGTAGGTGATGAGTGCAATACTGCCATAAGAACTCAGCTAAAATCTATTATGCAATGCATCAGATCTGAAGAGAAACTCAACATAGAGCAGGAACAAACAAATATTAAGAGATAAACTTCAGATAATATGAAAACCACCCAGAATATTATTGCATTTTTATTTCTCGCATTGTGATAGAAACTGATTTCTCACGTTTACATTATCATTCAAAAATGAGCAGATGACTCAGTTTAGAAAAGTGTGTGACATGGAACAAGTGTCAGAAAATAATGCCAGCTGGCGCTAAATTGCTGATAGAATGTCGACATTTCGGTGATTATACAAAGAGGGCAGAATACACTAATCATACTATATATTTTGAATTTTTCTGGTGTGCATCCAAATGCTATAAAAAAAAGTTTTCATAAAAGTTGTAAATAAATGAGGTAATACTTTACAATGAGGTTCATTAATTAAACATTAGTTAATGTATTAACTAACATGAACTAATCATGAACAATACATTTGTTGCTGTATTTATTAATCTTCGTTAATGAAAATACAGTTGTTCATTGTTTGCTCATGTTAGTTCATAGTGCATGAACTAACGTATTAGTAAATGTTGAAATTAACATTAACAAAGATTAATAAACGCTGTAGAAGTGCAGTTCATTATTAGTTCATGTTAACTAATGAACCTTTTTGTTACCATAAATATATAGAAGTAATTGATACATGATATACTTTATATACATATGCACCACCATTCAAAACATTTAAAATCTTTTTAAAAGAAATCTCTTATTCTCACAAAGGCTGCAGTTATTTCATACAAAAAAACAGTAATATTGTGAAATATTGTACCATTTAAAATAACTGTTTTCTATTTTAATATCTTAAGATATAATTTATTCATGTGATGGTAAAGTAGAATTTAGCATCAGTCTTCAGTGTCACATGATCCTTCAGAAATCATTCTAATATGCCATTTTGCTGCTCAAGAAACATTTCTGATTATTGTCAATGTTGAAAACAGTTGTGTACAATTTTTAAGGATTCTTTGATGAATAGTAAATTCAAAGAACAGCACTTATTTGAAGAAAGCTTTTATAACATAGTAGCCGGGTGCATTAAATTGATCAAAAGTGACTGAAGACATTAATAACGTTACACAAATATTCTATTTCAGCCAACAATTTTATGAAGAGAAAAAGCAGATATTTATTTTTAAACTTCTATTTGATTGACTTTCAAAATGTGTCAAGTAAGTAAAAATCTCTTTATGTATTACAGTTTGCCCTAAAACAAGTGTAAATATATGTATAAGGATGGGAATTCCCATTTCTGACAGTATTTACACAAATTTGCATAAGACATAAGGATGTATATACAACTAAGTTTGCAACTTATATACATTTTGTGGTAACACTTCACAATAAGGTTCATTTGTTAAGATTAATGGATTAACTAACATTAACTAATCATGGGCAATACATTTGTTACAGTATTTATTCATCTTTGTAAATATTAGTTAATAGCTGTTCATTTTTTTTCATGTTCACGGTGCATTAACTATTGTTAACAAATACAACTTTTGATTTTAACAATGTACTAGTAAATGTTAAAATAAACATGAACTAAGATGAATAAACGCTGTAGAATTATTGTTAATTCTTAGTTCATGTTAACTAAAATAGTTAACTAATGTTAACCGAAACCTTATTGTAAAGTGTTACCCATTTGGTAATGTCTTTATAACTAAAGTATGAGCAAAGTTTGACTACAAGTGTTTATTGGAAGAGGATATTTAGATTAAATGGCTATTAAATAATTCATATATATTTAGCACTGTGCATAAAAATACGAAAATATATAAAAAAAAAAAAAACTTTTGTCAACATTTCATTAATCTATCATAGGTTACAGAGGATACATTAAAGAAACTGTAGAACATAATTTATAAAATGCAAACATTGAAAAGCAGTGTTCTTCCTTTTCTTTATGGTCATGATGTCTACAGGTAATTCAATGAAATATGAAAATATATATAAATATTTTATATAGGATTAAAAGAGATCAATCTTATATATAAGATTAAAAGATGCTGATCTTATTTCTCAAAATATCTATAATGTCAAAAACTTGCTAGATAGCAGGAATATATAAATAAACATTATACTGATGACAAGCTGCCATAATGTGCACAATGTCATCTAAAATTAGATGGCAATACATTTTTTCACATTTTTTATTAAAACTGCATCTCTTTTTATTAAATTGTATCGTTTTGTTCATTTTCTTGTCTTTTACCTCTTGCCCACCTGTTAAAAAAAAAACTTTTTATTATGAGGCTAGGTGTCAAGATGGCAGCCATCCTTCAGTTATCACAGTACTGTACCTTTAAGATGGACAGCATCAGCACTGTGATAACTGAACCAGGGCAGCCTGTCACATCAAGCAGATCCAAGGCGGCAGTGTTTCACGCATCTTCTCTTCCACATTCATTCGGGGGTAACAACTTTGACTTTAAATATCAGAGATTAAGTGTGAATTCCACAGGTTTAACTCTACTCAAAATATAACAAATAAAATATAATATAGGCTAATTTAACCTGACATTTCCAACTGTATATGTTATAGCAATGAGTAGATGAATCCTTTTATCCTTTAACATAACTTTTACTGTGTAGCTAGCAAAAATGTTATATCATGCCACATTTTTATTGGATACACTGCATTAAGCAAGAACTCTTTAATTATTCAAACACCCCCCCCCCCCCCGTGACGTCAGACTTGTTATGGTAACTGTGACTCCACCTCCTTTGCTCTCGTATTTGGCAAGCGAGCGGTTCCTCCCACAGACTCCGCCCACAACATCCCCGCCCTCCGTGCGAATCTCTTCTTGTAAACAACTCCATCAGCGCGTCGTGTTTGCCATCTCAGGACAGTGGAAACGCCTGCCAAATAATCTGACAAAACATCTGCCTAACATTCCTATAGCGGCTGTTTCGGGGGGAAAAAAGGAAAGAAAAACATTTAAATGGCTTAAAACAGGGATATTCTAGCTGTTACAGTGTGTTCCGACTTCTCATGGAAACATGTTTATGTTTTATGAAACTACACTTTTAAATAAAAGTAATTCATGTGAGGAACATCCGAGCAATACAATTATTAAACTATAAATGAATACAATGCGTTTGAGAAAAAAAGCCCGTCATGAAGTCAGTAGTCTACAATAAATTATACATAAGTTATTACACGAAAAGGCATTTTATGATCACATGTCATGTAATATCACAACAAGCAACGTAAATATTCTGCGTGTCCAGCAACTGTTCTACTCGCTGTGTCGATTCATTTTATAGTCTTATATCTCGTGAGTCTTATTATTGTACTGTATTGATGCGCGCGCTAACGCCCAACAGCGCGCGCGCACACCCCTCTCATGGCAAAAACAAACACCACGTACTTCTAAGGTAAAAACATTCATGTAATATCACCATCACAGTTAGACAGATGTACTATTCTACCGATAGCAAAAGTACTTACTTGCATTTTCAACGCTGAACTCCCGTGTTTACGTGAATATTTTTAATGACGCAGCAAGCGCCTTACAGCGAACAACGTGATTGTCGCCATTTTTTGTTGTTATTGAAATCTTCAAGCCATGTGACAATAAAATAACACGCTTCCGGGTCCTGACGCTCAAAGTTCACCACTTTCTTTGGTGCAAAATGTCATGTAGCAGGTTTGAAAAGTCGACCGCTTCTGACATGAGCTAATGCGTACCCGAAGTGAACCGCGTTTAATATCTCTTATGTTCTGACGCCACCGTAAGGCACCTCGGAAATAAATGTTTGGCACGGTCATTATATAGCGGACTCGATTTCAGTGCTTTTCTATCTTTTTGACTCCATGTAAGAAATTACCTGTGGCATTTTTGATGTAACAATGACAAAGCTGCTCGTTTTAAACTTTTTTTTACTGACAGAAACTAGATAAAAACAATGAACTGATTCATTTTTATATGATTCAATTAGAACTATTAAATATGTCTTGTACATAAAGCCTTGTGTGAGTTTTTTTTTTAAGGATTTAGGAAAAATAGATTATTTTGTGACCCCATTTAGAAATTTGCAGGCCCTTTGGGTCCTGTCCCTTTGATTCAATATCAGTGTGATAGATGTGTGTGCTGTGTCTAGGGCACACCTTTAAAAACTTTAAAGTAAATAGTGCTGTGGCATCTGAGGAATGTTTGCACCAGTCAACAAGTGTGTCCTACATCAGACAGGGGGCAATATCACACCAGTTATACTCATATGTTGACCACAGTCAGTTGCATGTGGAGAAAATAACATAAATTGTGTCCTAAATGACGTAGGCTACTTTATGCACTTATAATATGCACTATGTACTCTACTGTCTAGATTTTATAAGCCATTTTTATAGCCACACACACACACACACTTAAAGGGACAGTTCACCCTCAAATGAAAATGTTGTCATTCCTTACCTTACCAAACCTGTACGAGTTTCTTTTTTTTCTCTGTTGATATCAAAAGACGATCATTTCAAGAATGTCAGTAACCTACACTGACTTCCATAATAGGAAAACAAATACTAATGGGTATTTCACACATTTCTTTTGTGTTCAACAGAAGAAAGAAACGCATCCCGTTTTGCAACAACACGAGGGTGGGTACATGATGACAAATGTTTCATTTTTGGGTGAACTATCCCTTTAAGGTTCGGTGCATAAAACATCCAGTGTTCCACACTTTGCCTTTGCAGTTAATAAATGCATAATCCGACATTTGGATATAGGAATTTTCAATGTGCACACTATTAGATAGATAAAATGGTATTTAAAAAAAAAAAAAAAATGTTGCATAAGTGTGCAAATTGGGACTTTTTTTTCTTTCGTAAAGATCCTCTTTCAAGATATCACGTGCGCTTCTGACTTAAATATCTGCAAATAACCATATGAGGAAGCTAAAAGCTTGGATCATTTCAACGAACCAGTTT
This sequence comes from Opsariichthys bidens, assembly GCA_037194245.1. Classification (NCBI taxonomy): domain Eukaryota; kingdom Metazoa; phylum Chordata; class Actinopteri; order Cypriniformes; family Xenocyprididae; genus Opsariichthys; species Opsariichthys bidens. The sequence goes on from CM074298.1 coordinate 14,606,721, forward strand.
TAGTGGTAAGTAAACAGACGCTTGCAAACAGAATCGCGTTTGCCCTGGGTAACCATAGCAACGCTTTGATCGCCATGAAACCGACCGTTAAAGCTGTCGTACATTATGACTTGTAGATTTGCATATCATACAAATGTCACCAAAAACGTTTTGTTTATAATTCCCTGTATATAATTTAAGAGATTTTTTTTTTTTTAATGTATCGGGGTCAAGTGCAACCGTTATAACTAAATACTTGAACGACCAGAGACTCCGGTGTGGTGCAGCTTGTGCAAAATGTTCAGTGCGAAGCTGTGCTCGAAGCGTTTTAAAATAGGGCGTTTATGTTTCTCCTCCATTCATTTGCAGAGAGGAGACGCGCACGTCTACATAAGAGCAGTAGGCGGTGCGTCAGCGCAGGGCTACACGGTTTTAATGTAAAAGTGACAAGGGGCTCTGCTTCCACCGTGGAAATAACAGTTTAATAGTACAGTACTCTGTTGGGTGGGTAAGTTTGGTTGTTATTTTTGACCTACAACTTTTTAAGTCGCGCCTTGTGTGATTTTGTGGGTTTAGTCGATGTTACAGGTCTCCACCCCTCATTCTGCACTGAAGAGCTGCAAACGCACACTGTATTGTCAAACGAGTGCGTGATTTGCATGGTTTCAGTGGTAATGCTGGACTCGTTTTTATTGTCAACAGAGAGGATATGTCCAAGTTATTCCGGGCTGTTATAATGGGTCCCCCGGGCTCGGGGAAAGGGACCATCTCGGAGAGGATCGCGCACAGTTTCGGCCTCAAACATTTATCCAGTGGAGACTTTGTTCGAGAAAACATCTGTGCGAGAACCGGTGCGTGCTTTGCAAAAATTTACAAACTTTCGCTTGCTTCCCTGGAAGCTCCTTATCTCTAGAATAGCTACCAACAAATGCTAGGATGCGCAGTGGAAAGGGATGTCTTGATCACATGAAGGGGTGTAACCAATTTATGCTTGTTGTATATTCAGATTGTGTGTTTTCTTCTGCATTTTGGTCTTGGCAGTATGTGGTTAGTCATGATGTGAGGTAAATGGATGCCACTCTACATTTCTGTGTTATTTCGCTGTTGCCATGCAAAACCCCCTTATTAAGACTTCAGCTGGCATTCATGCAAGTAGATTAAGACAGAGGAATTTTCACACTAATCAACACATGATAACACATTCAGTTAACTCATTATAAATGAGCTAGAATGGACTTTTTATGCTTGGTAAAGTTGTCATGGCTGGTATTTTTTTTCTTTTCTCTTTTTAGCATAAAGCCATAATAATCTAAATATAATGTAACTTTTTTTTTTACTGATTACACATTTTGTGCATTCGTCTTTGATGGCTAAGAGTCGATTTAGCTACCAGAAAAATATACTATTTTTTTGTTTGTGCTTGCGTGGCATAGTTTTTAATTGCAAAAGGTTTAAGGATTTTTATCATACTTCGAAATTCTATGTGAAATCCTTTGGCATCAGTCTTAAGACGCTCGATCTGTTATATGATTAACAATCTAGTTTGTGGTTAAAATTATGTGATTAATAATTGATTCGTGTCTGTTAAAGATTATGTTTCAAGTTTGAACGTAAGCAGAATTTTGTTGTAAGTATGTCTTTGAAAATTCTCAGCTTGCATACATTCTTGGAGAAAAAAGATGAAAGAAATATATAAAGCCATATAGGTTTGATGATAGTTCCATTCATTCTTGGGGTTTTTTCTTTTTTTTTTCTTTGCAGAAGCTGGTGTTCTAGCTAAGACGTATATAAAAAAAGGATTGCTGGTGCCAGACCATGTCATGACACGTCTTCTGCTGCCAAGACTGGAGGAGATGACCAAATACAGCTGGCTGTTGGATGGTATGGTGGTAAATCCCAATTAAAGTCACCGTAAAATCAAAATGGAATGGACAGTTCTTATTTTTTTTAATGGAATATTGCAGCATAAATTTTAAATGATTTATCCTTTCACATCATTATTTTTTAATCCATGTTTCCTTGTAGTAGTAATAATAATAATAATGATAATAATAATTAAAAAATAATTTCCCTTGCCTCTTTCAATGACATCTGTTCTCTGATGAAGTGTTTACTGGCGGAAATGCGGGACAACCTGGCTCTCACATGACATCACAGTAATCGCAAATGATCCACAATGATCCAATCCATTCCTGATGGACAAAATCAAGTCCCAACCTACTTTTTTTCATGTTCGAGAAGACATTTCACTTGGATAAATACATCACTATTGGATGAAAAAATGATAGCAACTTCCGTTTCATGCCGACTTTAACGTTTAATCCTCTTGCTATATTATAATTTTTTCTTCAGTTTAGGACAGCTAAATCTCTTTCGAGGAAGTAAAACTTTCATTTCTTCACTGAACAGAAACTCAAAACAATCTGTAGTGTTAGTAATTTTTGGAAGTAATCTAGGACCATTGTAAATATGTTACCTTATATTCCCTATTTTCGTTTTATCAATCGATTACTCATTTGTGAGATCAGAAACTCAAGATTCAACAGTTGCTTGCTTAGAAAGTCAAAGTCACTAGCTTGAAATATAGGATGTGTTATCAGATACTGACTGAAAACGTGTGCAGTGTGCCCTACAAAAATTCTTTGCTACATGGATTAAAAACTCCAATAAAGTAAAACAATAAACACTATGTTCCTTTATTGCAGAACTGTACAGATTAAAGTGCACACTCAGTCATAACAGCTCCCCCACTGGCAAAGCTATAATGAAAAAAAAGCATAATACACAGAGTATTATGTGTTTGTTTTTTTGTTTTTTTATCATTATAGCATTGCCAGTGGGGGACCCAATAAGGATGTAGTAACACTTGACATTTATGCATAGTTACGAAACTACACGTTGCAACAAAAGTGTGACATTTCAAAATGGCATCATAAAATGTTATAATGAAATTAAAGAAAATGCAATCACTGATACATGTGAATAATTCAGCTGTGTGCATTAACTTTTAGGTGAAGGAGTCATTTTTGTGAACTTATCTTCCAGGTTTCCCTCGAACACTTGCTCAGGCTGAAGCACTAAACAGTGCATGTGATCTGGATGTAGCCATCAACCTCAACATCCCTCTGGAAACACTGAAGGAAAGACTGCGGCATCGCTGGATACATCCACCCAGTGGGAGAGTGTACAATATGTGCTTCAATCCTCCCCGTGTCCAGGTGAAAATCCTAGCCTTTATCTTCCTCAATTTCAGATTGAGATAGAATATCGCAGTTAGTTGGTTAGGACATGAAAGCAAATCTCCATTGCCCTTTATTATTGTTTGTGCATTGAAACCTTAAATTTAGGAAGAAGTTTTCTTATTTAAACTCAAACTACTCAGTCCGACTCCTGGGCGCCAATAGCAGGTTGAGTAACAACGTCGATGTATGGCACGTTATCCTCCTGTTAAATGGAGTAAATGTAGTATTGTGCCATAAAATATGCTCTGCATTTTTAAGCAAAACAAGTACTGGTGCATTCTGGGAATTTCTAGGGAGCAAGCATTTCTGTGCACTTTCTATCCGATTTGGCCCATACAAACAATTTTATTGGTATGAATTAATGTGTTTAGGTTTATTCTCTGATGTTAATAATATTTTTTAATTGGAAAAAAAAAAAACAGTTTATTTAGATGTTACCATTTTTTTAGGTGTGGCTGTCTACTTACTGTTGAACTAGGGAGTAGATTGAGACAAACCATGTGTCCTTGTTCACACTGAAGCTGAAACCTAATTTTCTTTAAATGGAAAACGTCATATGCTTCTGTTTAGTAGAAAGTAATATTTTCCATTTTAAATGATGCTACTCTTATAAACCTCATCCACCTTCTTGCAAAGTTTAGTTCCAGGATTAAAGACCCCTGAACCAGATAATAAAGGTCTTCAAATTACTTCAAAATTACAACCAGGTGTTTTGGAGCAGGGTTGTATCTAAACTCTGGACATCTAAGAGTAGAACTTGGTACACCCCTGGTGTACAGGGTTTTGTTTTGCAAAAATCTTGGGGAAGAACCTTTAATGTTTCATGGTTTATTCTTCTGTCAACTCTCTCCACAAGAATTAGCTTTACCCTTTGAAAATTACAAGCTGGGCTTTAGACCTTAATATTAAAATTGACCAAGAAACATGAGGCAGTTCTGGACAGGGTTCGTTTGTGCACGTCATTTTCTTATACAATGCAAGGTGGTTCTTAGAGCCCGCGGGTCTGGATTAATCCAACCATTGGTCCAGAATGTGATACAGTGGTGCTCAGAATTATTGGCACCCTTGGTAAATATGAACAAAGAAGCATGTAAAAATAAATCTGCATTGTTAATTCTTTTAATCTTTTATATAAAAAAAAAACATAAATCTAAAGTAAAATAATTGAAAATGTTGGGGAAATCTCTATGAAATAAATGTTTTTCTCCAGAACACGTTTACAATTATTGCCACCCTTTTATTCAATACTTTTTGTAACCTCCTTTTGCCAAGATATCCGCTCTGAGTCTTCACCTATAATGCCTGAAGAGTTTGGAGATCACCTGACATGAGATCAGAGACCATTCAGAATCTCTACAGATCCTTCAGATTCCCAGCTCCATGTTGGTGCTTCTTCTCTTCAGTTCACTCCACTCGTTTTCTCTAGGGTTCAGGTCAGGGGACTGGGACGACCATGGAAGAAGCTTCATTTCGTGCTCAGTGACACATTTTTTGTGTTGGTTTTGATGTTTGTTTTGGATCATTGTCCTGATGGACGATCCAAACACAGCACATTATAGGATTTCTAGCAGAAAATCTGTTTTTTATCTGTTGATATTTGATAGAATCCATGATACCATGTATCTGAACAAGATGTCCTGGACCTCCAGCAGAAAAATAAGTCCACAAAATTAAAGATCCAGCAGTATATTTAACTCTGGGCATGGGGTACTTTTTATCCCTGTGTGCACAAACCCATCTGGTGGGTTTGCGGCCAAAACACTCTTTTTTTTTTTTTTTAGTTTTATCTGACCATAGAAGCCAGTCCTGTTTAAAGTTCCGGTCTTGGCTGACAACTGAATATGCTGGAGATTGTTTCTGGATGAGAGCAGAGGATTTTTCTTGAAAGCATCCCGAACAACTTGTGGGGATGTAGGTGCTGTTTGATATATTTTTTTTAGGCTTCCTGACACTCAAGACTCAACTAATCTTTGCAGTTCTCCAGCTGTGATCCTTGGAGAGTCTTTGGCCACTCAAACTCTCCTTCTCACTGTGCATTAGGACGATATAGACACACGTCCTCTTCCAGGCAGATTTGTAACATCTTTAGTTGATTGGAACTTCTTAATTATTGCCCTGATAGTGGAAATGGGGATTTTCAATGCTTTAGCTATTTTCTTACAGCCACTTTCTTTTTTGTGAAGCTCAACAATCTTTTGCTGCACATCAGTGCTATATTCTTTGGTTTAATCCATTGTGATGAATGATTACGGGAATTTGGCCTTTGTGTTTCCTCATGATTTCCAGGAAGTCATTGCTGGACAATTTCATGTTCATGATCACCCTGGTGTGCTAAAAAATGTAAATATAAATGGGAATATATTTCCGAGATATTTTATTTATTATAAAATATTTATTTATTTGATTTATTTATTAAAAAAATTCTAGGGGTGCCAATAATTGTGGCCAACGTGTTTTGGAGAAAAACATTTACGTCGTAAAGAGATTTTCCCTACATTTTCAATTCTTTTACTTCAGTGAAAGGTTAGATTTATATGGGGTTTTTTTTTAATATAAAAGATTAAAAGAATTAACAATGCAGATTTATTTTTACATGCTTCTTTGTTCATATTTACCAAGGGTGCCAATAATTCTGAGCACCACTGTAGATGTCGCTTGGAACCAGCCACACTAACTATGTGTTTTGGACCTGACCAGCTCTCTCCTCATTTGGGGGGCCAGTATTTGATTTTATACCTATTGTTGGACTTTTTGAGGTGTTGATCATCGGTCCTTCGCTACCCACTCACTTTACAAATTTTGTTGCTTTTACAAGATTGCTTGCGAGAGAAAATTAGATATTATTTTCAGCAGACTACAATATTTTTTATTAAAATCTGGCAGCCTTTTCTTGCACATGGTAAAACTCTCCAGCTTGATCTAGAGTATATATGCATGTGTATAAATTGGGATCTATGTATGATTTTTAAATTTCATTATTATTTATATTATTTTGTTTTATTGTTTTTTTGGTTTGGATTTTCCCTAAGCCTTTTTTTTTTGTTTGAAATTGATTCTAAAATGTTTAAATAAATCATAAACAAAAAAAACATTTATTTTACTTTTGTGAACTCTTTTGAGTAAAATGAAGATAACAATTTTTTAAATATTTTTTTTCTAGCTGTGTTATACGATCTTTGGTCACACCTGTTTTTAATGCACTTATATATAAATATATATATATATATATATATATATATATATATATATATATATATATATATATATATAATTTTTTTTTTTTTAAGTTAGGTAATTGTTAGCCTTGCTAATTTCTGTGTTTGCAGGGGATAGATGACATCACAGGAGAACCATTGATTCAACAGGAGGATGACAGACCAGAAGCCCTGGTGGCCAGACTGAGACACTACAAAGATGTTGCCAAACCTGTCATAGATTTCTATAAGTAAGCTCATAACACATGGAATTAGGAATTACCTCACATTTTGGATGAAATGACTTGTTTACCTTGTTTACTAACTGCAATGTAATTCTGCGTACCTTTGAAGGGCTAAAGGCATCCTGTACACATACTCGGACACAGAGACTGATCAGATCTGGCCAAATATCAACACACTTCTCAGCACAAAGATCCCCACCATCCAATCAGATGCACGGTGTGCTTCAACTCACTGAGGAAATCCTCTGACGATCTTACATCCAAGAGAACAACGTGGCCTCATCTCAGAGGAATAACTGATCGACCACATCGCTTTCCAAAGATTCCATGTTATTTTTATGATTGCAGCTTGTTTGTTAGTATAGTAATATTCTTCATAGTGCTTTCTTTGATTATGTCAATTGTTGAAAAGATTCCATAAATCTCTAGAGCTTGCTCTCCGCTTTTATAGAGTGGTATTGACTCCTAGATTTTGATTCAAAGTGCACAGATTACATTTAGATGTAATTAAATCACATATGAATAATAAGTGAAGGGTAGACGCATGTGACTTTGTCTAAGTGAATGAGACACTGAAATGCTCAAGCATTCCAGTGAGATTCTAGCCAGATTCAATTATTTCTGAGGGGCTTTACATTATATCATCTCTGTCTGTTGTGTTTGCCTTTCTCACATATTTCATTGTGGTGTTATCATGAAACTACACACCATAAGGAATGCTATAATTATGTTTATGTGTTTCACAGGCTCTATAATCCAAAAAATGCCACTTCTGCCTTGGAAAAGTGCACTTTCTTAAACTGTTGAAATTGCTATTGTGGACACCAGGCCACCATTCTTTGAAATGTATTGACAGCATGTTTAACTGTGTTATAAAATCAACCCAATATTTTGGTAACACTATAGCAAATGGCTGTATATAAGTATAATGTGACGAAATAATCCTATTTCATATCAAATGTTCCTTAAACACTGCCTCCTTTTGGTAAATTGTGCTCAGTATTGCATTTTTAAGAGCCATATCTGGGAGAACTTTTGATAAGAAAGAATCTAGTGAGGTTACATGATTAAATATTGTAACTATTTGTAAATTAATAACTGTGATTGTTTTCAGCCATAACAACAGTGATATCTTTTTTTTTTTATCCAGAAGATTAAAGCACAGATTTAACAAGAAACCACAGATTAAAGTACAATTAGATTAAAATTTGTCATCAAAACAGAGATAAGAAAAAGGATCTCGGAGTTTTAGGCATACATGTCCTTGTGATGCTTATCAACCTATCTATATTTGTTTCTCATTCTCACTCTTGTTTTCTGTTTCAGTCCTATATATCAGCCAATAAGGGTTGGAGAAAACACCATGCCCTCTTGTTGTGCAATACCATATACAAGAATTTACATGCTTGAACTTTCTTTTTTTCCAAAAAATAAAAAATAAACTTATTTTCTCAGAAATTTCAAGTGTAATCTTTTGAATTGAATCTTTCACTCTCATGGAAATTTGTCTTTGGCCACCCACAATACACATAAAACTAATTGACAGTGACAATATACTAAAAAATATTTTTATTTGTTCTTTGTGCCCTATAGTCCTGATGGCAATTCATTAAAAGGGGTGTGAAAGATCATGAATATTTATTTATTTCACAAGGACTTTTTTTGAAGGAAGCTTCTGTATAATATACTATAAGGATTATTATTATTATTATTATTATTATTATTATCTTTATTGACGTTAAAAACGTCTTACGTAAAAGCGCTGTCACATCTGACCAGTTGCTGGCAGGGTTGTCCTCATTCTAGGGGCTGCGTGATGACGTTTACGTTCGAATCCTACTACGGCGAAGGGCAATCTTATGAATATTAATGAGGTAAAATGACAGGACCCTCTCAGAGGAAGTCCATGGAGCGACGTCACCATAATCTAATAAATATTCATTATATAATCCTGAGCCATAGTAGCGCGTACCATCTGCGGCTGTAGTCTCAGCGCGGCATCAAGGAAATCCCGAAATGTATAAAAAGGTATTATTTCTGTACGGAGTCTCAGAGAAACACACATCTAAAATGATCATAATCTCGCCTCGCGTAACAAACAGATAAATCAGACGCCTTAATTTCACTAAAAGAAACTACAAAAAAAAAAAAAAAAAAAAAAAAGGAGAACGAAATCAGTGATAGATTTGACTCCATTTCAAAAATCCATTCCGTGATTTCCTTAATATAAACGGCTGTATGCTTTGTACAGTTATTGAACATTAAAAAAAACACACAAGCACACACACACACACACAATATATATATTTCTCCAATCCAATCTATTAATCTACATAAAATTGAGTTCCTCGTGAATGTGACTCGATGATGCTGAAGTAGCCCGTCGTTGCTGCAACTCCAGTCTCAGCTCGTGCGCGTCTTCGAAACGCAGCACGATTCGCTGGGACACGCGCCAATCTGACCTTTGACAGCGAGCGAATGACAAATGAAAGGTCAGCGTTTCTGACAGCAGCTGGGGCATCGGAGAATGAGAGACAGTGCATCGAAAGGTAGGAAGAAAATGCTGTTTAGCTATAACTGTCTGCATTTATGATCAGTAGCGGTAGTCATACAGCAGTGAAGGAGACTCTTCAATCTTACGCGGTGAGATGTTATTAATAGCCCGTATAAACCGCTGTGGCTGTCGTGATGTCACAACGGACCCAGAGGATGTGTTTCGACCCGTATCTGCATTGAAAACCAAGTGTTACGTTATATATAGTGCTATAGGTGTTTTGTTTTGAATGTGCGCTTCGTCATGTTAAGATCTTTGCAGCGTAATATCGCGTTCTTTAATACCGACAGGCCTGTTTTCAGAAAGACTGAGCTACATGAGTCACGACGAGCAAAGCAGATCAGCTGATTTTCAAAACTGATGCATAGGAGCTGGTGCTGGTTTAGTAATCCTCATTGCTTACTGTTATTATTTCTTCTGATCAACCGAGATTTCCACAAAAGATGCACGTCGAGCATGCTGAAAAATCCAATCTTCAAATATTGACTGGTTGATGGTTTTTAGCTGGACTAAGATTGTCATATTAGCAGGTGCTAGCCGGTATTTAGTTGTTTGGCCAGCTATGGTCCAAAAACGGCTTGACCATCCTTTGTCTATTAGGATTTTTTAAAATTGTTTATTATTTTGCTTTCATAAGAAGTCCAGCTGATTATCATATATATGTATATATATACGAGTCTATCATTAGTCATGACATGTAAATAATAAAATAATACTACACTCAAAAAAATATTTCAGTCTAAATGTAAGTTTTATGTAATTTAATTACATTGCAATTTTCCATTTCCACACTTTAAAATTAAAATGACCCCATTATTTACCCCCCCCCCCCCCCCCCCCAAAGTCATCCTAGGAGTATATGACTTTCTTCTTTTAGACCAATACAATCAGATTCATATTAATAATCCCCCTGATACTCCAAAGCTTTATAATGGCAGAGCAAGGAAACCACCTGTTTGAAGCACAAAAAAGTGCGTTCATCCATCATAAACATACTCCACGCGGATCTCGAGGGTTAATAAAGGCCTTCTGAAGCGAAGCGATGTGTTTGTGTAAGAAAAATATCCATATGTAACACGTTATAAAGTAAAATAACTAGCATCCGCCAGACCGCCTACCGTATTCAATTTTTGAAGAAAGTGTAAGCCTCTCGCTTATGCTATGTCCTACGCCTTTCGTATCCAAGTTTTCCGTAAATTGAATACGGAAAGCGGTCTGCAATTTTCCTTCCATTTGGATTACATAGTTTTAATATAAACAAACTAATAAACTTAATGTGATTCATATTTGTCAGTCATACATAAATGAAATGGGTAAGATTTATGTAATAGTTCACGGGTTAATGAACACTGTTTAGTGGTCATGTGTGTGCGCACTACTGAGTTAAAGTAGCGTTGAAGCAGTGTCAGAGTTAATGAGATCATTAAGTGATGATTGAACGTTATTGATGAACACCTGCTGTTAACAAGCAGACTCACTGAAGGACAGAGAAACAAACACAAGAACTACAAATAAAATCAACTGAAGATAAAAGACATTTAATCTCTCACTATTACATAAATCTTACCTATTTCATTTACGTATGCCTTACAAATATGAATCACATTAAGTTTGTTAGTTTGTTTATGTTAAAACTATGTAATCCAAATGGATGGAAAATTGGTATGTAATTCAATTACATAAAACTTATGTTTGGACTGAAATTTTTTTGTGTGTGTACCATATTCTACAGTATATCATGGGAAACATGTTCATGACAATTGAGGGAAAAAAATAGTCTATTAATTTACCTGGTGTTTCCTTTCGTTTTTTAATCTGCACAATATTTTGTTAGTTTGATGCACTGATAAGCATTGAGAAGCTCTTCATTCCCTCTGGAAAATGGAAGTAAATGGCACAAAATTATTTATCCTCATCTGATCTATTTTTCCCTATAGAACTGTATGTGTTTGATGGGGGGAAGGAATCACAGAAATCTGTTTGATGGCAAAGAAAAAGTTTCGTGTTTTAGTTTTATTGTTTTTAGTGTGTCATCTATGATAAGCACGAGGTCAGTTTTATGATAGTATAAAAGGTTAAGGGAAATCCCTTGCATCATCATGAAGGGTGAGCTCCCTGTTGCCTGGAGGCAATGTTGCACACAGTCCTCAATGTTGTCCTCACAGTCTCGCCTTAGAATGTTTCTCGTGACAGATCAAGTCACATGTCATACAGCTGAATTTATCTATTGTCAGTTAAAGTCTATTATATATTATCAACTGCAAAGTTTAAAGGATCAGTTCACTTTAAAATTAAAATTACCCCATTATCCCCCCCCCCCCCCCAAGTCATCCTAGGAGTATATGACTTTCTTCTTTTAGACCAATACAATCAGATTCATATTAATAATCCCCCTGATACTCCAAAGCTTTATAATGGCAGAGCAAGGAAACCACCTGTTTGAAGCACAAAAAAGTGCGTTCATCCATCATAAACATACTCCACGCGGATCTCGAGGGTTAATAAAGGCCTTCTGAAGCGAAGCGATGTGTTTGTGTAAGAAAAATATCCATATGTAACGCGTTATAAAGTAAAATAACTAGCATCCGCCAGACCGCTTACCGTATTCAATTTTTGAAGAAAGTGTAAGCCTCTCGCTTATGCTATGTCCTACGCCTTTCGTATCCAACTTTTCCGTAAATTGAATACGGAAAGCGGTCTGATGTAAGCTAGTTATGTAACTCAATAATGTGTGAGATATGGATATTTTTCTTACACAAATGCATTGCTTTGCCTTCATTTGATGGATGAATGCACTTGTTTGAGCTTTAAACAGATGGTTTCCATGCACTGCCATTGTAAAGCTTGGGAGAATTAGGGTGATTATTAATATAAGTCCGATTGTAATTGTCACAGTTATGTTCTTTTTAGTTTCATTTTCATGGACTTTCAGTGTATGGTCATTCTCATCAAATGTTCTGATTTCCTGCTCTTCATTATTTGTTCATTAGTATCCACTGTGTTCTATGATTATCCTCATCTATGTTTGATACTTAAATTCCTCCTGTCCACTCAGTCATTGTCCGATCTCTGTTGTGTTTGGTTGTTGTTCCTGCCTGTCTGCCCATTTCGATTATATTCATCAAACTTGGAGTATATTGATATTGACCTGTTTGTCTTCGCCTGCCTGCCTCGACACACCGTGACAGATGATCGGACCGCCCGAAATGGACGATAGGGCCAGAATGATCATCCTGGCTCTGGAGGAGAGCCATAACCTTTTTTCTTTTTTTAAGGACTTTTATTTGTTTAGCTGTCACCAGCTCCCTGGACGACGAGACTCTAAAGACCCTGTTCCGGATCGGTGCAATGTTCCACCACCATATCGACCTCCCAGACACCACTGGCCTGAACTAAAGCGAAACTGTCGTTCGGTGTCTGGAGAGCGTCGCGTCCCAATCTGGAACGCAGCCAGATCCAGAGCCCGCATCCACTGCACAGTACCCGCGTGTGCCCCCCGCAGACGTAGAGCAACCACCTGCCACGACGCGTCAACCAGAGCCCGAGGAGAAGATGACAGAGCTGACCCTCGCCCCGGAAGTGCAGCTCCATTGCAAGTCTGACCAGGTGTGTGAGCCAGTGACATTAGCAGAGAAGGGAGTCATGATGACAGAGAATGATGACTGGCTGATTGACTTCAGTGAGAAAATAACAACTCCCACCCTATCACAACCAGTATCTTCCTCATCATCACTGTTTCTGAACAGTACTAATGACTGTATGGACTGTGTTACTCATCTTCACTCCATTGAGATCCTCACCACCTCCATCATCCCAGAGCTCAGCCAATCCTCCAGCCCAGCCACTGCCGGATGTCCACAGCCCTGCGCCGTCTCCGTGGCAGCCCTGCTCTGATGTCGAGCTGCAGGTCGTGTTACCACCAGCAGCGTCAGCGCGAGAAGATCCTGCGGCTCCGCCTTCGGCCATGGAACTCTTCACTACATCTTGGCCTGTCGGCTCTGTCTTGGCTCCTCCTACCTTTGGCTCCACTGGAAAAGCTCGGACTTGCGGCCTCTCCAGGTTCCCTCATCCTGCCGGCTCCCCCTTGGTCAGTCGTCGCACCATTTCCATCACGAACTTGCTCTCCGTCCCTCCACCCCTATGACTGCAGCGGGTTCCTCCTTCCCCTCGGCATCGCCTCTGTCCTCGCTCACACCCGCTCCACCTCAGGCCTTGGGTACTCTGACTCTGCCTGGGTCTCCAGTACCAGCAATGTCACTCGTTCTCGTCGGCTCTCTGTCTGCGCCTATGGATCCATCGGCCACGCCTCCGTCGGTCGTCCCTGAGCTGTCATCAGCCACGTCACCACTTGGACTCCTCCCTCCCTGGTCTCCGCCACGGGTCGTCGGCACTGGGGAGCTCTGGGTTTTATGCCAGCGGCTCATTTCTTCCATCACCACCAGGGGATCGTCATCCTTGCACCACCTTCACATAACCTCAGCCTCTCACCTGTTCCTCTCCTTCACATCATCCTCCTCCAAAGCCTTGCCGGAGGGGGTGATTTGTCACAGTTATGTTCTGCTTAGTTTCATTATCATGGACTTTTAGTTTGTGGTCATTCTCATCATGTGTTCCTTTGTTCTGATTTCCTGCTCCTCATTATTAGTTCATTAGGATCAGCTGTGTTTTATTATTATCCTCATCTATGTTTACTACTTAAGTCCCGCCCATTCACTCAGTCATTGTCTGATCACTGTTATGTTTGGTTGTTGTTCCTGCCTGTCTGCCCTTTTGGATTGTATTCATTAAACTTAGAGTATATTGATATTGACCTGTTTGTCTCTGTCTGCCTGCCTCGATACATCGTGCCTGCCTCTTTCATCTGAAAGAAGAAAGTCATATACACCTAGGATGGCTTGAGGGTGAGTAAATCATGGGGTAATTTTCATTTTAAAGTGAACTAATCCTTTAACACTATAAGGTGTCCGAAAGGGTTAATGCAACTTCTTTTAAGCAAGCCACTACAATTTAAGTTTATATTGTGTTAAAAATTAATCCAATCCCAAGTCCACTTCATTCAAACATACAGAATGTGAGGCATTTAGCTTTGTTAACACTCAGCAGTTTGTAAATATGACGAAAAGATCTTCAAAAGAAAAAAGAATTTTTTTTTCCAGCCTAGTCTTGCTTTATACAGAAGTTTTGAGCTGAACTACTAGATCTGGCTATAATGTATCGTGAGATTTTTTTTTTTTTTTTTTTTTTTTGGATGGACTTGCAATATTGTCCGTGACTGATTATCAGACATTTACAAGTTACAGGTCTTGAAAACGATCACATGATGTGTTAAAAAACAACCTGTGAGTGCAACATTAACTCATAGACAAGCCCTATAAGCCTTTTAGTTGAACAAAATAACTGTTTACAATGAAAAATAACAAGTTACAATGATTGCTGTTGCTGGTGGTGTTTTCTTCCAGAAAATGTAATGTGCATATGCTTGCTTAACATTTTCTCAGCTGCTGATTCTCAATTTATATACTGAAATGATGACATTGACATGCTCTTGCCCTTCAAATAGTACTGTGGGATTAAAGCAAAACCATCATATATATCTGTATTTCTAAAAATGTGTATTTCAAGTGTCAAATGATGTCCTCCAGCTGACCCAGGGTCGCTTTTATTGATTGCTTTTGCAATGGTAAGGTAAATAAATGAATTGGAGTTGCCGTTAAATTGGAAATTAATGGCAGACAGCAACTCGAGCCTTTCTCTCAGTGACACTTCCTACATGCTGTGTTCTCAGTCTCACTCCTCTCAAAGGGTTGCCCAGGCTCCAGCTCTCTTATGAGAAAGCATGTAGCCCCAGTGGCTGCCAAGCAAGGGGGCTGCATGAAGGGAAGCATCAAGTAGCTCAATTAGAGATAAATCATCCTTCCTGAGAGGAAGTCTTGGATTGCCTGACTTTCACTGGCAAAGCACTCAACGCTATATCAGGGTTACCCATACACTACAAAGCCATAAAAACGTATTTTTGTGCACAGAAAACAATGCAAAGCCCACTCAATAACAAAAGCATTTATTTGCAGTCCACAGATACAGCCGGGACAAATTTATGTTTGAACTTAACAGGCCTACAAGTACAGTTGGTTTTTACTGGAAACCTTTTACAAATGAAATATGCTTTCCTGTATCATCACGTCTCGCAGCCTTCAATGTTTAGAAATGAATTGCTCTGAAATGTTTACTTGCACATGCAAAGCAAGAACAAGCTTATTTGAACAAGAACACGCTGGTGTGTGACGCTTTTCAGGCAAAAAAAACCAAAACATTTTGTTAAACAGAGCTTTGTTATTAGTTAACAAACCAATAATAACAATGCATACAATAATAGTTAATAAACAAACAAGCAAGGAGGGATTTATTGTTTAGAAATACTACAGTATTGTGTTATTTTTTATTACACAGTGCAATTTTGTAATGTGATATTTTCATTGAATTTTATTGTTTACATGACAGCACGTTTCCCCTCCTAAATATTCTATAATGCGTCTGGTCGTTTTAGATGGATTTATTTATTTTAATCTCAATTTGCAATACAGTGATATTTAACAAATTTATAATAATGTTACAAAAAATGACTATAATACAATGATTAAAAAATCAAATTGAAATGTGCTTAATTATTACAATTATGTATAAATACAATTTCTCTTTTCATGTCATTTGAACTATTTGAAGGAATCTATGTTTGATAATATTATCTATCAATTATAGATTTATTATAAATTTCTCTCACTGGAATAATGAGGCTAAAACAGGCAGTGGATGTGGATTGAGGGTGCAGAGTGGGCTGCTCACTGGCTGCATTGATTGGCTGCTGGCTCTGTGTGTGTGCAGCGTAGTAAATGCGGCGCTTGATGACACACCGCCCTCCTCTCTCTCCTGCAGCTAGCGGCCGAATGTAGCCGGGCAGCCTGCTGGGAAGCACATTATTCCTCCCTCCGAGCTGCCATACGGAACATGTGCATTCCTCTAGTCTCTTGAAATCGCCGTTGTCGTACGTCTATGTGATTCCCAGTTGTGCTCATGAGCCTGCTAGGTGGCTACAAGAAAAAGAGCAGTTATGATGGCTACGAATCTTTGCAGCTGGTCGATAGCAGCGGAGACTTCTGCACCGGGGGACGAAGCGGCGGCGGCGGCGGCGGCGGCGGCGGCAGCGGTTTGACGGCAGTGACCCTCGGCAGCGTTAAGACAGGCCCCGCGCGACAGGACGACTACAGCACCATGGACAGCTCAGGTATGAAAACCGCGTCGACCGGATGGCGCCTGCAGGCCAGCCGCTCCTTCGTTTGATTCGCATCAAACGAGCGGTTTTGTGTTTGTTTTGAAGTCATCCTGTAAGAATCCTCGGTGGTAGATTAAATATTAGTTGTCGATATCCGCCGGAAGCATGTGCTTCGTATCGTGTGTTCGTGTGCTGTGTCATGACAATTGATCAAAGTCACAGAGCTGGGCTTTTGGAAGCTACAGTAACTACTTTGATTGTTAGTTGACAGATCAGCCAGTGAAATTCGAGTTTGGCGAACTACATATATGTGCACACATGAGGTGTGTTGTTGCCTCGTGCATTGGTTTGCTATATGCAGTTATGCCATTTTCTTTGGACGTGTATGTAGTTGGGCTTCTTTCATGCAGTTTTATATGCACTCGGATAGCAATACCTTAAACAGAGTTTGCATGTGTGGGATTGCTCCTGTTTTACTGCAGTGATCTGGGATGAAAGGTGGCCTTCAGGACTGAGACATGAGGAAGAGCTTGTGTCGGGTGCTTTTAGTCCCAGCTGGTCTACTTCGGTCTGGTGTTTTTTTGCATGTGTGTGAGAAAAAGAGAATTGTTATAGTCTACGCTCATGTTTAAATTTACAGTAAAGAAAAACAGTGAGAGCTGTGCTTGCCAGAAACATTAGTGAAGAGGCTACAAGCCTTACAGGATGGCAGTTTTGGTCACTATGTTTTATGGTGTTATCAAATTCCATAATGTTAACAAATCAACTGCAAAAAGATGGTAATCTGCATATGTCATCTTAAAAAGCTATCTACATGATTTAACCAACAAAAATTATCTCGTGTTTATGGTATTATTGTATTATTGTGAAGTAATGTATTTAGGTTAGATGTTGCGTTTGAATTTACCACAATTGCAGTGTCGTGAAAAAAAACACCATAAAGGAATTGCAAAAAATTCTAATTACATCAGTTCTACTCTTACAATATAACTGATAACATAACCGAAAAAAATATCTAAACAAATGTGATGGATTGTGCAAGGAAAGCACCGTTCCCCAATGATTATAAGGCAATACTTTTTTCTTTATATTAAAACTGTTTCAGTATGTTTTACGTTAAAAATAACACATTGCTTTTAATATTTAAAAATACGTTGCGTTTAATATATATTTGTATCTTATAATATTTTAGAGTGCAATATTTTCTTTTCCTATATGCTTTTATGGTTAACAAATTGCTTGCCTATATCTTTATTGAAAAGACAGTTCGGACAGGTCACTCACAATGAACTATAACAGTATAGTTTTCATCATGAGGTAGGACCAGCTTACATTAGTGTTGTAAGGCATTGCTGGGTTGTAGATTCTGTGGCTGTTTCATTGCAGTGGCCATGTTTAAGGCATGACGCCTAGTCAAATGCTGAGTGAGATTCTAATATAAGCTAATTTAAGAGAAAATACTCATCTTGATCAAACCTCTGTTCATTTAGTTTCATAATTATTCACTTTTAATTTTCAATGTTTTAGATTGCTGCTTTAAACGACAGTAGCTTTGTATGAGGCTGTAGGTGATCTATAATTGAAAAGCCAGTCGGGTCTTGTAACAAGACACACAAGCACACAAGTGTACACACAAACAACACAGGAGGCTGCACATCACAGAGCCTCTGTGACTCAATTCTACTGAATTGTGATGGTGATCGAGAATAAAAGAGCAAATGTGTTAGGAACCCATTCTTTTATTTTACAAATGCACTGATCTGATCTTTGTGGTCAGGACAGCCCCCCCTCTCTCTCTGACACACACATACAAGCGCTCTTGGGCTCTTTGTGCGATTAAAGGGACATTAGTAGGAGTTCAGAGACTCTGTGCTCTGTGAGAAGGACAGCCTTGGACTTTGAAGTCAACTACACTCCTGTGTATTTGCTCACTCAGAATAGAGATCCTCTGTACCTTAATGGCAAGTCTGACAGGAAGCCCACTCTCTGGCCGGGCCCACTACTAAAACATTGCCAGGCCACCCTGCTCTTCTAGCTACAAAAACAAGTTGGTGGCAGAAAGGTGCTGACAAAAATGCATCTTTTCCAGCAACAAAAGAGTAAATAGTGCATTTTTCTTGCATGTCATGAGTGGAGCTCCATAAAAATGACATCTATATTTGACTAAATTATATCAAATAATTTATATGCATTTTGCTAGCAACATTTCACTTAATTACAGAAGATTTTTTTACCTGTGTTTTTGCAAGCTCTTGCATGAACCAGATTTTTCTTAGTCTGCTGCCTATAATGTCACATCTAAGAATGAGGCAAAATGTAAAAAACACTGGCACATACAGAAGACATGTTAATACTAATAATATGTTTCTGATTCCTGTGAGAACTATTTCCCCCACAGAATATTTCATCTCGGCACATTTGAACACTACTCACTCACTGCCTTCTCTAAAGTCTGCAGCTCTTGAAAGACATTTATTCTGAGTGCAAGTGCACATGTGCAAAGAAGTGACCTTAAATGAACATAGAAATGTCTGTAAATTACTGTATGAGTGTCACAGAAGGGTAAGGCAAGAAGAGGAGATTGCAGCTTTAACTTTTTTTTTTTTTAACGAAACAACAACGAATACGACTAGAAATGAAATACAGGAGCAGGAGAATGCAAGTAAATGCATGAAAGCCAAAACATACAAATTAAAAAGACTAGAAAGAGAAACTGAAACCAAAACCAAATGCGGCAATGGTTTACAGCCCTCATGTTTCATTGTTCCTTGGTTTAGTATCGTTCAGTGTAACATGTATTTCTGTCAAGTCTTTGTCTAGTTCACTCTGGCTTATATTCAATAAAACACACCAAACACTGATAACGAATAAAGCTAGACCAAGGAACAACAAAACATGAGGGCTATATATACACAAGCCGGATGAGAAAACAAGGGACACCTGTGCACAATCAAACAATGAACCAATGAGAACATAGGACACAAAAACAACCAATCAGAACATGACACATAAACAGGGGAAGCACATGACAGGATCACATGAGAACTCGACCTTGGATGTTTCCTGCAGTGTTCATAGATTTGTATATGTTAAAATGAATTAAATAAGGATTTAAAGAATCTGGAAACATTGCAGCTATTGTTGAAGATGGACTACAAACTGTTTATCAAGCATTTACTTGAGTATACACTGATGGATCTAAAGATCCTAATACAGGGAAAACAGGTTTTGTTAGTATTCCATCCTTAAACTTTTCTATTAATGGGAGAACATCAGATCATTTCAGTATACACTGAGATGATTGCAATAGTAACAGCGCTACAGTGGATAGAAGAGACTCAAATAAAAAAGGTTCTACTTTGTACAGATTCATGTTCAGCATTAAAGTCATTGCAATCATTCACATCTCACAGTAGACAGGATATAGTAAATGAGATTTATGAAAATCTGTATAGATTTAAGAATATGAACATCATGATAAAATTTATGTGGACACCAGCTCACAGGGGGATAAAGGGCAATGAACGGGTTGATGGATTAGCAAAACAGGCTTTGGAAAATGAGATCATGAATATCTCACTTAATAAATGTGAAGCAAAAGCGGTAATTAAAGTGTATAGCTTTAAGCATAAAAATGGGATACAGGAAACGGGGGAAAAATGGGATACAGGACGTCAACTTTATGAAATACAGCAAGAAGTATGAGTAGTGAGGACACCTAAAAGAAGCACCAAAGAGGAAACTATTCTAACAAGATTAGGGGTTGGACATACCATGCTGAATAAAGCCTTAAAATTAATAAATAAACAAAAACAAAATGTATAAATGACTAAATTTAAACATCCAACATCCAATTTGAGTACTGTGGAACAGAGGAATCAGAAGAACATGATATTTGTGTCTGTCAAAAGCATAATAATGAACAAGAAACAATGAAGAATGAACTTAGAAAGGTGGGAGTGAATGAACTAAAGCTTAAGAATGCATTTACTAATGGATTAGAGAGTTTGCTTTTTATCTCAAGAGAACAGAGCTGATTAAGAGAATTTAGAAGTGTTTTTTTTTTTTTTTGTTTTTTTAATGAAATGGCTAAACTCTGGTCCAAACTCCAATACAGTAGGTTGCGATAATGCACCTTAATGTTGGTGCTACCCACCATTAAACTGAAGAACTGTGTTGCTAAATGTCATGCAATTAATTTTAAAATATATTGTAAGGTCGAGAAAATGCTGTAGTACAAACCAAGCGTAGCGTTGGTACTGGCAGGTCATGTTCGTCAAGCTCGCATGAGCTGACTCTCAGCTGATACACGTCTACCTATAGGAATACGATGCCTATCACAGGTCCAATCAGTATTATCATCAGCTTATCACGTTGAACAGGAGCTAAAAATGACCCTTCTCCATCCCCAGCTCCTCCTCTCCAGTCAGGACTTGACCATCTGATATTCCTCTTCGAATCAGACTCATTTTCTTGAATTATGTTGTTATATTATATCATTTTTGTTAAGAATGATATCGCAATACCTACATGTTGGTTCTGTTCTGATTACCCTAAGGAGTAAATCGCTGCTCTCCCTGCTCCTATCCATGCTTGGCTGCTAATATGTTAGTCACGGTAATTAGTTTTCTGTCGACAGAAGTATCCGAACAGTTGATCACCTCACCTGTCTAATAAAATGCATAATATATTAAAGCATCTTTGATGTTTCCATGGTTTTAATGGAAGTATGATATCCTTGGCAATTGACGCAATGACACAGGCCTTTACACTGTTTAAAATTGCTCTATAGTGCTCTGTTTTTAAACATTGTTGGAAATATTTGGGATAATGTAAGTTCACAAGTCAACAAAATATATAACATTGTTCTAGTGGTTTTTTGATATTTTAATAAAAAAAATCATACATATTGCACCTTTTACAAAAAATATGTGATGACTGTTACTTTGGGAAAAATAGAAATACATATGAATTTGAAGAAATGGTCTCAGGCTACACATGTAACCATGTTTCCCTGAGAAGGGGAACGAGACACTGCATCCAAAATGCTCCAACCTGCCTGACCTAGGGTCAGCATCTCGCATAGCCAGCACTCAACCAGTGAGAAGGGATGTAAGCTCAGGCAAAAGCCACTTCTCACCAGGGCCAGAGATGGGTTTTATGTGAGGACTCAGCAGAGAGATCTTCTGATTGAGTGGAGCCCAATGCTCACCCAAGACAGTGGATCCCTAGATTTGGCTAGTCTAGAACAAGGGACAATAGACCATAAGAGGGAGAGTAACTAGTAACTAATAACAGAATGTTGAGATCCAAGAAAAGAGTTAACCCAATAACGGGGAGAATACCCTCCACGATAGCCCCTGTCATCTGGGGATCATCTCAAGCTTTCTTATAGGAGCAGAGGACCACCTTACATACCCAAAGGGGGAGACCCAGGCTCAACTATATTAACAATCTCCGGTGCACACAAGGAAACTACCTACTTAAGTAGGCCCCAGATGAGGAAGGCTGTTTCTACTTTGCTGCATAGGGAGCCACCTACTTCGTAATCCATATGGGGAGGTAGCTATGACCCTGTCAGAATGCTAAAGCTTGTATCCTAGGGAAACTGCCTACAAAAACCCTTAAAAGGTGGCAGATCCCTCTGGATAAATGAAGGAGCTTTCTGCTTAAGGGGCCCCAGCTCTGGGGGAGGAAGCTATGACTCCATTGCTTCAAGGGAGCTGCCTACTTATAGCACAATAGTGATAGGCAGCTACAACCTGGACTTTAGCATGCTAGAAAAAATGAGAGATTGCGAGTATTCGAAGGCTGTGACAAGGACCTTGCTTAAAACCCATAATGGGGAAGATACATTTGTTCTACCAGCCTCAAGGTGGGCTTCTTGAAGCTTATGCAAATTTTGGGGAAGCCCACTCCTTGCCAGTTCTCAAGGAATCTTCCTACTAATTAAACACGAAACTAGGGGGAAAAGGCTCCCATCAGTGGGTTTGAGGAGCTTCCTACTTAATAGGAACCCACTCAGGGGTGAGGATACTCCAATAAATATCAGTGAAGGAACTTCCTAATAATAAATAAAGGAAGTTTCTCTTTATGAGCCATAGAACATATTGCAAAGACTTAATGAATTGACCGCCTGCTTAGAGACCCAACCTTTGGGGAGGCAGCCTCAACTTCATGAGATGTAAGGGTGCTGTCTTTGTAAGAAACCCATCAAATGGTCAGGCAGCTTCCACTAAAAAAGCACTTGCAGTGGCTCATAAGTGACCACCCTGTTTTAAGGACCAAACTTAGGGGAAGGCAAGGCAGCATTTTTCTTAAAGACCCCCCCCATAGTAGGGAGACTTCAACCCTAAACATATTTACAATTACAATGTCATGAGCCACAAACTAAAAGCAACACAATTTTTCAGGGGAGGAGACAGTGGTTTCAGTTTTGCAGAAGTTCTGCTGCCCTTAGGGGGAGGGATAGGGATAGGGGAGGGGCAGGCTCTCACCTCTCACCTATGAAAATGACTATGAAAGGGTCATTGTGAGAGAACAGAAGGAATAATATATAAATAATAAATAAAAAGCTTAAAGCCTTAGCATTTACACTACACTCGACTCCATCACCTCCATCCACCGCCTTTCTCTGATTTCTCTGATCTCTCCTTCTCTCTGGCCCCCCCCCCTGAACAGGAGGACACATTGGTGACATATTGTGACACCTCTGGGCTGGGCCCATGTCTGTAGACTGAGATGGCCCAGGGTCTCCTGATGTTTGATGCACAGAGCTGGGATTGCACGGTATAAATTTCTTAAAAGCCACACTATCAACATTAATGTTTCTTCCATAGTAGGAGCAATTTGGAGCGGATCTTTCATAGGAGGCATCGAAACATATCCATGCTCGCGCATCCCCTGTGAGAAATGGAAGACTCACAGGAGCTGCATATTTATAGCCAGGCAAAAAATGCTTGTCTAAATGTCCGTGAGCAATCTGAGAGATCTAATCTTTCTGTAGCACGGGCCATAACTTCCAGCAGTTCCTTGTTTGCGGGGCTAGCGAAGAGTTTTCCTCCACCAGACCCTAAAGTGCCCTCTACAGAACATAGTGTGAGTTCCCATTCAAAATGGAATTCTTTTTTTAATGAATTGGCTGAATGAGTAGACCAGTGAATCAATCTATCTACGTTTCCATTTATTTCTTATCTATCATTACTATAGATATCAGTGTTTAGATCCAAACAGCAACAACGCACATTAATGTGATCTGTCATGTCACGTTTATGGTGGTAGACACAAGATGCATGATGTAGAATTTCTAACAAAGATACTTTAATAAATACAGAGAGTTTAACCAGGAGAATACACAAATAATAATCACATTCACCACACTAAATCGCGAGAACCGACAGAGGATTGAACAAAACAGGGAGTGCTTATTCATAGAGAACTTAAAAAGATACAGATGGGATTAATCAGTCACCTAGGAAACAAACAGGGAGAATGTGTCAATAGATGGTGGTTTGAAATCGAAATTGCTTCTTTTAAAGAGTTAAACTTGGCAGCTCTACTATGCACAGAATATTTCTGCAGGTTTTATCGTTATGCCAGTAGGCGGCAACAAGAAACTTTATGAGTGAGTCATTGAATCATTAGCTCAAGGGTCAATGATTCATTCATAAAAAAACAAGAGTGAATCATTAATTCAAACAAATCATTTAAATTTTGATTCTACTTTTGCTTTATTTGGAACTATTTTCATTGACAAATAAAAAATGACAAAAAAAAAATCTATATTTGTTGTACATATTAAACTTGAAGGCAGGCTATAGTTTCATAAAACAAGTCTAAATGGGAGAAAAAAACAGAAGACCTTCAAACATATAGAAAGTTTGGAGAGTGAAGGCCATATAGCAACAAAAGGAGGACCACTGTGGGTTGCGTGGGTTGACTCTCACTGGTTCTGTATGTATTAGAATGCTGATGCATGACATTGTTTGACCACCCAATATTGTAGCCTGTCTACTTACGGATGAGAATTGCCAGACTTGTTTTTAATTCAGCCGTGTGTGTGTGTGTGTGTGCATGAAGAGGAGAAATCTGTAGCTGAGTGGGAGTTGGCTGAGTCAGATTTTTGATTTTGGGTGTGGTCTAGTGTCATGGACATATAACACTGACTCACTCTCACAAACATGCCAGATGCTCAATGTTTTCTCCATTTCCTCAAGTCTATTTCATTGTCTCTTTTCCGTTCACTCACATACAACTTTGTACCGTCATCATCTAATGCACATTTGGCTCGCGAGGCATACGGTAGCATTTATAATTGATTAGCCTATTTACGAGGACCTCCTATATTTCATATAATACAATTGTGAAAGTTCCTGGTTTAGAAGAGAAGGTGGTGGACCAGCTTTGGTTTTGAGCGTATAGTAACTATAATTACAAGGGAAACGTTTAACACATGCTTTGACATTGAGTTTCCTTGGTGATCAGTGCCACTGCAGCATTAGACAACTGCCTTAATGATGCTGCGTGTTTGATTAAAGATGTACATTTGTTTTCATGGTAGACTGCATGCTAGTCATTGTACAAGCATGAAAATATGTGTAGTCATGACTAGTGTTTAGTTTATACACTACCATTCAAAATGTTGTATTTGTTGTATTTTGATTCTGTAAGGATGCATTAAATTGTTTAGAAGAGACAATGAAGAATTTTATGTTATTACCAAAGATTTCTATTTCAAATAAAGCATGTTCTTTTGAACTTTATATTCATCAAAAAAAAAAAAATCCATCCACAAAAATATTAAGCAACACATCTGTTTTCAAACTTGATGATAATAATAAAAAAAAAAATTCAACTTTTAGATAGTGTATATATACTAGTCATGACATGTAAATTGCGTGTTTGTGGTGTCCCGTCTGCATGTGTGTTGTAAGATATGAAATTCTGCTCATTTGAAGGCCCTCCATCTCCAGATATGGACGGAAACTATGGAGGGGGACTTCTGGATATGGTGAAAGGAGGTGCTGGAAAGTTCTTCAGCAACATTAAGGACAACCTCAAAGACACCATCAAAGACACCTCTACCAAGGTTTTGAACCAAGTCGCCACGTAAGTCCTCGTGGTTTATTTGTGTGTAGGTTAGGATGTGTGTGCACAAGGAATCACCTACATTGTCCTAATTTAGAAAACAGCTTATTAAATATACCAAATAATGTTGCTCAGTATAAAAACAATAGAAGTCCATTAATATTCCCAACCATGATGGAAAAACAAATTTGTGCATGTTTGCACTTGTGTTCATGTGTAAGAATTCAGAGAAAACAGAGTCAAGTCACTTTCAAATGAGTTCCTGGTGACCTAGTTTTGTGTAACGAATGTTACTATTAATAAATCAAGATTTCACAATGTAATGACTCTGTTTAGGTACGTGCGTGTTAGTATTGGCATGACAATAGATATGGGCACTCGCACAGTGATGGTGTTGGTTCGTTACAGCATGGCTTCTGGTCTCTCTGAGATTGACACAAGTTTTGAAGAGAGGGTCAGTGTGTTTTTTTTTGTTGTTGTTATTGTTATTTTATATATTCTATATGTATATTTATGTAAGGTTATACTTCACATATGTATCTCAGGCAATATGCAAAATGACCAATGATGTGTCTGCTCTTACTGACATTCTATATATCTTCATGTTAATGGCACAATACCTTCATGAACATCATCACTATCATCAACTGCATAACTGACCTGAGACAGAAAGCTGCTGGTTCAGCATGGAACTCCTGTTTACTCTTTGTCACGGTTTTGTGACCCAGCTGGTGTGCAGTTATCCAGAGCATACTCTGGTGATGCATGGGATAGCTGAGCTTCCAGAACTTTTGAACTATTGTGCGTTTATCACTCAGCTGAAAGGAAAGCATTCAACACTAATGGGTAGACACAGCACGAAGCTCTTATGTAATGTAGCATTTCACCTCTGACTGACCCAGAAGCAGATCAGATCCACCATGGGTTACTTAGGGTGCTCTTAAGTCAGAGAGCGTTATTAAACTCAGTAGGTAATTAGGTAATATTGCTCTAAATATTTTGTCCAATATATTGAAACTTGATTGGGACATGAAAATGCACTGCATACGGACCTTGCTAAATTAAAACCTAAATTATCAACATGAAGCATAATAATAATAATAATAATAATAATAATAAAAAAACTCTTTCCAACTCTGTGTGCCGTTCTCTCACACATACACAGACAAATACATTGATAATGATTAAACAAGCTGCAATTTTCCACCACTGTGTAAAGGGTGAATGACACCCACACACACATACAGACCACTGCACAAACACACAGACACACACAATGTAAACTAGTATATTTCATTCACCTCTTACACAGAGGCTTAGAATAGTAGCTTGTTTACATATGATCTCATTAGAGGGATTTCACGCTTCAGCAGATTACCAGGTGATTTGGGTGTTGTGTAATGTGGTCCTCTATGTCTAGAATACAGTTAGATGACTAAAGGCATGAATATACACAATGTACAAAAGTTTGGGGTCAGTAAGATTTTTTTTGTTTTTGAATGAAGTCGCTTATGCTCAACAAGGCTGCATTTATTTGATTGTTTTCGAGTATTTCAAAAATGCTGTAAAAACAGATATATTGTGAAATATAGTTATTCTTACTGTTTTAGAATAATCTAACTGATAAGAATAAGAATTTTACCATTTTTATTAAGGACATCAGAACAATTTTAATGAATTAAAAAAAAAGTTATACCTTCAATATGAATATCTTATGCTGTCTATACTGAGTTTATATGTGCTCTTGTGCACAATTTAGATATACAAAAGGAGAGTTGGACATTGCCTACATCACCACACGCATTATCGGTGAGTAATGAATAATTCTGTGATAGTGAATGTTGACCATGTTTGTGTGCCAATTTATTTTCATTTACTCCAAGGTATTTTTGTTATTGCATTCACTGTTTCACACATGGATGGATTTACAAGTATTACAAATGTGTGGACTTGCGTATCCTCCGTTTTTAACTGTTATTAGTTATCAGTCTGTTAGTTTAATGTATTTACTTATGGTTACACTTTATTTTATGGTGTCAGTATTACAGTGTAATTTTACATTTAAGTACTGAGTAATAAAAATTAACTACATGTACTTACTGTAGGGTTAGGGTCAATTGCATGTAATTATGCATCATTTCTAGTTATTACTATAGTAAATACACGAAACATATGTAACAATGACACTGTAAAATAAAGTGGTACCTTACTTATTTCTCACTATATATATGTTTTTAATGACCCTACAAGTTCAATTAAACTTAAAGGACAATATTTAATATTTTTTTTTAAATATTTTAAATATAAAGGAAGAACAAAACACTAAGCTTGGTATTTATATGACAAAATTATTTGGTAAAAAATCATGCAAACTACAGCTACAGGTTTTATTTTACTATGCAAAAAATGCATAGAAAAACAAATAGCCTACAGGAAAAAGCATTCATCATACAACAGAATCAGTTATATATATTTCATTGGTTCTCTCTTGTTTTTGCATGTGTTCATAGTTTCTTTTTATGATAGCCTGGACAAAAATTATGTCTACACAATTTGTCATGTTTCACAAATGAAACAATCGCCTCCAAGCTCAACAAAGAAATGTTCTTACAAAATCTTTGACAAATGAAGTGTAGCATATCACATGCTAATCCTTTGCTAATGGTCTGTTTACTCTGTCAGTGATGTCATATCCTGCTGAGACGGTGGAGATGGGCTACAGGAACCACACAGAGGATATCCGTTCGTTCCTGGACTCACGGCATGCCGACCACTACACTGTTTTCAACCTGTCACAGAGGAACTACCGAGGGGCCAAGTTCTCCAACAGAGTGAGTGCAATAAGTCGCGTTTCCTGACGTACATACTTTCATTTCACATTCCAGATCACTTTTTTCAAATCAAAGTGCCAGTGGTCTAAGTAGCTTGTGTTCAGGTTAAAGTATTTGGAAAGATTTTCATCTTGTCTTTGTTGCCTGTAAGTCATAACTTCTTATTAAAATTTGTACATAATGATGGTGCAAATGCTCATGGGGGAAATTTCATACATAATTAAATTGCAACATACAAAGACTGAAAATCACTTTACCTTTGTTAAACGTCCCATCTGGATTTCATTTATAAATAAATTTGCCTTTAGGTCTTTGTCAGAGAAAGTTTCTCTATCATTGCTCGCTGAGCTGTCAAAACAATCTGCTCTCAAACATCTGGGGCTTTCACCCTGAAAGTAGGCTATATACCTTTTTTAACTTTCGCCTCATCTGCTCATAATTTCCATATGCAGTTTCCATCAAAATATGTGATATTGCACCACATTTAATAGTACAAGAAACTAGGAAAATAGGTTAAATGCAAATGTTGTCTGTGCCCATAAAAGAGAAAAATGAAAAAATATTTTCCTACAAAATTATATAAGATGTTATTAAGCAGGGCTTTAACAACCTCGGATTTATTGAAGTCGATAGTTATGTGATTAAAATCGAGTCAAAGCTGACTAATGGCTTATGACGCCATTAATAAAAACACAAGAGATGGGAATGCTCTGCATCATGCCACCATTTGCAATTTATTCGCAAATATTTTACAGATACCGACAGAACATGTTGTAACTGTAACAGTCAAAGTTTTCGCTTTTCGATCCTGGTTGGCATACGAGAAGATGAGGGCATCGATGCGGGTTGGATGGAGGCTCGCCTGCTGTTGGGTGATGGTATTCCAAAGCAGTGAAAAAAATGTAGCTGGGACAAAGTAGATTTTGCAGAGCTTGGCCAAACTGGGAAATTTGTCCTGGTCGTGGGCCAGGGTTTCCTCTATGGTGGGAATATGTGGCGTTAATAAATATTCACTGAGTTCTTCAGCTGTTGTGGAGTGGTGTCCCATTTTTTTATTTTATTTTTTTTTTAGCCAAGTTTAAAAAAAAAAAAGTGCAGTATTTCTCTAAAATCTTCTTCATGCACTTAAGCTAAAGGTCGAATGTCAAATTGCTGATTTGCTGCCGTCTTTGGTGTTTGGTGAAGTTGCTAATTGACTGCTGTCGAGATGATTTGCATCATTCCTGACCTAGCATTAGCAGATGCCTTTTCCGATGAGTGTGCATTGTGCTTGTACTTTTGTTATATTTCAGGCATCATCTTTAGTGAAGTATTTCCACACACCTGACGTACCACTGCTGCTTTACTGGAATGACCCACCGGGCTCCTCACCTGTTGTCTTCTGCAAGGCGGTCATGTTGTTTGTGTCAAAATCACATGATCAGCGACTAGTCGACGTCAAACTTAAAGCATCATGGCAGTGCTTGAAAAGTCTAGTTGTCTGTGAATATTTTTCATCCTATTGCATTTGAATGCAAGTATTTGTGTTAGAGCTCAGAATAGGATTTACAGCAAAATTCAATAGTGGGAAGTGGGCCAACGAAATTTTTGACATTAAAAAGCATGGTCCCTCTGTAAAATGTCATGGGAAATGTCAAAAAATGGACAACCATTACTAATATTATCACTTTGTAGCTTAAATCGCAATCCATATTAAATCAGTCGTGTCAAATGTTTATACATTATGTCCCAAAGCTACACGACAAGTTTGTTTTTCATCCATATTGTTGTCAAAAGCAAATCATCATAAAAATGTCCATTTTAAAGAATTAGTTCACTTTAATATGAAAATAACCCCAAGATTTACTCACCCTCAAGGCATCAAGTTTAGATGACTTTCTTCTTTCTGATGAGCACAGAGTTATATTAATAAATATCCAGCTTTGACCAAGCTTTATAATGGCAGAGTACGGGGCCAACGAGTTTGAAGCTCAATAAAGTGCATCCATCCATCATAAATGTACTCCACACAGCTCCAGGGGCTAATAAAGGCCTTCTGAAGCGAAGTAATGTGTTTGTGTAAGAAAACTATTCATATTTAACAAGTTCCACCAGACTCAACTTACCTGTTCAACTTACGAAAAAGCCTAACTGACGTATCTTCAGTTCGCACCTGTCAAAACTTCGTACCTGTTTTTCCTGAGAGTCTCTAGTATTTCATACCCATCTCCTGCCCCCCTCACATTTCTTAACAGTAAGTTAAGAAAATAGCACTTGCTTTAACCAACACAAATAACACAAATACCTTTAAGAATTTGTTCAAAATTCATTTACCCTGATGCTATCCCAGATGTGTACAACTTCCTTTCTTCAGCAGAACACAAATGTTTTTAAAAAGAAATGCATGCATACCATGAAAATGAATAATGAGAATGCTTGTTTTTGAAACTCTCCTGCACTATATTTAAGCAGTATGATGACCGTTTTAGGAGGAAAAAACAAAATCGGAGAGAAAAGTGTATATTGCACAGTGCAATGAGAGAAAGTAGTGTGTGAATAAACCTTAAGGAAAAAAAGGCCCATACATCACACCAACATCAAACCAAAAGGATCTAGCAAGAAGTCAGATGAACATGCCCAGGTCTGAGAAGAAAACATTAAGAAAATGCTAGTGACTATATGTAGCACATGGCAAAAGACAGTCATCATTAACACTGCACAAACTTTTAAATTAAACAGAAAATTAACTGTTTTGTAGATGAAGATGGTTAGAAACTTCTAAAGTAAATAAATGAGCGCATATGTTTGTTACAGTAGAGAAAACAAGGCAAAATGTCATGTTAACACAAGCAAGGGCCAAGACATGCCCAGACAGTTTACATCAAAGATTTGGGGAGCACTGGTGTAAGTGTGAGTCACTTATTCTCGAAGACTTAATTCTGTTTAGAAATGATACTAGTGGCTGTCTTGCCTTTTTTCATTACTTATTAAACGGTCCTTTTCTGATGTAATTAAATAACTCCTATGATTAACTGCATGACTCAACTATTTCTAGCTCATGACTGCTGTTATAGTCATAAAAGATATCATTTTGGGATTACTTGTTGTTCTTTTTGAATGACGAATGTGAGGCAACATTGATGTATTATTTATTTCGAAGGTTTGGCTCATTTATAAATAATATATGTGATATGTGATGATTCTGAAGTTTCCTCCTTACACGAATCCCTTGCTGTTGTAGGAATTGTTTTCTTGTATGTCTTTTAAAAAAATATTTATTTTATCCATGATTATCCAAATCTTTATTCATTTGTATTTCCATCTCACTTCTTCCTCTCATAATTTCCCTTCTCGTTTATTTGTAGGTTTCTGAATGCAACTGGCCTTCCAGGCAGGCCCCGAGTCTTCACAACCTATTTGCCGTGTGTAAGAATATGTACAACTGGCTCAAGCAAAACCCCAAGAATGTGTGTGTGATCACCTGTTCGGTAAGGAGGTCTTTTGATGTTCATTAACCGTTAACGGCCATGACCATAAAACCAGATTCATCGTTTACATTTGAGCCATGTTCTTTTCACGATGGCCAAAAAGGCCCTGAGTTTCTTAAGCCATAAAAAAAGCAAGAAAAAATATACATTTCCGAGATTAGCTGGCAAAGAAAAAAAACATTCCTGGACGTTTTGTTACACACCATCACACATATGATTAAAAGTACTACACTATGTCAAATTAGCCTTTTTTAATGGAACTGCATGGTACAAAATATTTATGCTTTGAATAATAATAAAAAAAATATGCCACAAACAGAAAGCCTGAAAGATGTTTCGCAGTGTGATTAATTGCTTTGTAAAATATTGATGAATCATTTAACACAAATATTAATATTTAATGTAATATAATTTAGACAGGGAGAGAGTTAAGGATCAAATTCCAGCTTTATTCACACAAAAGAAAATCCAAGACAGGTCATAAAAAAATAAGAAAACACTACACAAAAACTGACAGTGAAGACTAAAACACTGGGCAACATCTGTATTATCCAAGCCTGTCCTAACACATGTTTGCTCTTTCAGGATGGCAGATCTCCTTCGGGCGTGCTGGTCTGTGCCATGTTCTGTTTCTGCCACCTTTTTGCCAACCCGGTGCCAGCCATGCATCTTCTCAGCGCCAAGAGGCCTGGATCTGGCCTGTGGCCCTCCCATAGGAGGTACGACCAATCAGATTGCAGCTGTCGCAAAGTCTTGCTTTGATAGAAATTACTGAATGGTATAAATACTCAACAATAATCTTACATTAGAACTAATGAACTAATAAAATTGCTTAGTATGGCTTACATTACCTTTTGTCTTGAAATGTCATTTGCTCTGCATGTTAGTCATAAACAGAAAGAGTGCAATATTTCATGAAAAACATGTCCTGGATTAAACAAGATTTGACAGTCTTGTATGTGTGTGTGTGTGTGTGTGTGTATTTCTTCAGGTACATAGGTTATGTATGCAGTTTAGTCTCAGAGAAGCCCACCGTACCCCACTCTAAACCGCTAGTCATTAAAGCCGTCACAATGAGTCCTGTTCCTTGCTTCAACAAACAGCGCAGTGGCTGTCGGCCATTTTGTGACGTACTTATTGGTGAGACCAAGATATTTTCTACAGCTCAGGAGTATGAGAAAATGAGGTAAGCATGTCCATACAGATACTCTCCCAATAGTTCATTTGAAGTTATATGTAATGAATAGTAATATATTGTCCTATCAAATATGGAACTTTATGTCTTATTGTCAGTTATCACAAAATTGTTCATTTCAGATGTGATGTGCAAAATATCAAGAGAACAGACTTGAGCAAAATCCACAATTTAAGCAAATTGTCCAGAATTTAAATTGGCCACACCCCACAGGAAGTCGAATTGGAGATTGAATTAGAATGACAGGAAGAAGAATTTACCTGAATTGAAATTTTAAAGAAATCCCCATGTTATTTGTATGATGAACATATTTACAGTATGAATGATTCATTCTGAAAAATAAAATTTATTATTTAATATACACTGAAACTAGTTCTAATGAAAGCGTTTAATCCCATTTAAATTGTATGTCCTGAAAATCAAATTTGAATTACTTCTGTATGCTGTTTGCAACCTCAAAACTTTAAAGGGCATTTCTGAATTGTGTACAAGATCATTTAGGACTTAAAAATAATTATATATTTTGTGTAAAGCTGAAGTATATCTTCTTCTATGCTTCTCACAGGGAACACAGGATTCAAGAGGGCAAAGTGGTCTTTCCTGTGGGAGTGAGTGCCCAAGGAGATGTGGTGATTTCAGTCTATCACATGCGTTCCCATGCACTTCAGGCCAAGGTATGAGACCAATAACTAACTGTTAGCACTTTTAAATTTAAAGCTGCAGCAGAGAAGAAAAGTATTGAGTGAGTATATATATGCAGGTGCTGGTCATATAATTAGAATATCATCAAAAAGTTGATTTATTTCACTAATTCCACTCAAAAAGTGAAACTTGTATATTATATTCATTCATTACACACAGACTGATATATTTCAAATGTTTATTTCTTTTAATTTTGATGATTATAACTGACAACTAAGGAAAATCCCAAATTCAGTATCTCAGAAAATTACAATATTACTTAAGACCAATACAAAGAAAGGATTTTGAGAAATCTTGGCCAACTTAAAAGTATGAGCATGTACAGCACTCAATACTTAGTTGGGGCTCCTTTTGCCTGAATTACTGCAGAAATGCGGCGTGGCATGGAGTCGATCAGTCTGTGGCACTGCTCAGGTGTTATGAGAGCCCAGGTTGCTCTGATAGTGGCCTTCAGCTCTTCTGCATTGTTGGGTCTGGCATATCGCATCTTCCTCTTCACAACACCCCGTAGATTTTCTATGGGGTTAAGGTCAGGTGAGTTTGCTGGCCAATTAAGAACAGGGATACCATGGTCCTTAAAACAGGTACTGGTTGCTTTGGCACTGTGTGCAGGTGCCAAGTCCTGTTGGAAAATTAAATCTGCATCTCCATAAAGTTGGACAACACAGTGGACCAACACCAGCAGATGACATGACATCCCAAACCATCACTGACTGTGGAAACTTTACACTGGACCTCAAGCAACGTGGATTGTGTGCCTCTGCTCTCTTCCTCCAGACTCGGGGATCCTGAGATTTACTTTCATCAGAGAACATAACTTTGGACCACTCAGCAGCAGTCCAGTCCTTTTTGTCTTTAGCCCAGGCGAGACAGGCATCTATTGTTCAAGAGGGGCTTGACACAAGACATGAAACCCATGTCTTGCATACGTCTGTGCGTAGTGGTTCTTGAAGCACTGACTCCAGCTGCAGTCCACTCTTTGTGGTTCTCCCCCACATTTTTGAATGGGTTTTGTTTCACAATCCTCTCCAGGGTGCGGTTATCCCTTTTGCTTGTAGACTTTTTTTCTACCACATCTTTTCCTTCCCTTCGCCTCTCTATTAATGTGCTTGGACACAGAGCTCTGTGAACAGCCAGCCTCTTTTGCAATGACCTTTCGTGTCTTGCCCTCCTTGTGCAAGGTGTCAATGGTCATCTTTTGGACAAGTCAGCAGTCTTCCCTATGATTGTGTAGCCTACAGAACTAGACTGAGACCATTTAAAGGCCTTTGCAGGTGTTTTGAGTTAATTAGCTGAGTGAGTGTGGCACCAGATGTCTTCAATATTGAACCTTTTCACAATATTCTAATTTTCTGAGATACTGAATTTGGGATTTTCCTTAGTTGTCAGTTATAATCATCAAAATTAAAAGAAATAAACATTCGAAATGTATATTATATTCATTCATTACACACAGACTGATATAAGTTTCACTTTTTGAATGGAATTAGTGAAATAAATCAATTTTTTGATGATATTCTAATTATATGACCAGCACCTGTGTGTGTGTGCACCTATATATATATATATAGGCCTATGTGTCACACGGTTCCTACACCGTGTGGAAAATTATGGAATTAAGTCTGGAAATAAGTATGGAAAAATATGTGTTTTTGCCCCTATTCAGTTTTCTAAAATATAAAATTAAGAATTTTTTAAAATATATAATACAAGCAGACTGTTTTTATTGCAAGATTGTTTGGTGATTGTCAAACATGAATGAATAAATTCCAGGCACATTTTCATTACGCAAAACTGTTTGTCTTTGCCATAAGTGAGTCTCTTTTGAATTTCAATAAACAAATGTGCGTGTGTCGCTCAAACCACAGACGGATAAAGGAGCAAACAATCATCTAAATCAGACTATACTTTGCTACTTGGTAAACATACTATTCAAACCACATTTACAGTATCAAATTGATTTGTCAGAGGTGAAATTGTATTGGTTATAAAGCATTTTAGGTTTCTTCTGATCATGTAAGCACATGATGCCACTTCAAGAAAAACCCATGTAAAACAGAGAAAACAAAATATTTTCAAATTGCAGTACTACATACCAAATATAATGCTGAAAATGATGCCGTATGACCCATTTATATTAAATACAGTCTGAAAAATCTACAGAGAGGTTTGGAAATTTGAGTATAGAAAAGTATGGAGTTTTGTAATGGAACATGTGTAGGAATCCTGATGTAAGCTTTCTGTTCTTGCTAGCTGTTAGTGACTGAAAGGTTGCAACATCTTCAGCATTTGTCAGTGTTTAAATTCTGGGGTGTTTGCAGGTAACAAATACCCAGATACTCCAGATCCAGTTCCATACTGGTTTCATCGCCCCCGGCACAACAGTCTTAAAGTTTATGAAGTAAGTGTTTCTTTCCACTTCTTTCATAATAATCACGCTGTAACGATGAAAAAACAGTTCATCTAGATTTTAAGCAGAATCTAGATTTCACATTCATTCAAAATGTCCAGTCACTTTTTGCTTGTCACTGCTACAGCATGTTAGGACAAAAACTCTGATTTACATGGAAGAGATTGCTTTTTGCTTTATCATGTAGCACCTGGTTAGGACACCTGATTAAGGTGTAAAACTTCTTCATTCAACAATCTTTAAATTCTTGTCATTATCAATACAATTCTTTGACATTATATTAATTTATAGACTAAATGGTATATTTGGCCTTTTAATGATTTGTCACACCTATTTAAGTGCACTGTAAAAAATAAAAAAATAAAAAGCTAAAATGTGATTAAAAAATGATTAATATCATGAAATCCAGTTAACAACCGATGCATAAAACCAAGTCCCCGCCCTAAATTCTGTCTTTATCGATGATCCGTTACACTTGGATGTATGTCACAATATGGAAGAAAAGATCTACTTCTTCTTTTTTATCGCAACTTAAAATAAATGGGGTGACCAGTTACAGCACCGCTGCATATACACTTTTCCTTATACATTCATAGAAATATAAACCTAAAAAAAAAAACATTTATGTACAGTACGTGTTGTTTAACTAATTGCAGCTTTGCAGTGAAGTCTGTGTGTGTTTGTCCAGGACAGAGCTAGATGCCTGTGATTCTCCAGAGAAATACCCACAGCTGTTTCATGTGCTGTTAGACATTGAGGTTGAAAGCACAGAGAAACAGAAAGATCTCACGCCACCGTGGGAGCAATTCCCCACCAAAGACCTGAGTCCCAACGTGCTATTCTCCTGTCATCAGGAACACCAGGATGCACTTGCTGTTGCAGGTAACACACACAAATACCTATATATTACTAGTTTTGTATAATACTACACAACACAAAAAAGCTAAACAAATGGGTTTGGTTCTTATTTTTTTAATGAGCACATTAGAACTAGGTCTGGGCGATATTATATGCGATATTATATTCACAATACATTCTTAGACCATGTGACTCAGAAGTATGAGAAGTTTAAATGTGTAGTGTCCAATTGAGAAAAAAAAAATCACCCGTTTAACCTATGTCAGCAAACATAAATATTAAGGTATATTTTTCTTCTTATGCTCACCACGACTGCATTTATTTGATCTAAAATGCAGTAAAAATTATAATAATATGAAATATTGCGACAGTTTAAAATAACTGTTTTCTGTTTTAATATGAATTTTCAGCACTCATTACTCCGGTCTTCAGTGTCACATGATCCTCCAGAAATCATTCTAATATGCTGATTTGGTGCTCAGGAAACATTACTAACTGTTGAAAACCGTCGTGCCGCTTAATATTTTTGTGGAAACTCTGCTACATTTTTTTCAGGATTATTTAATGAGTAGAAAGTTCAAAAGAAGAGAATTTCGTTCAGCATTTACCGCAAACTTTTGAACAGGAGTTTATTTTATGAGTTATATCACACAGCCCTAATTGGAAGGTCTTATTTTCTTCATGTTGAAGCAAAGTTGCTGTTTTCTCATATGATAGAAAGAGAAAAAGGTGGCCCTGTGGAGTTAATTACCATTAAGAGCTCAGTAGTTTGTCCCTCAGTGAACATTTTAAACAAGTCAACTCATCAGTCACTCGCTGGCATTCTGTGGAGTGTCTGTGCACCATTAAACTAAACACCATCTGTTTAATGTACTTTATTTTCTGCTGAAAAGATGAAATGGAGGGCTTGGACTTGGAAGGTAAGATGTAGTGTAGGAGGCTTGTGAGAGTCAACAGTAAATAGGTCATTAATAGATTTGTAGTTGACTATTAAATTTAGACAGTTTGATTGGTAGTGACAAAATAACTGATTTTAGTGGCTTTGAATTTGAGAGGCACACTGAAATGCTATGGTTCTCTCACATAAAACTTAGAAAATAACACACAAGTCATGCGGGCGAACTTGACTTTGTCCTTTAGACCTAACCATTTCTCCATCTGTCCCTTAGATCCTGCCCAAGGCCATGGGACTTGCGGAGGCAGAGTGGGTCCGAATGAGGAGAGTGAACCCTCAGATGATGAGATGCTCTCCCTTTCTAGCCAGCAGAGCAACACGAGCAATGAAAAATCAAAAGCGCCTAAGAAGCCGGAGCCCCAGTCTGCTGCGGCCCCTCCTCCAGCTGCAGAGGAAGTAGATCTACTGGGGCTGGACGGTGATGCAGCTAAGCTTCCTCCATCCTCTCCACAACCTCCGACCACCAGTACCACCACGGACCTGCTGGGAGATCTGTTTGGAGCTCCGCCCACACCACAGTCGGCCAGCGGCCCCACCTCTGCTCAGTCCACCCCGCGGAGATCCACAACTTCCTCGTCACCCTGTCCATCACCTCGATCTGGAGGCAATACAAATGTTTTATGGCTTTTTAAAAAAGAACTGATTTAGCTGAGTCAGGAGTCAACGCGGCATCTTGGTTGATAATAGTGAGAAATTTGAATGACAATATAATAACACGTAGTGTTTGAGAGAACATTCATTTAAAATTGCTGTAACATGGTATATTGTTTTATAAAATGGCTGTTACAGCAATGTAATAAAAACACCCAAACTCAATTAAAATTTATTTTATTAATGATTATTTGTTAATATTATTTCATAACAGTGGCAATAATAATAATAATAATAATAATGAATTATTGCATTAATAATAGTTTTCCCATCAAATATATTTACACTACCATTCACTACCGTTTGGGATTGGTAAGAATTTATTTATTTATTTTTTAATAAATGCTGTGTGTTCAGTAAGGATGCATGAAATTGATCAAAAATCTCAGTATAGACATTTATAATTTTAGAAAAAATTTCTATTTTAAATAAATTCATCAAAGAGATTTCTATTTTTTTAATTCACCAAAGAGAGCATTAGAAGCCTGGAGTAATGGCTTCAAAATTCAGCTTTGCCTTCTCAGGAATAAATTACACTTTAAAATATATTAAAACAGAAAGTTATTTTAAATTGTAATCATATTTCACAATATTACTGTTTTTATTGATAAATGTAGCCATGTTGAGCATAAGCAAAAATATTCCTTCAACATCTTACTGACTCCTGTACATGTATATGGGTAATATATATATATATATATATATATATATATATATGTGTGTGTGTGTGTGTGTGTGTGTGTGTGTGTTATTTTTATATATAAACCTATTTACATGACAAATTCTTTGCAAGAATATACCATTTTACTGATGTGTGGTCACAGGTGTGCATATTTTGACAACAGCTTTGAACTTATTTTATCCATTCAGATGTGAGAAGTCTTTTAAATGTCCATTTCAACAAAAGATACTGAATCCTTTCCTTAATTCTTCAGCTTTCGACCCATTCGGGTCTGGGCCCGCACCCGCTCCCGCTCCCGCTCCCGCTCCCGCCTCTAAGCCGCAGGACTTCATGGGGTGTTCCTGGGTCCAGGTAATATGGGGCAGCCAGACCCCTTCCTGCATGCTGCACGATCTCCGTCTCCTACAATGCAGAACATGGGCATGGGTAAGGCATGCGCTTTTGCCTCTCAGTAGTGCTAGTGTGTGGGCAATGTCACCATAACAACCAGCCAAGCTCTTTTGTGTTAAATCCTCCAGAATATGATCAGCAAAATAGCCTTGCAATTTATCTCTATAAAACAACTCTGTTTAAAAGTGCTGATGTTTGATGAAAGAGTGGAATTATTTTTGGCCCTTGAGCTTGATTATTTGTTTCAAGTACAATGTGTGGTCGATAGCAGCATGTGCCCTGTGAAGGACAACTGGAACCCTGTATTATGTTTCTGGGAATAAGTGAGGCAGATTAACTCCGATACAGAATACAGCAACAACATTTAACACTGTTTCAAATCACTTCATACCAGCGCTGTGTGATTTTGAAATGTCCTCTTTGACTAAAACCCCTGAAGGCCTTGAAATCATGTATCATCAATCAATGTAACATGGAGAGCTGATATTTATTTGGAACTATAGTGTTTTTTTTTGTTTTTTTTTGCAAGAGAACTTGAAAGAAGCACTGCATAATACTGCAGATTGCTACATTCTGTTACTCAGAGCTCGTTTGAAAACACAAAGAAAGAGAAACTAATTTGTCCATTTTTAGCTACATTAATATAATAAATTAACGTATTTTCATTATTTAGAATAAATAAACCTAAGGCGATTTTCTGTCATTTCTAATTGAGCACCAAATAGAGTACTCGTATAAAAATGATAGCCATTGAAATGTCTTCTTCTTTTTAGAATTTTCATTTCATTTTACCAGGGACAGAATTTTGCTGCATTTCATGTCAAGTTACAGTCAGACATGTTTCAAAAACATTAAAAAATCTGGTCAACCCCAAACATTTGAATGTTAGTGTATACTATATATTATTTTAATTTCGTTTTGTTTTTATTTAAGGTAAGACACCACATGTGATAGGGTAAAAACAAAACAAAAAAACGAATAGACGTCACCATATTTCTCCAGAAGACTGATTGCATTAAGATTTGCAAACATTTTTGTAGGATTATATTGTTTGTTTTATGAAAAGTTATTTTAAATATGCAAATTAGGCATTATCTAATTAAATATGAATTATTTTGGTTAAATTTCCATAACAGAATGGCTAAAGCCAGGTTCAAAATTTTTATTAAATTTATTAGAGTTCCTTTTTCTCATGAATCCAGAAATACTGTCAATAGCCAGAAGAAAATAAATGTTCACCTTAATTATTATTATTATTATTATTATTATTTTAGGACTTAAATATTGTTGTTACATATCTTTGTGTTCTGGACTCTGTTTTTGGATTTTGAGCCTTTTTGTCTGTACGTTCCCGCCACCGTCATCATTAGTTCATTCCGACCAGCTATGTGTAATCAATTAGTCTCGTTATCTCCCTGTGTTCCTTTGTATTTAAACCCT
This sequence comes from Opsariichthys bidens, assembly GCA_037194245.1. Taxonomy (NCBI): domain Eukaryota; kingdom Metazoa; phylum Chordata; class Actinopteri; order Cypriniformes; family Xenocyprididae; genus Opsariichthys; species Opsariichthys bidens. The sequence goes on from CM074298.1 coordinate 14,647,870, forward strand.
GTGTTTCTGCCAGTCCCTTGTCTTGTGTTAATGTTGATGTGTTGTGTTTGTGCTTGTTCTCCTTGTTATTTCTCCTCAAGTTATTAAAAGATATGTTAAAGACTTCCATAATGGCGCACACCATAACATTTTTATAAAATCGGGCCATATATGAACAAACCTCTCTGTAAGAACCTTCAGGATATTTGTATTAATAGGAATAAAACTATAGTCTGGTGTATGTAAGTGCTGCTGAAGTGGAGATTGCTGTCTAACTGTAGTTTTTATCCATATGATTTTCAGTATTTTTTTTAATAAAAATTATTATGTGATACGTGGAGAGCTATGAAGTTAAATAATGATCCCTTCACAGGTCGCAGTTCACCTGTGCCACCCACTACTCTCCCTCTGTCAACATCCAACAGCCGAACACTACAGGAGCATGGGAATGGAACAAACCAGCACCTGCAGGCAAGTTCTGTTTGGAACACAAGATGTGCCATAGGGACACCTGGTGGCCAATTCTGAAATTACAACTAAAAACAATACAATGGCACTCACTTGCCATCTGAACTGGTGTGATGAGCTCATATGGCTCATAAATGTTAACTCTTGTAAAACATATGACTGCTCTTCCTCTTCTTCTTCTTCTTCTTCTTCTTCTTCTTTTAATCAATAGAGCTAAATACCCCTTACCTGATCTGGCCAGTTGTTCAAATTTGTACTTGCACTGTCCATATTTTCACTTGTTCCCAAAAAAAAAAAAGTGTATATATATATATATATATATATATATATATATATATATATATATATATATATACCTGCAAATCAATTCACTGATTTTAAAATCAAATGTAATTTAATGTAATTTTAAAAAAATTGGAAATCATATTGGACATCCATAAATTCATAATTTTTTTCTGATGCTATAAAGACCCATCAGATCATCACAAATCATTCGTGCAAGTTTGACGAAACCCAATTGATGCAAGCCTGTTTACTTTACCTAACTTCATCTAAGATATTGACAGAAGCATGTATACTAAATTATAATAATTTAGCATAGATACTAAATTATAAATTCTTATTTGTCATATCAGGAGGTTTTGGGATGGGAAGTAAGTCTGCCAGCACTAGTCCAACCAGTTCAGTTCATGGGACTCCCACCCACCAGGCCAAACCCAACACTCTGGACCCTTTTGCAGATCTAGGCAACCTAGGAGCTGGACTGGGAGGAGGTAAATGGAATGAAGTTTTTTTCAGAGCCCTATGTTAATAAATCATCATGGATTACCCTTTAAAATCTGTGTGTTCATTCGTTCCAAGGTGGTTCAGGATTCTCCAGCAAGCCCACCACACCTACTGGCACTGGTGGAGCATTTCCGCCCATGGGCTCCCCCCAGCGTCCCGCTCCCTCTCCTCAGCACACTGCCTCTGGAGGCTGGCATCCCAGCACAGGCTTCCCCTCATGGCAGCCCGGAGGTGGGGCTCAATGGCAGCCGCCAGCCCAGGGTGCACAACATCAGACCCCACCTAAAGCACCAGGACCCTCTATGCCGCACACTTCACCACAGAACAGACCCAACTACAACATCAGCTTCTCCAGCATGGGTGGAGCATCGCCAGGAGCCACTGGAGCAAAAGCACAGCCTAACATGGGTGAGGAACTGGACGCAAACTGCCTAGTGATTCTTCATAGAATCTGGTCGGGGCTGAAGTAGTTGTGCTCATGTGGATGTGTTCAACGTAACATTCTAATATTTTAGGCATGTATCATTATTATAAGCCAATTAATTAATTTATGGTATTATAGCCAATAACAATGATTGATGGCTGATATTGAAATTCTGCACTATTTTTAAAAAAGTAAAGTAAAGCACTAAAAACTACAATCAGTTGTTTTAAATGGACAGTTAGGCGCAACATACAGTACATTCATAATGTACAATTAAGAAAAATCTGTGTTGTTTTTTAGATTGGCTAAAGGTTACATTTAACAGTGAAATTTTATTTTTATCAAATTAAAAACTTAATGTGAGTTTTAGATGGTGGCTAAGGTACTCTAAATATAAAATAGAGGAAATGAGTTTGTACATTAAATGGTTTGTTCACCCAAAAATGAAATTTCTGTAATTACCATCATTCAAGGTCAAGAAAGGTATTAAAGACATCGTTAAAATAGTCCATGTGACTACAGCGGTACGACCTTAATGTTTTGAAGCAACGAGAATACGTTTTGTGCACAATAACAAAACAAAAATAAGGACTTATTCAACAAGTCAGTCTCATACGGAATTGATGCAGTAACACAGTTCAGCGCTTCCGTGTTTATATCCAAACGCCGGCTCAGTATCGGCTGACGCTGTTCACGTGAGCACCACGACACATGCTTGTAATGCTGACGCTGGAGCTAGCCAATACATAGAACCTAGAAGCGTCGGAGACCGACACGGAAGAGAAGAAATTATTTAACATTAAGGTTGGACCACTGTAGTCCATCCATCCATCTTCCACCGCTTATCCGGGGCCGGGTCGCGGGGGCAGCAGTCTGAGCAGAGACTCCCAGACTTCCCTCTCCCCAGACACTTCCTCCAGCTCTTCCGGGGGGACACCGAGGCGTTCCCAGGCCAGCCGAGAGACATAGTCTCTCCAGCGTGTCCTAGGTCTTCCCCGGGGCCTTCTCCCGGTGGGACATGCCCGGAACACCTCCCTAGGGAGGCGTCCAGGAGGCATCCGAAACAGATGCCCGAGAGACCTCAGCTGACTCCTCTCGATGTGAAGGAGCAACGGATCTACTTTGAGCTCCTCCCGAGTGACCGAGCTCCTCACCCTATCTCTAAGGGAGCGCCCTGCCACCCTGCGGAGAAAGCTCATTTCGGCCGCCTGTATCCGGGATCTCATTCTTTCGGTCATGACCCAAAGCTCATGACCATAGGTGAGAGTAGGAACGTAGATCGACCGGTAAATCGAGAGCTTCGCCTTGCAGCTCAGCTCCTTCACCACGACAGACCGGTACATCGACCGCATTACTGCAGAAGCTGCACCGATCCGTCTGTCAACCTCACGCTCCTTCCTTCCCTCACTCGTGAACAAAACCCGAAGATACTTGAACTCCTCCACTTGAGGCAGGAGCTCACTCACCACTGTAGTCACATGTCTTTAATACCTTTCTTTTCTGGACCTTGAATGATGGTAATTACGTTGCTTTCTACGGGGGATAAAAAAAAAAAAACTCTTGGATTTCATCAAAAATTTGTGAATTTGTGTTCCGAAGATGAACGAAGGTCTTACGGGTGTGGAACGACACGAGGGTGAGTAATTAATGACACAAATTTCATTTTTAGGTGAACCAAGCCTTCAGATATCTAATTACAAAGATAAATTAAAAAATCTCTAATACTGGTTAATGACCGATATAGTATAGATATTGTGCATCTCTAAATATGTACTTTACTACAACAACAACAACAACAACAAAGACTAATATTAATGGCAACTCATACCTGTTTCTTCCAGGAACCAGACCAAAGGTTTCGGCTGCTAACTTTGATGACCTACTCTCAGGCCAGGGCTTTGCTGGCTCAAAGGAGAAGAAAGGGCCAAAAACCATAGCAGAAATGAGAAAAGAGGAGATGGCAAAAGAAATGGACCCAGAGAGACTCAAGGTGAAAAATAAAACACACACACACACACACACATAAATGCGAGCTGATATTTAAATATATTTTTACATGGCACACTGGAATACTTGACTCTGATTCATCAGTCATTGTCAAATTTGTTCACCGTTGCTGACTGAACATTGTCCTTTACCTATTCCTCTTTTTAGGTCAAGACTGAATCAGATTATTATGTTTTAATATAATGGTGCTATTTCTGGCAGATTCTAGAGTGGATTGAGGGGAAGGAGAGGAACATCAGAGCGTTGCTGTCCACCATGCACACGGTGCTTTGGGAAGGCGAGACGCGCTGGAAACCCGTAGGCATGGCTGACCTTGTCACACCAGAGCAGGTGAAGAAGGTTTACCGCAAAGCTGTGCTGGTAGTACATCCTGACAAGGTAAGAGACGCATCTGTTCAGTTTACGTTGAAGCACTTAAAGAGAAAGTATGAAGTCTTAAAAGCACAGATGCAAAATACAGTAACATTCAAAAGATTGGGGTCTATAAGGTTTTGCAGTATAGTCTGTTTTGCTCAACAAGGCTGCATTTATTTGATCAAAAATGCTGTTAAGTACAATTGAATAACTGTTGTCTATTTTAATATATTTTAAAATGTAATTTATTCCTGTGATGGCAAAGCTGGATTTTCAGAATTCAACAGCCTTCAGAAATCATTCTAATATGCTGCTCAAAAAACATTTTATTGCTATCAAGTTTGAAAAAATGCTTTGTGCTGCTTAATATTTTTATGGAAACCATAACCTTTGACAACAGAGTTCAAAAGAACATTGCAATGCCTTTACTGTCACTTTTGATCAATTTAATGCACCCTTGCTGAATAAATGTATTCATTTCTTTACAAAAAATCTTCCTGACCCCGATCTTTTAAACGGTAGCGTACCTGCCTATTTAATTATCAAGCGTATCCATAGGTGGAATTCTCAAGGAATTAAAAATGTGTCTGTTTCCTCTCTCTTCCCATCTGCAGGCTACTGGACAACCCTACGAACAATATGCCAAGATGATTTTTATGGAACTAAATGATGCCTGGTCAGAATTTGATAGCCAAGGACAGAAAGCACTGTACTAAGACTTGCTGTATATGATCAAAACCTGTCAGCAGTTCCTGCCCAGATTAGACGCCCTGCAACCCAAAAGTCCTTGAAACGCTCCTTTGTGATCTCTCCCACCTTCAGGACCCTGCTTCATAGAGACGTCAGAGCTTACATCTACAGTATAGTTGTGTGTATCTCTCTATCGATCATGCACTAGGCCAACATAACTGCTGTGTGAGAAGACTGCTGGTGGAAAAAGTAGCATTCAGCATTGTTTAAAAAACTCTTATTTGTGTCTTTCCCAGGACTCGCGTACATTACACAGCTGTGAAATATGAACCTTATCAGTCAACCAGGTCATCTTATAATGTTGGGTAAAATTTATTCAGGGGCCTTTGGATGCGTTTTTGAGTCATGAAAGAAAAAAAATGTCTAGACACTTCTGCAAGACAAGCCACACACTGTCGCAGCTTGCAAAACTTTGTTAAAAAAAACAACAACGCAAAGTTTGGTCCAAATCCTTCGTAGAGAGTTATTTAATAAAGTGGTGCATGCTACAGCAGTATGCCGGACAATTTCTATCTCTTCCATTGTATTGACTGTGTCCTACTGCACACACCTGCTCGCGGCTGCATATATGTGCGAGGGGTGTTTACTTATTTGTTGGCTTCGCAAGACTACTATGAAACGTGTGAAAATAAAAGTGGGTCTTGATAAAGCAAGCTGAGACAGCCCAGACAGTCGGGGGCTTAAAGATTTAGAAAGATATGCACAAATAAAAGAACACTCCAACAAAAACCTGCAACCACTGAAAAATCTCTTGTGATGTAACATGCAACTTCTTTCAGAAGTTAAGAGACGCAGTGCTGGGAGGCAAAAGCACAATAAATATGAGAGACGTTACAGAAAACGGGAGGTTTTCCAAACTTGATCTGTGAAATGCAGTAGATTTAACTAGCAGTTTATTCCTATGTTGTTTTCTACTGAATATTGATCTGTCTGTATATGTTGCACTATAATAACATACTGTTTACAACATAAAAAAGTCCAAGGAAACTGATTATTCATGTAGTTATTGCATAGAAAAAAGAAACTAGTCATTTTCGGAGGTACCTCTTAGTACATGGCTTGTTTCGAGCTATACCCGTACATCGAAAGTTAAGGTTGTCTTTCCATACGCAATTGACGTTAACCTGATATCTTTAACTAGTTACTAGTGCCCTAAAGAACAAGTCATGCTTCTTAGTGCATTTTTTACTGAAGTACTAAAGAATTATCAGGACGACTAAAATTCATGCTTGATCAAATCTCATTGTTTTATTACCATAGGTGTCTTTCAAACCAACGGAACATATCATGTGGACCATTAATACTTTGACATATGAAATCATAAAGGCTATTACGTAACATGAGTGGATAAAACTTTAAATCTTTTTGCATATCTCAGTATCCTCATACTGTACTGCATGTTTGACTGTAAGTGGCACGTGGTCCAGAGGAAGTTTCTAGAGTGTACAGCCACTAATCTGCCCTTTCTCTTCTCAGTATATTTGCACTTGGATGGCATTAGGTAAATCCAGAACTCACTCGTGTCCTGACTTGCAGTACTTGCTGTACATCTCATTCATGCTCTGCCTTCCTCTTTTCGCGATCATGCGGTGATATACTGAAGCTTTACCTGTTATCAAAGCAGTCTTCTCTTACATCTTGCCATCAGTTACCCTCCCCGTGACACAATATGGCATTTGCGAAAGACTTGAATGCACACAACAGACAAAGACAACAGATTAGCGGGAACTGAATAAAGATGGAACTTTTCCACCACCCTCTCGTGGACTGAGCCGTTTATCTTCAATCTTAGGATATAATGTTTGGAAGCTAACCTCTGTATACAGTAGTGAATGTGTGGTGTTCAATAATGCTGTTCTCTGTAAGGAAGTGGTATGGTTTGGATACAGCTCTGTGTTTGTTTGCTGTATCGGTATTATTGTGACATGAATTTGTTTTCTGTCTTTTTTTCTGTTTCTGTTCTCCATATGGAGTTGTACATATGATAATGTGGGATAATAAATGGGAAACAAAAAGGTTGGTGTGATTTTGTGGGGTTTTTTTTTGAAAGGTAAAAGCTTTGTGTTGAAAGTAAAGGGGAATTAAAGGGATAGTTTATCCAGTTATGAAAATTCCGTCATCATTTACTCACCCTCGTTTGGTTCCAAAACTGTTTGGCTTTCTTTCTTCTGTGGAACATGAAAGATAACATCTAAGAAATGTCTGAGTTTCAAAATACAGGGTTGGGTGAGAATTTTCATTTTTGGTGAACAATCCCTTCAAGCCTGCATGAAGATCATAAAACTAATGGGATCACGGTGGGAAAAGTTTAACTTCAATTTATGCTTTTCATGCAAATCCAATGACTGACTTTCAAAGTACAAATAAAACCTGGTATGTCATCACTCTTAAAAGCCAGCGAGGAATGGCGCATATTACTAAACGCTTAAAAGTTTATAGTGCAACACATTAGCAGTAAAGAATTAAATGAAAGGACTGACTAATCCTGCTGAGTCATCAGATCCGCTTTCCCTGGCTGATTCATTTAGGATTTTCCCGCCCAAATCTTTTGCATGTGAGGGTTCTTAAATTACATAAATTTGTTGAAGTGACGTTAGGATGAAACAGAAAAAGGAAACTGGTTTGATGTGCATTGCTGAGGGATCTTCTGTCAAGCAAAACGCACTGGATTTTACAAAGAGAAAGGGAGTCGTGATGAAATCTTTCCTTGACTCTGTGACTTTAACACAGATTGTTCTAATGAGAGCGCTTTGCCTTCTTAACCTTTGGCAGCCTGACCTTTGACCCCTGGGAATCCCCTCAGCTGTGATTAGATATAGTGCCCACAAGATGGCAGCAATATTATGATCATCTTCTTTCCACTACTTACAACACTAATTTCCCAGAATCTTTTAATTCTCTATACAACATTGTCATTTAGAAATTAAACTAAATAAGATACATTATATATATATATATATAAACACAGTGAAACCAATATTTATTCAGACACTTTCAAAATTTCACACATTAAAATAGTTTATTCACTATAATTTAAACAAATGGTAATAAAATATGACAAGACAAGAGTTAAGAGTTCAACTGTACCAGAAAAAAAAATCTTGACAATGTCAAATAACACTTAAGTAAAACATGGTCAGGGCAAAGTGTCTGAAAAATTTTTGGTCGCCTATTTTTATCAATTTTACTGGTAGTCCACTGTATTATATATACAGTATATATATATATATATATATTTAGTCTTTTTTTTTTTCCTGCATGTCGTGTTCGGGTCTTTGTATTACACAGATATCATAGATCTGGTGAACGATGAATGGACCGGGTCATTATATTCCGAACTGGACTCATTCCTCCACTGAAAGTCCATAACAAAGAAGCTCTTATGTGAGCACTGGTCCTTAAAATAAGGGAACTCTGAGTCATCCTCATGTAAGTGACTGTAATAGGGTGAAATTTTGCTCTAGTCATGATCTGCAGCTCAAGAACACTTCATCTTCGCTCTAACCTGTTAATCTTTACTGAATGTCCCCTGGTCTTCTCAGTACTTGAGGTACATTGATGAAATCTACTATATTTTTTGGTAAGAGACAGATTAACATATGGGCCTACCGTGGATGTGCCCAGGGCACTAGATTAGAGGGGTGGCACGGACAAGCTGCCGGAGTGGGGGAGCCTGTCAACACCCCCTCATTAAACAAAGTAAAATATCTTCTCAGACTTTTTATTTTATTTTATTTTTTTTATTACAATTTTTCAGATATGCCAATGAAAATTTTGCTTGAACATATTGCATTTTCATTACACTTAAAAGTATACTTCACCAAAAAAATAAAAAATCCATTACTCACCCTCATGAGCGTATGCATTTCTTTCTCATAACATTTCAGCCAGCTTTGTTAGACTCCAGAGTCTATTTAATTAATTCTGTGATCACTATAAAGTCATCAAACTCCAATTCTATTTTTCTACTAAAATAAATGGTGCAAATAATGGCAGAGATGATTTGCTGACATTTTATTTTCCGCTTTTCCACTTCAGTGCAGTCCTCTATGTGTCGTGGGGTGCATCAGGGCATTTGATTCCCTACTGGTCATTACCATGAACACGTTTCAGGGGCACAGCATGATGGAGTTCGTACAGTTCAAAACTAAAACGGCAGTTTCATCATCATGCACCTGCACTGTAACTTACCTGTTGTCTGTGTCCTCTTTCACATGCTTTTGTTCAGTTGGCATTGCAGGTCCATTAACGTCAGTGGGCTGCAAAGATAAAGTTTTAACAAGGCCAGAGATGTGTCAGGCCAGAAAACTTTATGAGAGACAATAAAATAAAATGTGATTACCACAAAATGGAAAATGATTTTGTGGTCCAAGAAAAATACAGCACAAAAGATGTCAGCTGTCAGGGTGGGAAATAGGAACCTTCGTTTTGACAGAAGCTTAAATAAATATTGTAAAAGTTTTTCCATCTTGTGCAGATTCACACTCTGCGGCTCTCTTTCTAAAGATATTGTCCTAATTCGGGGCCAAGCCAAGTTCAATTATATCAGAGTTACAGTCACATTAAAGCAGAGCTGACAGATGGAAATGATATGGAGGCCAAGAGTCTTTTACATGCTTGACTGTAAATCCCATCAATGATTTGGTCTAATGAATTATACTAAGGTTACATTTCAGTTGCTTGAGAGTATGAGCCTGTGCGCACATTCATAATTTGAACATGGTATTTATAGTATTTTTCTCACTATAATAGTTTAGTATGTGTGTCATTATATTGATACTGTCCAGAACTATCTCTTTCTGAAAGAAACTTGACAGATTTGCTCGACAGTAGAAAATGAAAAAGCTCTACATTAAAAGAGTATGCTTTCTTTAAGAGAATCATTGAATCATTCAACCAATTCATTCAAAAACTCTGATTCATTCAGGAATGAAACAATTTACTGTTTACGATTAGGAACGAGTCTTTGAATCATTCACTCAAAACCATTATAGATTCATTGGATCGCAAACAAATGTGCTCAATCATCCCCTATAACCTTAAATAGCCATTTGTAGTGGTGTTCGAAACCGTAGTGGACGTTATCGATTGCACTCATTTTCACCCGGTTTATGTTCAAAGGCTAGAAAAGATGGGCCACACAGCTGAATAATCCATCCATCCATTTTCCAAACCGATGTCCAATGTCTAAAGCATAATATCATACAGGTATGAAAGCAAAAAAACTATGCAAAAGTGGCAATCCTTCCGGTGAACTCAGTGTCTGAATTCGCTCACTGGCTTTCATTCATCCCTTCAAGTGGACTATATTAGAGGCGTAATGTGGGGAACAGTGAATGAGGGTCTAGGGTGCGATTTCGAACTCAGCTTCAGCCTTTAATCCTTCACCAAACGATTTGTTCAAAAACAGATGAATTCTATAAAAAACACCTGTTGCAACATTGTCTTGTTGCTTTGTTTGGAACTATTCTCGTTGATGGTGCAAAACAGATAAAGGAACTGTAAATACTGGGTCTAAATGGAAGTTGATATCATACATTAACTTCTTGTAACCTACAATTGTGCTGTTTTCACAAATATCAGCACGGCTGTGATTATCTACTGACTGTCATACAGCTGAATCTGATATTTGGGAATCTATATTTTGAATGGCAGAAAGAGTGACTCACTTTAAATTTAAATAATGACTACTCAAAATGGTAAAGGTCATTAGTTAAAAGATGAAAAGATCTTAGATATGCACTCTGGGTTATCATAAAGGCAGGACCTTTAATGCATATATACAGCAAATGATATTCAGTTTTTGGAAACAGACATGATTAATCAGTGTGTGAATTATTTCTGAGCCAGAGTTTTGGTTCTGAATCATAACTACCATCCCCACAGAACTGTCGGTTCATTATGTGAAATTACATGACGACATTTACCCAAACACACGTCGGGCAGGCTTGACATATGGAATTGATCAGTGCCTTGAAGTGTGATTTCAGTTGTTGATCACTGCACTTCTTTTAAAAGTCAGCGTAGCATTTTCCAAAGCTCTATTGCATCTTATTTTATTGGGACTTTTTATTCATCTCACATGTACAAACTGAGGAAATTTTCCTGCAAGCTTAGAGGACAGAATCTTAAATTCTCTACTGAAAACCATAAGGACAGGATTATTGTACAAAGAATAAAGTCAAGCACTAGAACAATATCAGTCTGAAACATGCACATTATAACTATGAAGATAACAAATAGCAATAGTTTTGATGCCATCCTTTTTAATCACCTTTAAGCTTTTTTGCAAATTCACTAAAATAGACCTGCTGTAACAAATTAATATTTAAAACAATGGAAAAAAAAAGGCTTTGTAGTTAATAGATCATAAAAAATGTAAAAGAAAATTAATTTACAATGTGTATGATACATTCATACTATATGGTAGCAACATTTTAGGTATTACAGATTTTACTTAAATTTATAGTAAAAACAACAACAACAACAAAGCAGGTGGTGATGAATAAGTCACATGATGAATCAAAGTTATTCACCAGTAGCATTTCCACAACTTGCTTACACGGTAACACTAAAATAATACAATAAACATTAATTTAGCAAAACAAGATGTAACCCTACTCAACATAACTGATAACAAAAAACTAAGGAGAAAAAATGATTTAAATGAAAACCTTCCTGCTAACCAATTAAAGTTAGGGTAAGACATTTTGGAGCGGAGCAGCAAGCTAGCTTTGAAAGCATGAGATCCCATCCTCCCTTCAGAGCACTTTCAAAAGCCACGCCATGCCACGCCAGAGTTTGCAAAGCGTCAGGAGACCAGACAGTATTCAAATACCTCATGTCTCAAAGCACATAGAATTACAATAATAATGAACGTAAACAGCTAACGTACTTGTACCACCGGACTGCTACAGATTCATTTCGGCATTGATAGTGTTGACGGTGTTGGCATTGTTCGGTCCGAATGCTATGATTGGAGAAACATGTTTAGGCCCTGACACATTCACAGAAGATATATGTACTACACGTTTAAATATTTAGACCGGGATCAGGATGTTTAGAGAGTTTAAGGGTGCGTTCACACTTGTAGGTCGGTTGGTTTGGTTCGTTTGGTCCGGACCAAAAAACAAAACACATAGTCCTGGTCCGCTTAGCGTTCACAATGGCATTTTTAACAGCGAACCTTAAGTTACCGAACCAAATGCATAAGGATACGGTCACAACCTGATTGGTCGGCTTTTATGACGGAGCTTGCTTACCGAACATTCAAAACAATGCTGTGCGCTGGATTAAACGCCATCATTTTATGCGTGCAAATATGCTTTATTTTTACCAGCTAAAAACTCATGAAGAGCTCATAAAATGTTCAAAACAGCAGCAGGATTTCCTCCGTTGTATGCAGAAACAAACATTGATGAGGCACTTCACCTCCTCGTTGCTCCACGTTTGCCCTCGACTCATTTTGGATGCACCGATCTTTACACGTCGTCGAATCAGCTGACTCGTAGCGTCGCATCTTGAGGCATCACGTCCTGTTTTTGGTTCGTTTTAAATGTCTTTGGTCCGTGTTCCGTTCATATATCAATCGAACCGCACCAGAGTTCGTTTGGAAGCGGACCGAGACCCATCTTTTTAGCGGTTTGGTCCGCACCAGGGTTCGGATGGCAGCGTTCACATATGTTCAAACGAACCGCACTAACTGAGCAATTGCACCAGGGTTCGTTTTAATCGAACCAAACATGACAAGTGTGAACGCACCCTTAACCAGTATAACAAAAAGTGTTTATAAGACAAATTGCCTACCCTACCTTTAACAGGTTTTTACCATAGCATTTTTTCAGTCTTTTACTGTTAGAATTAAGATGATTTTTTACAGTGCACAATGCTATACTGCTGCCACTTCCCGCTACGTCATATCAGCAACCCAAGTCTGCACATTATTTTCACACAGTTTAAATGATTGAAGCTGTTATAGAACGCTCTTTTGAATGTGTTCCAGGAAACCTAAAAATAGACAGTTCTCCATCCTTTTTTACTGTTAATAAGGATACATATCGCAGCTGCTGCTGTGGAAACTAAAGCTATAATAGTCAAAATAATAAATAGTTTGGAGGAAGTTTATGGGAAATGGTTCATCTAAGCCAGAATAACAGGTGTAAGGATTTCACAGTAGCTTTGATGGGGCGGTTTATTCCATCTGTCAAGAATAGAAATCTTTTAAATTTAAGATGACCAGATAGCTGTGAACAACTGTGAACTGAAATGTTGTTAGGTATTGCAAAAGAGATTGTTGAAATTTTTAATTTAGGTAATGCAATGCAACTTACTACACTTAAAACAATTTCACAGTGATTAGGACCTCAAAAACATAAAAACATTCTGAATATGCAAACATATACACATATATTTTCAATCCATTACTTTTTAAAACCAAATATTTGCTATAAATTCAGATGCACACACACACACTCACACACACTCACACACACACAAATTGTTGATTGGTGTGTATTTCTGGTACTCCCTCTCAAAATAGCTCCATGTTTGCCTGGAGACCCATGGGAAAGATGAGATAGGATCTACAAATTCACTGGAAAAAAACCAAGCTCTCTTACTTGTCACAAACATTCACTGATGTTTTCTCACTTTTCAAGAGCACAGGCCGAAGACAAACTCCACAGGTGAGTTTCTCAACTTTTAGTAAATCAGTAGCATTTTGTTCTTGATTCTTGTTTGCTCTCGAGTTGGCAAATGTGTCTATTGGTAGCTTTATAACTGCTGCATTTGGTAAAGCTATATTATTGAAGCCTATAAAAGTAGGATTCATAAAGAAATGATGGCAATGGTCACACAAGGTGAATTATACTTTGAGTAATTATTATATAGATGTGATCCCAGAAGGAAAATTAATTTGAGATTTACATTTACATTAGTTATGCCTAACAGATGCAACATGTGGACATGTCTCCTTCATCTATCTCTTCCTTGGTCCCTGGTGGTCTCAGTTCACCAACAAAAAAGAAGCCAAATTGAATTAAACTGAAGCCTAGGTTATGTCATATGTTTACTCAGTTCTTGCACAATGAGATCTGAGGATTGTTTTGTTGTCCAATAAGGACAGAAAGAGAGCCACTGAGTGCACCTTCTCAGGTCCTGATCTAGTCCTTGAAGTGTTCTGAGAAGACTTTTTCAGAGTTACAGCCGATTTAGATGCTGATAAAAGCACGTTGTGTTGTCGTTGAGGACAAGTGCTGCTCTTTATGCTGATGGCCAGGTGTATCACTTTGTGAAGGGGTGGTTTTGTGCTGAATTTTGAGCCCAATTCCACATCTAATCCTAAAGCTAATCATACTTAATAGTTCACACAGAACATCTTCACTGCTTGTAAACATGCACTACATGGACATTGCCTAGAATCTATTGGTGGGATAAATAAGCTTTCCACTGATGCATAGTTTGTTAGGATAGGACAATATTTGGCCAAGATACAACTATTTGAACATCTGAGAGTGCAAAATTAGAGTCTAAATATTGAGAAAATCGCCTTTAAAGTTGTCAAAATGAATTCCTTAGCAATGCATATCTATTCACATTGATATATTTACTGTAGGAAGTTTACAAAATATCTTCATGCAACATGATCTTTACTTAATATCCCAATGATTTTTGGCATAAAAGAAAAATCGAGTATTTTGTCCCACACAATGTATTGTTGGCTATTGCTAGAAATATACCCATGCTTATGACTTTTTTTTTTTTTGTGGTCCAGGGTCACACATGAATACGAAAATGCCACGTCATAAAACAGTCCCGTTTTGGCATGAAATCAGATTTAATGCTACAGGGAACCAGCTTGAACAACATAAGGTTCATTCTTAAGCAGGCAGAGTTTTCGGGATTCAAATTTAGATTAGCCTTTTCAGTATGTAGCAAGAGAGTGGCTCATATGATTATCTTCACTACATTAACACTAATGACTCCAGCACAAAAGCTGCGGACAGGGTGAACGGCCGTTAGCGCGGGATTCAGGGTTGTTTTGTTGATGGGTCATCCAACGATTGTTCAGCAGTTCCAGGAACATGCATGCTGTCTTATTCTAATGATCAATTAGCATTAGTGAATCAGTGCGGTGTGCTGTCGTTCCATTTAAGTGACATTATAATCCCGTATGTGGTTATTTATGTGCCATTAGGGCCAAGCTGTCAGGTCAGGTGGGTGGCAGGAGCTTGTGCCAAGACCGCTTTGGAACTCTGATAATCGTTATGCTGATACAGTACTTTCAAAGAGTTTTGTTCTTCTGTGGTCAATTACATAAATACTAGCACTGGTGTGCATCTCTTGAAGGAAATATGCTCAAATAAAGTTTTCCACAGAGTGTGGGGCTCCTTGCATACGCACAATAGCAAAGTAGCATAGGAGATCCTATAAACTCATTCTGTGAGTTATCGCACACACGGCATCAGTTATTTAGTTTAGCTCTATAACCTGAGCGGGTTTGATTCAGAAAAATGGAGCTTTGCTGCACATGAATGAGTCTAATAGGACCCGCAATCCCCAACCTACTGGATGAATGACGCTCATATAAGACTACTGAATGTAGATGACATTGTACAATGGCCCTCATCACACATAATGTGCAATTATGGGTGAGTCTAACAGCGTAATATAGCTTTTATGATCTATGCATGTATTCGTGACTTGCAATATGTTTTCTTTTTCATGTGCAATTTAAGGACACTAGAAGTTTGAGATATTTACACATCATGTAATGTGACGCAATCAATCAGTCTTTATTGTGCAAACTGATAGATTTGTCACATACAGTAAAATCGTCTTACTCTATTCACTTCCACAATCAGTCTCTAATTATCCACGTTGGATGTTAAATATACATGAGGGGTGGTACCAAGGACCAGTGAGATGTTAATGTGGGCGGAGCTATGTGGTGCTTTAAATAGTAAACAAAATGTAGGCTGAGCTCAGAAGAGTATACTATATGTTATTTAGCTAAGCCGAAACTATACACTGCAATTCTTGTAAAATTTTTTAGAAAATTAGTGTTGATTAAGTTTATTTAGTAAAACTAAATTTAGCTCTGAGTGTTAAATTCAGTTCATTTATACCAGAGCAAGACAAAAGTGTTATTTTGACAGTTATAAGCTGTAGCTTCTAAGTAAATCATAAAGACAAATTGCCTACACCATGTTTTGATGTATTCTCCAACTGAACTAGATGTCAGTATGAAGAGGGTTGGTCTTCTGTTTTCTGTTTTCAGAAAAGGCTCTTGTTAAACACATCTGGGAAAGTTTGTATGAAGGACGTGATGTAATACATTACAGCTCAGTTTTCTGCCAGCAAGATGACAGTTATGAAAACTTGTTTTTTGTATGATCAGGCCACCCTGATGACACCAGACTCCTCTGTTGCAACGGATAATTCAGAAGACAGGAAACCATTAGTTCTTTGCATCATGTAACTCTGTGTGAAGGTCAGTGTTTTGTCTTGGCTTCTTAAAATGTGAACTGAACTTTGTCTCACACCACAAAAATACAAAAAAGAAAACTAATAAGGGAAAAATAGTTTTTGAACTTTGTTATGAGGGCAAAATGAACACAGTCTCAGACATTGTTAAGATCTCATCGGAAACATTGAGGATATTTTTTTTTTATTGATTGAGAAACAACAGAGATGTGATTTATCGTGATTTATCTTGACTCTTTTTCCTTTCTAGGCAACTTCACATTACTTTTACAGAATTATTGTAATGTCTAAATTTATTTAACATTTGTTTTTTTTTTAACTTCTAAATATACAGAATTTCCTATAATTTTCCTATGGCTCTATGGCCTTTATGGCTAAAAAAAAACTTTAAACGGAATATAATTTTTATGCAAGTATACTTCACATTATAACATGTATAGTTTTTATTTAACTTCTAAATTTATTTGATCTCTAATTATTTGACTTCTGAATTGACAAAATTGTCACCTGAATGTTTTGTAGCCATGTTAAAATTGCAAATAGCCTCTGATCCATGTGAAAGGAGAGCGTTTTGACATTGTTGTCGTCTGTATGCGAAAAACACAAAGGAAAAACGTTTCCGTTCTCAGTAGATAATTGTTGTGTAACCTGAACATACCCTAAGTCAATACATGTTTTTAAAAGTTATCTCTTAGTGTGCTGCCATTCGCTCACTGATAAAGGTTCATTTTTGCCACTATTTTTGATTACTTTCTTACCATTGTGTCCTGATGCTCTTTGGCTGTGGGCGAAAGAAGCTTTGGTCAATCAAACCGGCTAGTTCCTGAGCCCTTGTCCTTATTAGCTTTATTACTTCAGTACATCTGAATGTCTCAGAGACAACATACTAAGGCAGACTGACGCAGTTTGGGTGTTATGAGTATAGATGGGGGAACAGAGGTGGAGAGGGAAATATGGCAGGCCAGTGGGTTCATGCTAAGGTCAAAAGGGGACATCGCTCTCCCTGGAGAAGCAGATGATTGGGCATGTTTGAAGCTCACACACAGGGCAAGATGTTCCGTTTTAAATATTGTAATGTATAATTTATTCATTTAAATATTTTTCTATATGAAATGTTATTATTTCACAGAAAACTGACAACTGGTATAAAGGAAACCATGCATAAAGGGGAATATTTTTCCCCTGTGTACTAGCCTTTTTTGTTGCCAAACCTTTAAGGCATGTGCCTATAAACAAATGTAATTTTAAAAATAAATATACCCTGAGAAATATTTAATTAAGTCAAGTGTGACAACTAGCCCAAGGCTTATACAGAACCTGTCATATAACCCTGCTAAAACTAAAACACTTAACTACTTAACTAAAACATGCAAACGCACCTTGTGAGATGGTTTCATTTGTTTTTGTAAGAAAGCAGAAGGTAGTGAATGGAAATGTAATTTGCTGTGTGGCATGTTATAAAACAGCTGTCAGAATCACCTCGTCAGCAGTTTTAAGTTTTAACTTTCACTTTCTCTGAATTGTTTTCTTTTTCCTTACTTTCTGGCTTGTAAAACACTGTTAAGTGTGCTCACTTCTGGGAAATGAACATCTTTGACTGAAGTTATCCAGCTGGCGCGCACTGGTCAACCATGTGACATGACTTTATGAGTCGGACTTCATTTTTTCTTGCAGACTACAGCTAACCCTGGTAGTACTGTGCCGATTTTCCTGCTCACATGTATTAAATGAAAAACATATGAAAGTTTAATTGGAAGTCACTGAACTTTCAGATCAGCATAAAATCATATACAAACTTTAGAGAAAAAATCCAGAGCTCAAATGTTTTCCTCAAACCCATACGTAGAGTGGAACTCTAGACTGACAACTGCACTTTTTAACAAAGTGCACAGGTCTTAACCTATAATGACGTAAACCATGTGATTAACCTTTTTGGCAAGAGGTAATTTCCTTGTGTTGAGAAGACAGCATTATTTATTCTGTCTACCGGGGTGCTTAAACCAAATCCAGTTATTGATCTGTTGACATGCATTTCGTGTTCCTATATCTGCAGGCAGGAAAATCTGGTTTGCATAATTTTACAGAACAGCCATGATGGAGGCTTAAACCAACATAGAAGAGTTCACAAAAGAAAATCGAGGCCGTGCGTAGCTTCATTTTTTCGCTTCACTGAAGGATTATGCAAATCAGGCAAGGTGTAAATTCACCCAAAATTGTCCTGAACTTTTTATAGAAATGAGGTGTGTTTGCCCTGAAAGTCATGACGTCACAGTATTATTCCAGTATATTTTTCTGTTGATTAAACGGGATTGCGTAGTTGTTGTAGACAGAGTTTTGTGCAGAAATAAAAAGTGGCACAACTGTTAAATGAAATCTCTCCACAGTATTTTAGCATCTCAATGTGACTAGTCAGAGTCTTCACACAGGTTTTCATTCATACTGAACCCTTCAAGCAACATGGCATGGGTTCAACAACAATAAGGTGGGAACATGAAGACCTTTCCCAGACAGAAAAGGGCCTCTATGATTTCAGGGAAAAGAAATGATTGGCCATGATTAGCACCTTAGCAGACACGAAGGGCAGGAATTATCACTTATTACGTAGTTACCCGTCATTTGGCAGAAGTTGTTTTTCCAACGAGGCCTATGGTACACCAACTACAATGGTGGACCCCCTACAGCAACCCAGTGTTAAATGCCTTGCTCAAGGACATAATAAAATTGTAAAAGAGCTACAAACAGGCTTTGCATTAGCAGCCTGTATCATTAAAACTTGTGCTAGCAGCACCGCTTCTCTGTAATTTACATAATTGGAATGTAGCCTTATCTTGTGCCTTTGCTGTGTTTATTCCGTTAGGAGTTTGCCTATTGGATTATCAGCTCATGCCAAATATCCAATTCATCAGTCATTTTCCAAACATTTCCCTTAGTATTTATTTATACACTGAGGCTACACTTAAAATGCATCACTGTATTATGTAACAAAATATCAATCTGAGAAATATTTATTTTAAAGGTATATAAAAATGCATAAAACAACCAATATCCCAAAAAAAAAAAAAAAATCCAGTACATAAAACAAACACATCGAATTCACATGGCTTTTGACATTGTAGGTTTTACATGCCAAGTACTTTACTGTAGAGCAGGGTTCGGGGTTGAGAACCACTGGCCTAATAAATATTGCAAATTCAGACACTGAATACTACTCATTTCACATACTACTTTTCACTTACCATTTGGTAGGAAAGTAGGCATAGAGGACTGAGCTGGTTAAAAATGATCTATTATCTAAAATGGTTCTGAGAAAAGATATAGTGGGAATTTTAAAAAGCAATCATTCATTTATTTTTGTAGTTATCACTTGGTTTAATATTTTGCTATCAAATTCAACAAAATTCCTTCATTTTTGAGTTTGGCTTAAGTGACCAAATTTGAACTACTTACACAGAAAACATTTCTAATCATATTCTTTGAGTGTGTGTGCATGTGTTTTTGTGATTTATGAGGAGACAAATTTGTATAACGACATGGGTATTACACTGGTATTACAACTTAAACGTGAAATATGAGGACATTTCCTGCATCTTCATATTTAAAATAGCTTTTAAAACATACTAAACAATGTTTTATTAAAAATGTAAAAATGCAGAATGTTTTCTGTGATGGGTAGGTTTAGGGGTAGGGGTAGTGTAGTCGGGGTAGTCGTGGCCTAGTGTTGAGGGAGTCGGGCTTGTAATCTGAAGGTTGCAGGTTCGATTCCCACGCCGGCAGGAATTGAAGGTGGGGATTGTGAATGAACAGCTCTCTCTCCACCTTCAATACCATGACTAAAGTGCTCTTGAGCAAGGCAGCTAACCCCTAATTGCTCCCCTTGTAAGTCGCTTTGGATAAAAGCGTCTGCTAAATGATGAAAAATGAAAAAAATGAAATGAAATGAAATGGATAGTATGTACAGTTTGTACAGTATAAAAACCATTACGCCTATGGAATGTCCTCACTTTGATAGCAAAACAAACCTGTGTGTGTGTGTGTGTGTGTGTGTGTTGATTTGTGGTGATCAGGCAGACGCTGCTATGAGTCAGCTCATTAGACGGGGTTAATTGAAATGGTGACTTAGGGCTCAAATATGTGTCGGTTTGTCTGAGACCAATAGCTTCATACTCAGAATTAAACATCTAAATCTGTTACTGACCTTTTCAAGGCTTGCAGATCACGCACTGCACCGATAAGAAAGAGAGGTTAGGGTTTAGATTGGTTTTCAGATAACATGTCCCGTTTTTGAGAAGGTTGACATCTATCCAACTCTAAAAATAGAACATTTATACCATTAAAAGTCTAATTTTTCAGATTGGCTTAATTATCATCATTATCTTCCTCCCACTATCCTTCTGCTATCAAATTGTCTTCTTTGCTCTACAGTCTTGATATTTTATCTACTACAATACTCAACAACATCACAAATTTTACTGTTACTCAATCCATCAGAAGACTGAGCCAACGTAATATTGCTCACATTTTGTTCACCGCAGCATGTAGTTGATATTTGCTACCTCATTACGGTAGCTATGCTTCTCATTAGTCAGCCCATAAATCTCACAGTCCTCCTGATAATAAATATCTCAACCCTGCGAAAAAAAAAGGGCACGTGTGAATGGTGCCTGGTCATTGGGTGCCAAAGGAAAGATTTTCTGACTGTAAATCTCCTTTTGTCTTCAGCATGCCGTAAAATTCGCCCTTAACCATTGCTTCATTTCTTCCACAGAGGGAACAAATGTCTGTCAGAGCCTGTAATGTTTAAAATGGTTTGGTTTTAACGTCAAACCATATATCAGAGCTATGCATGCACATATAGGTGGTGTTTTGGAATAGTGAGCAATTGACCTCCTTTATTTCCAAAACTAGTGTGTGAGCAAACCTCTGAATATTTTAGTGACGCATTTGCAAGTACTCTTGAGAACATGACATAAGGTTAACCCTCCTGATGATGAGAGATCCAGATCTTAACTAAAGGAATTTGAGCAGTACATCCTCAGACTTTTATCTAAACAATTTCTTCAGCCACACATTTAGTGCTTTGATAAGACAGATTTAATATATATGAGCTATATACCAGACATAATAGCATCTTATTTCCCCAGATGCTTGGCTTTTCAAAGACTCAAAAGTTTTAGGAAAAAAATATTTTCTCAGTTGAATGCACTCTTCAGAAACTCAGTGGAAGTATGATAGTAGGTCCTTCATTCTTTTCGCCTACACTGTTTTATAATTATTGCAAATTCGTATATACTGCTAATTTAACCAGTGTTAGTGAAAGTTACTTTTAAAAGTAATGCATTACAATATTGAGTTACTCCCTAAAACAGTAACTAATTGCATTACATAGTTACTTTTTATGGAAAGTAATGCGTTAAGTTACTTTTTACATTAAGTTACTTTTTGCATTACTTTTGCACTACTTGTTCATCTGGGCTGGGCTGTTTGTTTGTTTGTGTTTATAACAACGAAAAGTTCTATTTTTCACTATTTCTTTCACACAAAAAGTGAAATGAACAAGCCTTGGGCTGAAGGAAATTCACACCTGTACAGTAGAGGGCACAGCTCAAATAAACAAGCCTTTCAACTGCGCTCACATGCGTCCTGTTCTTCTGTAAATGAGAAGTAAATGAGTAAATGTATGCTCAGATTTAGTCTAGAACTAGTCAAGAATAAGCATCATGTTTACACAGCGCACACAATGCCTCTGCACTTAATCCCGATTAGGACAGCTGTCAAAAAATAAATGGGAAAACAAAGTAACTTGTGTTACTTATTTGAAAAAGTAACTCAGATATTTTGTAAATTTAAATGTAATGCGTTACTTTACTAGTGTTAGGATTACCAGCTGGAGTGCCCATGACAGCCTCTAGAGGGCACTCCATCAAGGACTTTCTCACACACTCACCCCTACACACACACACGCACATTCACTCCTGGACTTCACTACATTTCCCAGAATCCCCTGTACCTTTCATTGATCACTGCACCAGCTGAGGCTCATTATACACACAGTATTTAAGCCAAACACACACACACACACATACATCTGTGCGAGGTCTTGTAATTCCTAGTGTTTACATTTCTGAGTGTTACTTTACTGTCTAGTCTGCCTGTTTCCCCTGTTGTCGACATTTATCTGCCTGCCCTCTGGACTTAGTGCTCTGTGTTTTTGGACTCTGCTTGTTTGCTGCCCGCCTCGACATATCTGCCTGTTTACGTTTATGATTCTGCCTAGCCTTGGACATTCCTGTTTGCTGATATTTGACCATTAGCCGTTTGACCACGTTTCTCAATAAAAGCCTGCAGTTGGATCTGCACCCGCGTTGTCACGCACTCTTCATTACAACTAGTTACTTGACAAAAGTAGACTGCCAAACTTTTAGTGCTTTGATTTGACAGATGCAATATATATGAGCTATAACGAACGTAAACACATGATATTTTCCAAGACTTTTGGCAATTCAAAGACTTAAAAGTTTGTAATTTCTAGGAAAAAATCTATCTTTGGGGATATTATGGATCTTTAATTGGTTTGTGTTTTTTGATGCTTTCATCTAACAACAATCATTTCATATCAGTGCAACCGTTTCTGTGCAGCCATAATGCAGTATTATAGACCATGTTGTGACTCATTTGAAATATCTCTCTTGGTGATGCTCCTCTGCCCTCGCCATTCAGACTCTGCAGGGCTTCCCAGGCGCTAGTGATTTAATCACAACTCATGTTATGCATGACTAGTCTCATTCTTCAGGGTCAGTCCTGGGCAGAAGGAGAGCGCCAGCCCCCCTGCTGTCAAAGAACACCTACACTAGGCTGAGATTCATATAAACCATTGGCAACCCACATACGAACATTTACCCACACAAATGCATCTGTTCTGCTGTCACTGTTTACTGCGGGAACACCTGTAACCTTGGAGAGCCTGTGGGGAGAACAAAATGTTTAAATGAAGGAGCATCTAATTGGATCTAATCACTGAACTGACTAAATGAACTGAGAACCAACTCTTTTTGACATGTCTGATTCATAATGACTTGAAAGGATGAATGAGCTGAAGCTGATGGTTAGAGCATGTGAACTGAGGATTTGACTGATGGGGCAAAAGTTCTAAACGGAACAATAGAAATGTTACAAATAAATGTAATTAAATAAAATTGTGCCATTGTATGACACACACACACACACACACACACACACACATATATATATATATACACACATATATATAAACTACCGTTCAAAAGTTTGGGGTCGTTAAGATTTTAAATATTTTAAAAAGAAGTTTCGTCTGCTCACCAAGGCTGCATTTATTTAATTAAAAATAATATAGTAAAAACAGTAATATTGTGAAATATTATTACAATTTAAAATAACTGTTTTCTGTTTGAATATATTTTACAAAGTATTGTATTCTTTAAAAAAATGGTGGCAAAGCATCATTACTCCATTCTCCAGTCTCCACTCCAATGAATTTCCAGCATCATCACTCCAGTCTTCAGTGTCACATGATCCTTCAGAAATCATTCTAATATACTGATTTGCTGCTCAGGAAACATTTCTCATTGTTATCAATTTTGAAAACAGTCCAGGATTACATGATGAATAGAAAGTTCAAAAGAACAGCATTTATCTGAAATACAAAGGTCTTGTAACAATAATTTCACAATATTACTGTTTTTACTGTATTTTTAATTAAATAAATGCAGCCTTTGTGAGCAGACAAAACTTTTTTTAAAAACATCAAAAATCTTACTGATCCCAAACTTTTGAATGGTAGTGAATATATATATATATATATATATATATACATGTATATACTGTATGACTGCAAATGTTTGAAAATCATTGGCCAGTTGTACACACTGTCTTTATTTTCCACAGCTGTAAATCCATCTCATATATGTCTGTTATGGATATGTATGGTAATGGATTTTAAGGTTTGGTTTTTATAAAATTTTGATAAACTTGCCATAAACTGCTAAAGAGATACTTTGAGTTCTTGGCACAGACCACAGCGTGAGAGGGGCCACATTGTGCATGTCATGCATTTAAATGGTTATTATGAGCACTGCAGGCTTGCTATAGTAGCATTGTGTGTATATGGGCCTGGGTAAGTCTGATAAAAGTCAATAAACATTCGAGCCTCTGAGCATCATTGTTAACTTCTGAGCTGTTTTGGTGTTGGTATCTGCATTCACATATGTGACGCAAATGTTTGCGTATATGTTATGTAGCCTTACCGAAAATTGCTTGTGGGTTTAACACCATCCAAGGTCTATTAGATGTCACAGCAGAGATGATTAAATGCCTTAATATTGTTAGAATATTTGTTTAATGATAAATATTGGTGAAATGTATTTTCTTATTGATGCAATGGGATCCAGGCAGATCAAATTTGTCAGATGTCAGAGATCAAATTTGAATAAGGAATAACAAATTTATTAAGTTAAAATGTAAAATTATAGAGACATAAATTGAGTAAATATTTTATAATAATATCCAGAGTATCGATAAAACAGTATCTAACAGATGAAGATTGTGAGATAACAATCAAAGTATAGAGGGAAAAGGACCCAAAAGTAGTAAGATACTTGCAGAATCAAAGAAGAGGAGAAGTAGAAGGAGCAGTAGCAGAAAAAGCCAAGAGCAAAATAAGAGCAACGAATATACATGCATGAAAATGACATCTTGTTAAACTCATGTTTTGGTCTAAGAAAAGGTCAAACAAATGTTTTCATATCATACAGTGGGGCAAAAAAGTATTTAGTCAGCCACCAATTGTGCAAGTTCTCCCCCTTGAGAGAGGCCTGTAATTTTCATCATAGGTACACTTCAACTATGAGAGACAGAATGAGAAAGAAAAATGCAGAAAATCACATTGTCTGATTTTTAATGAATTTATTTGACGAATTTATTTGTTTGGGATGATTGTCATGCTAAAAGGCCCAGCCATGTTTCATCTTCAATGCCCTTGCTGATGGAAGGAGGTTTTTGCTCAAAATCTCACAATACATTACCCTATTCATTCTTTCCTTTAAACGGATGAGTCGTCCTGGTCCTTTTGCAGAAAAACAGCCCCAAAGCATGATGTTTCCACCCCCATGCTTCACAGTAGGTATGGTGTTCTTTGGATATGGTGTTCTCAGCATTCTTTCTCCTCCAAACACTTTTTTTTTTTTTTACCAAAAAGTTCTATTTTGGTTTCATCTGACCAAATGACATTCTCCCAATCCTCTTGCGGATCACCCAAATGCTCTCTGGCAAACTTCAAACGGGCCCGGACATGTACTGGCTTAAGCAGGGGGACACGTCTAGCACTGCAGGATTTGAGTCCCTGGCGGTGTCGTGTGTTACTGATGGTAGCTTTTGGTCCTAGTTCTCTGTAGGTCATTCACTAGGTCCCCCCGTGTGGTTCTGGGATTTTTCCTCACCGTTCTTGTAATCATTTTGGGAGATCTTGCGTGGAGCCCCAGATCGAGGGAGATTATCAGTGGTCTTGTACTGTATGTCTTCCACTTTATAATAATTGCTCCCACAGCTGATTTCTTCACACCAAGCTGCTTACCTATTGTAGATTCAGTCTTTCTACAATTTTGTTTCTGGTGTCCTTTGACAGTTTGGAGTCTGACTGTTTGAGGTCGTGGACAGGTGTCTTTTATACTGATAATGAGTTCGAGTGGAGGACAGAGGAGCTTCTAAAAGAAGAAGTTACAGGTCTGTGAGAGCCAGAAATCTTGTATTTTTGTAGGTGACTAAATACTTATTTTCCGCCATAATTTGCAAATAAATTCTTTAAAAATCAGACAATGTGATTGTAACAAAGTTCGTAAATATGGGAAGAAGGAGGCGGGAACCGGCGAACATTTAACAACTTTTAATAAAGAAATAAACACAATAAAACCCAAACTAAATCACACTCAACATAAAATCCCAGGCCTGGTCCTCTCTCGTCCTTCACTGTCGTCGCTCCTCCTTTATGCTTCCGGAGCTCCTCCGTGGGGAACTCTAGACCGGTGCGCCGAGCACCTGAAGCTCGTTAACACTCGCGTCACCGGCCTCGCGCCGTTCCCCCACGGCTCTCGCCCGCCCTGCTCGTCACATACCCCCATCGCCCCTCGCAGGCCGGGGGGTACCCACGAGGCTGCGCCTACTCCCCCCGGGGGCCAGTCTCGGCGGCCACAGCGCCTGGGGGTAAGGACAGACGAGACGAGAGAAAAGGAGACGGAAGCACAAGGAGCGACCAGGACGAGAGAGTGGAGAGAGGAAAACAAACAAACAAAAAAAAAAAATTCTTGGTCCACTGCCGCTCGGTCCTCAGCCCGCCGAGAGGCTCTTCCTCGCGGTGCCATGCGATGGCACTGGACGCTCGGTGGACGGCCCGATCCTCCTCCGCCCCCTGGCGGCCGGCGATGGCTCCTCCGCGTGAGGGCAGCCGGCAGCGAGCCCGCTCCGGCGGCAGGCAGCGGCCTCGGCCCACGGCGGACGGCGGCTCCTCCCCGTTACGGCGGCAGGCAGCAGGCTTTGGCCCCCGGCGAACGGCGGCTCCTCCGCTCCCTCTTGGACGGCCGCCACCCCACCTCGTCCCAGGGGCGCGGCAGCGAGCTTCCCGTCCCACCTATCACTCGATTGCTCCAGTACCACCGCTTCGGGCAGCGGTCTTCTCTCCCGCGCTGCCCGACCCCCTCAGCAGCGAGGGCTCTTCGACAGCATGTCCCTCCTTCCTCCCGGGTTTCGGCACCAGTGTAACAAAGTTCGTAAATATGGGAAGAAGGAGGCGGGAACCGGCGAACATTTAACAACTTTTAATAAAGAAATAAACACAATAAAACCCAAAAAGTATAAGGGTCCTCTCTCGTCCTTCACTGTCGTCGCTCCTCCTTTATGCTTCCGGAGCTCCTCCGTGGGGGACTCGAGACCGGTGCGCCGAGCACCTGAAGCTCGTTAGTCACCGGCCTCGCGCCGTTCCCCCACGGCTCTCGCCCGCCCTGCTCGTCACAGTGATTATCTGGATTTTTCTTTCTCATTCTGTCTCTCATAGTTGAAGTGTACCTACGATGAAAATTACAGACCTCTCTCATCTTCTTAAGTGGGAGAACTTGCACAATTGGTGGCTGACTCAATACTTTTTTGCCCCACTATATTTGGTGTAAAGTCTATGTCTGTGTGACTGGTGGTCAAATGTCAAAGATAGATGAACATATAGCCCTTGTGATGTGCTGCTTTCACACCTTTAAGACCTTTAAAAGAATATCGCAGATCTTACACCATCTCATCTGCAGAGATGGAAACAAACATATTTTTATGAAGGTACAAGATGTAATCAGTTGTGAGGAAAAATACACCCACAGCAAACATCTTCTTTGGAAAGAAACAAACACATCAAATAAAATGCATAAATGTTTGAAGAAATCAATAACATGGAAAAGAATAATAATGTATAATAAAGAATAATCACTCAAATAAATAATAAATTGATTAAAACCAAAAAATTTAGCATATGGGCTATGAAAGGCTATTATAATAAGTGATTGGTCTAAAAATGAGTCCGGAGATTTGGATTCAATTTTAAATGTGTGCTACACTGAAAAACAAGTCATGTGAAATCAATTGAATTTGGCCACAGTTTGGCACATGAGAGCAGCACGTCACGCGAGAGCCTCCTCGCGCTCATTTTAGATGATGACCACAGCATGTTGACATCATGCGGGTGACGTAATGTCGCTAAACCGCCACAGTGCCAGTGAAACACGGTCATACAGTAAGAGACGTCCGTTATTATTCATAATTATTCATACAAAATACCACATTATTAGTAGAAGTGTGATACTTTTCAACTTATGTGACGGTTTAAAATAAAGGAATTAACATTAAGCACGAGCAGTTGGCAAACGTGAATTTCAATTGAACAAAGAGGTATTCAGTTATTTCCTCAAGGAAGGTGTGTTCACAAAAGTGTGGCAGACTCTCTTTTCCTTGCCAAAAATGAAACAATGAGGATGGTTTTGCTGTGACGCAATACGCCCCGTAAATATTGCCCCTCCCTCCGCCGGGAAACTCACAGCAGCCGCGGTAGTGCTCGAGTTCAGGTCGGGATGCCGAGCGCTGGGAACATTCAGAAAATCACACGCCTATCCTAGTCTGCATAACCGACTACAGACATTCCTCATTACAGGAGGAAGAGCTTAACTCTGGATCTGGAGCTTTTTTAAGTGGAGAAAGATACGTAAGACTTTGACAAGAGAGTTGGATCACAGTCAGAAGTGCGATTACCTCAGGTGAGACATTCTGCACATATTTCACACCGAGTTCAAACAGATGATCTCAGGCAGCAGTTATGAATAACGGTAAAACGGATCGATGACTTTTAAATCACTTCATCTCTCTCTTTTAATCATAAAACCTCGATGACATTTTTAAAAATTAATTTCCTATTCGTTTAATCACCGTTTGTAATTTAGTTACCCGTTTTGCGCGCGCTGATCTAAACACCCTTACATAATATTCCCCAAGTCTAATGTTTTTATCTACACAGACACGATTCATGTTGTGGTTTTGCTTAGCACCTGACTATCAGAGGCAGGATCATTTTCTTGGGGTTTCCTCCATTCTGTGTCCGGAGTAATGTGGGTGTTTTCTTGTCCATGATGTCAATAGCGACGTCAAATTCGTGGACGAATCGGCTAAGTTAGTTATTTTGAGTTGGAACTGTTTGTGAATCGATTGAACCGGTTTAAGAATCGGTCCGAGCAGTTAACTCAATTGAACTGAGAGTCATCTTGTTCGATTCATAATGAGCTGATAGAGCATGTGAGGATTTGACTGATGGGGCAAAAGTTATATTTGTATGACAATTTTATTAACAATTTTAATATGTTAAATGCATTATTATATGCGAATCATTATATTTAGACTCTTAGTTTTTTATATAATGGCTATTTGAAATGGTACAAGTAAGCATCCTTAATAATAAAATATAGTTGACAATCCATAATAAACAGTAATATGTGCTTACATTTGCTTTTAGTGGAGTATTTATTGCCAAACCGGGATGTTGGAGACGACGTGATTTTGTAAATTTCTGAATAGAGTTCAACAGAAGTAAAAATCCCATGCATTTTCTCCCAAGCAGAACTGATTTTTAACGATAACTTGCCTTTAGAGAGTGAGTTACAAAGTTGTTGCTCAATAGCATACTTTAGTTCAACTTATTATTATTTTTTTTTAAATAGTCATGTTTAATAGTTCAATTCCTGGTGAAAAGTAGCACAATTCAAGAGTCTGGGATGAAATGTCCACCAAAACCGACATTGCAACTTCCAGTAGCGTGCAGTTGATGGACAATTAAAGAGTTTGTTTACCCTGAAATGAAAATTCTTGTCATTAATTACTCACCCTCATGTCCTTCTTTCATCTTCGGAACACAAATTAAGATATTTCTGTTGAAATCCGAGAGGTTTCTGATCTCCCTTATACACAGCAGTGTCATTCCAAATTTCAAGATCCAGAAAGGTAGTGAAGACATCATTAAAATGGTCCATGTGACTACAGTGCTTTAACCTTAATGTTATGAAGGGACGAGAATACTTTTTGTTTGTAAAAACAAAACAAAAATAAGGACTTTATTCATCAATTTCTTCTCTTCCCTGTCAGTCTCCTATGCTGTTGACATAGTAAACACAGTGCAGCGCCTCCGTGTTCTACGTCAGAACACCAACTTCGTATTGGCCGGCTCCTGTGTCAGCATCACACAACATCAGCATCGGCCAATACTGACTTGGTGTTCTGATGTACAACCTGAAAGCGCTGCACTCTGTTTACTATGCCAACAGCATAGGAGATAATATAATACACAATATTATATCTTTATAGTAATCCTTCTTGGTGTGAATGTCATGTGCAAATTAAATTATTAATAAATGAATGAAAGGCTCTTTCACACTAAAAGTGAAATGAATAAAGACCTTATTCAATTGACTTTTAGTGTGAAAAAGCCTTTCATTCATTCATTAAGAATTTCAGTAATAAATGAGACTTGGTGATTCTATGGGCCAACTCTCACCATACACAAGAGACTGTCCATTAATTTTCTTGGCGATGTTTTTTCCGGGGTAGGTCACCAGGTCTTTCCTCAACACTTTCCATTACATGGTTTGGGACTCACATACATACGCATTCATACCTACAGACAATTTAGCGTCTCCAGTTTTCTTAAACTGGGTGTTTTTGGATTTGGGGGAAACCTGTGCCGAAAGGCCTCCTGGCTCAGCCGGGACTCGAACCAGGGACTTTCTTACAGTGAGGCGACAGTGCTACTCTCTGAGCCTCATGTAAGAGCCTTTACATTTGCCAAAAATAGAATCAACACAATTAGTTACTTTTTTTTTAGGGAGTAACGCATTATTGTTATGTATTACTTTTAAAAGTAACTTTCCCCGACACTACTGATTTTCAAATGTATTTTTGCTCCAAGTCAAAGTTTGTAACCACTTTGCAGGTGGTATATGGTTCATGGCTTATAACTCTTTCATGAAGACTTAAAAAAAATCCCTATTGAAATAAATGCCACTGGAACTAAGGCCGCTAAAGAAGAATAAGCCTGTTGTACTTTTTATTTTATTTATTTATTTATTTTTTTATACCAGTTTTTTGAAAGGAACCATTTAAAAGACTTTGCGTTGTATTTATAGAGTAGAAAATCAGAGGATAAGTGTAGGTTTCCAATTTCTTATTAACTTTGAAGTTTGATCAATTCATAATCCTCTAATTAAAATGTATTGTAATTAAAAATGGTTAAAGATGTGTTTGGGCTAGTAACTGAAAGGTTGTAGGTTCGAACCCCTTAACCGCTTTTATTATCACTATTGTGCCACTTGAAATTGGTCATTTGGGGGTTTACATCTATTGCTTTGATATTTTTGCCCAGTTCTGCAGCATTTAATTTGATAATCACATGCGGGTGCAACTTAAGACACTATTCCAGAACATGTGGGAGTCTGTTTTGAGTGGCTTTACTATATCACCGTTTTCCCTCATTACAATAATCAAACCATGCAATTCACTGAGTGTATCAGCTTTGAGATGTTCCAGCATTTGACCAGAGTTAATATTCGTTTTGTTGAGCATTTGGTTTTATGTTGTTGACACAAAATTAAACATCATTAAAGTTGTTTTGATATTTGATAGGGGGCTTTACATGAATATGTAAGATGTTGTCACAAGAGCTTTCATGGAAAAAGGCTTTACGTGAATGGCCACTTGCCTTGTCTCCCTCCATATTCATGTCTGATCTGTTTTTATGTCAGATCATCTTATATCATGTTTGGTTCAACAGCAACTCCAGGTGGCTTTAACAGATGGTGTTGAAAACATTGCATTATGGGGTCTGTAGTGTTATATTTGCTGAAGGCAAGGGAGGTAATGAAACACTGATATTGGAATATTTTTATGCATTTCCTTTGTTAACTATGTCACTTGTGTACTGGCTGGAACATCATTGTGGCAAAACAGGTTTTTGATTTCACAATATTGCTTAGAATAAAATGCCGGGAAATGCTTCAACATGGGGGTTGCTGTTGTTAACATGTTGGCTCAGGCACACAATCAAAACAATGTTGCGCTTTGTTAATTTACCATTAGAATTTAAATGCATCCACGTACTGAGAAAACGGAATTCGGGGAAGCGGTCACACTCGTCATTGATTTGAATATGGTCTATATAAGGTCTTGCCGCATCAGAGGGAGTACGCCAGTAAATCAAAATCAAATATGGTCAGAGCAGAGTGATTCAGTCTGAAACCGGTGTAATATTACTGCCTGACACGTGAAATGCGTTCCAAAAACGTTTTGCCTGCTTTATTTTCTATTAAGTGACTCAGGAATGAAGTCTATCCCTTAAGAGAGTAAAACTATGCCTGCATTTTTCTTCAGTTGTTTTTTTTTCCGTGTAAATCGAATTTGTCTAAGACTTTTCCCACACAGAGTTTCTTGTCACCATTCCCTCTTATTCCCTCTCTTCACAGACTCCATCACTCCACCAAGAAGAGAAATGGTGCTCACGATCATCAAGTGAAAGGATGTAAGTATCTCTAATTAGATTTTATGAGGACTTGGATTATAGCAGTGCTGCATATGGCTATGACTTGTCTTTGATTACTCATTTCCTCATGCTTTCCTAATGAATTGTTAATGAGAGGGAATTTGCATTTCTGTAATTTGGTTGAGCTGTTTTGTTGAGGAGTACGTAAAACTAGCCATGTGATATTGCACACATTTCATTCAAATGTTTTTTTTGTATGACATGGAGTTTGATGACACATTCTTCTTATTGTCTTTCTTTTTCCAAATCATGTTGCTTGATTAGGGGGGAGGGGGGTGCGGGGGTGCACTGTACTGTATATCATTTAGGGCTGGGACAATAAATTGATGCATCGAGATTGCTTGGATTGATTCTGATATTTTTCAGATTTTCCAAAAAATTCTGAGCTCAATTTTTAACAGCAGTTGGCACTCTAGGCTGCTTTTTAACCACATGCTCAAATGCTCACGCAGAAAACCGCTCGTGTATTTGGCTGAGTCTGAGAATGTACTTGCATCTCAGAATGCTTTTACGACGCAAGATTAATGTAAACAGCCCACTGCAAACACCCTTGTTATTCACTTCAACCTTTTTGAACTTTATGAATGATTATTTTATAAAAGATTCAAGTGGTCTGTGTAAGGAATTGGAACGAAGCAGAGTACGGCTGTTTCTAAAGCGTGCACTGCCATCTGCTGTTGAACATTAAGCTCAGAATTGATTTGAGAGAGAATCGCGATACGTACAGAAAATATCAGAATCGATCCAGAATCATTTCTCGATTCATGATGCATCGATGTATTGTCCCAGCCCTAATATAGGTACCAAATTAATTTCTTAATTTATCGGTATCAGTCGATATTGGATATTTATTATCTCATATTGAGTGTTTAATTGTGCATTTTAATTTACCTTTGTCCTCAATTACAGTTAAACTAAAAAAAAAAAACAATAATTTAATTATGCTGATTAATGTAATCTTTAGCAAATCTTTCATATTGTACTTTATAATGGTTGTGATGCCTAAATTACTTACATTTGAAATGATTGACTATATTAAAAAAAAAATCACATTTTAATATCGGCCGTAACATGAAAATAATTATCGCCTTTATCTGTATCAGCAAGAACTGTTTTAAATGGTCCATCCCTAACAGACTTACAAGGAAAGTGGGACCTGCCATATATCTTTTCAAATTCGCCAAAATAGCGACTACTCAAAATACTCCAGCAGTGTTGTTATTGATAACTGAAATGAACACTTTCAAAAATCTTATTTGTTTATTGAAATAAAGATGAAATAAAATAACAAATAAATATTCTTTGAGAAACCTAAAAAAAAAAAAAAAAAAAAAAAATTAGAAATGTTTCTTCGGCAACTGATTGTAATAAGATAAGTTGATTTAAACTAAACTAAAATGATTAAACCTAAGTAAATAACACTGCATTGCAATAACCTAGCATTGTGATACTTACATTTCAGTAGCCACAAATCATGTGTTAATTAGAAAATGTTCATTTTGTTGGAAGCTTTTTAATAAAACAACAACAAAAGTCTTTGATATAGGCAGCATTTGAAAGCCACACTATTTGAGCTTAAAGATTTGACCATTGTAGTGTAAAAGAAGGTAGTGAGTCATATCCATACTGAATTATTTTACAGATGTCCTCTCTTTCCCGCAGGTATTTGTTTATCATGCTTTCCCTTCTTGTGAATTTCATTGCCGTTTCACAAGGTGAGTCGTTAAAAATATGCTTCCTGTTTTCATTCTTATTCTCTCTGTTATCCTGACCCGCTATCTAGTGTCTTTTCATTGTTTTCCATTTCCCATTTGCTGTCGATGCAAAGACCTAGCCTGCTGGACACCAACCAGCTGTCAACAGTCCCTCTGCCCACCTCAGAGATGCATTAGTGTGGGTTATGCTTGAGCACACAGAGTGCAGGAGGCTGATGAATGGACAAAGAGATAACAAACGAAAGAGAGAGATAGTGAGAGAGAGAGAGAGAGATGGATTGAAAGTAAGGACTGGAGGAGGGTGGTGATTACACCCACATCATGAATCAGACTATAAAGTTTTAACAGCCGCCCAGGGGCCTCACGTATAGACAAATGTACAGATGAGAAAGGGCCACAGGCCTTCAGGATAGTAGTGCATCTGGTAACTGAGGGAGGAGTGTATTGTCACTTTGGATAATGTTGTTGCTTTCTGCTAAATGAATGAATGGAAATGAGATGCGCAATATTGTCCTGTCTAGTTTTCCAAGTGTTCCTTGTTTTGGTTTTGCTCCCGCCACTGGTCTGTCACTATTGTCATCAGCTGTTTGTGTTAATTAGTCACTCCCTGCACCTGTCCCCAGTCCCCAGAGTGTTTCCCTCACTCCTGGTCGGTTCCCGTTTATGTTGCTGTGTGTATACCTGACCTTATCTGTGGAAATAAAACCGGTTATTGTTTCTACGTTTTGGATATCTCTCCGTCTTCTTCTTCCCACCATCTACACGGCAAGCGTTACAGATATATCAGTGCCATATTGATTATCAGATGATTTTGGATTATTTTCTTTTTTAATTCATCGGTATTGTTTGATGTTAAATTGTTGAATTGTGAATGTTCATTTCCCCTATTTACATTTAGATTACTTTTACCGTCATCCTAAACTCTTTAAAAACACTAAGAATTGATCATTTTTTTCCATATTGAACTATACATTATATTTTAGTTTAACAATTTAGTTTTAAAATAGCATTTAAAATAATCGATTTTAGTTGGGATGTGACGAGATTTCTCGTCAAGGCGAAAAGCTGTCTCGTAATATTGTCATGACGGGAATGTGAGGGTGAAATTAGGATATAATACACAAGCATTATGTTTACATGACAACTCCATTCTCATTTTGGTTTTTATAGAAATAAAAACCATTTAACTGCAGAGTTGTACGTAGTGCAGCAGGAATCAGAGTTCGCTGATCTTGTGACGAGAGTAAGTGACGAGATGACTGAAGACCATGGCGGAGGATTTGTTGCACAACAGAGGTCTGATCTTGAAGAATGCGCCCTCAGCACTGCCGCTCCCTGTTCTGAGTACGCGTGATCGTGAAATAGAAAGCGAAAGTAAAACGCGAGCGTGCATTCAAACGTGATTTCAATACCCTGCATTTTGAAAGAGGCTACCTGATGCATGCAAATATCTCCCAATATGAAAGCCATCTTATGCTGGGCTGTGTAGTTGTAACCCTCTCTTGGCTGTGTATCATGCTTGAAACAATTTGGTAACTATTTGCACGTTGAATATTGAGAGAGTACTTCATGGTTCATCATGACCATGGTTGCACTTATTGTTTGGACTTAAGCAGATTAAGAGAAAACTTTTGTTCATTTTTATTAATACTGTTTTTATTTCTATGATCATTTGAATGGGTGGAAAGGAGTTCAGTTAGAAGGTCAAGATTTGTTGCAGCTCATAAATCATTAAGTCAGTTGAGTTTGTGGCAAAACCTGTTACAGTTCTTGAGAGTTGTCTTTTATGCATATGATAATTCATACTCAAAAGCAGACATTCATTAAAATGACATTCATTACAAGATGATTAGTTAAAACAATTCAAATGCACCTGCAGACTATTTTTCTAGTCTTGTCTTTTGTCATTGAGGATTTCTCAAAAATACTGTGTAAAAATTTTTTGTCTCGTGTCAATGGCGTGTCTCGTCTCGTGAGCCTTTATTTGGGATGGGGTTATCTGTCTTACTGAGCAATGGCATATGGGGGAGTGATTGGGAAACTTGTTTGAAAATTGTCATTATTTTTGCATATTTGTTCCATGTCGTAACACTAGTGGTACAGAAAGTGAACACACTGCGTTTAATGAATTAAATTAAATGGTCTTTATTAGAAAAAATAACTTGGTAATGTTAAGATTTTCTTAAACCATTAGAATGGTAAAAAAATCTTTGTTTGGAAATATGTTACAGTCAGCTTATGTTGCAGTTCTACACAGTGTCATCCTTGAGCGGCTTTCAGATGAATGTTCAGTTCTGTGCACTTCTGAGAATTGAATCTGTCAATAGATATTTTTTCTTATAAATGACATTGGTCTGCCATTTGTGTTTTTCCCACGGTTTGATGGTTCAATTTGAATAGTATTGCAAATCAATGTCACTCATGTTGAGATCCTTGTGTTTCAGGTCTTGCTGCTCTGAGTCCTTCTGATGGCAGCGATGGAATTTATGAAGACCTGAAGTGGAAGTCTGTGCTATGTTGTGAGCTGCTCTTTGCAGTTGACAGTGGTCTTTCAGAACACCAATCTGTTGAACATTGTCAGCTGCTAAATGCTACAAAACTGGAATCCTCTAATAAATCACTCGCCCTTTCTGGTAAATAATTTTTTTTGTTTATTAATTTATGGCTATAACATAAAATTTTACATTTCAGAAATGAAGAAAGATTACATAAAATTACAGTTTTTTTTTTGTCTATGTTTGCAAAAATGGTGGAGTAGCAATAGTTGTTGATAGTCCCAGTGTAACACTGTTCGTAAGAACGGGAAGAAAGGAGGCGGGAACCCGCGAACGTTCAACAAAATTTTTAATCAAATAAATAAACAAACAAT
Organism: Opsariichthys bidens; assembly: GCA_037194245.1. Lineage (NCBI taxonomy): Eukaryota > Metazoa > Chordata > Actinopteri > Cypriniformes > Xenocyprididae > Opsariichthys > Opsariichthys bidens. Next base: position 14,684,841 of record CM074298.1, read on the forward strand.
AAAATGAAAGTAAAATGGCGGCAGTCTCCGTGAGGAACTCCCACACAAACATAATAAAACACAACATAAAACCTCTCTCGTCCTTCACTGTCCTCGCTCCTCTTTTATGGTTCCGAAGCTCCTCTGTGAGAGAAACGAGACCGGTGCAGCACGCAGCTGACGCTCATTATCACTTGTGTCACCAGCCTCGCGCCGTTGTTCCCTCACAACTCTCGCCTGCCCTGCTCGTCACACCCAGTATTGTCGATCTTCTGATTAAACTGATAACATCTAAATGTACTTTTATCGGAGAAGGGCTGTAAAAGCCAATTGATGATTGCTTCACAATTAAATGGCTTTATCTGTGTTTTGTCAGCTTATGCAATATGCATTTGTTTGTTTATGTTTTGATGCCAAGAAATGATCGATATATTGAATTTAAAAATGTTTTCTTGCTCTGTCACGAAAGATAAAGTGTGAAACGATGCGGTGTTAGAATGTTACAACTAGATGCTTAGCAACCGACAACCGATCGCGTGCCTTAGATTCACACTTTGGGCTGTCACAGAAACACTGCACAATGTATGTAAACAGTCGTTTCTGCGTGTGGTAGGAAAAATGTCAAGCGGTGATGGAAAACACAACAATTGGAGTGAAGAGGAGACTGTCATTCTTACCTTTTTATAGTTTGAAAAGTTCATAAAAAAAACCTTTATTACAGTCAGTAATGAGGACGCTCAGTGCTAGAGCCTCTATGTAAACAGGTCACGTTCTGTGTTTGTTCAGTCAGTTGCACTGACACCACAGATATACAAAAAAGGACTTAATCCCGGGGTTTAGGAATATATAGTGTGAAACAGCAGTTTATGAATGCCCAGGATTAACTGTTAACCCCGGGTATGGTATAAGTAGAGTAGTGTGAAACGTGAATAAAAATAGCTCAGGATGCCATTTACATGGGGTTTTGAATGACCCAGGGTTAACTATTTCAAGTGTGAAAAGCCCTAAAAAAGCTGTTTAGTTTATATTTGCATGAGATGACCTTGTTCATTAAATGATGATGTCTTAGCTACAGCTATGAAGAAGAGAGCCTGAGAGGACTGACCCCTCCAGACAAGTAGCATGAGTGCCATACACATGCTAATCAATTCTCATTACTTTCTCTTCTCTGCGATAGGCCTCAGGACAAAGTCTACAAATAAATAGCATTTAAATGGAAAATAAGTTAGGGTTTTCAATCCTATTAAAGTGTAAAGTGACTTTTCAAAAACAAAAGGCATCAACGCAAATACATATAGGTAGATGCTTATTTTTCCGTAACATTTTTTCCCCCATAACATTATAAAGCATTCATGAAATTTAAAGATTAAAGAGAAACATTTTCCCGAGATACTTTTATTAGACTAGTGGATATTAATAAAACTTAAAAACGATCCTGCCAGAATCTGAACTAGACTATGAATTATTGATATTTATTCAGTGCACCGTGTTTGTGTCTTTCGTGTTATTTGCTCACCATTTAATGAGCCTGTGTTCTGACAGGAATAATATGCAGATGTTATTTCAAGAGGCTTCTGATTGCGATAGACTGTGATGAAAGAAGCTAAGGGAATGCAATTTCTTTTCAGGAAACTGTTTGGACATCCTGTGCTGGCTTGAAGGTGAACGGACAAATTTGATCTGCAATGCAAAGAGCCACAGAGCAGCAGCCACTGCCGGTCTGGTCACTGTTAGTCCTCAACAATTATTGTGAGTCCTCTGCTTTCATTCTGCTCTCCACAGAATGCTGATTGGCTGAATGGCTGCTGGTGTATTGCTACTCCCATTTGTGCTTGAATAGGATTCAGGACAAATTAAGTGTGATTGTGTAGATAACGTATAATACATCAAGTCTATACTATAAATGGTCAACTTTTTAATTTTTGTTATTTCATTTTCTCCCTTGCATATAGATAATCTGACTTTTAGTAATCTGAGATTATTTCCCTGCGATAAATATTAACCTATTTTGATCCCAAACAAAGGACACCTATGATGAATTGACTGTTATTTCTATTGTCTTGAGTGCCTTGGAGCCTTAATGTAATGTGTGGTTATTAATTAAGCCTTACTATTTGTTTACCTTTTTTGCTTTTCATTTAAGTCTACAGATGGATATACTTTCAGACAAAAACCATACCACTCAGTGTGTTGGGGAAGATACTGCCATGTGCTCTGTTTCTCTTAATGGCAATGATGCAACTGTCTTGCTGACCATCAGTATATCTGTGAATGGGACTACTTCACTGTCACCGAAGATGCAAATCAGTTCATATCATTTAAGTAAGAATTGCATTTTGATTTACAGTTATTTTTAAGAGGTGTTATCTATCTGTCCATCTATCCATACTTTTGCAGTCCTGTTGCTTGTTTCTGGTTACTGAATAGGAGGTGTGTTCCAGAACAGTGATGGGAATAATGCCAATTTCCCTATTCTTCTGATATCAAAGCAAGACCAGCTATTTATTTTCCTTCGTTCTTGTTCAAGCCGTTTTCCTGCCAGTGGATTGAAATGGAATTTTTACAATGACATGATTAAATGACTTACCAAAAGTCCAAACCTTAAGTCAAGCTCTTTGTTGTCATTGTACAGGTACAATGAGATTGTTTAATAAAGCCACATTTTGTTACATTTAAAATTTGTTACATTTTAAAGGGATGTTCAGAAGGGCCGTGTATACCAATAATTTGGCGATACGATATGTATAACAATACTTTGTTAGAGTGTCCAACTTCCACGCCGGAGACCCGGGTTTGAGTCCTGCACAAAGCAGGGCAAGTGGAACCTGGGTCAGGGGTTACATTGGTGCCGTGACCTGGATGGGAGTGAGATTTAGTGGGGTAGCTAGGCGACTGATGCTTCAGGTTGCAGCCTTTAGCCTCCTTGTTAGAATGTCTGACTCGCATGCCTGAGTCCCGGGTTTGAGGCCCGTACAGAGCGGGGTGAAAAGGACCTGGGTTGCGGTGTTACATAATACTTTAAGAAAGGTGATATATTGTGACATTTCTTGTTTTTTTAGAAAGAGGATGTAATTTTAGAAAAACTATCATAAAGAACACACCACCATTATACATAAATCAGTGGTGTTGCCAGGATTTTTTTCTTGGGGGAGCTAAGGGGGCTTTATTATTACCTTATCAGCTCTTTGAATCAATAACAGTTCATTGAAACCTGACGACTGACATTCCCATAGACATATAGGTGTATATGTATATATTATGTCCATGGAGAGTCCCACCTACTGGCCAAAACAGATAATGAGGTAAATAAAGCAACGCTTATGTGCTTTAAAAAGCATTAAAATTTTTTTAAAAGAGCTAGGTGTTTAGACGTGTTGAACTTAACTTGATAGAAACACAGCGGGGAGAAACTGAAAGTGCAGACGAGGCGCAACGGTCAAGAAATCTGTTTAATGCGTTGTGTTTAGACTGAAAACAACCTTTTCTCATTCATAATGTGAGTGAAAGATCAGAGGTTTACCAAAGTATAGCTACTCACCATTTCCAGATTACAAGAGGACAATACGTCTGTTTTCTTACTCTGAGCTTATCTGATATGTGTCTGATGTCAACGGTTTTTTGGGTCATATTTAATAGTGCTCCATTATTATAGCTGTTGATGAGGGCTATATTTTTGCTATTCGCTAATGCACTCAGTACCTGTGTCATATTTAACATCTGTTTTATAAAGTGCTATATAAATAAACATAACGTGACTTGAGTGGAGTGTCGAATTGCAGAGCTGGTGCAAACATATCAACATCGTTATGATCAGATGCTTTCTTAACAGCTGTTTTCTCAGCGCTGTCATTTTTGTTTTGTTTCTTTTGTTATTGAGACGAAAGCGTGCAGCACATATTTACATATTCATCTAAACGCTGCACTCAGCAGTGCGGATGTTATTTGAGCTCTGATTCAGTGTGTTTCCTGATTATTGAATTTTGGCATGACTTATTTAGCAAACAACATGACTCTTGTTGACTTCCACACTTCTGCTCTGTACATTGCGGTGGGAGCTGGTATAATTCTTACGTAATGTGGCTTTGGTAAACAATCTTGTTGTACTTGTACAATAATAATAAATTATGTCCAAAGTTTCATTTTGTGGGTGAACGATTCCTTTAGGTTTAATTTCAAGAGAACAAGTTGTCCTGATATTTTCACTTCCTTTCTTTCCATGAAGTACATTGAATATTTGTTGGAAAGAGGTAAAACATATCATTATCATTATTATACAGTTCACTTCTCAAATGAAAATTACCCCAAGTTTTACTCGCCCTCAAGCCATCATAGGTGTATAGGACTTTCTTATTTCTGACGAAGTGTAGAAAAATATCCATATTTAACAAGTTATGAGGTAAAATATCCAGCTTCCGCCAGACTGCCTTCCATATTCTTTAAAAAGCTTACCCTGTAAGTCCTACGCCTTCCCTATTCAGCTTGCGGAACTGATTATTTGAATTTGGAAGGTGGTAATTTACCCAAAAATGAAAAGGTTTGAGTAAATTAACAGCAAATGTTTACTTTTGGGTGAACTGCTCCTTTAATATTGAACACACCCTATTAATTTCTCTTAATGGTTCATATTCAGCCAGGCCGAATTAATGCACATGGAACTGGTTTCCATTTGCTGAAGATGTTTTGCCAGTCCTGAAAAATGGGGACTCCCCCATGAAACTGTGGGGTGTAAAGATTTTAAACTGGTGATTTTTCCCTAATTCACACCCTCCACCACTTTTTCACAAAATGCATTGTGCGGATTCCTCATCCTCAGACAACTGTTGAAGAGACTCATGACATCCAATAAAGATGATTTAAAAAAAATATGAATTGTGATACACCATGAGACTTTCCTGCCTTTAGGATGTCTAGACAGAATGGTTGTAGACCTTACAGGCTTTTCAAGAACTTTTCTATGGTCTGTGAAATATTGCTGATATTTAATGGGCATGATGGCTGATCACGATTACTCATAACAGCTCTTATACTGTATAAATACAATAATATATATTTACATATAAAATCATTTATTTTCATTCCAGTTTTCAAATAATAATTTCTGCCTTTCACAGGAAGGCCAGACCCACCTGTCAATCTGCATTACAATGTGACGACAGAAGGCGAAGTAATTTTCAGATGGAGCAGCACACAACCTGACAGTAATGCCATAAATTATGAGATACGATACTCTTCCAATTCCTCGCTTCAGCAGTGGGAGGTAATTGAACTCATTTGTACGTCTGATGACTATGTCGTAATGACATTACAAAGTAATGTTTGTGAGAACTATGTTAAAGGCCTCCACAGAATCCCACTGAAAGTCTTGCAGATTTTCACAGAATCATATTTCCTGCCATACATACAATTCTATACATGCTTGATTTCTTGCATGGTTGATGATTTAAGAATTTTGAATATGCCTGCCAGTAAAAGCTACTTTTAACTAATGATCGAATTTCAATTTGTATGTTTTTGTATCTAAAGTGGGGTCTGGCTCACACATTTTTTGCACCTTTTTAACTAGACTTTAAAACACACAAACATATTGACAGTATCTGAAATGAAAACTCTTTTTCTTCTCAGCTTTTCAGTAGATTTCAGTGTTTAGTAGATTTTTCTTGATTTGTGTATCTCTAAAGTTATACTTAACTAAAAGGGTTTATTTTAGGGCTGTCAAGTGATTAAAAATTTTTTATCTTTGCTATTAATTACTGATGTGGTTATTAATTAACCTAATTAATCCCAATTTAATCGCACATCAATTTTGGCTGAGAAATTACCCCCCAAAGATAATTTGAAGTCATTATTAAGTAAAGCATCAAATAGACATTACAAAGCGTAGCTTCAGAAAGAAATCTTTTATTCAATTCAACATAGAATTTTTTACACATGAACTTTTGGACCATGAAGTTGAATAAATGAGGACTGAATTTTCATTTCTGGGTGAACTATACCTTTAATTGTTTTAATTACTATGGAAATATGAAATTATTTTTAAAATAAAATTAAAAGAAACTCTCTGGCTGTATTTTGATGTCATACACCGATAGGTCTGTGTAGCTCCCCTTCAAGTCCAACAAGTCTTTTATGAAAGGTCCGCTGAATCCTGATTTCACTTGGTTTGTTCATTGTGCGGAGAAGAACAGTTCTGCCTTATCTTTATATTTAATTAGCAAAATTGACAAATAAGACAATATTATGTCTAAAATAACACTATATTAACTTATTTACTGAATTGTTGTATAAAATCAATATTGAAAGAAAACGGCACTTGTGTAATATTGCACTCGTTACTCGTGTGATGTTGCTTAACTCATTTGATCTAAATATGAGACAAAAACTCAAACGGGACATTTTTGCCCCCATATCTTGTTTAATTTTAGGGACTTCATCACACAGTGAGTTGTGGCCCTATATCATATTCGTCATCAATCAACTGTATGTAATGTAATATGAACTACATAGGTCTGGGACAGGGCAAGTGCGTTAAATGTGTTAAAAATGTTAACCTTTTTTTTTTTTTTTCTCTTTTTTTAATATTTATTTATTTATTTATTTATTTTTTACCGTAATTAAATAGTATAATTAATGTGTTAAATCGACAGCCCTAGTTTATTTTTAGATGCAGTAAGATATTGTTGATACATTATATATCTCATCATCTGTCCAAAAGTGAACTGAAAACATGGATGAGATCACTCAGGTTTAACTCATTTAAATGTAATTTACCAGAGATTTAAAGCAATTTGACCTTCCACAATGTCAATGATCTGCTTTTGACCCTTTCAATGTCAAATGATCTCATTGACCTTCACAATGTCAATGGATCTGTGGCTCTTTCAGGTGGTGAAGCTCCGAGGTCGTTCATGGGTGCCTCTGAATGAGCTCAGTTCTGGGATCAGATACAAAGTCCAAGTGCGCTGTCAAAACGACTTCAATTACTGGAGTGAATGGAGCCAACCTTTCTATTTCACAGTAGATGGTAAGGATCTGTAGTACAGAAAAACTTTACTACTTCCCTTCATTCTGTATGTGTATACATTAAATTAATTCAGTTAGATCATAGACACCCTCACATTTAATGACTCATCAGTTATAGGCAAAGAGTAAATGTATGCAAATACTGACATTTGTTAAAGTACTTAATACATCGCTGCCTGATATCCTGTTCTCAACAACAGAGTGCACAGGTTGAGACATTTACCCTAACATCATTCCAAGTCAAAAAGCGGCTTTTAGTGTATGTCAGACTTCATGCAAATGAGTGCTTTTGCTGTTCCAATTATATCTATCTTTCAGATAGATTTATTGTCTCCTCTAAGCCTCCACTTTGAGTTTGATAATTACATTCAAACCTACTCTTTGCTACTCTGAATCTGAATAGTACTTTGACTTGTTGCTATGCACTCACAAAATCTCTTTGAGTTGTTCTCTAAAAGATGAATTCATTTCGCTCTCCATTTTCCGAATTAATTACGATGATAAACAATGTTCAATGTTTTAAAAACGCATTAATATGCCATTATCTTAGAAATTGAGGACAGCCATTGCATTTGCCAAGGTATAGGGTATTTGCATACTTATCAGTCTTAAAGCAGATGTAAATGTAGTTAAATGTAGTTTTAGCAGGTTATTGAATATGGCAGTGTTAATGTATTTAGTCTTGGCAGATTGGATCTGTTATGCTTCTGCTGATTATTATTGCTGCAGAGCAATATGGACTTGCTACTGCTGATAGATACACAGAAATACTGCTGTGAGCATGTAAGATATTCTGCTGCTGCATAAGTAGACATGCATAAATCACAGATCTAGACGGGTGGAGCTAGGGGAGGTGGAGGGTTTCAGTGGAACTGCTGTAGGACTAGCCTACAGAACATACTGAACCAGACTATTTAAATGTTAAGCAAGCCAATCATTGGCCATGACCAATCAGCTTGTGCCGTGTGGTAGTGGTGTGATTGCTTGCAGATTGTATCAGCTTGCAATCAAATATGAACCTCAGATAACTGAACTAGAAATATAAACCGATTTTAATGTCAAAATGGTGGATGTGGGTGTATCCAAAACCCCCAGTTTAAAATAAACGTTGCAATAGTCTTAAAATTATTTTACATTTTTATATTCATTCTCAGATGAGAATAAAGTCATGTATTGTAAGTGTTTACGCGGCCACAGTATGTACTGTCCTTGAGTGCTTTACCTTGTCATCATTGGGTTTATTATAGTAATTTTCTGATTCCTCCTATAAATAGTTTGTTGCTAAAAGCCTTCATAATTCAAACGGAACACCTGATCGTATATTAAAACTCGAATGCTTGGCATCATGTTAAGTCTCAGGCCAATAAAAGATCCTTAAATTCATTGAAATTGAATGTGACCACTGTATGTATCTTTAGAGGCTGTAAAAGGGACAAATGGCTAAAACGTTACATACTGATTCATACTCAAGTTTTAGGGAACATAACATTTAGTTTAGATACTTCTCAGCTGCTATGAGTTTTTGTAAAGGTCGAAACATGGTTTATTAAATGTGTGCCACACACACCTGCACACACACGTAAACCTCGCCTTAGAGTGACTCAGTATTATGAAATATGCATTTTTTGTAACCTGAATAAAGCAACCTGAGGGAAACTTCTTGCCTGAGGTGAACGGCTTGCATATTAACACTCCCCCATAGTGGAATAGTTTCATTTTTCTGCCTAGCCAAATTCTATCACTAATCAGGTGGGTGGTTTTTCTGTCTTATCTTGCTTTTAAATACCCACACCACAGCGGTGCCCATGAATAATATTAGATTAGTTATAACAATTGAGTGCATTATCCAGTCTGAGATACTGCTGCCAACTAATGCTGTACTTAGCTCCACTTTGAGCTGTCTGCATATTAGTTAATGTTTCAATTGTTTCAGCTTGATTTAACGTCATGATGCAGCCATAAAAGACTTGTATTAATTTTGTCTCTGTTTTCCTCCTTGGATACATTAGCCACATTGCACCTGCTATTTTGCATGTGTTTTTAAGCTTTTCAAGGCAGTTCACACTTTGTTCTTCTGATATGGTAGTTGGGTTATATATTTTCAGAATCCATGCTGTGCAAGTCACCATGGCAACTAGGCTTCAGGTTGTTCACTATCATTACAATAAAACAGCTTTCTCATTGCTGCAAGGGACCAAGATCAGAAGGGGAGAAAATAAAAATCAATACAAGAGTGAATCTCTTAACACCTGACATGTTATTTTTCATCCTAAAATCAAAAGAGACATTTTGGCATCGTGACATTAATTTCTTGGAAATTAAGCATAAAGATTATTAATGTAATGAAAAATGTATATTTATATGATGATGATGATTATTATATTCTTTCAGTTGTAACATTTTTTGTGTCTGTAATTTACGCTGCAAAAATTTTTGTGTAATACAATAATTATTACTGTATTACACTGTACACGGTTGGGAATTTAAAGAAATCATAATCAAGAATAATAATAATGACAAAAAAGTAAATTAAGCTGTTCAGATGCATTGAGATATTAATAATTTTGAAGGAAATATGGTGAATTGTTACGAAAATACTGCCACTACGGAATAAATGTTAAAAACATGAGTTTAATTTTCTTCATGCAGAATGTGATTTTTTTTCTGTTTTTTCTGTATGCCACATGTAAACTTTTCTAAAGTTTGGTTTATTTATTTGTATGTGTACTGCTCAAAATGCCTGCTTTAGTTTTTTTTCTCTCTATCTTTCTCTGCTCCTCAAAGTCAGTTACATCCCAGCTGAAGTCTTCACGACGCCCGGTTCAGAGGTAACGGTTTATGGCGTCTTCCACAACCGCAGCTGGAGTGCGAGTAAAGCTGTGTGGCTGCTGAACGGCCAGGTGATTCCGGAAAGCCAGTACAGTGTAATTAATGAGCAGGTTAGCGCCGTCACTGTGAAGATGGATCAACCGGGGTTTGATACCCTGATGTGCTGCCACCAGTGCGAAGAGAGGTTCGAATGCATGATTGCCTATGCCAAAATATACACTGAAGGTGGGCTATGAATTATGGAGGATATCTTTAACCAGACAGTTAATAGATTTACGCTCGTTTGAAAATCGAGACATTTAAAAGGGGCTCTTTTCTTCAGGGATGTTTAATGCAGACATTACCTGCCAGAGCAAGAATTCAGAGGTGGATACTTTGAGCTGTGAGTGGAATAAAAGTGCTTGGGCACAGGTCAGATTCCTTTACAGGTATGACCACAATCATAGCTCGTCCGTTTTCTATTCCAGTCAGATTGTTGGTTTAACAGATGCTAAAGATCTTAATTTTTGTTATAGACGATATACATCAATATGTGAGACCATATCAAAGATGGAGGGCACTGAAGAAGCTGAAGAAAACATGTCTTTGGTCAAGGAGTGCCCAGATGGAGTAGGAGACCACAAAGAATGCAATTTAAGCAACATTAGCCTCTTCTCTTGCTACAAAATCTGGTTGGAAGTGGAAGGAGGACGTGGCAAAGTGAGATCATTTCCTGTCTATGTTGCACCCATTGACTGTGGTGAGTTCCAAACTTGTTGTTTTCTTTTTTTAATCATTTTTACAGTGCAATTTATTCCTGTTATGGCAAAGCAGCCATTTAGGCTTTAGTGTCGCATGATCCTTCAGAAATCATTTTGATATGCTGATTTGGTGCTTCTACGACATTTCTTATTACACAGTTGAGAAAGGTTGTGCTGCTTAGGGTTGTTGTGGAAAGCATCATATATTTTTTTTTCAGGATTCTTTGAATAGAAACAACAGCATTTATTTAAAGTATTTTTTGCTTTGTAAAAAAGGAAATGTCCATGCTGTCACTCTTGCCGCTCTGTTTGTGTTGTAAAATGAGTTGAATATAATTTCCCTCTGTCTTTTCCAGTGAAACCATCTCCTCCCTCAATCCTTAAAGCGATCACTTTGCCAAACTCAACCTTGCACGTAATGTGGAAGCGTCCCGATTTACCTGTATACGACATGCAGTATGAGCTGCACTTTGTAGCTTTGCGTGGAATGGCAAATACGCAATGGAAGGTAAGAAGAAGTTTCTGGAATCTGGGGTCTCAGGTGGACAATGAAACCAGAAAGCTGATCTGGTCTGATTAAAAAATCCAAGTTAAATGTTCCTCTTATTATGTCCACTTCTTAGAAATTCATTTTCAATTTATCCTTTTTGGTTTTCAGAAGGAAGATGGTTACTTTCTGTACTCCTGGGCAATTTTCTGTGGCATTTACAGATGAGTGTTATTTCCCTTACAGGTCATCGGTTCTCTTTTGGAACCACAGGCAGAGATTCAAGTTGAAGATTCTTGTGTTCAGTTTGAAGTACAAGTTCGCTGTAGAAGACTGAGTGGCACTGGATACTGGAGTGACTGGAGCAAGAGTCACACTTCGATTGTTTATAACAGGAAAGGTAAGGCTATCTATTTTAGTTATGCTACTATTATTATTTTATGTAATACAAAAGCCTTAATTTTCTCCTGATCTCAAAATAGCAATAGTTGTTGTCTATTAATATTAACTTAATTTCCTCACAAAAACAGAAATGCATTGCTCACCATTTCTCTGTCAAACATCATTCTATAACCATGCAGACGTCCCTCGAGCTGGCTGACTGTGAAATTGACCGTATATTCAGAGTGACTATTGTGTTGATGATTGGTCTGAAATAGTTCAGACATTTGAGAAGAATTAAGACACTGAGTCTCTGGTGAAAGAAATAGCTTTTGTTACTTCTAGATAAAACAAAAACAAGAAAAAACAACTTTTAAATTAAAACCGAGAAAACAATTTTGTTAGGTAGAGATCACAAGGAAATGAAGTTGAGATTTCAAGAATGCAAATTTTGTTGTGTGGAAATCAGAAGGAAATTAAGTCAACATCTCGAGAACACATCTTTTGTTATGTGGAGATCACAAGAAAACATTACTTCCTGTGAGCTTTTTGTATTTCAATAGATTCTTTTTAATTATTTTTTTGCATAGTAAAATAATACCTTTAGCTGAAATTTGCCCTTTTTGCCAAATAATTTTGTCAGATAACCAAGCTTAGTTTTTGTTCTTCCCTTATATTTAAAATATTTAAGAAGTATAAAATATTTTCCTTATATTTTGATGGTTTCATTGACTTGCAGGATCAAAATAAATAAAAAAAAAATCCCCCCTAGAGATCGCTTTTTTGCCACCATTGTGTAACATAAAAACAAAAAAATTAAAAAAGGGCTTTTATTTTTTGCTGAAATCATTCCGTCCATGAAAACATTTTTTTTGACAGATTTATTGTTAAATAGCTTTGGGTTGTCTATGCGTTTCTAAGTTACAACATCTTCCAGTTGGAAAAATACATAGGAAATTTATCATATACCATCGACGACAAGGTATTCGAGAAGAAAAACTCTATTAAGTTAGATATTGCTTAGCAGTATTTGTGATGAAACCCACAGTACTTATTGTCATTATATATGACAACAGCATAAAACAAATGCTAAATCAATGAAGAAAGCTAAACCTGGAACTGTTGAAAAGAATGTGCAGCTGAAGCCTGCTATCTGTTAGAAAAGATATAAAACAATAAAGAAAAAAACAATAAAACAGAAGAAACCATTCTTTCATTTTGGCCTTGATAGCCCATGCGATTCTTCACTTATTCTGAACACCTGCTTCATAATAGCCATCTGTATGCATATGAGTCAGGATGAGTACTTTTGTCATTTGTGAAAACTTTTAAGTATAAGTATGTGAAGTATACGTAATATTTAGAAGGATGAATTTAGAGGGCTGTTCAGAATAACAAAAATATTTGACTTAAATTTTTTTTCAAATTTTTATTGTCTTACATTTCATTATATGAAACTTACAGAAACCCTGAATATGAATTACTCAGTGGTTTAATTTGTCAGGGTTATGGTAATCATTTAAATGGCTCTGCATATATTAATTGGCTTTGTCCTCACACTGATAATGTTTTGAATAGAACAGAATAGCAATAGAAAATCCATTAAGATTAATGGAAATTGCACCACACATCATCCACCATGGTTTCCTAAACTGCAATTGCTAAGGTGAAGATCAATATGTGCATGCAACACCATTTGTCAGTTCTTCACAGAAGCTGTCTAAAATCTTTACATTGGTGCAGAAGTGTGTCGTGGTGCCACAACTCATGCTTAGACATTTTTCAGAAGAAACTATTAACAGATTGCCACCAGCATTTCAGGTTATTATCAGTAGTTCTTATGTTACAGTAAGTATCATGTTGAAATTTGACATACATTCTTTCTTAGGTAAGGGAAGACTTAACTGGAGGTTTTTAGTCAGAAGCTAGAGACAGTTTTCTAGTAAAAAAAAAGAAGAAAAAAAGTGGCAGTCATAGCCATAGACAGTGCTTCAACGTACATTATGGTGACAGCAATTCGGCTGATCCAAGTCGTGGCTCATGGTCCTTTCCCGATCCCATTCTCCTCTCTCTCTTGTTTCCTGTCTTTCTGGGATTGTCCTGTCCAAATAAAGGCAAAAAGTCCAAAAATATCTTATTTACTAAACGAAAAAATGCTTAATGTCTAATTATGAGTTTAATTAATTTTTTAGTCAAGCCTATGGACACTAAAAAAGTTTGGGATCAGTAATTTTTTTTTAAAAATCTTTTTGTTGTTGTTTTTTTTGGTTTTTTTTTAAAAATCTGTTTCAAATATTTCAAATAAATGCTGTTGGTTGAAATTTGTATTCATCAGAGAATCTTAAAAAAAAAAAAAAAAAAAAAAATCGTATGTATCTCCGTTTCCACCTAAATATTAAGCGGCACAACTGTTTTCAATATTAACAATAATGTCAGTTGAGCACCAAATCAGCATATTATAATGATTTCTGAAGGATCATGTGACACTGAAGACTGGAATAATGAAAATGAAAATTCACCTTTGCCTCCACAGGAATAAATTATATTTTAAAGTATATTAAAATAAAAATGTTATTTTTGTAAATGTATTAATATATCTCATATTCCTGTTTTTACTGTCTTTTTGGTCAAATAAATGCAGCCTTGGTGAACATAAGAGAATTCTTTTAAACAAAAACTGTTGATCCCAAACTATGCCATTACCCTCTAATTCCCCATCCCCTTTTTTGTTTCCGTAATAAAAACGGAGCATAAGACCAAAAATTAAATGCGACACAATGAGACATGATCTATTAAAAAGACCACACTCTATTTCAGCTTTAATATACTTTTTTTGAACATAAGATATAGTGTCCTGCAAATATTCATGACTGTATGGCCTTGTCATTTCAGCACCAGAGATGGGACCAGACTTCTGGCGCATTATCCAAGAGAATCCTGTCAGGAGTGTGACAAATGTCACACTGATCTTTAAGGTTGGTAAAGACTTGATTGACTTGATTTAGCAGCAAAATGATTGTCATGTAAAAAATATTTTTTTCTTTTCTTTCTTTTTTTTTTTTTTTTTAGCAGCCTGTCCTGGCTGGAGATCCATATAGTTGTGTGGAGGGTCTCGTGATTGAACACCAGGCCTCAGGTGGAGCTGTGTGGTCCAGTGAAGCATCCTTGGATAAGTTTCACTCATTCCAGTGGAGGAAGGAAGAGCAGACAGTCACCGTAAAGTCTCGCAATGCTTTGGGCATCTCTTCACGGAATAGCAACATGACGCTGTTACATCAACCCAAGCGTGAGCTGACATGCTTCATACCTTTCCTGTAACATCACACAAAATTATATCACATTCAGTCCAATTCATTTCCAATGTTTCTTTCGTTTGATTGCCAAGGAGTTTAGTTTGCCTTCGAACAAAATATGTGTCTGTTTATGTACCTATTTTAAGGATGGTGTTTTAATTCATCCGGCCCTAAATTTTATGGGTAATTGTTTTGATAGAAGCTTGATGTTGTTTTGTTGGTGAAAGGGGTTGTTGGGGAAGAAGGTTTGGATTAGTTATTACATATATACAATGAAAGATAATGGGATACTCTGATATTTTGTTCCTGATTGTTATCTGTTCTTGCACATAAAAAAAATAAAGATAATGTCCTCCTTTTCTTTTTTAGGGCGATGTGTACGTTCATTCAGCGCAGTTGCGAATGCCAGCTGTGTGCATCTCTCCTGGAGCCTGTTAGCTGATCAACCGATGCCTCAGTCATTTGTCATCGAATGGTTAGACCTGAACAAAGACCCTGAACAGGACGGCTCTCTAATCGAGAGGTTACAGTGGGTCAGAGTTCAGTCCGCATCAAGGGATCTCTCTCTTTGCCGTATGTTATTTTTGTTGATATTATAACAAAACATTCTCATTATTTCTTCTGATTTTCACATCAAAATATGACAAAAATAAAAAAAGAGTTCATCTTTAGCAGTATCATTTGTTTTGTACAGGTCGTTTTTATGGCTCAGAGGAGTTCACATTGTATCCAGTGTTTGTGGATGGTGAGGGGGAGCCGGTTCGATACACTGGTGGGTTTTACAGCTGTGACATTAACTAATTCATTGACGTCATCATGTGATCAATCAACCAACCAAAGCCATTTTTACACACATTTGGTATTTGGCAAGTGGACCCTGTTGACGTACATTGCAGTTTTATCTAAAATATTAATTTGTTGACTGACAATTGTGCTCATATTATTCAAATAGCTGTCTTAATCTAAAGAAAATGTATGAAAATCATACTGATTTGAGCAAAAGATGTTTAAATCAAGTGTATTTTGTTTTTGTTTTGTCCTCCAGCTACTAGGGCCGACCCTGCAGCATACATACTGCTACTGATCATTGCGTTCCTGTCAGTGGTGCTGTTTGTCACACTTTTGATGTCACAAAACCAGTAAGACCCACAACTATCTTCTCATGGTCATGATAAACATATTTACAGTATCATAGGTTTTGTCTCCGACTAGAGTGCCCAGTGAGGTACTGCAGGGTCTGCCAAACATCTCAAACTGATTCTGTGCAAAAATTAAAATAATCTAGGGCTGTCGATTTAATGCTTTAATTTAATTAATTAGTTATGGAAAAATAAGTTGAAATTCGAATGCTTTGACGCTTTTAACGCACACGCCTTGCCCCATACCCAAGTAGGTCATCTTGCATTTTATCCAGTTGATTGGTGAGGAACATATGAAGCAGGGAAACAACTCACTGTGTGATGTAGCCTATAGAATGCCCCTAAAAACTGTATGATTTTTTTCCCATATTCATATCATCTGAAATAGTTAACCAATATTACATGAGTAACTAGCTCAATATTGCAAGTGCTGGTTTTGTCCCGAATAAGTGCAAATATGATATTGATTTTATTCAACAGTTCAATCTAACAGTTCAGTCAACAAGAAGTTAATATTGTGTTTTTGCCTATGAAAATATTACCTGTAATGCCAGAGAAGAACTGTTGTACATCTCTGAGCAACACACAGCGGTGTTTCGTTTCTGAATGAATCAGGGCAATCAGCGTTTTAATTCAATGGCACATTCTTAAAGAGAACCATTTAACATGGGTATTTTCAAATCCGCAGCTTTTTCTGTGTGGTTTGGCCATTCGTCCACACGCAAACGCGGTATCCGGTAACTGAAACCGAACATTTTTGAAAACTCCTGCCAGGGTGAAGATTTTTAGCAACTTTGGTTACAACGCTGTGGTGTAGATGGTGACACCGGAGATTTTGCACCACTGTTTCCTTGTTTACGTGAGGCGAGTCTGTGCAATGAAGGACGTAGCCAAAATATTGCTGCTAATAACTGTGCTAACAGGGCTTATAACATGTATACAGATAAACAGATCTCCAATTATATCGCGGAACAGAGGCGTCAGAACACAGGCCACTGCCTATGACAATATTTTATTTTTACTTTTAATGAATATGTCTCATTCTATTGTCTGGTTTATGGAATTAATAATAATAAAAATAATATTAGTTACTTACTTTCATTCCTAAATGAATTAGCCATTTGAACAAATCAATGAATGAATGAATAACCCAATGACTTAATAATTTAGACATTTACTGCAACCTACTGGCAGTTTTAGTTTATTATTTAGAGTGTTTCATTAAATATATATAGATAATTTCATATTTTGGGATTAGTTTGCCCAAAAGTGTAAATTAACAGGATTTTAATTTACTCATTCTAATGTCGTTTTAAACATGTATTACCTGTATGTCTTTCTTTAGCGGAACATAAAAGAAGATATTTTAAGGAATGTTTATCAAACTGTTTTGGTCTGTAAATATATCTAAATACCAATTCAGATGCAGCTTCTGAAAAAAAAAGAGGCTGTTAAAGCCTATAAGTTTGTGTAATAAATTCTATGTTGAATCAAATAAAATATTTCTTTCTAAAGCTACTTTTTGTAATGTCTATTTGATGCTTTTATCATTTAACACAATAATGACTTTAAATGATCTTTTAGGGGTCATTTCTCAGTCAAATTTGAAGTGTGATTAATTTGCGATTAATTAGATGAATTAACCATCATGTAATTAGTTAGATTAAAAAAATGTAGTCGATTGACAGCCCTAAAATAATCGTTAAATCAAAATGTATTAACTTCATAGCAAAGCTGATCTTAAAAAGCTTAAAGGTTTGATAAATGTTTTGGTCACATTAAAATGAATTAAAGGTTAAATTATAATGGGCAAGTATATGATTCAATAATAAGTATTTAATTGCTTTGCAATGCAACTATCATGACAAAGTATGTACTGTAAATGCATGAATATACATACCATGTTATTATTGCCCGGCCTTAATGCAACACTCAGTTTTTCGCTCTGGTGCTCTATTCATCAATTGATAGTTGATAAATAAGGCTAAAACTTGCCTGGAAGAAAAATCCTTCAAAAACAGTGAAGTCAGATCTGTTTATATACCTCGGTTACCTTTATTCTAGCAGAACACCACATTAAAAGATTTAAGATGTTTGTTGGAAGCCACAGTGTATATTGATTTTATAAGACAAGTTTAAATTAAAGGGAGGCATTGCTGCTTTGTATGGGATTTTGCTTGGTTCTATTGAATGTCAGACATAAAGTACATAAATGGGTTTACAGCGTGAATAAGAAAGGCAATGCACTTGCTATAGTGATCATTCTTAGCAATAGTATAGTTTGCTTGAAGGTAAATATTTCACATGTTCTACCAGAGATAATTACCAAGGTAACTAATACAATCATAGTATTGCTCAACTGTTTAGACTTGATTCCATTATAATATTGTGACTACGGTATGTGTACCACATTCCTATTTAGCCAATTTAAGGAGTGGCTGCAGTGCATTTCATTACAGTTTAAACCTTTTTTTTGGTCAGTAAATTTTTTTAATGCTTTTGAAAGACATTTCTTCACCAAGGCTGCATTTGCTTGATCAGAAATACAGTAATATTTAAAATATAATTATATTTCATTTGATTTATTTTATAATGTAAACTCCCAGTCTTCAGTCTCTCATGATTCTTCTGAAATCACTAAAATATGCTGATTTGGTCCTCAAGAAACATTTTTGTTTTATTACCAATGATGGAAAAAGTTTTGTAACATTATAAATGTATTTACTGTCAATTGAATGCATCCCTGCTAAAGAAAAGTTCTAACTAAAAAATACATTGTTGGTGATAACATCTGGATCTACTTTAGGCTCTGTTAACAACATTATATAGTGGTCATTTTTTTTTGGTTTGGAGTGTTAAAGAAAATGTTTTTTTTTCTTTTTTCTTTAAATTAACACAATCCTGCTAACTATCCTATAATCCATCATCTTACAGGATGAGAAAACTCATGTGGAAGGATGTTCCAAATCCCAACAAATGCTCCTGGGCCAAAGGAATGGACTTCAGGCAGGTCAGTGTGACCAACTGTCAAGTAAAAAATTTGCATCCAGTGACAGAAGATTAGACCATTTTTGGATGGTGTGTCTGTTACTGTATTTACTAATCTTCATTAACATTAGTTAATGAAAATACAGTTGTTCATTGTTTGATCATGTTAGTTCACAGTGCATTAACTAATGTTAACAAGATTTTAATAATGTATTAGTGAATGTTGAAATTAACATTAACAGATATTAATAAATGCTGTAGAAGTGCAGTTCATTATTAGTTCATGTTAATGAACCTTATTGTAGAGTGTTACCGATATTGTTATATTTTGAATGCAAGTGAATGATGGATTTGAATAAATCAGAGTACACAGTTTTTATCATCTAATAGAAGACCATTGTTTGTATTGGACCATTGCTTAGTTAATAAATGAAAACATAAACTTTTTTTTACACTTGAATGTTGACATACATATTTCAGGCATGTAATCAATCAGTTTTATTGAATTTTTCTGTAAAGCCGCTTTGAACGATGTGTATTGTAAAAAGCACTATACATATAAACATTAATTGGACAGAATTGAATAGAAAATATAGATCCGAACAAATTTTTGTAAGGAAAATTGGGAGGAGAAACTGTTTTAACACTTTCGAAATACATTTAACATTATATACATTACACATAATACATTAAACACATTTCCACAACATTTCTGTTTCTTGCTCGTTGCAGACTGACACCATGGACAACCTGTTCTCTCACTCAGAGGGTCTCACTGCCTGTCCACTGCTGCTGGTCTCTGAGAGCATCTGTGAGGTGGAAATCATCAAGAAATGTCATCCTCTCATGCTTGAACACGAAAAAGACAATCAAGTGCTCCTTTATAACTCTGGAAACAAGGCAAACACTGGCTCTGCCTGTCTTGGAGACTCCTCTGAACCTTTATCACTGGAGGCTTCCACTGCCGCTGCTACCCCAGAAACATCAGGTCAGTCCTCAGTGACATACTCGACCGTTCTGCTCTCCGATCAGCCCGCTCTCCTTCGGAAGCAGCAGGAGAGTCTGAGCAGCTCCAGCGACGAAGGCAACTTCTCCGCCAACAACTCAGACATTTCTGGCTCCTTCCCTGGAGGACTCTGGGACCTGGAGAACCACGTGTGCTCCGACAACACCAATCCTCGCCATTCCAGCTCCTACAACTCCGTGGAGGAGTTCTCGGAAACATCAGAACAAGATTATGAAGCATCGGAAAGCACTGGTGTTGCCAAAGACCTCTACTACCTTGAGATGAATGAGGAAGAGAAGCAAGAAGAAGAAGAGGATATCGAGGAAGCGCTGGATAAGAATGAAATAGTTATGAAGGTGGATGCCAGGCCTCTTCTGGAAGGCAAAAGTTCCACAGCCGTCAGTTTCAATAATGTATCTCACAGCATTCCGCTTTATCTGCCTCAGTTTCAAACTGAACGCATTAATCCACCCTGAAATAATGAGAACAGCACCACCTGGTGGTAATATGGGATAATGTTATTCTTCACTGGATGGAAGTCCATAAAATGCCTTTCCATTAGGGCTGTGGGGGGGATCTAATTGCATTTTTTATTTTTTATTTTTTCTGAAAAGTTTTTTGTGACTGCTATTTAAAAGGTCTGGTTTCATAGGCAAGGGTTAAATTAAGCCAGGACTTTGGTCTTTTGGACTTTGTTCAATTAGGACATTTAAGTAGCTTTTATACATTTGAAAAAACATTACTGGTGTTCATCTTGAGACAAAACAATGACATATATTAAGATAATTCAGTGCAAGTTGCTTTCAGCTAAAAGCACTCAAACATGCATTTTAGTCTGGGACTAGACTTAAGCCCTGTCTGTGAAACCGGGACATTTTTAATTTTCTTTTCTCAAGGCTGCACGATTTGGGGAAGAAAATCTATTTGCGAATTAATTTTTTTATATAATTTTCCGATGAAATTAAAGCTTGAGTTTTTTTTGGCTAAAAATTGTGATTATACAGTATGACTATAAAATATAGTATTACAATAAACTAAAGATTATTATTATTAAGTATAAATTAATGCTATTATTAATATTACATTAACAATAATTAAGAATTATTGTCAATTTAATATTTCACTGTAAAATAAAAAGTACAAGGAAAAATGTAATAATAATAAGAAGAAGAATTTATTTTACAGTACAACTATAAAAGTATATCTCATTACATTTCAAGTACATTAATGGCTGTCTTAATTTCTTCATTTTCAAAAATTAAGACATCAACTACTGGGAAAACTGCACAAAGTCCTTGAAGCTTCTCTTTTCTTGACGACAGTCAGCTTCTCATTACAAGTTTGGGAAGATTGTTGGTGCAAGCTGTGTTTTTACACAACACATGTTATAAGGGAACCAAGCACAGAGCAAATGCAGAGATTGTATGGAGCGGCATTTATTGAAACAATGAAACCAGATCATGAGCTGCTTGTGTGTAAAAGATCAGACTCTTTGGCTCCTCACTCTGAAACATGCAGCCAGCGCATATTTATTTAATTAAATCGCAGCCTGATGATGGCACTACGCCACATTGCGATTTTGGTTTTATTTCAGTTATTCGTGCAGCCCTACTTTCAACCCTCAACCTATATCCACCAATATGTCCCATTATCTTGAGTAAAACAACCAAAACATTGTCAGGTTTTACCTCCTACCAGCTGAGTGTTTCAGATGACTCTTTTATGATTGGTTTGACTCACCTCTAATATACATTTGAAGGTTTACAACCAGATTTCCCAAGCTCAGTTGATAAGGGCAAGTTTATTCTCTGAATGTCTCTGATGGGTTGATGATCAGCCTGTCATTGCAGGAACTCGTTGCTTTGCACTTTCATCACACTGAACATTTTGTAAGTGTCTGAAGGCTGAAGTCAAATCTTATGAAGACCACACTAACTGGAATGAAGTGCTTTCGAAGGAAGAGACTGATGAACGAAGGACTTAATTTACTCTCAGTGTGGTGGTCATGGTCACAGTCACGCTTTAGTGGCTGTTTGTGCATTTCCGGTGCTTCATTAAGTCCAGCTTAAAAGACTTTTTAAGAGGTGTCCATCTAAATATCAGCTTTGTGAAGGAATAGCTTCTCATGTCTGCATTTACATTGGGCTTATTCATTCAATATGAATGTATTTTTTCTCAGTGAGGTCTGTGTTCTTTGGAAACTCAAATATTTTGAGTCAACAAAATGTCATCTAATTTCAGTGTATGTTCATTTTTGATGAAATGAGGGTGAATTTAACTAAGTTAATAAAACTAGTTAAATATATATCAATCAGTAAGAATGTGTGTACAGTATACGCGTATTGTCTATTTTTCTGGTCAGAATAAACTATTTATTGCAGCTAAGGTCAAATGTTGTTTGTTTTCTTCGATTTTCATTGGTTACAACATTTCTAATTTGTTTTAAGAATCAAAGCTTTTATCCATCTGTCCGTTTACATAAATCAGGCCTGCCGCCTTTATCAGTGAATGTGTTTGCCTTGAGAATACCATTCCATTAGATGACTGATTTCAAGAAATAAATATTTAAGAAAATAAAATGAACAATCCAAATAAAGAGGATTACTATATTTCTCTGCAAGTTCCGACTTCCGCTCATAAATGTAGTGAGATTTTAACTAAATTAATTTACTTAAAGCAACCAAGAATCAAATGGACAATTTTTGTTTTGTTTTTGCTTTTTATGAAATGCTACAATATTATAAACAATCTGTACAAATCATTGTGTTTTTTAAATGTACTCTCCTAATCAAAATAACTCTGCCTGTGTCCGAAATTTCCCCCATAACCTTAAATAGGGCACTATTTGAGGGGACACCCGTTTGTAGTTGTGTCTGAAACCATAGTGGACATCCCATAATGCTAGGGATGTACACATGGGCCTGTCCACATACCCACAGTTACGGTCTTTGCACTGCAAGTGAAAGTAGCCTTATATTGTTGCAAAAAGTGTTTACAGAGCTTCATTTGGATTTTCAATACTTTGCATTTTAAAATAAAAATGTGCAAAACTTTGTTTTACTACCAAATATATGTAATATCTAATCAATTTAACGTAAAGTGAAACCGTATATGACATCAAAGTACAGCAAGAGTAAATACTTTGATATCATATACGGTTTGGTACTTTGATGTCATACACCAACTTCAAGTCAAACACACTTAATGCCTATTAATCTGCAGAGGTCAGGTTTTTACAAGCTGAAAACACGTAATTGTGTTGTGGCTTTATTTCGTTGCGTTCTGGGTTTATTTCCGTTGTGTTGTGGCTTGATTTCGTTGTGTTGTGAACTTGTGTTTGCATTTTAAATTTCTTTGTGTTGTGCAGTACTGGACCACCGTATGTTTCAGTCGCTCTGATTATATTTTGCATGGTTTATAGGGATGTAACGGTATAATCAATATCATAGTATCGCGATAGCAAATTGTCGCACGGCTGTATGAAATGATGGGTCTTCCAGGCAAAAAGTGTGGGTTTTTTTTCAGCCCAGTGGAGCAGAATGGAAGAAAGAGGTTAACCGTGACATTCAAATCTGCGTTTGCGCTGCAGTTGAGCTAGAGAGAGGTGTCATGTTTATATACACTCACCTAAAGGATTATGAGGAACACCTGTTCAATTTCTCATTAATGCAATTATCTAATCAACCAATCACATGGCAGTTGCTTCAATGCATTTAGGGGTGTGGTCCAGGTCAAGACAATCTCCTGATCTCCTAACTGAATGTCAGAATGGGAAAGAAAGGTAATTTAAGCAATTTTGAGCGTGGCATGGTTGGTGGTGCCAGACGGGCCGGTCTGAGTATTTCACAATCTGCTCAGTTACTGGGATTTTCACGCAGAACCATTTCTAGGGTTTACAAAGAATGGTGTGAAAAGGGAAAAACATCCAGTATGTGGCAGTCCTGTGCGCGAAAATGCCTTGTTGATGCTAGAGGTCAGAGGAGAACGGGTCGACTGATTCAAGCTCATAGAAGAGCAACTTTGACTGAAATAACCACTCGTTACAACCGAGGTCTGCAGCAAAGCATTTGTGAAGCCACAACACGCACAACCTTGAGGCGGATGGGCTACAGCAGCTGAAGACCCCACCGGGTACCACTCATCTCCACTACAAATAGGAAAAAGAGGCTACAATTTGCACAAGCTCGCCAAAATTGGACAGTTGAAGACTGGAAAAATGTTGCCTGGTCTGATGAGTCTCGATCTCTGTTGAGAAATTCAGATGGTAGAGTCAGAATTTGGCATAAACAGAATGAGAACATGGATCCATCATGCCTTGTTACCACTGTGCAGACTGGTGGTGGTGGTGTAATGGTGTGGGGGTGTTTTCTTGGCACAGGCCCCTTAGTGCCAATTGGGCGTCGTTTAAATGTCACAGCCTACCTGAGCATTGTTTCTGACCATGTCCATCCCTTCATGACCACCATGTACCCATCCTCTGATGGCTACATCCAGCAGGATAATGCACCATGTCACAAAGCTCGAATCATTTCAAATTGGTATTCTTGAACATGACAATGAGTTCACTGTACTAAAATGGCCCCGACAGTCACCAGATCTCAACATCACATCTTTGGGATGTGGTGGAACGGGAGCTTCGTGCCCTGGATGTTCATCCCACAAATCTCCATCAACTGCAAGATGCTCTTCAATCAATATGGGCCAACATTTCTAAAGAATGCTTTCAGCACCTTGTTGAATCAATGCCACGTAGAATTAAGGAAGTTCTGAAGGCGAAAGGGGGTCAAACACAGTATTAGTCTGGTGTTCCTAATAATCCTTTAGGCGAGTATATAAACAGCTTCACAATCTTTTCAAACACACAGTATCATTATTTCTGTTACAAATATTCCAGTTATCACAGACGTATACAAAAGTTTATGATTGAGATAAATGCTGATGTCTAGGTTTCCAGAATAAATCACCTTTTGAAAGTGCTTTAAATGCTCAGATGAGAAGGTCGATAATCTTGGCTTTGAGCAATATATCTGCATCAAATTAGTTAATATTAGGCAATTATTTCACAACCTTTCTTATATACACCGGAAAAATACCGAGTTCCGGCCCTCAGTGGAATGGATTTATCTGAAAAATGAACAGGGGGGAGTTGGGCTGGAGAGGTTAAATGAAGAGCTTGCTTTTAGTTGATTGGACGTGTATGAATGAAATAACAAAACCACATCATAATTTAACAAACATTCTCGCAACAAGTTTGCTCTAGTTTTCTTATTCGAGAATATTAATTCAGGCACGCTTCATCATGGCGTGGTCTGACAGGCAGCAAACGCATTCATTATGGGTAAAAAAAGGAGGGAATATGTTTTTTTTTTGTAAATTTGTTCACTGATATAATTGTTTATGTGAATTAAATAACAATTGGTCATAGTGGATAGAGTACTTCCCAAAAACTGAAGCAAAAGTTTAGTAGGCTTGTATCTGCAGGATGCAGCACAAACCCCACTGCAAAGCTGTGGTGTGTCTATATTGATTTGGCTGCGTTGCTTCCCCTATGAATAGAGAGGAATTCTTTTTGGTGGCCAACAGATGGCACTATAATACAGTTAAATGCCGACATACACCTGCCAGTACAGTATACTCTTGCAGATCAGTAATTGTTGTATTGTATTATATAGTATATATTGGTATATTGCTTATATATATATATATATATATTATTTATGCAACCATAGGCAACTATAAAGAAAAACTTGATGGTTTTTCATTATTGTCATTTTTCATTACCTTCTTTAGTTTATAAATAGAACAGCAACCTTTTCTGACCCACATAAGTACAATAAAACATATGAACAGTAAACATTACATTAAAAAACATATTCATTTTATTTATTTATTTTTTTAATAAAAAATAATAATATCTTTATTTTTTGGCGGACCAAAAAGGTTCTTACATATTCTTGACCTTGCTTTTATGCAATAATTCATATAATTAATTGCAATATCTTTAGCTTCCCCAAAATTAAAAGGGCCTATTTCCCAATCAAATGTTTGATACGAAAAACGGACACAATCCAATAAAGGTTTAATCAACAGGTCTGAGTGCACTCCTCATCTGATACTTTGACCCTGCTGCTTAATCTACTTAAGACCGCTTTAACGATCTCATTAGAGGCAGGTCAATTGGTCAGGCGCTCACTCATTCTTATATCCTGCTTATCCTGCTCAACTAATAGGCACATCCGTGCTTTTAAGAATCCCTCGGCAGTTCAACATCATTAAATCTGATCCTTTGAAAGAAGTCTCTTATGCTTGCCAATTAAGGCTGCATTTATTTGATCAAAAATACAGTAAAAACAGTAGTATTGTGCAAGATTTTTTACAATATAAAATAACCATTTTTTGTTTTAATATATTTTAAAACATTATTTATTCCTGTGATGGCAAAGCAGTCTTCATTGCCACACGATCCTTCAGAAATCATTATGATTCGGTGCTCAAGGATAATGTCTTCCTCTTATTAATATTTTTCTTGAAACCTGGTGGAGCCACAAGGCCGAGGGTCTCTAGCGTAGCCGAAGGTGGGAGGAGCCAAGACGAAGCCGACAGGTCAACGGGCCACGATGGAGCAAAGGGATCAGAGGCTGGAGATGGAGTCACAGGATCCTCTTGCATAGGCGCTGCTGGTGGCAGCACGACCTGCGGACCAACATCATAGCACGGCTTCCTCGAAGACGGCACGGGGCTGCAAGCATCCAGTAGCGATGGGGCCGGAGGACTGGCTGAGCTCTGTGGTGACGGTGACACGAAAGCTTGACGACATCACAGTCAGATTGACACAGTCAATGCTGGTCAATGAAAAGAATAAATCCCAGTCCATAAACAGCGGCGATTCTGAGCAAACTGACTGATTATAGTTCGTTGTGCAATAAAGATTCAGATACCGGGTGGGATAGGGTGGGAGTCGACAAGTCCTCATTAAAGTCCCTCAGTCTGTCCTCGGTCTTCGTTCACTCTGACTCACTCCCCTGGTCAGATCCACACTGGGGCTCTACTACCAGGGAGAGCTCTGTCCTCTTGTCCACGGCCTCTGGCTCTTTGGTCGTGGCAGGTGGTGCCATTCAATCTGTGTGGTTCTCACGTGACTTCTCTACGGTCGTACGGGATGAAATGGGCTTTGGGTCTGGCTGTGCTCCTAATCGGAATGCGACACTCTTCAGACGCCCAATGACGATTTCCCTCCAGTCCAGTTTTGAGGTGTCTGGGAGGTCGATAGGTTGAAAGTAGCCCCAATCCGGATCAAAGTCTTGTGGTCGAGGAAGCAGGTGACTGCCAGACAACAAACGTCCTTAACAAAAGAATTATTATCTTTTTTTTTTTTTTTTTTTTTTTACCATAAATGTATTTGAACTGAGAAAAAGAACCAATATTGGTTAATTGGCTGATTGATTAACTTACAGTTAATGTGTGATCAAAGTATTTCTTTTGTTCACCTTCTCATAGGTATGCGAGTGTTTGACACTTGCAGTGTTTTACAACACATAGACCAGTGTCTGTAACCAATACTTAGCAAGTTTAATCTTAATATGTGAAGGAAATGCTGCAGTTCTATGGTCACGTCATCTAAGAGGAAATATTGCATTTAGTCTCTAGGCCTTTGTTCAGAAGCTATTAGATAAAATATAATTTGTCTGAAGACACTAGATGGATTTGTGAAATTGGCACTGTGACCAGGGATATTGCAATACACCCAAGTCTGCCAAAGCATTCTCACAGCTGCCACAGACTCTAGTTAGAGCACACAGAATAAAAAGAAAACCAACAGATACGGTCCCTGGCCCCTAAAAATAACCTTATGTCTCAAGATTTGGAAGCAATACATGCTTGTCACAGCCCAATTAAACTATTGGGAAGATTTTAGGAAATAAGATGATTGTGTGCCTCGAGGCAATGTACAACTAGAAAATGGTGTAATAATCTTAGAGATTTATGTCATCATCTATTTCAGTTATCCCAGATAGATAGATAGATAGATAGATAGATAGATAGATAGAAAGACTGATTATATTTGATTGATTGGCGCTAGATGTATAAAGACGTTTCACAGCGGAAACAAAAATGATAGTGCTTTTGCAAAAAGTTTCTTCCATAACCCCGTGGTCACCTTTTCTCATTACCGGTGGACCTAAATGTTCCTCTGTGACTTGTGAATAATCCTCAGCTCAATTTTTATGGGCATTTACTCTAAAGCTTTCACAAAGCCAGATCAAATATGAGACACTAAACAGCTCAGTTGAAAATCTTTGCCGAGTAGAGAGGACTAAATGGGTTGAAATGGAATCAGATTGTGCTGTGCTTGTACAGGTACCAGTAAGTGCTGCTAAGTGGCTCTTTCATCCAGTGAACAGTCCAAAAATCGGACTCCTGCAGGAATCGGCATTTCATATGAGATATTCCATTAGGTTACATCTGATGGACCTCACTTAGACTGCACAGGAACTTTAATGCTATCATATTGAGAGCCTCTGATGCAACGTGGGGATAAGGTCATCATCAGTATTTTAGGCAGAAGAAATCCTTCATCTTCTGAAGTATAAACACTGTATCCAAATAGATATTGGAAAGTTTACAGTAAATGGGAAAGTGTGATAGGAAAGAGAGAAAAAAGCGTGTGTCTATGAGAGCTGCTTTCTGTACACCGAAGTGTTCGAGGGACAGATGGGATCGGTGATTTGAAAATCGTGCAAGAGAAATAGCAGGAAGAAAAAGCACGGAGCAAATCAAAAGGTTGACTGATCAGTCAAGGTTATTTTCCTGAGGGCTGGGAAACATGTTACATAACTTGACATATAGAAATATGTTAGTCCTCAGCTTACAGTGATTGAAGGGCAGAAAGACTCATAGCGCATTCAAGTTTACAAAGCACATGAAAAATAAATAGCATATAAAACTCACGAGCGTTTCCCATTATACCGCAATCTGTTCTCACTTCCAAGGTGTTAAAAACATGGTTAAGCACCTTTAGCATCACTTTATTCATGAACTAGGAACTCCACTGCTTTCAGTGAGAAACCTTTGGCATCAATACACAATTTTATTTTTAGCGTAATGAAGTTATTCAATTTCCATTTTGGAAAATTTCCAGTTTGTTGATATGTGAATGATGTCTATGGTCACCTTTAATTGGAAGGAACGTGACTCGACCAGTTTTTGAGAGTGAGAGTGTCTGAGAATGGTTTGCATACTGTTGTGCTCCCATAACTCCTTCTGTTATCTAGTCTCTGGTGCATATAACCCTATGTGTGTGATAGCTTGGTATGGGTGGTTTTGTATTAATCTTGTCACTTTAATATTTTAAAAGAGCATGAAAACAGTGAATCATGTTCTCTGAATAATACATGAAGCTGGTTTGTCCCCTTCAGCTAGGTGAGGATGAATTTTTCCACTGAGATACTTCAAAGGTGTTGCACTGAACAGTCTAATTCACATGATCTACTATCATGTGACAATGTCCTCCAAGAGCGTAGGAGATTTCCATTGGCGAGGTACCGTGCCATATTTAGATATGTCATTCATACTATTCAAATTATTGGTAAAGTTCTGTTTCGTTAAATCCCCAAACGTTCTGCCATCTACAATTTATGATCATCATCATCGTTGTTATTAATTTTATTGTTAATAACATTAAGATAATATAATCATCAACAATAACAACAACAATAATAAAATGTATTATGAATGCATGAATACAAATATTAAATAAATAAATAATAAAGTTTACATTTGTTAAATTAAAATTAGAATTACTGTTTCAATTGGCTTGATAAAGACTGGTTGGAAAGCTTGATATTAATCACAATTATTTTATTACATTAAGAGGAATAGTTTTATTTTTCTCTTCAAGTTTGTTCATTTTATATGTACTTTACTATAATATTTGGTAGCAAAAAAGATACACTATCAGCTGAAGTAAATATTTCCCTCATTTTATTTGAATCACTTCATTTGGGTTTAGTATGATCACAGTATAATAGCCAATTACTTAATTTTGATGCTTACTATTTTTACCATACAGTATAAATAGCTTCTATATATAGCTGATTTCATATTTTAGAAACTGGGGTTCCTTTGAAAGTGATCATTTTATTCTATGTCTTTGGCATCAAACACTTCGAAACCCTTTTCTTCGCTCAATACCTGAGTGTAGATTTCTAGAATTAGTCTATTTTCTGAATTTGCCACCGGCCGCTGAAGCTTGAGTCCTTTGAAGAGTCTATAACACTAGGACTTCCATTCATATTCATTAGATTCAGCCACCGAGGTGAATAATATCAGTGTGATATGACTGAATGACTTTGTTTGGGCAGCCAAATGATTCATTAACGATGACCACACTGCACACTGGTTGGCTCAAGTGCAACAATAAATGACAGACGAAAATAAAAGGACGGTGAGTTGAGAAGGTGGAAAGGAAATGAAGAGGACTTATTAACAAAATAAGAAGAATGGATGATTCCAGGGCGTATGTGGAGGGGGGAAAGAAGCTTCTAGCGAGTGGAGGACATGAACGTGAGAGGATGTAAGGAGAATAAGAGGAGAATTTCCATAAGAGGAGAAGGAGAGGGAGTGAACGAAGGGAGATAAGTGGTATAAAGGAAGCAGAGAAGCAGCAGATATGGTTGAGAGGTTTAGCTATCTGGATGTGAGGAGGAGAGAGATATTGGAAAGACAAGAGTGGTAATTGACAGAGCTGGAGGAATGTAATGGAATGTGTTTCACAAAGGGAGGTGATAGACGAATGTGAAAGGAAGCAGCATCTATTCTTGCAGAAAGAAAGGAATGAGAGAGAGGTGGATAAACAGATTGAGGAGGAATGGTTGGCATTAATGGTGACAAACTGTCATGCTAATATAATAATCTCCCATGGATGTGCATGTATGTCTGCCCACATGTGTGTGAGGAGCAGCAGATTTCATCTGCTTAAATAGTAATGAGTGGAGGACAGATTGATTCACATTCTCCCTCTCCAGAAGAGTCAAGCCTAGATACATTTTTAATTGATCGAACAAAGAAAGAAGTACTACTTTGTGTACTTATTATTTATTCATAAATTAAGGTGTATAATATCTGTGAAATAAAAAATATTGTTCTTTATTACTATCTTATATTTCATCATATTTTATACTGTTTTATCCTCTGCAGCATCACTTTTCCGTGTCATGATGTGCCTGGTTTATTTTCTTGTTTCCTTTGTTTCTATTTCCATCGTGTTAGTTTCCATAGTTACCCTCGTTTGTTACCGTCACCTACACCTGTCCTTCATTCAGCTCTTTCACCTTTTGTATATAAACCCTCAGTTATCTTCTGTTCTTCGCCTTGTGTTAACATTTTGTGCTCGGGCTTCTTGTGAGGTTCCCAGTGTTTATTAAATGGGATTTCATCGTCCATCTGAATAAAGGATCTTTAATCTGGATCATCAAGTCAAGTACATGATACCATATATATGAATCTAGGTGATATAGGTCACCTAGATCATCAAGTGAGCCAGCACCATCACTGATTTTCCTTTTCATGCTGTGCTTATGAATTCTTCATTTGTGCATGCTTTTACACATTTTACTTTGAGTCATTATAGGGATGGTAAACAACTGGATTTTCCCTCCAATTTCCTAAATATAATTCCAACAAGTCAAAGACACACACATGGCTGGCAGCTGATAAGGGCTGATGGTGGGGGGTGGGGGGTTGCTGGGGAATCACTCTTTGTCGAGGTGCATCCCACGCTAATAGAACATTCTGTTTACCAAATGATGTTAATTACCCTTGTCCTGATGTGCGATCCGCTTCTCTTTCAGTTCTATTAATTAACTTAATCAGCAAGCTGAGACTTCACACCTACAGCTACACTGTTTTTTGAAACAGGAGGTGGAAAATAGCAATTTTCCGTGTTATTTCCGTGTTATCATAATAAATATGATCATCTCTCACTTTTTCCTTGTGCGTGCTCAGGATGATTATTCATTATTAATCACAGTGGCATGTCAGAATATATTAGATTAGTGGTCTCTTCTGACAGGGAAACACAAGGTCCTTTGAAGAGCTTCTTATATTTCGGCAGGCTGAGCGAGGCTGGAGATTTCCTAGCCTTAACATCCTTATATATGACAGAATGACATAAAATTTTTGTAACAGTGGAGAGTCTGCCTTCATCTGAATCAGAATTTGAAATTTGAAAGAATTTGAAATAATAAGTAAACAAGTTTTTCAACGTTTGTTTATACTGTTGAATATTACAGGAAATGCAGAAACGTAATTGTGCAGTTAAAGACACAATGTGTAATCTTTTTCCTCTAGAAGTTGCCTATTGAAAACAAATGACATGCAATTAATTTTAAAACATATGGTATGACGGAGAGAATGTTGTATTGTAAAAATAAAGCTGCATCTATGCTATGTTAGTCACTTGACAAAATAGTATTGTCTCTGACGCATGATAAAAACTTTACTCGCGGAAAATGAAGAAAACGATATTTAAACACATGTTGAGCTAAATAACATTGATTAGTTGTCTGTCTATAAATGTGAGCAAACAATTAAATGTTGTTTGTCTATTAAAACATATATTTTCCATGGGTTGTACAAAATAAAAAAAAATCAAGGGTAACACAGGTGGGACATCATTGACAGGCGACACAATGACACGGACCGTTACAATGGTTAAAATTGCTCTGGATTTAAACATTCTTGGGACAATGAAAGCACACAAGTCATCAAAATATAAAACACAGTTCTAGAGGTTTTCGAATATTTTTATCCATAAATCTTACATATTGTGCCTAGGAGCTATTTTAACTTCATCCGACTCTTACAAATGACTTTTCTTGACATTTTGTCAGGTCATTCATATTAACCCTTAATTTTTATTATTAATATTTTAACAGACATTTGAGAGGATATAGGGAGGAACAGTGCCCCTCATTTTTGATGAATGTATCTAAATGTAGCTAAATATCATTTTTGACCAGTTGTTTCACACCTTTCCCTTGAAATCAATTACAAGTAATTCAAAGTTTGGAAAGACCACATCTGGATTCTCCCACTGCAGCAGCTGAATGTGACAGATTCTTTGCCGCATGTAGGTAGGACTACAGCATTTTTGCATGCATGCGCTTTTCTTTCAAACCACGTATTTAGAATCAAAGAGACTGGAATTACTCATTCAGTTGCAAGTAAGCAAATATAGCATTTACTATTATACCCAGTTTGCTTGTTATACTGTAATTCAGCAGTTCAAAATGAATGCTCCTTAAGCACTGCCTGGTGCACATTTGAATATGTAAATGATAGTAGGACTAAACGGAGACTGTTGCACAATGATGTAAGAGTGATGAGTCATACCTCAGGGTCGAGTGAGCAGTTGTTGCAGTGATGGCCTCTGATTTGGGTGGGAGGCTGCACTGTGGCTGCTCACGCCTCTTCCATTAGATGAGTAACACACCCCACTGGGTGAATAGTACTGATGCCTATAGTAGGACTTCTACAGCGAATGCCAAGAAGCTCTGCTGAAGTAAACATAGAGTCATCGGTAATGTAGTCCAGTTAAAATCCAAAACAGAGAAAACGCAATAAAAAGACACTGGAGGTCACCGAAGGGCATTAAGCTGGTGTGTGTGGGTCATTAATTGCTGATGTCCAAATGGCAACAGTTGCCACAAGGAAACAACTTAAGGGGTAATTCAAAGTAAAATGAAAACTAATATACTATAAAATATTATAATATATAATACTAAATAAAACTTACTAACTAATATGACTGTCTTCTGTGGAACACAAAAGAATATATTTTGAATGTTTTAAACATTTTTAGTGCATCCATTAGACCCTGCTGATATATGGACCTGACAAACAAACCAAGACATTTTCAAGTAAACAATGATAGAATTTTTATTTTTCAATGAAATATCTCTCTACTAAAAACTCAAAATACTGTCTTTGTAAAAAATCAAAAAAAGATTTTTTTTTTTTTTGTCAGATATCTGTGGGAAAAAAAAATCAATAGAAAAAAATGAATGCAGATTCCCCATCTTACCATACTTTGGGGACACATTTGTACTCAGAAGTGAGTTAAAGGGTTCGTTCATCCAAAAATGAAAATGATCCCATCCCAATTATCCCATAATCCTGGGTGTAAATGGCTTTCTTTTTTCAGTCAAACAAAAAATATTCTGGCATTTCCAAGCTTAATAATGGGAGTGAATAGTAACCAAGATTTTGAAGCCCAAAAAAGCACATCCATCCATCTATCATAAAAGTAATCCATTTGGCTCCAGGGGGTTAATAAAGGCCTTGAGAAGTGAAGCCAATGGTGAAGCCAAAAAAAGTGGACACCAGGAGGGGGGAGGGTTATGAGGGTTAGGTTGTTTTATTTCCAACTAGCTGTATATGAAAATGAGAAGTCTATGGAATCTCCCCATTTAAACAATATGTCAGTGTCAGGTGAGTTTTTGTCACTTCCAGACAGAAATTTTGTTTCCAGAAAAAGAATTGTCCCTCTTTTTTTTACTTTTCATAAAGTTTTAAGAAATACGTCAGTATTTTCCTGTGACCTTTGTTCTACTGCTATTACAGTGAAATCTGTAAACACATGTAAAAACACATCTTGATTTCTAATCTAAACAAGGCCTCAGTGGGGGTCATTAATCGCTACGCTAATTGCTGGGTGGTTACTAATGAGAAGACAGTACTGGTGTTACAGTGTGTGTAATTGTGTCCTCAGGGACCTCGATATCCTCCTGCTCTGTCTAGAGCTAATGTGATGTGTCTGAGCAATCGAATGCTGTCTAATTTGTCAAGCTCAATCTGTCTGCAATGTCAGTGGGCCACAGGGTGAGAACCAAAAATATTTAGAAGGCACTTTTAAAGTGGACTAAAAGTTTAGATGGACAATACACAAGCATAACATTAATAGTATTTTGTATTTATTTATTAAAAGTATTTTGGCACTAGAATAGATGGTTAAGTAAAATATGGGCCATAAATATTTAAGCGTGAAGGCTTGACCATATTAAATATCTGTGTATGGGTTTTGTCATGAGTTTTGAATGAATGTGCGTATGAGAGAGAGAGAGAGAGAGAGAGAGAGAGAGAGTGTGTGTGCGCGTGTGAAAAAGCTCCTGTCATTCTGACTCAGGACAGCAGATGGTCTTGTTTCTTAATCATGGTCATGGTGCTTAAGCACTAAATCCTCACTGGAACAATACAACCAAGGCTTAGCTTTAGTGTTTGCTTGACCACCTCAAACACCCGCCTTTACTGGCACACACCGGCCTTGTCCCAATTCCCTGAGTGGGCACACTAGCCTTGTCTTCTTCAGTCGTTATTAGAGATTTTCAGCCATTAGTAGTCTTAGAGTCAATCAATGCTTTATTACCAAGAAGAGAAACTCCAAAGCTGATCATGAAAATGATCAATGAAATTTTTTTTATAAGGTTAATAAAAATATTTT
The DNA here is from genome assembly GCA_037194245.1 of Opsariichthys bidens. Taxonomy (NCBI): domain Eukaryota; kingdom Metazoa; phylum Chordata; class Actinopteri; order Cypriniformes; family Xenocyprididae; genus Opsariichthys; species Opsariichthys bidens. Next base: position 14,720,202 of record CM074298.1, read on the forward strand.
AACCACCTTGCAATGACTGTGTCTTTCAAAGTCTGGATGATTCCTTAGTGTTTTGTCTGCCAAATTAAACACTCATGAATGAAACTCTAATGCATAACCTTGCATAATTTTATAAGTAGACTCATAATCAGGTGGATCATTCAGCTGTTCATTTCATCATCAGCTTTGAATACTTTCCAGATTTTTTAAATCTGTATTTAGCTGCATATTTTAGAAATTCAAATCAATTTGACATTGTATAGTTTTAAGATGACTGTTCGAATAGACTAATTGCACAGGCTAGATAAAAAAATGTGTGAAAACAACAATGAATTATTCATTCGTAGCATATAATCTGGTGTACAATATAATGGCAATAATAAGATAGCTGAACGGAATTTAAACAAGTAAAGGCCGGTTCACACCAAGAACGATAACTATATTTGTGTCCACACCAACGAATAATAACGGTCTGTTTATTCTAAGCTCATTAGTTTCACACTTAGTAAGTTGTAAGTTCACACTTACAAATAATCAAATGGAGTGCACTGAGGTAATTATTAGTTTGCTGGTCTGGCATATGGTGGGCGATTGTTTTCCATATATCCAATTAATTAAAGGAGCCTTGAAAAGGGGGTTTGAATGATCAAATAGTGATGGCTTTTTCTGAACCTTAGTGATAACTTCTTTGCAATGTCGTCTGCCATTTTAAATGTGTGAGCCCTTAAATTAGATTGTATTCTGACTGGCTGTCAGTGTTTTATTTTTCAACAGCTGGGAACAAAATACGGAGCCCCGCACTGGACACACAGAAAAAAAAAGAGGATAATTGTTACAAGCAAGCCAGGATGAGAGCTTGCAGTGACGTGAGTGATGATGAGCGTCAGCTGCGCACTGCACCGGTCTCGTTTCTCTAACGGGGGAGCTCCGAAAGCATAAAAGGGGAGCGACGTCAGTGAAGGACGAGAAAGGACCAGGCCTGGCATTTGCCGTGAGGAACTGCCACCATTTTACTTTTGTTTTGGTGTTTGTTTATTTTGATATATTAAAGTTATGTTTAACATTCGCCAGTTCTCGCCTCCTTCTTAAAATACACATAGGCTACTCATGTTTTCACCGATAAAATGTGCAACACTTTATGTTTTACTACCAAATTAAATGTAATATCTAATTCATTTAACTTTGAATTTAATGCTTTCATTGACATCTCATGATTTCAGGACATGGGAGTTCCCGAACATAATGAAGGGATACGCATAGCCTATTAGCTATTTTTAGAATTATATTATTATCATTATATTTATAGTTATTAATTAATTGATTAATAAAATCAATTTTGCCTTTGTAAAAATGAAAAGACACTTGAGTATTGCACCTATCCTCCTTCCCTCACGCACACTCTGGAATCGACTCCATTTCCCAGCATCCATTCTGGTTCTCACCTGCACTCAGCCAGCCATCACCCACATCTGCCACTTATTATCACCTCATCAAGACACACATAAGCATTCACTTTGCCCACCATCATTGTCTGCTCTTGTTTCTCTACCGTGTGTATGGACTTACCTAACTGCTTTCCTTCCTTATGTATTCTTGCCCATGGTGATCATCGTCATCATCGCATTAACCACCTGCTAAGGACAAAGAGACTTTCGGTTTCCAGCTAAGTGGTCCCTCGGTGGATTTCTCTGATGCAGTTGGCTTATCTGATTCATTCTTTGTGTTTACACTTTTCAATAAAGAACCTGTATCTGTGCATCTGTCTTCTCTTCCGACCCCGACGTATCTGGTTCTGCCAGTGTAGCAGTGAGGATCCTCAAATTGTGCCTTTCAAAATGAAAAGCACAATTTACTTTTTTTTTAACTGTATTTTTTTACGGCTAGACATTTGTAGTGATTTTACTTTTGCACATCCAAGGGCACTAAGTAAATTAGAGATTAGTACTCTTATCACTGCTACCATTGGGATTTTTGGATCGCACGTCACTGTGGTTATGAATACATCAGGTGACCAGTTCCCCCTTCTCCTACTTCAGGGCACCAGTCAAGGTCTGTAACCTTGGCAGTATGAAAACACTCCCAACAGGAGGCTGTTCAATAATTTAGAATTAATGTAAAATGGTCAGCTGATTTATTTGAAAGATTGGGAGATTTCTAACCTGTAGAGCTTCTTCTGTGTTGGCACAAGGAAGACACATGAGTGTAATAAAATATTTTTTTAACAAAAGATAAACAAGAATAACTAACACAACTATGAATACCATAAATGATAAAGGAAAAAAGTGCATAAGATACATAAAAGTGATTAAGTTGGGTGTGGCTATGGAAGAGTTACATTATTTTATGGAAAGGTAAACTGTTTCTCTGAAAATAATTAGATGGAGAACCTTATTATGCACCAAACAAATAAACAAAAGATTATTTGTGATTAACATCAGCTATATTACATCTAATGTGAATTAGAAAATCATACAGTGAAAATATACAACAAGGTCTCTGGAAAGAAGTTTGGTTAAGTGATATTTACGTTCCTCGTGGTTGAGTTTGATGACATTGAGTTGATGTTTTCCACTGGTTTTGCTGGGTGACAATGCAACAGCCTTGAACACGAAGCTCTGTGGGATGCTGATCTACTGGAGCATCCTAAAATCTGGAACATGCATATGAGGTCCTGGCATAGGTGTAGAAGGTCCTTAAAAATCTGGAACACACATTCGAAGGTACCTTGAAGTGAAGGTTTGCTCTCCTGAGCTTAACCTTTTTGCAGATGTCTCCATCTGTCTACTGCCTCTCTGGGCCAGACACTCAGAACTTGATCAATCCGTTTTTGTCTCTCTGGAATCGTTACAGCCTCACTGGAGGAAAACTCTGAATGTAGTGTTTGTTTTTGTCTCACCTTCGCAGGCTGGAGACTCAAAACTGCATATCTGTTAGTGTCTCCCTCCTTGCATAGTTGAAATGGAGTTGTGTCTGTTTTTGTCTCACCTTCGCAGGCTAGAGACTCAGAACAAGGTATGTCTGTTGAAAGGGTACTTTTATCCCTTTCCGATGAGGAGATTATAGTTTGGCGCTTCTCCATTCCAGTGCTGTGATTGGCTGCTGGCATCAGAGGGGACACACACAGTGTGGCCCACCCTTCTTTCCCCTGTGGAACTCATTTGCAGAAAGCAGCAAGATGGAAATCTTTAAAGTGCCTTTAAGGTTTACCAATGCATTTCTCACTTTCCAAACCACCACCAGAATACCTCTGGCAATATTCTAAACAAATAGAGACCAAACATGATGGGAAAAAGACTGAAATGAAAGCTCTAGCGCAAGTTCTGCCAGGAAGACTCAAATGTTACGTCACTATGAGTTTAGATCTAGCCGATCATTATCTAACACTTGGAGTATATAAGATCGGTACTAACACATGTCTGAGTTCGCAGATGCTGACACCAACTTTTACCTCCATCCTCCCCACCACCACCAGGATGGTCCCTGTCCATACCTCTTGGGGGTCAGCTACGGCCCTGACTTCATTAGGCAGGGGTCCGTATCCTTCAGGATACAGATGAAGAACTTTATCACATTTTTCTTGCTGATTGTCAAAAAATATCATTGTTACTTTATCTTGCCTCCTGAGTTTTTCTGGTAGAACTTTCATGCATTCATTCATTTGCACATTAACATCTGAATTGGTGTAAGATGTTGCACTACAAATAGATATAACGAAGAATATTAATTTCTGTGAATAAGTATGAAATGAATATTTGTAGAATACATCAGTTTCAAGGTTTCCAAACATAGTTATGAATGGATTTGGATGAATCTTTGTGATCTCTCTTTGTTTCATACACTACTTCTGAGGTCCTGAGGAATTTTTATGGCAGTCACAGTCCAACCTTAGAAATTAGGCTCTAGATGGGTGAAGGCAGAAACTGCATGTGGACCAATGAGAACTCCTGTCCCTCCTGGGGTTGGTACCAGAGGTCTTCTTCTCACCCTCTAAGAGATGTCTGGCTATTGTCCTGTCATCTTTATCTGAAGGCGTTGGACAGTTTGCTTGTGCTAATCTACTAATATCCAATCAAAATGTAGCAAACCTTTGTCCACTGTTATGGACAGACAGGGACCCGGCCATAAACTGGGCCCTGGAATATGCTGTTCCCTACACATTGTATTCTATGATCAGATCTTTGCTCGCAGTGCGCTGTATGAAAAATGACACAGTCTCTTCATATCATGTGGTGCATTGTTCTCTTTTTGACCCCTATTTATGTGAGCATATTCAACAGTGTCCATTTCTGCAAAGTTGATTTACAAGCCCTTGGAAAAGCTATGTCAAGACCAGCACTGCCCGTCAGCTGATTGTATAGCGTGAACCAGGGCTATAGATGTCAAATGGGGAAATGAGTCACAAGGTCTGTCTCAGCAACTAAGTGTTGTTTTTTTTATTGTCAGTTTCAAAACCAGGATTTTTTCGGTCACACCCTGGCATACAGTCAATAGTCATCTATATAAAGAAGGTAGTTTTAAAAAAAAAAGAAAAAAAAGCTAAACCATACTGTCAAGTCATGTATTTTAAGTTGTCACATTTAGTCTAGTCCCAGACTAAAATGCATGTTTGAGCTGTCTAACTGAAGGCAACTTGCACTGACACATCTTAAAATGATTTTTTTTTTTGCAGGCAAGGCTTAAATGTATGTGCATGTAATAAAACTGACTTTCAGAAACAGCCCACCCCTAAAAACATTAAAAGTGACAGTATCCCCCAGCCTCAAACATGGCTTTGGTGACTCGTACAGGACAAATATTCCATTTGAGTCAATGCCTAGAGAGGAACATAAAAATGAATGCAGTAAATTGAGCATTCATCCCCCCCATCCAGTGACTTAATCACACACATCCCACGTCTCAGTGTATATAAGCGCTCTTGTATTGGAGATCCTCCTCTGCTTTTGACAGGCACAGTGAACGCTCAGCCTCGAGAACGAAAGCGCAAGCCTGGTGCGCGTGAAAACCGCCTGCATCTTGCCAAAAAAACGAATACCAGCATCTTTTTAATTGTAGTTGGAGTGCTGGTTTCTATACGTACCCCGTGTATCAGTTTAGACTGTCTGCGAGTAGCAGTGCTGAAGGACACAAGCGGAGCGGGTTTCGATACCGGGACAGAGGATGCTGGTTCTTCTTCATTGACGGTTCTGGTCCAGCTCATGGGTTATTCACTCAAAAACAGAACGGCGCAGCACTCGTGTTATTGATCACGAGTTTAAAACGGGATCATTTTGTGCTTCTTTTGTCTCCCACGTGCAAGAAAGTGGATCCTTATTTGAGGTGAGAATGTTATGCTCGGATGCTTTTGTTCTATTGTGTACTCTTATTTTTGATATTAGAGCGTTCTAATTTGAAAATCAAGTGTTTTTTCATCCCGGGATTCTCAGTTGGGATGCCGAGGGCTGTTCAGTAGGATTATTCAGTGATGTCTGATTAAGTTGCTCTGCTAAATTTGATACCAACACTTATTTTTTTTGTTATGAGAAAAAGTACCATAGATGAAATGGGTAATTTGTTGAGTACTGTGCTTCTAAACGTATCATTCTGTCTCCGTTTGTCCAGCAGCATTATACAATGTAGTCTTTTGTAACCAAGTGTCAGTTCGGAATCAAAAGAGTTAATTTCTACTATATAGAGTGGAAAGGCAGCCAGCGATGACGCGGGGAATTAAAAAAAAAAAAAAAACTCCACAGCTAACAAAAATGTTACGAAAACGTTTTGTTAACGTTCCCTTTAAGAAATGAAAACGTTATTTCTGAATGTTCAAAACGTTCCATGAGTGATGCGTATAGAACATTTTTGTGCTAATGGTTTGAAAGACCGGATAAATTACATAAGCAATAAGCAAACATTCTGTTAACATTACTGGAACGTTTGTTCATAACTTTGAAATAACCTTGACGGAATGTTCGCCAAACTTCTGAGAACATTCCCTGTTAGCTGGGGTACAGCATTAGTAAGATAACGATTTCAAATCAATGGAGCAGCCATTTCTGTTTGTTTGTTTTTTTCCCCTTGAAAGCAGAACCAAATTTGAATTTCCTGTTGCAAGGATCAGGTTTTAGTCGGAGATTCTTTGTTTGTTAATAGAGGGGTTCAGTCTGTGTGTGTGGTTTGTTGACACCAGACATAAACCATATACTATTTTAAAACGTTTCAACACCTTCAGTGCGATTTATTATAGCCAATTATGAACTATAGGCTTTATTGCACTTTATTTTACAGTACGTGTACTTACAGTGTAGGCCTACCTAAGAAAGTACTGGTTAATATAAGGTAACTACATGGGTTAAGGTTAGGTTTAGGTTTAGTACCTGGTTACAACCCAGTTATTTTGATATTTTGATATTTTGTTTTTTGTTTGAAGTGGTCACCGTTCAGCCAACTGCAGCAGACTGAAGTGCTGTCAGCTGGCAAGGCAGTGAGCCCTAGGAAATGCCCCCCATCTCCATCCAACCACATTATATTGCCATCTTTTTTTTTATGCATTAAAAAGTCTTTCGGTTTAGTATTAATGTAATTTCTTAAAGAATTGTAACAGAATTGGTAAACAAATTGTATAAACTCTTATCGTGGCTTGGTGTTCCACATGGATCTGTTATAGGTCCAATTTAGTTCTGTGTGCATTCTTTCACCAGCTTAAGTTCCTTCTGTTGTTAATCATGATGAAATAATACCATTTTCAGTCCAGAGGCTCCTTGTTAATTTGACGCATATGATTTTCTAGGCCCCTATCGGCATAACTATAGCATTTATTATAGAGTATCAGAAAAATGGAAGATAGATTTAGGTGATGAATACAAACAAAAAGATCACTTATTCAAATTACTTCACAATTCTTAATCCTTTTTAAGGTCTCTTATTATACAGATTTCTCTGAAGATTTTAAAAAAGTGATGTTATTTTATGGAAAAATATACCACATACTATAAAACACTGAGATCTCACAAAAGTCCAGAGATTGAGAGTGTATATGAGAAAGATCATATGTCATTTTTTTTGCCCTCCTAATACTACTTGGCTTTTCTCCTATTCTGAGGCTTTCCTCATAATTACTTACCCTGTTGAGCCAAGCATGTTTGCTGCCATCATCTCATGGACAATCAATCAGACCTTGGTTGAACAGATGGACCCTCAGTAACACAGGATAAAGGGTTTGCCTGATAAATTTCATACCAGAATAACACGTTCAATGCTTGGCTTGCAAGAAAGTCTGTATTTTAAAGTGTGAGTGTGGGGAATTGCCCTCCCACTCAACTGAATGTGTGTTGTGAGTTTATGCATTTATGTTTCAAGGTCTTAGAAATAGGCTTTGTTAGTTTGAATGTGTTGCTTTCCTGAGCAGATACCCAAAGTCTTTTCTTGAAGTTTGTACTGTGTGCTATGATTTATCATGTGTAATTATTTGTGCTGAACCTCAGCCACACAGTACCTCATCTGTTAGACCTTAGCACATGGCAGTTGTCATCAATCTCCCTGATTGTTCGTTTACTTTGCCTAATGAAAACCATACATTTCATTACTTCTGTCCATTGTTAGAAAAATTATCTAGAATACTGAAAAAAAAAAAACCCTCTCTTTTCTTCAAATATGGATTAGTTTCTTGTAGATTGTGTAGTAGGATTTAAAGATGGACACAGTTTCATGCTTCTGAAATTTGAAGAAAAAAGTCTTCAGAGGGTGGCTAGAGAGGCTTAAACAAAAATCATGTATGGTAACCTCCAATGTTCAAGACTGAAGGGATTGGTTGTTGATCCAGAAGAGTAGGGCCAGGTGGTGATTTATTAAGTGGCCTCCCAGTTAAGTTTTGCTGTTTTGGACCTCAAAGAGAAGCTCAGTCACTGTCGGAATTGGCATCATATATGCACCTCTTTGTGCTCGACAGGATGATTAGCCTTACAGGCTCAAGTAGTTCCGGCGCAATTAGTTGAGGGTAGGTTTATGGCCATGTCAGCTTGTCAGCTGAGGACACCTTGCACCAATGGGCCAGAACTGGTGCAAAGATTGAGGTGGAGGGGTTTTGGTAGTAGTGATAAGGCGCGATAAGCAGCAGGTGTGTCTCATTGTACCTTGCCAGCAGCACTCACGCACCTTCTCATTGCCATGCAGTCCTATTGTGAGTCTGGCCATGGGCCAGTGAGAGGAGGGTCAGTGTGACATTAATTATAGGGGTTGATTCTGTGTCTGTTTGCATATGCATGAAGATGGAGATAAAGTGTGTTGTCAAATTTCACAGGACCTGGAGCCATGAGTATTTCCTATCTCTGTATTCACATTTAACATAGGGAAGTGATATTAGGGCTGCATCTAACATAATTTGTCGTAACACCCGTCAGTTTAAAACAATGAGAGTCGGATAAAATGATTAATTAAATTTCCTCTGAAAACTTAACTTAAAATTGCTTTAGCTTCCGTTTTAGCAAGCAATAAATGCATGACTGACATTAAGAGGACCTGTAAAATAAAAGGTTTGTGATTAATGGCATATATTTATAATATTCAAATTGGCTGTAACCTTAAAGGGGTCATGACATGAGAAAGCTAATTTTTCATTGAAACATTACCAGTAATGCATCCTGCATGTTTCATAGCTTAAATTGTTGTCCTCAGTACGAAAATAGGATTTAAATTAACAAGCTCAATAAATGGCACATCTAGATTTGTGCCCTTAGAGGGGCAAATAGATTTGCACATGACTGCCTCTAGAGCAAGACATTGATGAATACACCATAGGCCCCTCCCACCGGCGTACAGTCACTAAACAGCTGACACCTGCTCGCAAATGCGACTGTCTCATCAAAAGAAAATAGAGCCCATTATATCATTGATGCTGTCTACACTGGATACAGAGAGTAGACAGATGAACGTTCAATTTCTGATCTACTCCATCCATGCACTTGAGCTGCTCCTGACAACAGAACAATTGAGAGAATAAAAGAATGTTTGCTTTTATGCAGAGGGGTTGATACTTTTTCCTATGCAATGACATTAGCCAGTCAAAACAGTGACATTTACTGACAAGCCTTAAGGGTGATGCCCCCTTACAACTACTCTTTTCTGACAGTCATAAAGAGGGTTGGAAATACTCATTTGTGTGAATATCTGACTGTTTTTTTGCAAAGTAATTTATTAACATTGTAAGTGAACCTCAAGTGACATATTAAAATAATAATAGTAAAAAAACATGTCTTGTCTCCTTTAATGAGGCAATTATGCTCTGTTGTTTCTGAAAACACTCACAGCTACAGCCTTAATATCACCATTTTAGGCTTAGTAGAAAAGCTGTTGCTTTTTGTAGATGTTATTCGTATTTCTTTTTCGTAATATTATTTATTTATTTCTTTTTAACTTTGTGAACATGAGGTTAAAAGTTATGAAATTTTGCCTGCCTGTTAATTCTTTGGCACAGGTTTTAAATTTGAAAAATGCACCAAATATGAAATTTCCTCCAATTGAAGAATGAACTTGCTGACAAGTATGTCCATGTTTGGCTTTTTCGGTTTATTAGCTACATGCTAAAGATGAACCACTTGAAGCACTGAACTGTTTTACTGAAAGATTGCAAATGAAATGGAGACAAACCGTCTGACAAGTCTTTAGGAAGGAAGAGCACACAAACTACTGATGCTGTGCAAACTTTCATGGTTGTGGTTGATTGGGTGTTGGTTTCAAGAAACTGAAATGGGTATGACAACATGTTTTTTTGGTTCTCCTAAAGTTATTTACACCAATGACAAAATAGACCTTTCCTCTTACAAGCCATTATCACCATTCTAAACACATTCAGGTACAGTAACATACTTTTCTCTCCATGTTCTCATTGGAGCTGTTTGCATCTGTACAAAAATACTTAATGGTCTTTAACAAGACATAACGGTATCCAGTTTTCCATTATGTGGCATTTAGGTGTTTGATCAAACACTCTGTCACGTCTCTGCAGCTGCTTGTTTTATTTAGCCTTTTTTTCTAGATGTCCTGAACCAAGTGTTGTGTCTTTTGCATGAAACCCTGGGAACACAGCAAATTAGCCAGGAGATATTTGTCAGTATTGGCCCCAGTCCACTCAGTTTTATTTAACACAGTTCAATAAACCTATAATGGTAACACAGGCTGAGTTTTATTCACTTTTGATGAGATAAGTAGATGAATTTTGTCAACTGTGAATTTGCCACTGTTTGAGTGGCATTTTCATTAGTCTACTCTAGACAGAATGATTGCATCATTCTTCACGTCAAGATTAATCTATTTTATTTGCCTACTTATACAATCCCATCTTTAGGGCAATATGCAACTCATTTAATATATAGTTTTGACTGGTAATATTATAAATGCATGACTTTTATAGCCCAATGGAAAGGGATGTTTGCGTCATTGATACCATGTATTTTTGTACGCATTTTTAAGCTCGTATTGAAGCGAATGTTTTGCAATCAACTGACATTTATGTGCTTTGTGAATTTCTATCTGAAATTAATTGCACATTCTAATTGTCGTAGCTTTTAATGAACCACAAAAAATCATCGATGTAGGCCCCAAAAGTATAATTACTAACTCAATAAAAATATTGTGGTTCATTGCTATTGATTAAAATGGTTTTTAGAGAGTCACTGAGCTTAGTGTTTGTGTTGAATGTACATGACATTCATATTTGATCAATTGACAGATTTCTTTTGTAGGAGCACAGTGCACAGTGCCAGCTTGACCTGATTCAACATGGTATTAACAGTGGCAGTGAATTGAAAAGCTGCTGTTGAGATGATCTGCGGTTATCGCAGCTTCAGATCCCATGGAGAGTCAGATTATCTCTTTAGATTTTAATGCACAGAAGTATTTTAGCAAGCAAAAATTCTGTATTCACTGGTTTCGCAGCCTCTGAACCAGGGTACCAATTATTCAGATTAAAAATGAAAATGAAATCCTAGTTTTGCATTTTGGCTTAAATCATCTTTGTCAGAAAATTATAAATGCAAAGGGAAGCAGAGACTGGATGTCTGGAATTAAGCTAAAGCTTAAGAAAATATAATCCGTGGCCCTGAGAATATTATCAAACCAAAAGGTGGATGTTAAAGAAAAAATTCACAGTGAAATGGCAGCAGTGATTGCTTTCTAAAACACGCTTTGTTTTCAATGAAAGTCTATAGTTAAATCAATCGGGTCTTTAGCAGACAGCAGGATGTAAATAGTAAACAGTATTTTCCATTAGAAAAGCTTCAGATCCTGTATGTGGATAATTAACTGAATCTAAAATCCATCCTCCTAGCTTTTTAATCATAGAGAAAATGGAGGAGGGCACATAATGTGGTAGATAGCGGCTGTGTCATGTTTTACTATAGGCTCGTTATATATGTGTGTGTGTGTGTGTGTGTGTAGAGAGAGAGAGAGAGAGAGAGGAAACCTGTTTTTTTTCCACAGGGTGTCTGGAAGGAGCTAATACATCATGATGAGGCTGGCCAAGCTGCTCCATTTGATGTCTGCATGTGTGGCCTTTGAGAATTTATATGGTTTCAGCTCTGCTATTATAACCTTTAATAGATTATTGAATTAGAAATCTCCTAGATGGTTTATTTGGGAATTGTGATTGTACAGATTTGATAAAAGTTCCCTCAGTTAAACATGGGCTCTGAATAGCCACACTCACTAAGTATACTGTATACTAAATAAATACACACTGACATTGAAAAGATTTGGATTGATAATATATTTTTAAGTCTCTTACGCTTCATAAGTCTCTTATGCTCAACAAGGCTGCATTTATTTGAAATAGAAATCTTTTGTAATATTATAAATCTTGTCACATTTGATCAATTTAGTACAACCTTGCTGAATAAATAAACTTATATTTATAAGAGACATAAAAAAAATATTGGCTCAGTGTATGATACTCAGTGTCCTCATATTTCTAGCACCTTTACCTTTTTTAAGCTTATATATAGTGCAAACACTATATATCTCTATATGTAATTTTGTTTAGGATAGTAAACTACTGTATCCAGTACAACCCAAGCCTAAACTGACAAACTAATTCTGCATTTAATGCCATCCAACAAAATTTGTAGGAAAAACAGTTAAAGCCTTTGTGACCCTCATGCGTATTCCTTTGTGATAGCATATTTGGTCTGAACTCTGGCTGAACTAGGATTTATTACATAGCCTTCATTTTTTATGAATACACATAGTGTTGTTGGCTGATGTGAGAATGGTTCTTCATTTAAATTTTTTAGTTTGAGTGTTTGAATGCATGTCTGAACCCAAAGCATATGTTCCTGTGAGCCTGTGCCCAAATCCAAGCCAGTGCTGCTCAGGTTCTGCTGAGCCAGATGTTGAATGTTTCTCCACCAGCCATTTCACTATATCACAATGACAGTTGCTGGGAAGAGCCAACAGCTTGGCATGCTGTTCCCAGGTGTACCTAGTGTGTCATTTGGAGCTGTCTGTGGAAATCGTGCCCTAGTTTTGTTGAATATTTCATGTTGTTGTCATATATTGGTGTGTGTGTGTGTGTGTGTGTTTATCAAGCTTTTTCATCCAAAAACTTGGTCAATACGAGACAGAGCACGGATACCCTCTTACATGTTGTATAATATAATATAATATAAAATAATATACAACAATACATTCTGGTTCTCAAATCTGATTGGCTGAGAGCCTTTTCCAGCCATGCAATATTCTGATAATATGACATGAAATAGACTATTTGTAACACTCCACTTATCTCTACCAGATCTATACTGGCAGCATTTCTCACACTGAGCTTCAATGGCAGAATGTAGTTTTAAGACTTTTAGGTGAGAATGTAGTTGTTTAGACCTCAAATATGTACTCAAATATATTAATCAAATATTAATATATAAACATAGCCCCTGTATGAAAATTTGTGAGCTCCAGAAAAAAAAAACATGGAATTTGCCGCTTATGTAGATAGTGGTTATACATGAGATAGAATTCATTTTGGGTATGTCAAACTGTCAATCTTTGGTTTTATTAATCTATTTCTTGGCCTGCGGCCTTGTGTCTGTGGCTTAATCACGGCAGTGCTGAAATAGAGCTACATCGCACTCCTACTTCTGTGATATTGCATATATATATATAATACTGAACAATAACAGCAATAATAATAATAATAATAATAATTTTTTTTACATAAGTCAGAGTACGTTATTATAGATGGACAGATTTTGCCAGGACAATAAAAATGTTAACCTTTAACATGTGGTTGATGTTTAACTTAACAGTAGATTATTTCTTTTTGTTGCAAAAATGAGTTTTATTTCAACGGCAGAACCGCTGCTGTAATGCTTGCAGAACCTCCGTTGAAGACCCCTGGCATGATGGAAAACGAATTTCTAAGTGTTGTATTAGATTTGTTTGTTTTCATACTGTCAGATATGCCAACTTGCACCATCTGGTGTTCACCAGTACATGAGATGAAGCGTCAGTAAGTTTAATAGAAAACAGGATTAGAAAAGCACATGTGATAAAAGGGACAGAAATACTTGGATTTGAAAGAGCAGGTGGGAAGCAGTAAAATGGATGGATGATAGACAATTCCACTTGGGAGGATTCTCAGAAAACGCCTTGTAATTAGTTGGAAAGCGTAGTTTCAAAGAACCTTGTCCTCTTCCCAGCCACCGGTGACTTCAAATCGGTGGAGCAGCTGGCTCAAAGGTAATGATCTCAGAACATTTGTTGCGGAACAAGCGCTGCTCCAGGGACCTTCTGTTTGCAGTGTCTCTACTTTTACGTTTCTCCCGGCACTTTCTCAGTAAATAATGAGAGAAGGTGACGGATGGAAACGGGAGAGTGGGAGGATAAGAGAGGGAAATTGGGCTGGAAACAATGGAAGCAAGTGGGAGAGATTGCATGAAATGGCTGGACTAAAAGATAACCGGTTGTGTTTTGCAAAGAAACGTAAGAAGACAGAAGCGACAGAAGTTGGCAGAGAATGAAAAAGAGAATCAAATCACTGACAGAAAGGCTTCCACAGTGGTGTATAAACCCCAGAAATGGTCTCCTCTGGGATATTGTCTGACTATTTTCTTTCCATTACACACAGAGGCAGCAGAATGCTTGTCTCTGGTCTCTAAAAACATTCATCAGTCCTCTTTCTTTGTGCTATATATGGTACACAGTCCTGAGCACGATGTCAATATTCACAATATACAGTACACAATAATTTAGCTAGCAATTAGCTTTTTAAATTTAAACAATATGTGAATATCACTATGATTTTCATTAGTTTTTTTATTTAGTTGACAATTAAAGATATAAAAAGTCTCTCATTATTTACTCACCGTTCAACTTTCTCTCTACTAGTGAATGTTTTTTTATCCATTCGGTGAAAGCCAATGGGCTTCAATATTCTTAAAATGTCTTATGGTGTGTTCAGTATATAGCCTAAATATACATTAAGCTGATTGCTCACTAAAAACCCTCAGATTGTGTTTCTATGTTATAATTCCAAGTGAATTAATGTCTGCCTTATTCTTCCATTTATCTTCATCTAAATAATCCTCAGCAGGTTTTTTTCCTTGTGAAAAACCCATTTTAATGCTGTTGAATCCTCGAACACTCATCCATGAATCTTCAGTTTGTGTAGATTTATTGCCACTGACCAGCTAAGCCTCATTATTGAATGGGAAAATGTTACATAGACAACATTGGCGAGTCAACATTATTTTCACTACTTGACAGCAGAGCACAGATGGCGTCGATAGAGATTGACTAGGGTTTAACATGTTCCTTTAAGATATTTTCAGTCTAAATTGGGATTGATTTTCATTGTATTTATTTCAGTGTAAAGCTGAGAGGAGCCATTCTGTCCCACCATATGTTCATAATGATGTCCATTTTAAAATTCTGGACATTTAAATAACCGTGCCCTGTCAACCACCCACAAACACATGCACATAAATATATAAAAGAAAAGTATTTGTGTAATCTTTCTTTGGTAGTTGTCGTTGAGGTGGCATTGGTCTTTTTGGAATGAGATTGACAGCTACCATAATTCATCCATTGAGTTTAGCAGCTTGGTTACGTTTCAGATAGATTTCAAAGCTTTGTTGGTAACGCTTTAGATTAGGGAACACATATTAACTCCTATTAGCTATGAGTTTTCCCTCAATAAACTCTAATTACTGCTGATTGGTAGTAAGGCGGTTGTTGTAGTGGTTATGTGTAGGTATGGGATAGGGTTGAGGGATCAAGAATATGGTCATACAGAATACGGCCTTAATATGTTCTTTATAAGTACTAATAAACAGCAAATGTGCTAGTAATATGCATGCTAATAAACAACTAGTGAATATTGTTACCACTTTGTCCTTTTGAAATCAGACTTCCCTTCTGGTGCACCAGCTGAACATTTCATTGGAAAAAGAATGAGCTTTATTGTATTTAAGTATGCTGACGCATACAAGGAATTTGTCTTGGTGACAGAAGCTTCCAGTGCACAGGCACAATGACAGCGACGAGACCGATAAAAATAAAATAATTGAATAGAAATAAATGTATAAAAAATAAACCATATCTAAAGTAGACAATAACTGTATGTACAGGTATGGTATATACAATGCAAGTGAATGTGAATAAGAGGAATGGAATGCTAAAAAAATATGAGTTGAAATATTGTTGTGTAGTAAATAAATATAATTTAAAATAGTGTACAGTGCTCTGTAGTAACAACCAGATGGCAAAAGTTCAAAGAGGAAGTGGCCAGGATGTGAGGGCTACAAAGTGATTTCACCAACTCTTTTACTCACTCTGGATGAATACGGTTCTTGAAGAGTGGGAAGGGGTATAATGATGATTCTCCCAGCAGACCGGACTATCCGCTGTAGTCTTCTGAGGTCTGATTTGGGAGCCAAACCGAACCAGACGGTAACAGAAGTGCAGAGGACAGACTCTACAACCACAGAGTAGTGGCAGATTGAACTTCCTCAGCTGGTGAAGGAAGTACAACCTCTGTGTCATGTAACGTGTTTCCAAGTGAAGCGTAGAGATGAGGAATCAAGATAACACAGTATTTTAATGCTCATGCAGGCGATACACGGAGAACAAACTCATATACACATGAAGGAGAACTGACCAGGAGTGAAACACAGGGAATAAATACCGACACTAATGACTGGGACACAGGTGAATGAATGACATAACTCATAATGACGAACAGCTGACAGGAATGGACTAATGAAGAAACTAGGTCACATGGGGAACACGTGACAGGGCATGATCCATGGGGGATCGGGGAGCTCGGGTTTCCATCGCAGCCAGAGTGGAGTCCAGGGCGGAGTCAAGGGCGGCATGGCACCCGAGGCCCCTGTCCCCATACCCCAACTGGACATATGCCCCCCCTCAAATTTTAATGGGCGGAGTTACCCCAGGCCCTGGCTCAGGCGGCGGAAGGTCTGGAGTGCACGCTGGAGGGAGCTCAGGCTCTGGAGGTTCAGGGAGCTCAGATTCTGGAGGTTCAGGGAGCTCTGGAGCGGTTTCTGTGAGCTCTGGAGCAGATCCAGCGAGCTCCGGAAGCTCTGGAGCAGATCCAGCGAGCTCTAGAAGCTCTGGAGTAGATCCAGCGAGCTCTGGAGCAGATCCAGGAAGATCCAGCGAGCTCTGGAGCAGATCCAGCGAGCTCTGGAAGCCTGGGAATCTGGGATGGCTAGGAGAGTCAGATGGCGTTGGAGATTCAGAGAGTACTGGGCAGAGATGGACGGAACCATTGGGGTGGTATGTGAAGGGTGTTGGTTTAAGGTGAGCTGGAGCGGTAACCTACCTCCGGATAGCGACTGACTGACCGTTTAAAATGTCCTCCGTGAAATTCTCTAAATCAAGGACAAAATTAATAAAGTCCTCCAAAGGCCGTCCATTCTGTTGAATGATCAGCAGCTGATCCTCTACCTGCATCATCTTTCGGTTTAAGATCAGTTCTTCTGTCATGTAACGTGTTTCCAAGGGAGAAAAAAGGCAGAGACGAGGAATCAAGATAACACAGTATTTTAATGCTGATGCAGGTGATACACAGAGAACAAACTCATGCACACACAAAGGAGAACTGACCAGGACACTGACGACTGGGACACCGGTGAATGACATAACTCATAATGACGAACAGCTGACAGGAATGAACTAATGAAGGCAGAGAAGGGAAACTAGGTCACACGGGGAACACATGACAGGGCAAAACAGGCAGACAGGTAAACAAGAAACATACTGAGCCTTGACACTCAGCTGGGCCTTTTTTTACTTTTATTTTTTACAATGAAGCCTATGTGAGTGTCCCATTTTAGGTCCTGAGATATGGTACTGCCCAGGAACCTGAATGACTCCACTGTTGCCACAGTGTTGTTCATTATGTTGAGTTGGGGGAGTGCTGGGGAGTTTCTCCTAAAGTCCACAATCATCTCCATTGTTTTGAGCGTGTTTAGCTCCAGGTTGTTGTGACTGCACCAGACAGACAGTCCTTTAACCTCCTGTCTGTAAGCATACTCATCACTGTCCTAGATGAGGGCACTTTTAGTTTGTTTTCATTCCCATCATGTGGTCCTTTGTTCAGTTTTCCTCATTTCCGCATTTGTGTTCTTGGTTTCAGCTATGTTATATTAATTATCCTCGTTTGCGTTCACTGCTCAAGTTGGTCCTTCTCCTGCACTCCCGGGGTGCTTCTCACTTCTTATTTGTGCATCCTCGGTTCCTTTCCTTGCTTCTTTACTCGCGCCTCAGCTCCACCCGCTTAGAATGTGAGGAGATGGGATGACAAGAAAGAAAACGAGGATGGAGGAATCGAAGGAAATGTTATTCGGATATTAGAATGTTCTTGATCACTCAACCGTCACTTCAAAGTGTCTTTAGAATTGAGGGATCTACCCTCATGTTGTTAAAGTTTGGTTCTTTTAAAAATTCAAAATAAATATTAATAACGCAAGTCGCACCATTAAAATATGTGAGATGTAAAGTTTATTTAAACCGCAAAAGGAAAGCATAGATTTATTGTCAGGTTTCTCGATGAAAAAGACTTCCGCAAAGGATACACCTGTGTAACCTCGTTCATAACTGCTCGGGAAGTTTCCTCGTTCCTCGCCTCCTCACGGTGCATTTAGAGAGAGTTGAGATGTCCTACAAGATGGCTGCGCTCGATCGGTTTCCGGGTGATAGGATGGAGGACGGTGGAGCAAGGAAACGAGGAGGGATAGGAGAAGCACCCCTGGTCTGATCTCCATTGTGTTTGCACTGCCTTGCTTCCTGCCTTTTGGATTTACTTTTAAACTTTGTTGTTTGGAATTATCTTCATCTGCCTTTGCCTGTTTCCTATCAAACACCAGTGACAATAATGATAACAGGCAGAAAGCATTTTTAGCATTTAGTTTGTTATGAGCAAGTTTTACACAGTCATTTCAATGTTAGTTTGACCTTTTATCTGCTGCAACAGATACATTTACAAGTAGCTGCTAATGACAGATGCAATATGCAGAGAAACTATGATTTAGAAATGCAATTAAATACAGCCCTAAAGGCATTACTTGCATGACTAGATGTCAATAAACAAGTTGGTGTCATTAGGGGGCAGAAACTACATCAGCTTTGCACATACTGTAGAACTTTAGCCTCTGGATGTTTAATCTTAGGATCAGAGAGTGCTCTATAGACTGTGCTCAAAGTCATTCTTCTTAATGCCTGGTTTTCCACTTAGTAATCCGCACTTCAGATTCTTGACGCTTTTTCAGTGCATCATGGGAGGCATATTCAAGTTTATCATTAACCCTCAGAGACCAAATCGTGTAGTGATTTAATGTTATTCTTAAATTATGAAATATATAAATAAATTCAAAAATATTAAATAACCGCTCACACACACACACACACACACACACACACACACATTATATCTATCATAACATCAGTTTTGGCAGGAAAATATTTACAATTTCTATCGCCCACACAATATGGTCTCTGTCAAATGCCAGTGGACATCACTGCTAACTGTTATGCATCAAATTTGAAGTAATAAATATTTCACCTTTATTTTTTTATCTGTTCACAGATTTATTAGAAAATGGGTAACATTCCTAAACAAATTCAAATTTAATTTCATTTTAATTTAATTTAACTAGCCTAATTAAACTATGGCGAGAGGCCTGCTCTGAACTGTCAACCTCCTAACTTATTGGAAAAGCTGTTTATAAAGGTCAAAACAACTGCATTGTACAATTCTAAATATGCTTTTTCAATTTTTATACCTTAAGTCAGTGAGGTGTAGAAATGTCTAAGGATCAGGAAACCATATTGTGTTGGATGGCTGTGTAAGAGTTATGTTTCCTGGTTCCCAGTCTGCCTGTTTGTTCTGTCATGTGGTCCTCGTGTTACCCAGTTTTTCTTCCCTGTCTTCATTAGTTAATTCCTGTCAGCTGTTCGTCGTCATTAGTTATGTCTTTCACCTGTGTTCCTGTCATTAGTGTCTGCATATATACCCTTGTGTTTCCCTCACTCTTTGTCTGTTATCGTTCATGTGTTGATGTGTTTCGGCTGTTTCTGGATTTTCTCTTTAAAAGAGACATTGTGTTCATTCATCTTCTTTTTCGTGCGTTCTTTCAGCTACATGTCACGTAACAGGCTGGGCTGAGATGAACTCACTGAACTTTCAGCATTCTAGCTTACTTAGAGGACCATTACAAAGGTCAAAGCATCTGCTGTAGTCCTTTGTCTAAATATGCACTTTCAGTTTATTTTACAGCTGGGTCAGAAATCTGTAAGAATTTTTGAAAATATCCTAGCTAGCTGGAAACTCTTCTTGGGAATGAGAACGTATTTGTATATTATTTCAACTGGGAGATGTTAAGATGAAACATCTGCTGTTTTTTATTTCTGTAATGCTTTTAAAGTTTTCATATCTTTGTTTACTGGACACATCACAAAACCTGACCTGATTCAAGTTTTACTGCATTCATGCTTAAATAATTCATTCTATCAACATGTAGTTGTGAATGCTGCAAGTTCAGTGGGTTGAAATGAAGCATACTCAGAATGTTTTCCTTTTTAGAATTCATTATGAAGGCCATGCTTCACAGCTTCCAATTAATAGATAAATACATGTCAGAATTTCTTCGTTTTAAAGTTAAAAAAAAAATGAGTAAAGCAGAAACACAGATAATATAGGAACAGTAAAGTCAAATGTTTTTATCAATTTAACATTTATTATCAACATTTACAGAACATGATAAACTATTTAATAACTTTTAAATTAAACATCACTAAATATGCTTCATTTTCTTTCATCTCTGGTATGATTCTCTTTGTCTAAATGAGCGCTGTCTGTCTGCGACTACTTGCACTTGATGAATGAAAGGAAAATCATTTCCTATTTTCCATACCTAACAATGTTTATTTAGAGTTTATAAAACAATATTTTCAGGTTAAAAAACATTAAAAAAAAACATTTTTGTGTCAATATACTATTGATTGGTTTACCCGTCTGTAGGACGTAGAGAGGCTACACAGATGAGGAAAGGAATTCGATTTAGTCTCATTGCACAGTTATCAGGCTCAGTTCTGTTGACCCTCTTTTTATGCAGGGTTATGTTACAGTGAAACTAATTAAGTAAAGTGTCAAATATTGAGTCCTTCAACAGTATTGGTAATTAACCTAATTACACATTAGGTTAACCACCAGTCTTCTCTCTATTATCAGCCAAAAATAGGAGGCTAGTATCTAGAATAATAATAAAGGGCTGAGAAACTTCCCAACATTCGTAAATCACATTAGTCAGCTGGGTTTGGAGAAAAGCTACAGCTGCGTAGAAGAAGAAAATTGATATACACACCAATTTAATTTAGAGACACTGTAATGGAATGAGAGGATTTAGTTGAAACAGTATGTATTCAAAAATTTTCAAATTCTTCCAAACAAATAATGTAGTTTCTATATTACTAATACTGTAGCCTGTATATAAAGTATTATGACTAGGGATGTCCATTTTCAGTTTTCAGAAATATTAATAATCAATTTCCATTTAAAATGAATAATCACTAAAGTTAAGAGTGAAGTTTGTAAGATATTTTTTTATGTTAAAATGCATTCTCACACACTTAACCCATGCAGTTTATTGTTGATTGTCTACTAGTTTGCCATTCATGGGTTTGTCTCCCCCAAATGGATAAACACTGAGCCTCCCCATGGGTGCATCAAAACATTGCGAGCAACCCGCTCAGATCCGTCAATCTCTTTCCAGCTGGGCACGGCTTTAGTTGCAGGCTGAGCCAGAGGGTGTTCAACCGGACCATGATTGATGTGTTACATGGGGAAACACATTCAGCTACGGTTGTAGAAGTGAAAGCCAAAATTTGCTGCATTCAGACCGTTTATTAAATGAGTCGTGAACACGCCAAAGTGAACGGGGGATTGTGATGCAATGCGCTACAACGGACTCTTCAGTACCATACAGCCTCATGATGCATCCATTCAGAAAGACAAATGTACTAGTTTATCATATTTACTTTGTATCGAGTGTCAATCTCAATTTTTAATACGTTGGACCTTTTATTAAACGTAGCTTAATTTTACCTGTTGAGACAAGCCTTCATAAGCACCTGTAAGATGTCTTTGTGATGTTTAAGTTGAGGGAGGCGTGAAAGTGCGTGTGAGGGACATTTGAAAGGTTGTTTGATTAATGAAAATATGCTTTATTTATGTCATTTTGCAAGGTGCCATTAGTGTCGTAGAAACTTCATACATCCCCTTTAACTTGGTTAAATAAGTCACTGCTGCTCACCGCTGGAACACATGATGTTGCACCAATTTTCTCCACTTCTTGTCTGTCAAAAGTGACGTGGTGTCTGTTAACAGACACTGTAGCCACACAAATAGTGCTCTTCACATGAAGTGCACCAGACTATCAAGTATCATGTCACGCGTCAATGTTTCTGAGCCCGTGGACTCGGTCAGATCCCAAAAGCAAACAGAAACTGTGAAAATACACACTCACTATGTGCTGTATTACTGAAATAGGCATATCCTAACCTTTATCTCAATACCGGAATCTTTGTTGGCCAGATAGTGATTCATCTTCTCTCAGTCGTCAAAATATCAGGATGCCGTGATCCCAGAGATTGTAGTGCACGAAAAACATTTTTTAATGCAGCTTAAATGTATGCTATAAATAAATAGTGCACATAAATGGCTGTTAAGAATGTATTTTCAATTGAAACGAAGTGTAGAGCTTGGACCTGGAAACGGTATTAGTTATGTCACAATTTAACAAGCAGATTTCTCCTTCTGCTCATCTGAACACAAGCAAAGATGCGTAAAGACATGCAGACAGCGCTGACCTCTGACATCTCACTCATAGTGCACATTCAAACAGAGAAGTGCTTATTAGAAATGACAGAGGCAGAATAACATTATCACTGCATTTAATAGTAAAGTGCTTGTTCTCATGTTGTACTTTAAACATATGATCACGGTGTTTGTTGAGGCTTTTTCAACCAAGGCAAGGGTGGACGTTTGACATGAATACATTCAGTGCAGGTTCTAGTGCGCACACTTGGATGATTTTATTGACTGTTTTTGCCATTCGCTTGTATGATTACTGATCTGTAATTTATCTGTAAATTAGATCAAATCATTTATACCAATTAATTGATCAGCAATTAATCACTAACGTTAGTTTTATATTATATAGCTATAACCCACTAGCTATATATTGTTCAAGTGAAGCTGGAAATATTACAATTATGAGTTCAAATCTGAGCATGACTGATCAAACGAAGTTGTATATATATAAAGTGTATATATTTATATATATATGAAGTGTAATCTATATGAAGCGATCAGTGAGCAGAAAGCAAGTCAGTAGTGAATTATAATTCACTAGTTTTTCATTTATATGCTGCATTTCCGTCATTTTAAGATTTTGATGAAGGAAACATATGTAGTTATCTGAAGTTAGTCATTACAAGTCGGTTTGCTTTATGTAAAAAATGTTGGTTTTGTTAATGTATGAATGTGTGAAGTGATGTAAATTTATCACTTATAAATCTGTATCAACAATTTTCATCATTTTAAGTTCAAATGTAGTTATTTTGGTTCATTGTTGGTTTGATTACTTCCATGTTATGTATGCGACTTGAATGTGTGACACACTAATAATGAATGCCTGACTCTCACAAGAAAACTATACTTTTTTTCTAATAATCAAACATTTTTGTACGATCCACATCAAACAGATAAGCATGAAGGTCCATCCCTAAACATACCTGTCATTGGGACATAAGCAGATTATATGAAAATGTACAAATGAGATCATACGAGTACGAATTACCCACCAATTCACCGTAGTGTAAAATAGTTACTAATACCGAGAGATTGTGTTGGGGTAATGGTGTCATGCGAAACAGCCAAACCATGATCCCATGGCAAAAGCTCAGAACTAATAGTCAATAGTTTTGATTGTATTTTCTTCTTTAATTAGAAAGCATGTATCTATCTAATCAAAAACTATATTGGCTGATGCAGTTAACTAAATTCTTTCTATTGGTTCCCCAGAGAGCTGTTCTGAACTGTTATACTCAGAACTATAGTTTGAAGAAGCAACAGAGATGTTTATTCACCCATGTCCCATCTGAGAGCAGAATGCCAGTGTGACTGGTATCTGGTGGTGACATTACGTCAGCTGGGAATCCTTTGCACGCAACAGATCAGATAGAGCAAACAGAAAGATTTCCATGGCACCTTCACATGCATTGATTCCTATGTGCTTCTGACATCCAGGAACTTGTTTCTGCCCCATAGGGAAGACTTTAAAAGACAGAGTTCTTCCGTCACCAGACCCTCTGGGTGCAATAAGTCTCTCATTCTTTTTTGTTTTTAACAGATCGGATGATGACACCTTAAAAATTAGATAAGCTGTATGATATGCTCAGGGACTGCTTTAACAAACTTGTTTCCTCCTGAGTCCTGGAGCCCTTGTTTGTGTGTTAAACACGCTTCTGTGCTGTTTCATTGTATTTGCTGGTGCTCGGTTATTGATGTCTGCACCTCCTCCTGTCTTCGGGTATTACGTTTGTAGAACTGATGACAGCTACTGCTGAAAAACTTCTGCCTTTCCAACCCTTGTCACTTATTTTTGAAAAAAGTCTTAACTTTTCTAATGATATGTTTTGCCTACATAACAGTACATCATGTTCCTCGCTGTTGGTTGTTTGCTGCTGCTGTTTGATTTGGCGTTGGCACACCGCTCACACTATGTGATGTAAAAGCATAACTTGCAGAGTTTCTGATCCTTTGAGGGATGTTATCTGGGCTCAGTTAAAGCAAACTGTGGTCCATGGCTGACCATCAACCACACTTTAAAAGCTAAAAAACCTACAAAGCAAATATACCACCTTTGACCAAAAGTGAATTTAAGAAGTTTGGAGGCTTCAATTACCTGATTAAACTGCTTGGAGGAATGTAACAGCATTGTAAACTACGGTGGCCGGGAAGTGCAAAACAACATTACAAAGTGTGAAACACTTTTACGAAGCTCGAGACAAGTTTACATTTTGGAAAAAAAATTAACAAGACATGGGCAAAACACTTTTACCAGTCCCGAAACAAATTTACAATGACAGATTCTTCACGGAAAGGGAATGTACCACACTTCGGAAGTGACGCGGTGAAAGATGTTGTCGTTGGTGAGCGCGGTAAATTCGTGTTGTTGTTGTGGAGTAAATGGCGTAAATAAAGTTTATGGTGACCGAACATGGATGTTTTGCCTGTTTTGTGGCAAACACATGAGCAGCTTAACGCGGTTTTGCTTTACGTGTGGTCAGTGTTTGGACTTTCTAAAAGACACGGACCAGACGGAAACACAGGGGACGTTTGGACAGCCGGACAGTGCTAAACAAAGTAAGTCACACTTCCGGTGTGTGGTACATTCCCTTTCCGTGAAGAGTCTGTCATTGTAAATTTGTTTCGGGACTGGTAAAAGTGTTTTGCGTCTTGTTAATTTGTTTTCTAAAATGTAAATTTGTTTCGTCTCTGTAAAAGTGTTTTCCCCATGTAACTGTGTTTTATGATAGGTAAAAATATTTTCCAAAATGCAAATTTGTCTCGAGCTTCGTAAAAGTGTTTCACACTTTGTAATGTTGTTTTGCACTTCCCATAAACAGCTTGATAATAATGTTATTTACAATTTCAGCAAATAATATTCTCATCTTACTCTCTTTGAAAGAACTAAAAGTCAGAAAATTAGAAAAGGCCCTGGTCATTTCAAGGCTTGATTACTGCAGTGCTCTTCTGGCTGGACTGCGGTCAAATGCAATCAAACCTCTTCAAATGATCCAGAATGCTGCTGCACGTCTTGTCTGCAACGAGCCCAAGAGCCTCACTAAAGGAACGAAGGCTTGAGGTACCGTCACAGAGAGGCACAAAATCACTCTCCAGAACATTCTCTTTCACTGCTCCCTGCTGGTGGAATGATCTCCCTACCTTCATGAGGAACGCAGAATCCCTGGCAATATTCGAGAGACAGCTGAAAACTTTTTTTCCCTTCCCTCTCTAGCTTATGTTACTCTGAGCAATGTATGAAACTTGTATTGTGAGCTCTTCCTGAAGAATCGCTTGTTTGTTTTCCTCACTTGTAAGTCGCTTTGGATAAAAGTGTCCGCTAAAGGATTAAATGCAAATGTAAAAATGTAGAAAATAATTGTAGTAGTGTGATGCTGTGCCATGAATAATATCACTGACCTTCTTTTAGCTAAATACAAATAACATGTGGTGCCTTCAATGCGGTACACTTTCAGGGTAGTATGCAGGTAGTTTTTTGAGCTGAGCATTTTGGAAGCTTTTCCACAATTCATCTACGGATTTTAGCTGCCATTTTTTTTTCTCACTTGCTTCAGTCTCTTCATGTAATTCCAGGCTGACTCGATGAGGTTGAGATCAGGACTCTGTGTGGGTCATACCATCTGTTGCAGGACTTGTTCATACAAAAATCTCTCTGGATTATGACATTATTTGGAAAAGGAGGGTTTTCCGTACTGAAACACTAACGCAGAATGCTTTTTAATGAAGCATCTAATATTCATAAGCTGTGGTTCAAGGTCATAGCCACTCATGTTCTTAGCACTCAGGTCTAATGAAACCTAATTATACTGTACTTAATTAAACCTGTGTGATGCACTGTCAAAGCTTTCTGTGTATATCTTTTACCAGTTCAGATGAGCTTTGGAAGGTTTGAATGGAGGAACATTAAGGATAGGGATAAGATGTCCTTTCATCACCTGTTTGCTTCTCCCTGCAGATATTCTGCTCTCTTTGCCATCTGTCTAGTATAGGCTCTTTTTTGAGCAACATTGGGCTTATTTTCCTCAAAACTCACTTTTAATGTGGGCTTAACATAATACAGTCACATTTTGGGCTTTCATAGCACAATTAAATGTATCCTAATCATGCTACTTTCTATATTATGGCATTATTAATCTCTGTAGTTTGTTTGGCCTTTCCTTACATTTTTCTCCCTTTTAAATACTCATTTATTCTTTCTCAGCTTTGTGTGTGAATATTTTTGGATTTAATTTTATTTTTGGATGCACATAATTAATTGGTAATTTAGGCCATGTACACACAATGCAAATAAATTTGGTTGTCACTTAACATTTTAGTGGTTAAGCCTGTTCTGTACACACTGTAACCATCGTCAGATGAAGTGCCCTTTAGATCCTCTAGAGGGCACTTCAGCAACGACTATGCACTACACACTTTCTTTCACACTCACTCACAAACACAGACTACATTTCCCAGAATCCCCGTACCTGTCACTGATCGCTGCTCCAGCTGATGCTCATTACCGTATCCATATTTAAGTTCAGCGCACACACACTTAGTTGCGAGGTCTTGTTAATCCCAGTGTTACATTTCTGAGCGTTCATTCCGGTCTTGTTTACCCGTGGCTGATTCTGCCTGTTTCCAGTGTCTGTTTGTGTTTATCTGCCAGCCTTTGGACTTATTGCCTGTATTTTTGGATTGTGTATCTTGCTGCCTGCCTTTCTGATCATTTGCCTGGATTATCACCATGAGCCTGCCTGTTCCCTGTCTATACTGTTTGCTGTTTTCTTGACCATTGCCTGTTTGACTACGTTTTTGAATAAAGCCTGCATATGGATCTCATCCACTGACTCGCCATTCATTACACACACACAGGTCAGTAATTATGGGAATGACAATTCGTCCCCTCAGAATTATAAGGTTCTTTCTGCATCCTGAGCAGTTTTGAGACATTTAGCTTCAAAGTTTTTGCATTCCATTCGACTTTGTAGATAGAACATTTTTGTTTTCTAATTAAAAAGACCCATTGTCACGGAATAAGAATATTTGAATAACTCAGTTTTGACAAAAATGTTATATAGAACCTTACAATTCCAAGGGGACGAATTGTTCTCTACAACGGAATTAATTCTCGAAAAAGGTATTGACAATTGATCCGAATTGAACATCCATCCATTCCTCCAATAAACACACTCACTCTACCCTGTTTGCATTCCCTCTTAGTCAACAGAAATGCTCATAATCCCTGATACATGTAAGCCATTTCCCCTCTTGCACTCTGGATTATTGCTTTACTGAAGAAATCCCATGCTACAGACACAGGTTATTAAGGAAACCGAAATTGCCTCACTGGAAGGGAGAGCAGCTCAGTGACTAGGAAGTCATTTTCATTGAGTCTTGATCATTAGGACAGATTAAACACTAAAGACCCTTTATCCAACCGTAACAATTATCTGTTTGGTTTGATGTTCAAATGGGTTCGTGTGACTCTCACTAAATATTGCCATGGGAATTATCCCTAATGAGACAAAATACACAATTCAACAAGGAAGTATAGCATAGCAACAAAATATTTCTATAAGCTTGTTACTGAGCATTTCTGCTTCAGTCGTTTTTCATTATTTGTCCGAAGCTGTTTATCATCAATTCCCTTACTTAACTCGATGTTTTATCCCTCTAGTCTGCTAAGTATATTTAAGATTCCTCAATGAACTTTGACACAAAGATTGGCCAGCAGTTAATGACTCACAAGAGTGCCATTTAGAAACAGCTCAAGCTTGATAGTGTCCCAAAACTAATATTTTGCATAAAGAGCATCCTACTGGCATTTTATGGTTTTAATTGTATGAGTAGTAAGCACCTCCACAAAACAACAAATCGAGCACAGTATAAATGCCAAACTCAAATGGGAGATACCAGTTGGCAGTGTTTAATTACTATGCTCTATGATGCAAAACATTATTCTTAAGACTGGTTTATATTGTTTATATGTGTTTTATAATGTAATAATGGTGACAATAAATACTTGAAAATTGTCTCCTAGAAACAAGTTTCCTTTCAGTGTTGCCGCTAGTTCTACCAGAAAGACTCGGGAGGTAAATTAACTTGCAATGAAATTTATTAACAATCAGCAAGCAAACATTGTAAGATAAAGTTCTTTGGCGTAGGCCCCGTCCGTAGCTTAGATCCTGAGGGTTGCGGACTCTGCATTTCCTGCCTGAAGATGAAGGCAGGGGCGTAGCCGACCCCCGGGAGGTATGGACAGGGACCATCCTGGTGGTGGTGGGGAGGATGGAGGTTAGGTTTCGCGTCAGCATCTGCGAACTCAGACAGGTGTGATGAGTACCGATCTTATATACTACATGTGTTGGATAATGATTGGTTAGATCTAAATTAGTAGTGACGTAACATTTGAGTCTTCCTGACAGAACTTGCGCTAGAGCTTTCATTTCTACCAGAAAGACTCGGGAGGTAAATTAACTTGCAATGAAATTTATTAACAATCAGCAAGCAAACATTGTAAGATAAAGTTCTTTGGCGTAGGCCCCGTCCGTAGCTTAGATCCTGAGGGTTGCGGACTCTGCATTTCCTGCCTGAAGATGAAGGCAGGGGCGTAGCCGACCCCCAAAAATGGTGAAGGATAATTTATCCTGTGACGGAGCCTACCCCCCAAAGAACTGTGAAAGGAACGGAATTATGCCAGTACTGATTCTTGTAGTTCCTAGGCAGAAAAACATAAATTGACTTAGAGACTTGTACTTACCAGTGGAGAAGCCGCTAACCGTGGCGCAAGAGGCAGGGAAGGATGAATACCACTGAGTGGTGAGAGAGAAAGCGAAGAAAAGGAAGGAGAAAAGAGAAGAGGTGACACAGGTTGACACAGGCCACGTTAGGCCGCAGACACAACACCCTTGAACGGCGACACAGGCCACGTTAGGCCGCATAGACGACTCCTTGGACGGCGACACAGGCCACGTTAGGCCGCATAGACACAACACCCTTGAACGGTGACACAGGCCACGTTAGGCCGCATAGACACAACACCCTTGAACGGCGACACAGGCCACGTTAGGCCATTGTTTTGTTTTTGTTTTTTTTTTTTTTTTTTGTTTTTTTTTTTTTTTTGAACGGTGACACAGGCCACGTTAGGCCGCATAGACACAACACCCTTGAACGGTGACACAGGCCACATAGACACAACACCCTTGAACGGCGACACAGGCCACGTTAGGCCTTATAGACACAACACCCTTGAACGGTGACACAGGCCACGTTAGGCCACATAGACACAACGCCTTGAACGGCGACACAGGCCACGTTAGGCCACATAGACACAACGCCTTGAACGGCGACACAGGCCACGTTAGGCCATTTTTTTTTTTTTTTTTTTTTTTTTTTTTGAACGGTGACACAGGCCACGTTAGGCCACATAGACACAACGCCTTGAACGGCGACGCAGGCCACGTTAGGCCATTTTTTTTTTTTTTTTTTTTTTTGAACGGTGACACAGGCCACGTTAGGCCACATAGACACAACGCCTTGAACGGCGACGCAGGCCACGTTAGGCCATTTTTTTTTTTTTTTTTTTTTTTTTTTTTTTTTTGAACGGTGACACAGGCCACGTTAGGCCACATAGACACAACGCCTTGAACGGCGACACAGGCCACGTTAGGCCACATAGACACAACGCCTTGAACGGCGACAAGTGACAATTGGATTATAAGTGAGTAAGATAGTAACACCACCACCAGTATTTGCATGAATTACCTTGATTGTAACTTGAGAGAGCTTGCTGAGCTTTTTGGAATCTGGTCTTATGTATGATTCGATAGCAGAGGAAGACAGTCTTCCCGGGGGCTTGATGGCTGATGATGAAAATCCTCGGCTGCGGTGGTTGCTACCCCGCTTCTGAATGATGGCCATTCCCCAGTAGAAGGGGAAAAAATTGAGGGATCCTGGAACAGAAGCTAATTGAGTCCTGAACAAAGCTTTACCAACTGTTCTCCATTAGAGAGAAGTTGACAGTAGTCCTAAGTGAACTTAGATATTTAATCATGGAATCATTTTAATCATGGAGGGACGGAATTTGTTATTAACTTAGAAAAGTTAAAGTGACACCAGACCTTTGGAGTCACACGGAGTGTTTAAGGAAAAGAGTTAAGAAATTAGGTGAACGCCCACGAGCAAGACTGATGTTTAAAATCTGTGATAAATTCCCAGGGACACGTGAAGCCGTAAACATGGCCTCTAGCATTGTAGTGATACTTTGCAGAAGATGAATGATTGGCAGGCGTTAACAGAAGGTTTACAGGAGGATTTGGCTATGCCTTTGGGTGGCCGCCAAATAGATGAAATGAAAGACTTTGGCATTTAGGATTAAAATACAATGCATAAAATATTTCCTGTTAGCAATCTATGGATGGGTGAAATATAAAGATTACGGTTATCGTGATTAGAATGACAAGGAACGTGGTCGTGATCGAGGTGGGAATACCGGAGTGATAAAACCGTAATAATCTGTGGTGTAAGCGTTGAGTGTGGAGGGAGCAAGCCTTTTGCTTAAATCGGCAAGGCATTTTATGTAATTCAACACAAGATCTGATCAGGGTGAAGTTGATGATTTTTTTTTTTTTTTTTTTTTTTTTTTTTTTTAAATATATATAAATTGTGTGTACTCATGTCTTTCCGTGTTTGAACGACATTCCCTCCGATGTTCACTTGACGCCACAATGAACCGGCATGAAGAGATAATCGGTTCACGAGCCGCTGGAGGATCTGTCACGACAATTAAAGAGCCCCTCTGAGTATTTAGTGTTTAACAGCTAAGAATTACAGTATATTACATATGAAAAAGTTTTTCAGTGTCCTCTTGGCTCCACGATGTATTCTCGCCCCGTGAGAACATGATGTGTGGCGCGAGAGAGCGGGCCGTCGGGCATTGCAAAGTGGCGGGTCTTGCGAATTGCACGGGCTAAAATCTTTTGGCTACCAAAATGACGGACGGCAGTTCAGCGTCAGTGACAGACCAGACTATACTCGTGTTAGGAAGGAGAAGGAGGGGGCAGAGTGACTAGTTATTTTAAGGATACCGCGAACTCAGTAAAAAAAAAAAAAAAAAAAAAAATTTCTTCTTGAGTTAGAACTCAACTTTTTAAAGCGACCAGTCATTGCTTTCAACTCTTAACGAGTGCTGAGTTAACCTCTAAGACGGAGTGTACCGCCCACGGGCAAATCATACCTATAAAAATATTAATAATCGAAATTTTCAAAACTCCAGCCTTCTTCATCACAAAATAGGTGTCATTGAAAGCTAGAGTCTGAATTTTACAATGAATGTAAGCACTTTGAATAAATCCGAGTACTGCAAAGTTATTTACTGAAAAGATTTTTTTTTTTTTTTTTTTTTTTTTTTTTTTTTTTTTTTTTTGAAACTCCACGAGACCCAATGTAAAAAATAAACTAATGCAGCATTTATGTCACGTTTTGGCTCCTAACGTCATGAAACATGCACCGATTGTGGTAAAATGGGCATCATTATTTATGGCTGATTCTCATGATTAAAATTAGTCCAACATAGTCATAATCCAATGAAGCGATCACTATATCAATCGCGCAATTATGACACATAAACCCCCACGGCGCACAGCTGCTATAGCTAAACTAATTGTAGCTATCAAGTGGCATTTCAGCATAAAACTTCATGAAACAGGCATAGATTGTGGAAATAGCACATCATTACTTACAGTTGATGCTCCCGATTGAAATGACGCCAAGATCAACGGATTCCCATGTGTGGATCACATGCTACTCCACGTGAAAGTGCAATTTTAAAAATACCCACTAGGGGGTGATGAGGGCTAAACAAAAGGCCACCTTGATTCCAAATGCTCCAACTTTTGGTACTTCGTGGGATCACCACAAATTAGAATCCAGATGCAGGTATGAAATGAGAAGGTTTTTTTTTTTTTTTTTTTTTTTTTTTTTTTTTTTTTTTCCTTCAAACTATAGCAAGGAGAGTCTGGTGGGTATCGTTTGAGAGTTATGAGTTTTTACTTATGTGTGTCACTCAGAAAAAGAACTCTGAAAATACCCTAAGGTTTTAAGGGTTAATGACCTTACCTAGGATAAAAGATCTGAGTTGGGGTGACATCATAACTGCAGCAGGTGGGACAAAACACCTACCGAACTCTTGAACTGATGCGGCAGTGGAGTGACTAAGATTTGACGTTGCAGTTGTAGCAGGATGTCTAGAAATGGCGTCTGGTTGTGTGATGAGAATTTAGAAGGGTAGATGAGGTCGAAGCCACGCGCTGTTGATTGCTTGATCCGAGAGGAGCAGGGAAAATCTTTTTGTTTAATGCAATTTGGAAGAATGAATGCTATAAATCCAACGGTGCGATTCTCGGAGCTGTGCGTGAACTAGCATGGCGGCGCGTAACGCGATCATTATGAGTGATTAAACAGCAAAACACGTCCACTTGCGCGTATTTGACGATCAGAATGACAGGTATGTCCAGCTATAGACCTCAATTTGTTAATATTTAACGGAAAATGAATAATCAGATCTTTAGTCATACAGCGCTGTTTTGCTGCCTTGTGTCACATAACGAGCACCGTAAAACAATAAGTAATACGTTCTGAAAGACGGTCGCTTTGAAAGAACTCGCGCTGAGCGTTCAGCCGGAATATTTTAAACTTACGTGCGAAAGGGTTAGCTGGCTCTGAAAGCCATTGAACAACTTTGATGAGCTGTGAATTTACATCCTCCGGTTCAGATACCATGCAGCAGCGGCACTGAATGCGTGTACTGCAAACACACGGAAGAGGAGATGCAGGACAATATTTTCGTCGGAATCTGAATAATCGCAAGCAGCGAGATTATTCAGGGACGAGGTTGAGTTTGCAAATGAATGCTAACAATTAGGTTTCGCGTCAGCATCTGCGAACTCAGACAGGTGTGATGAGTACCGATCTTATATACTACATGTGTTGGATAATGATTGGTTAGATCTAAATTAGTAGTGACGTAACATTTGAGTCTTCCTGACAGAACTTGCGCTAGAGCTTTCATTTCTTCTTCATGCAAATGGACTGTAACTAATTGTGTTTAACCACTGAAACACTCTGTCTTAGAATATGTGTGTTTGCTTGAAGGGGCATTATACATGCTGTCTGTCAGATGTCAAAACATCTGGCAAAAGAAGAGCTTTAGTCACAGTAATTATTATCAGGATGTCAGAGCCTTTCACAGCAGAACAACAAAACGACAGCAGTGGGACCAAATTGTGCTGTTGCCCAGAGGACGCCTCAAATATTATAACCATTTAATGCTATTATCCAATGAGAATAGACTCATCAGTGCGTGTAATGCTGTTTTTAAAACGTAACGTTGTTGCAAAGTGAGCAAGGCAAGCAAAGAGCAAAACAACAAACTTGACCTTTATGTTGAAGAAAAACTAAATTTATTTAGAATTCAATTCATTTGTGAAGTGCTTCTCAATATACTTGTGATTCTAAAGCAGTTTCATAATAGTGGCAAAGAAAAACTCCCTCGGGTGTTTGAGAAGACGAGGAATAAGTAAATAAAAGTAAATTTTGTAATATAGCCACATAGTAAATGATAATATGAATACAACGACTAATAGGAATCCATGCAAAACGCAATATTCTTCTGTAATAAACTAGAGAACAAACAAATTAAGTTCAAGGTCTATGTGAGAACATAAAATGTGAAGGAAAATAAGATTTGAGATCCACAGATACTGACATATTCGTGCTGCATCTGTACAAGACTTTGTAATTAGTAGGGGGGCGTTTATTGATTTAATGGGGATGGTAATTTAACTGGCACTGAATCACCCCCATTTCTTTTGTGGGCTGGTGATTGTGCAGATTACAGTATTATATTAGAACACATTTACCATTCATTTACTCTTTGAATGGGGAGAGGTGAATTGGTAAATAGGTAATTAGGCCCTCAGACTGTGGAGTATCCATGGAGCTGATGTTTTCACCGATGCTGCAGTGCATGTGCATCCATTCTTTAAATGGATATGAGAGGATTGTCGAACTCCTGGAGCTTTTATTTCAAGAGTTTCTTATAACAGTCTAGCTGAAATGTAGACTGTAGATTTGGATCTTCAAGATCAAAGGTTGAGATTATTTTTAATGGCTTTAATGCTTCTCTGCTCTCTATGGCATTCTGTTCGGCAATTCTTAACAGCAAGTATAGTACTGTATACAACATTATATCATCTCCCTTAAATGTGATTTCCTTTCTTGCAATTGCATTTTTATACCTCACATTTTATTTTATTTCTCGTAAAAGCGATTTTATCTCATAATTGCACCTTCATTTCTCATTTTTTTTGTGTTTTTGAAATCATAATTACCTGTTTTATTTCTTTCTCTGAGACTGAAACGGGATTCCATAGTTGAGTGACCTTTTTTTATTATTTTTTTTACGTGCACTGATATTGAACTAATGGTGAATTGGAAAACATTCGCAAATTAAATGTTAATTAATGTACAATTGGTTGGTTATTTTTTAGGTTGTTTTTAAAATAAATCTCTGCCTTGCCTGAATTATTCTTGGAAAATCCTTTTTGGGGCTCACAGGACAGAAAAATGGAATTCAAGTATCTAAAGATGAGTGACTGTCATATAAAAGGCATGCTGCCAGAGATATGCCACATATTCACACAATTCAATGAAGTCAGTGACAGAGGCAATATTTAAAGTGAACTCTTACTTACCGTTAGACCCGACAGGGCATCTGAATCCTTCTCTGGTTAATGTCAGTATGGCCAGGCTGCTGAAAGCACATAGAACAGACAGCGTAAGAAAGCTGGGTTAAATCAATAAAAATGGTTATGGAGTCACGTTTTCAGGCTTTCAGCTGTTGAGGGACAGCTGCCCAATTCCAAATTCCCTGTGGGCTGAACTCTCCATCGTATTCAGTGGCTGACGATTGAACTGGGCACAGAAGGGGCTGATGTTTTCACAAGAGAACACAAACTTAAAAAGATACTGAAGAGAGAACCTTGGCAGTTGCTGCGTGACGACTGCACACAAAAGAACAAGATGTTCTTTAATGTTTACTAAGGAGTCAAAAGTGCTTCTTACACCATCCATCCATGGCATGATGATGGATATGACAATGCTAATATGTTTGGTCTCGGTGGAATAGATCTGTTGCTGTGAGCAAGTAAGACATGCTGCTGCTGTACAATATTGCATGCATGAATTATCTGTAGCAGATCTATACAGGTGGAGCTGGGGAGGTGGAGGGATTTTGAAAGCGTGCTGCAAACACTTACCATTTGAAAGTTGAGCAGCGAGCTCTTTGGCTGTTGATATTACTGGAACCAATCTGCTGTGCCCTATAGAGAATGATGTCCAAGCAAATTGAGTTAAGGACTTATTTGTCTGTGCCATCTAGAGTTTTAAGACAGAACTTTGTATTTATTTGATTTATTTTAAGGCCAATTCGATAAAGATTGACTAGAGAGTAGAGGGAAAGAGAGAGGAATGGGATTGGCACATGATGACATAGACCAGACTTGAGCTAACTGTTAACTACTGTAGAGATAATGCAGAACAAAAATATATAAATCTGATTCATTTCATCCTGTAAATGTGTGGTGTGTGTGGGGGTTATTTCTTACGTGTAGTTTTATTTTATTTTTCTTCAATAGACTGTTCCTTGAATTAAATTTTTAAAAGCACTTGGAATTGTTACGTTTGAGCACCTCTTCACTGTATTTTTTTCTTGCTGGTTAATATTGATTTTTTTAATATCATATTCAAACTACTTTGCAATATTTAATTCGTTCAGAGTGGCGTATTTGCTCAGCTATAAATTCCGTAAGAATCAAATGGACATTTATGTGAATAGCGTGATGTGATTCAGTTAGATGTGCTCATAAAGTGTTAAAAATCGGCTGGAAATTATTAATTAACTTGGGATGGAATTATTCATTAATATGTGCGGGATAGAAGAATGAATTATAAGATTGCAAAGCATTTATATCTATCAATTTTTTTTTAAAGAAAAATCATAACATGAATCAAACTTAAGGCAAACAAATTAAGGTAAGGTAATTAATTAAGGTAACATCTTTTTACTGTCAAATTAAAAGAGAACAGCTTCATTTGAGTAACAGCTTCAACAGTAATGCAACATTTCTACAACACGCTTTAATTTTCATTTCCGCTGTTGTAAATGACCCAGCAGGATCATGCACAAGGGAACTAAAAGAAATCTCCGTACAGGGATCTCTTTTTAGGATCATTTTTTGCAAGTCAGTTTAAACAGGCTGAAAAATATTATTGCGCATAAAAGCTGATAAAGAGGTTACTGCAAGGGTTTAAGAGATGCTTGTCACTGTCAGACCGAAGACAAACTCTATCACTCTCACAGAAGAATAGAGAAAGTGTGTCTCCCTCTCAACTTTACCCTGAGGCTCTTTTCTCACGAGTAAGCAAGGTTCTGTTCTTTTTGGCTTTGCTGCAAGAGTTGATTATGTGGGTTTATGTTGATGTTTTGTGCAGGAGAGTCAGCGGAGCAGGCCTGTGCAAGACAGGGAGAAGAAAACTTCACAGAAGATGAGGAAGAGCCGGAGCGTTCTAACTGTGTCACCAAATGAGGTGAGTATTGGGAATACACATATTTTCTTAAACGACTAGTTGGTTGACTAATTTATGTTATTAAACAGCTCTCGATTCTGATTGGTTATGTGCAGCATTGAACAGTCAGGTGTTTGGAATTATTTTGGTGTTTGCATGGCATAGATGTTGGTGCTGTCAGACATCAGATCGATGATGGCATCTTGTACATACTGTTTGAAGTATTCGTATGGACTCATGGGATGTCTGTCATAGATCAGATGATTCTGAAAGGAAGTATCGATGATTTTGGTGAATGGCCTATGACGCCACTTAATCTCTAATGCTTCCTGGTTATTGTCATCTGCTCATGATCATCTTCCTCTCTGTTCACTGTAATCTCCTCCTGATCCTCTGTCACTACACTTTCTTCTACCTCAACCTCAGCTGCCACCTCAGGTTCTTCATGCATGCATGCATCTCCACTATCCCTTTTCTCTGTCCCTTGTTCTATCCAATAACAAAAACATCACATTTATAACTCTTTTTCCACTCATGACCTCGTTTGCATTTTCTGCAATTTACTTATTATATAAGGCATACAACTTTGTACTATACTCTCAACATCTACACTTACTCTCGTTTTCATCTGCCTCATTTCCTGAATCCAAGCAGTCAAGATCGGATAACTCTCCATTTACAAGGTGTTCAAGGAAATAGAGTATGACTTTATACTCTAAAGGAAGATTGTGTGAAAAACAGGTTACATACATAAAACAAATCAATTGTGAAGTCATAGCTTAGCAATGAAATGCTTGTTGGTATTTTGTTTCTTTGCATGAATGAATGAGTGCTGGCTAATATCTCTTGACTCCTGATGTCCATTGGGATGGACATTAAACTTTAAAAAAATCCTATAACTTAATGAAATGAAATATTTTCAAAATAACTTGAAATATTAACTCTTGAAATTGTTTAAATTATGCTGAGAGAAAATGTATTAGGCTAGCATGAACCTAAATTAACATTTTTAATGAAAATTAGGCACTTACTCCTCCCTCTCTCGAGCTTCAGAGCCATGCTTGTCTTGTCTGACGTCTGAAGCACCCTCAGATCAAGCTAAAAAGTCATTGCTCTATTGTGATTGGATAATCAGGAACCAATCAGTAATAAGTATTATTCATACAATGAAATCAGAGGTTTTTTTATTGGTTTAGAGCCAGAACTATGTAATGTCCATTCCAGTGGACGCCAGGTCTGAAGGGGTTAATTGGTTTTGTATAATGAATATGTATAATGAAAGTTCCGGTCCTTGAATTTGATTGGCAGAGCAGTGCTTAAACAGTGATGATTTAGTCCGCATTCGTACAACTTTACAGAAGTACAAATGTGTACGAATCCTTATTTATGAATATTAAAATCATGGCATTAATATTTTTATTCAATTGTCATATCAATGAATTTATGTTTTCAGTCACATTTATCAAATGCAGCTTACTCATCTACTTAACATGAAATAATAACATTTCACTCTGTTCTGTGTGAGTTTTACTTAAAAATCATTTCCAAGGATTATTATACAAGAAAATTTATTTTGTTTGCCATGGGACACAAAAAGGCGATTTCTCAGTATAGTCCAATATGCTGAGATTGATGATAGACCCATAAAATACACCAAAAATGCAACATAATGTAAGGGAAGCAGGTCAGTTTGGCACAAAGGGAATTATTAATTCATTCATAGGGCAAGTCTCTTATTTTACAACCGAGCAAATGAATCGCCCAGCTTTCATTTGAACAGGCTGTACTCTGCAGCAGATATGAATATCCAAACAATAGTGAAAACAAGGTAAACAAGGTCAGCAGTTTAAGACATTAAATTCGTAAGCACATAACACAAGAACACTCTCTTTAAACACAAATGAGACATTATTTATTATTCTAACACAACACTTAATACCTAACACATTCACATGAGATGCAGAAAGAAAGTGAGGAAAGAATGAGTTTTGAGAGTGAAATGACAAAATCCCAAGTTTCTTGCCATATATGATCTTCATAAAACCTGACCTGAATGAAGCATCAATCATTAATTTAACCCTTCTCTCGTTTCTTAGGCAGGGTTATTAAATTTTATATCAATGCACCAGTTCAGCTAAGAGGCGTTATTTACGTTTGTTGTTGGTGTCTTTGAATGGGTCCTTGCTGGAGAGTGATTTCGTGTCTTCGAGTGACGTTTTTCTTGTGAAGCGGATGAATAGATGCGGAGAGGCTGAAGTTTGACGTTTTGAGGCGGGCAAAGACTGTAGAGTCATTGATTAAACTTTGCGACAAAACTTAACTTAGAACACGAGACTCTCGATGGAAAAGAAAGGAAGCTAAGTAAAAGGAAGAAAAGTAAATGAGACAAGAGCAGTTAAATGGCTTGAATGAAGCTGCTCGTTTTGAACCCATCTTCATCTGATCTTGATACGTTCTCTGTCTTTGTCTACTCGCCTTGGCCTTTAAACTGAGATGTCTATCCAGCATCTTTGAGAGGTTCTTTGGTTCACAGGCGGCTGTTCCCCCCCCCCCCCCCCCCTCACATAAATTACTCTCTCTTAACTTCCCCGCTCTTAGCAGAGAGTAGAGTTTTGACATGATTTCTATAAAAAGAATACTATACATTTTACACAGATTTCATTGAAGTCATCTTTGAATTTTGAGCAGACGGTCATACTGATATGAAACAAGAAACACTTTCAGTCAACCATTCAATAGTTATTACACTTGCGTGAATTATGTGTGATCTAAGCATAATGGTCCAATATATAGGTTGTAGACATGATGTAGAATTATGCAGTTGAATGATTACAAGTCTGTAGCATCGTTTTGGAATGATTTGGTGATTTTATTTGTAAAAGCAGTCTGTGTGGTTTTTTAAGAGATTTCAATCGCGTGAGCTCAGGTCAAACAGAGGTCTTTGAAAAATAGATGGCCTGTTTTCTCTCTCTTACTTGAGGATCAAACAACCTCTAGCGTTAACCCATCGTTTTCCTCATGCGAGTCACGTTGTGTTGTCTTTTCGACCAATTAGTGTTCCGTTAACTGCCCAAAGATGACAACGTTTTTCCTTTAGCTAGGATTATCTCTTAGAAGTGTGGATGGCCATAAAGTGCTTCGCTGGGGGTTCCTAGACTGAATGGCATCCCAAATGGCAGGTCCTCTGATTTAGTGTCGATTTGGAATTCTATGGAATTCTGTTTGAACAAATCATCTCTGTCCGATCTGCTCAGTTTTTACAATAATTTCACAAAAGTAATCAATTTTATTTGTGCACTCGCTGTAATCCAAATTTTGAGAATCCAAACGTTGAGTAACATACCTAAATTTTTACAGCAGTGATATCAAATGCACATTGGCTCTCATCATTTTTAAGAAATGGTTATGGTTAGGTTTAGATGTAGGAGTGGGTTTAGCCGCTTAAAATATCTTTTTAATGCTATATTATTACTAAAAAGGTAATTTTCCTTCTGTAAATTACATTTTATATATGCTTGTTTATTCAATATGAAATTGTAAAAGGAGAATTATTCAAATGTCTTTGTGATGGACATTTTTAAAAATATATTTTGTTTCTTTAGCTCTAAATACGTAATAATGTTTACATTTGACTGTTGTCAATACATCCAAATTGTACATTTCGGCATCTATCCACACGTACAGAAATCTAGATTTTGTACTTGTAAATGTTACATGTTAATACCTCCATATTAACAATGAGATCAGGCTGTAATTTTCATTGTGATCACACTACTTGCACTATTTATACTACAAAAAGTCAAAGAATAGTGCATAAGTATACAAATTGGGATTAATCTGAGTCAACCACTGAACCGATTTGTTCAAAAACTCAGTCGAGCCACTGTCTTAAATCATTGAATCATTCAGTCAATTGATTTTTAAAAAAAATATTGATTCATTCAGAAACTCCACCATCTCTTAAAATATAATGGTTATTATGGTACATAAAATTCCTGGAGGTGTGTAATAAGGGTTGTTAAGAGCAAATGTGAAGACAAGGATGTCAAAAAGTGGATCTATATCCCTGAGATAGGAAAGAAAACATCATGAGAAGGAATGGGGGAAGTTAAAAGGAATGTAGAGGAGATGGAGAGGTGCAGGGAAACTGTCCCCAGATAAGAGCTGAGCCAGTGATCAAACCGTACAAAGTGTTCCTTGACAATCAGACTGCAGGAAGATGTGTGTCTGTAAAGATAAATGGTGAAGATGTACAGCGTTTCCTTCAACTATCTTTCTTTCCCATCCTCTCACTTGTTCAACACTCGTTTTTTCGCTGTGCAGATGTCTTTTTCTTTATCATCATTTTGTACACTGCCTAACTTCATGTATGTGTATGTTTTCAGCAGCTTTGTGTTTTTTTTTTTTTTTAAGTGTGATGAAAAAACACTATCCTTATTACAGAGGATGTTGTAACACTGTCTAGTCCTGTTCCACGTGTTCTTTGTTTTGGTTTGCTCCCGCCACTCGTTTACACTAATTATGTTCAGCCGTGTTTTGTATTCCCTTCACCTGTTCTTGTCATTTACTTCCTGTATTTAAGTTCCTGTGTCTACCCTGCTCATTTGTCGGTCATTGTTTGTGCGATGCACTCTGTCTCGTGTCTGAGCCTGTTCTTTGTAAATAAACCTGTCTGTTCATCGTATCCCGCGTCTCCTGTCCTTCCGAGCGTGACAGAATGACCGACCCAACCAAGAGAAACTTTTCTCAAATTACGAAGATGGACTTACCCACGGCAGCACTACTACTGAGTCCGGAGGCCAGGCCCTACCTGGCGGGCATCCTCTGGGCGTGCCGTAAGGACTACCGCTCCGCCTCAGCCTGGAAGCCCGGGGTGCGCGCTGAGGTCGAGGGGGGAGTCGACGAATTCGGGGGAAAGTCCATCTCAGAGCCAGGAGCGGCCCGGAACTTTATCGATCCGTGGTCCGCAGATCCAATCCCCACCCAAATCCCCGCCCGTAAAACCTCGTCTGCCCCGTTCCAGTTCGGAAGCCTGCATGTCTCCCCGATCCCGTCTCCTTCGCTGGTCACTACCAGCCCCCTGGATCCGTGGCCACCGTTGCTGTCGGCCAGCTCCTCGGCTCTGTCCCCGTCACCCACTCCGGGCGGCTCCTCACCAGCACCTCGGGCTACCCTGCCACCAACCCAGGTTGAGGCGGAGCCCCGAGCGTCACACCAAGCCTCCAGACCCACGTCACCACCGCCACCATCGCCTGGGCCTGCGCCTCCCTCACCTGCTCCTCGGCCTGTCTGCCCGGAGGCTCTGCTAGGGCCCCTCATCTCGCCTGGTCAGCCTGCGGGGGTCGACGCCCAGCCGCCGCCACGGACTTCCGGGATGGCGGCTACGTCACCACCCGTCACCCCTACGGCGTCAGCAGGCTCCTCCCTCCCTTCGGCTTCCCAGTCAGCCTCGGTCACCCCAGCATCACCCCGGTCAGTCAGAGCCTCGTCGCCGCCTCGGTCCCGCAAGCCGGCGGCTCTGGGTCGTACTTCCGGGTCGGCGGAGTCGCCC
This sequence comes from Opsariichthys bidens, assembly GCA_037194245.1. Taxonomy (NCBI): domain Eukaryota; kingdom Metazoa; phylum Chordata; class Actinopteri; order Cypriniformes; family Xenocyprididae; genus Opsariichthys; species Opsariichthys bidens. Next base: position 14,762,690 of record CM074298.1, read on the forward strand.
AGGGCTGTCGGCCAAGAAGTTCCGCCGGGTTCTCCACCATCCGCCATGGCTCCTCCGCCGTCGTTCGGCCCCAGGAAGCCATCCCACAGGATTCGCTGGTCGCCTTCCTGGTTCCGCCCTCCGTCTGAGTCACCATGCCGTCCGTGGCCATCGGCCCCATTCTGCTGCCCGCCTCCAGCGACACACCCGTCTCCACGCCCCTCACCGAAGCCTCCGCCCTCTTGCACCCTCGCCACAAGCTCTGTTACGGCGCGAGGACGCGCCTTTTTCGAGGGGGGCGTACTGTAACACTGTCTAGTCCTGTTCCACGTGTTCTTTGTTTTGGTTTGCTCCCGCCACTCGTTTACACTAATTATGTTCAGCCGTGTTTTGTATTCCCTTCACCTGTTCTTGTCATTTACTTCCTGTATTTAAGTTCCTGTGTCTACCCTGCTCATTTGTCGGTCATTGTTTGTGCGATGCACTCTGTCTCGTGTCTGAGCCTGTTCTTTGTAAATAAACCTGTCTGTTCATCGTATCCCGCGTCTCCTGTCCTTCCGAGCGTGACAGATGTGACAAATTATTCAAGATTAACCAAATTTTATTACTAAGCCTGACCTATAAAAAAAATGTGCATGTTACATGGCTGTATGTAGTAGCAGGTGAATGTCAAGGCCTGATCACGTTTGGAAGCAGTGTTTGAGGATTATCTAACAAGGATAATAAACCAATAAGGTCTATGTTTTTGACACACGAAGATTAAAGTTTTATTAAGACATTTGTGTTTGCAGGAGCCTTTTCAAGGACATCTTCACATTCTTCTTCTCTTCATTTTACTCTCACATGTACACACACACACAAATGTGTACTGTCAAAAATTGTTCAGAACGAAAGTTTAGGAGTTCTCGTTCATGTTTTTTTAAATTAATTAATTACTACTACTACTAATAACCTAGCTACAATAAAAGCATGCAAATAGTAGTATGTAACAATGTGATATATGCATTGAATCCACCAGAAACTATATCGGCAGATTTTTAAATATTTGACGTCACCCCTTCAAATCACAATTATTAGTTTTTTAGCCTCTCATTTGCATAAAGTAAATTTTTCTTTTCAACTTTTTGGCACACTTCTTGTCAATCTAAAAAGTCATGTTCAAGTCTGCCGCTCCCTGTCTTTTTTTATATGGGAAATGTAAAGCTTTCTTTATCAGCACTCTCATGTAATTCTCCACCTGAACATTCTTCGGTCTATTTTCTTTGATGAGATTGGTTTTTGAATGTACTAGAGTATGGTCTGCGGCCTTGGACCCATTACACTGAGCTCACAGAGCTGTTTAAAAATTGATAAAGGCTGTTGCCAATGGCTGACATGATGAAGACATGAAATGCATTAGATTTATTGTGTAACCACAAGGCCCATACAGACTGACATTTAACATAAAATATTGAATATAAACCACAGTGCACTACCAGACTCAGTATTTTTGCATTTATATTGCCGAGAATTCTGGTTGTGAAGTATTTGAGTGTGTTAACATATACTCTGTTCCAAGACTTGTGAGCTGAATAGAATACAACAACAGAGAGTCATGTTTTTGCCATTATTATGCAGTGCACTCTACACTCTCGTCATATTTAATTCAGACTGCAAACTCATTTGTAACTCAGGTAAATATGATGTATTTTTGTTGTCCTTGTTGGTTGCCCTTTTGTTATGTCATGGGATTACATGGTGTGTAGCTTGCAGCCAGTTTTTAGTTTCACCTTGCAGGCATGAGAGTTTGTCCTTGTATGCTTTCAGATGGAAGTCTTTGTGTTGGGCTGTGAAATTGAAAAAGAAGTGTGCCTGGTCTGTGTGTAGTTCAAACATGAGGTCAAGAAGTGCACTTCTGTTTCCACTTCATTTGTGTGCAGTGGAGACTGGAGCCACAGCCTGTCATCTCTCTCTGTCAACTTCTTTCCTTTCATCTGTCACTTTCTGCATGTATCTTTGGGTAAATTTCATAGTCACTGTGCTCAAATATTCGGCCAATTTGCACTCTTTGTTGAAGGATTAGCACTCCAGTGTACTTTTTTGTGATGTCCAATGTTTGAGGGTTTTCTCTGTTTGTGTTGGCTTGGTCAACTTAGTTTGAATATCTAATCCAAGTCTCGGATTCGCTGGCTGAGAGGGCTTCTGTCTTGTTTTAGCCATTGAAAGCTCAGTCATTTTCAGTTTTTGTCACTTTTTTCTTAGGTGTTTATGAAAATGAATTAATTAGTTAATTCTAATTCTGTTAAATAATTTTTTTTTTTTTTTTACAATTCTGTCTGCAGATTCTGATTTCCTGTCAATGCAGACAGTGTGTTTTTGTACACTTTAAGAAAAAAATCTGCAGTAAAAATGTAAAAGTGCTGGTAATTTTCTGCCACATTTAAGTTTAAGTTATTAAGTTTATAGACTGTCATGATCTAGTCTTTGTTTGTCTGTTTTTCTGTTCCCCAGTCCCGTCCGGAGTCACATGTTCCTTGTTTTCAGTCCTGTCACCTGTCATGTGTTCCTTTGTTTTGCTTTCATCTGTTGTCATGTGATCTTTGTTTTGTTTTCCCATGTGCTTGTCTAATCATTAGTTCATTTCAGTCAGCTGTGTCTCATTAGTCATTATGCCCGTCACCTGTGCCTTGCTCGTTATCCCCTTGTGTCTCTCTGTATTCATTCCCTCTGTGTCAGTCCAGTCCTTGTCTGTTGTTAAAGTATTGTACGTGGTGTCATTCCGGTTTCCTGCCCATATTCTAAGTGCCTGTTCCTGCACCAGAACGTTACAGGACATTTCCTGTAACCTAATGTGATTCAAAATACAGGTAAAACCCCTGTGGAAAGTCAATACAGAAAATTAATTCATATTAACACAGACGCTGTAGATAGAAGTGTCTGCCACATCAATGAAAATTTGTCTCTGTTAGATGTGCATCCAATTTATTGAACTGCTGGTTTATGAGCTGCCCCCTGAACTCACATCGATATTGTGATGGGTCTCTTCTGTCTCTCTAGTCATCTTTAATGATTCTCTTTATCTCATTTGGGAAAATTGGACTAGTCATTCACAAGGATACTTAACATAGTTAAGCTACTTACCTCATTATATTTGTAGGATTACGTATAATTATTTATGTCTTTACACTTGGGATTTACAGAATCATGATTATTGTAAACATGTGCTCAAAAGTCAATTTAAAAAAGGCAACTATATCAGTCTGTACCTGAGGGCCATCTGACTGACATTTTCAAATCCCCAAACACTGTACACTGGGAGTAAATGGTCAAATGCGCTTGTTGTTCAAAATGCCAATCTTAGTGAGGTTTTAATTTGTACACTATCATTGGTATTAAACAACCTATATCCAATATTATTATTAAACAATATTAAGCCTTAAGCAATAGGGGAAAATACTGCTTTGATATATTTTTAAACTTAATAGTTCATTATTATTACTACTATTTAACTTTATATGAAAAATAATTTGTATTAAACAACAATATTAAGAATAGTTGTCATTATTCAATATTAATATTAAACATACAAAATAATAACAATATAATAAAACACAAAGTTTTTTTTTCTTTCAAAGAAAGTCTGAGAGAGTCAAGGACCATATGGTTGAAGGTATTTTTTTTTTTTATGAACGCCTGTGCTTTGGATAATTTTAGTTTGAAGGAGAAAAGGTTGTCTGTAGAACACAGGGCTGTTTTATAGAGTGATGCTGCATTAGTCTAATGAATTAAAAAAGAATGTGGTCTCGGGTGACTGCAGGCGCTGACTGTGAGCTGACCGCAGAGTGTTCCAAACACGGAATCTCAGGAGGTCACCTTGGTCATCCCTGGTCTGGCTGATTGCTCCGTCGTGCTCCTGTGCTCTCCCACAGAGTTCATTCGGGGACAAAGCTGTAATTCTGAGTCACAGACAGGGCTGGTCCAATCGGCTGGATAACATAAACCTAGCAGGATGATGTCCAATCACAAAATGATTTGTTTACTGTGAGCTAATGTTTGGATCGGTCAAATCCAGATTATGTTGTCCTTTGCCTGACATCATGAGCTCATCGAGAATATCTTAATTCTGCAATACATCTTCATATTTGGCCTTTATAGGAGGGGAAGCATAAATCCCAAAAACGCACACACACATTCACACACACTCACGCCCATACACAGAGTCTAAATGTATCATAGAAGTGACTTGTGAACCAGAGTACAATCCATGTCTTCTGAAGCCATATACTATCTTACTGAAACTTGCCAAAATCATACAGAAACATACCAAAATTAAAATCTTTTCTTCCCGAGAGCTGATTACACCACTACTACTAGATCAACTCGAATCATTATGAATAAATTAGAATGAATCAGGTTGATGTTGTGATCTGGATAAAATGATTCACTGAACAGAATGAGTGAGTAAGAAAGAATGATTAATTCACAAACCAAACAGTGCTACTTTGATCATGAACGCTCTCAAGGAGAGATACACTGGATGTCAAGTTTTTCAGTTAAAAAGTCAGTTTGAAATGGAAGTTTCCGCCTCTATTTTGACGTATATCTGAATGAAATGGTTTCTTTCAAACAAATGAGATTTTTTTTTGGGTGGGATCAATTAAAAATCCATTTAATATTGCAGTGATCTAATCAGTGTGTTGTGGGTGACAGCAAGTTTATTATTAAAGGATTAGTTCACTTTAAAATGACAATTACCCAATGATTTACTCCTCCTCAAGCCATCCTAGGTGTGTATGACTCTCTTCTTCAGACGAATACAATCAGAATTATATTAATAATCACCCTAATGCTCCAAAGCTTTATAATGGCAGTGCATGGAAACCACTTGTTAGAAGCTCAAGAAAGTGCATCCATCCATCATAAACATACTCCACATGGTTCCAGCGGGTTTATAAAGGCCCTCCGATGCATTTGTGTAAGAAAAATATACTTTCACTTCAACTTACAAAGAAAGCGTAATGCCTCTGGCAGTTCAAAATGCTTACACTACATCCCACGCCTTCTGTATTCAACTTACGAAACAACGTCAGTTATGCTTTTTTTGTGATTTGAATACTTTAGGCGGACTGGCAGAAGCTAGTTATTTTACTTCATAACATGTTAAATATGGATATTTTTCTTGCATAAACACATTGCTTCACTTCAGAAGGCCTTTATTAACCCCCCGGAGCCGTAATTGCAACTTGTAGACTTTTCAGAGAGCTCTGACTTGTACCATGTGATCGCTATACCACCTGACCACTGCAGATTCATTTTGGCATTGATAGTGTTGCTATAGAAACACATAATTCTCAGTCCGAGGATGTGAACAGCTCCGTGTAGAACATCACGGTTTGTCATCTCGTAATTACGGTGATTTTGGCCTGGCGGTAAAGAAGAAATGCTGCACTGCATCATAAAATAACACTGGTGAATGATGATGGTGAATGTCATTGCAAAGAGAAGGGAAAGTTATATTGATTAAAGATTATGAGGGTACATGGCATGGATGAATCATTTATTATAAACACTGCAATATTTCATAAAAAATTAAGAATAGTCATGGTAACTTTAAATTTCGTTCCCTTTCACACAAACCTGTTGGATGGCTTCGAGAAAACTTGGAATACAGTACATTGGCCGTTCAAAACACTTTTATTTATTGCTCGAAAGTCTGTGTAACAGCTGTCTTTCTAGTAGTCATCTCTAGCCAGGAGACGTTTTGTCAGAAACTTGTTCTAGGATCAGAGAACAGACCAAACCTTGAGTAAATATCCCAATATGTCTGTATTGAAAGTTGAACTTTTCTGCAGCGTACCTGTCAGACTGTTTTGAAATATTGAAATGAACTCTCAGCATGATTCATTCACCCAGGATGTGATGGGTTGCAAATTGTACCCAGCATTCAAAGTGAATATTGCGTTTAAGGACAAAAGCAGCAGAGTGAAGCACATGAAATTCCCTGCTGAAGAAACTACATTAGGAGTTTTTTTTACAGTTTTGGGAAAAAAAAAAGATCTATGTGGGGCTGTAAAACTTATACAGATACTTCTACAATTTGACCATGCATGGAGAGCTGATCTGTGCTAATGGATTTTCTATTAGGTTAGGGCATCATTTGGTGAAACCTTCCCCTTGAATTGGTTGTAGTAAAGAGGGAGTGTGTAGGAGTGTTTTCTTGTCGTAGCATCCAGAGCTCTGCAGCTCTGACTGTTTAGATGAGCTTTTTAGCAGAATGTTCCTCTTCATAACTTGGAGCTCTGTTCACTTCTGAGAGTTTTTCTCTTGGTCCCTGGCAAAAAATACTCTTCGTCTTTTCTCAGCTGTACCGATGATGTTGCATGTGAAGTCTTGTCTCCCCTCTTCATTGTGGTTTTTGGTTTGTCCCTTGACCTAGTTTCTTCCCAGTCTGTCTAATTAGTAATGTCATTCACCTGTGCCTTGTTAATCACTCCTCATGTGTTCTGGTATATATACTCCCTGTGACTTTCAGTCCTTGGTCCGATCTCGTCAATGTGTATATGTGTTCCAGTGTTTGTTCGTTAAAGTACCTGTTTCCTGTTCATCCCCACGTTACGTGACAGAAGATCGGACCAATACCGAAGACAGCATGGCTTCACTTGCCTCGAGACCCATACCTGCACGTTTCTCTACCTGGTGAACCTTACAGACTTTCCCGATCGTTCCCTGTGCGCATTCTACATGGTCAGTCTAAATGAGCGCACAAAGGCTTGCCTGCCCGGTGTGGGTCCTCGGGGATCGTTCGCCGAGTTCATCGAGTGGGTGCTGGTGAGCAACTCCTCATCATTCAGCGTCTGCGCCACCGAGGATGAACTCACAAGCCCCGCTCCGACTCCAGCACTGCCTGAGACCAGCCATCCACCACCAGCGAGTGGACCGACGGAGATGTCGCATGAGCCTACCGAGGAGGCTCGCCCACCGCTATGCATGAGCCAGGACCATGGATAAGGTTGGATGGTAACATCGCCCCTGTCCCGTTCACCGTTGTTGTCCTTCAGCCCCACAACATCTCATGTATGCTGTGTTGAGCTGCCTAGGGTCTTCAGGCCATCACCTCCATTCTGCACAGAGGATTCCCTGTCTCCGCCTTCAGCCTCTGTGCCTCCTACTCCGACTCGGCCCAGAGACACTTTGGATTTGCCCTGGCTCTGCCCTCTCTCGGCTCCACCGGATCCCATCAGTCATACGGCTTCTCCGGGCTGCCTTGTCTCTCTAGCTCTGCCTTGGTCAGTCGCCCATCTACCTGCACCTACGGCTTCTTCTGGCTCCGCCTTCTGCCTTTGTCCTCGGTCCCACCGGTTCAGCCTCTGGACATCCGCATCCACCTCGGCCGCTTGTCATCATGGCTCCTCCTCGGTCTTCAGGACCATCGACTACGCGTTGGCTCATCAGCTCCATCTGGGTCTCCATCAGTAGCTGCATCTCCATTGGTCGTCCCCAGGGTGTCGTCTACAATCAAATGGTCAACTCCACTCAGCCTCCTCCCACCTTCGACTCCACCTGGGGCCTCGTCCTGGCTGGTCTCGGGACCACCATCTGGCTCCTCCTACTCCTGGCTCCTCCCATATTCCACACCTCCTTGGACTGTTTTTTGTCTTTGGACTCTGTTTTGTTTTCTTTTGTTCCACGCCCTCCTCCAGAACCCACCCCCACCCTCCTCAATTGGACTTTCTTATGGCGTGAGGGTGTGCCTTCCCGGGAGGGGGCGATATGTTACATGTATAGTCTTGTCTCCCCTCTTCATTGTGGGTTTTGGTTTGTCCCGTGACCTTGTTTCTCCCCAGTCTGTCTAATTCGTAATGTCATTCACCTGTGCCTTGTGAATCACTCCTCATGTGTTCTAGTATATATACTCCCTGTGTCTTTCAGTCCTTGGTTCGATCTCGTCAGTGTGTATGTGTGGTCCAGTGTTTTTTAACAGTTTTTTCATCCTCATCTCCGTAAGTTTCATCCCCACGTTACGTGACAGATGATATCAGTTGCTGGCAAGTTTCCTTTGCTTTCCAGCCAGTATTGGTTTGCTATCAAACACCTTCAGCTGCCCACATATCTTCCCATCACACTCACACACTCACTACTACCACTGTGTTGGACAGCACAGTCTACAACATTGTAATGTGAATCGTCTTACATGCACAAAGCTGTATTAAACTTAAATATTGTAACAAAGTTCATAAATATGGGAAGAAGGAGGCGGGAACCGGCGAACATTCAACAATTTTAATTTTCAAATAAACAAACAATAAAACGAAAATATAAGGGCGGCAGTTCCTCACGGCGACTGCCGCCCACACAAACCAAATAAAACACAACATAAAATCCAGGCCTGGTCCTCTCTCGTCCTTCACTGTCGTCGCTCCTCCTTTATGCTTCCGGAGCTCCTCCGTGGGGAACTCGAGACCGGTGCGCCGAGCACCTGAAGCTCGTTAACTCTCGCGTCACCGGCCTCGCGCCGTTCCCTCACGGCTCTCGCCCGCCCTGCTCGTCACAAATATATATGTGAAAAAGAGAGCACACCCTATTTAATTTTATGGTTTTATGTATCAGGACATAATAAAAAATCATCTGATCCATTTTTAAAAATTCAAAACAGTGTCCTTTCTTTTTGTCACTCAGTCACTCACTCAATATATATAGTGACTGGAGGAGCAAATGACAGACACAGTGGGTGTGGTGTTTATTAACATAAAAATAAATATAAAATGTCCAACAAGGGGAAATAAAGTGGGAATCTGGTGTCCTCACTGTGCTGGGGTACATGAAAGAAAGAGAGTGTTCAGATGAGTTGGTCCAGGTCAGGGGTCTCCAACCCTGCCACTAGAGAGCTACCGTCCTGCAGACTTCAGTTCCCACCCTTCTCCAATACACTTGTCTGTAATGATCAAGGATACCTGAACACCTTGATTAGCTGGTTCAGGTGTGTTAGATTGGAGTTGGAGCTGAAATCTGCTGGATGGTAGCTCTCCAGGAGCAGGGTTACCAGACCCCTGATTGAGGTAAGGAGGTTGGGGTCCCAGTAGCCGCATATGCTCCCAGGCATGGTGTCTCTTGCGGTTCATTTTTCAGGCCTACGGAGCAGAGGGGCAAAGAGGCCTGAGCATTCACTGCCCGACAGCGACAACGCATACATTCTTGCACGGGCAACCAGGTCCGAATAGTTTTCTTTTTTTAAATTTTTTTTGATAAAGTTGTGTTTCGTCTCCTTTCGCCATCTATCTGACATCACAGATTCAAATCGAACAGTTCATTAGAATCGCCATATTAGAGTCATTTGTTTGTGAATCTGACTACAAGTCATGTGTATGTTTGATTTTGTGTTTGTCCTGTGAGCACGACAAATTGAAAGAAGCATTTGCTTGCCATGATTTTGCAGTACACACGAATGTAGAGTCTGCATACTAGAAGGTAATGGGAAATTTATTACAGCGACTACAGCATATATCAATCAATCCAAAGTATTTTTCATATCTCAGTTCTGTGGAGGAGTATCTTTCTCTTTTTTAAAAAAAAAAAACAAACAAACCATTTTCTCATTTTCTTTTTTCAAAACGTACAATGGAAGCATCATGGAAGATGCATACACATACACACACACATGTATGAATATACACACGCACATATATATATATATATATATATGTGTGTATATGTATGTACTGTATATGTATCATATATATATATATATATGCTAAAACAGCAATCTTATTTGAATATATTAGACTGAAGATGCATCTGACATGCCTAAACAAGTATGTGAAATATTAATTGCATCTATTTTCTGTCTTATTTAGATTCTTACACATTTAGAACTGCTGTTTGTAGAGCAGACTTCTATTAAATGTAGAAATTGAATGTGAAGGGAAAGGTGTTGATGCCCTCTAGCGGTTTCAATTTGAATTGCCATACCATTCATTCAATAGTTTGATTCCAGCGGTTCTCAAAGCAGGCCTGTAGTAATCATCCATCATCTACCACACCTAATTCAATTTATGAGCTCATCTGTAGAGACTGCAAGACCCGAAATGGGTGTGTCAGATTTAGGGACCCATACAAAATGTGCAGGGCTGGTGGTCCTCCGGGACAGGTTTTGAGAACCACTGCTTTGGTTTACTGAAATACATTCCCATGTTTAGCCTCTCTTTTCTCTCTTTTTCTCCAGGACAGTAAAGAGCCTCCGGACTGCAGACTAAGTGAATCTTTCACCTCTTCTGGTTGCACGCTGGGTGTTGACCTGCGCAGGAGGAGGCGCCGTTTCTCCGGTAACCTGCAGTTGCCTCCTTTATCATGGAGGCAGATGGAGAGGTCACGCAGCCCAGATGATGAGATCATGGCAAGACCAACAACCCTGCCCTTTGTCACACCCCCTCGCATTGACATCACACCTGTGGACTCTGAATGGTGAGTCCATCTCATTTAGCTCATCTCATTGCTCTTCTAATTTGAATTCAGAAATCTGATTCTTAGAAATGATATGTGTAAAATGTCTGATGTTAAGGAACATTCTCCAATCCCAGGTTAAAAATGCAGAGAACTATTATTTGAAGGTTGTTGTAAGACAACAGAATTTATACACTGTTGTTCTCTGGCACTTTCAAAATATGTTTGTTTGAGCTTAACAATTGAAATGTTTGGGAAACCTGTTTGTAGACAATCATTAAGTTTGCAATTCTTTTTGCATTGATTATAAGCTTTTATATTATAATATACGCATACACTACCGTCTTTTATGCTCACCAAAACACCAAACTTTTAAACAGAAGTCTACACTACTTATATAAGCATTTATATTTATTTATTTTTTTAAATTTGGTCACCTTAATATTAATATTAAAAATAACTTAAGAGGATTTGTGCTCGTTCTTGTGACAACTCTCAATGTCAAAAGTTTAGAGTATATGATGGCTTGCGTTCATTCATTTAAATATTTGCTGCCAGGCAATCACAGCATTGATGGATAAGATTTAGATTTTCACAGATAAGATTTAGCATAAGAATGGAGCAGAAATTACACATTTACAAGAATGGATTTATTTGTACAAAGTTTTTTCGTCAGTAAACATGAATTAAATGTTTATTTTATTTGCATATGTGAGGTCTTTGGCTGTTTTGGTTTGTTACTGTCTGTTGCTTTGCTACGTTTCAGAAGTATAAAACTCACTTCTAATGTATAGCCGTTTCTGAAGTTGATTCTTATTACTCATGTTTTTCCAGTGTTACAATATTCTTTGACAACATTTAGATTTGAATGATATCATTGAATAATTAGTAATATCCTTAAATGTCTCGTTGGGTCTTTCTATAGTATATGTCTTAGCATCTGAAATATGCTTTACATATAATCTCAAACTGCAGTACGAAGGGAGATTAAAATATATTAATTTTGCTTGCAGCACACTGGTGATCTTAAACTGCAGCTGCTCAGTGTTGTTGCCATGATGAGAGGGAAATCTGTCTGGTTGCAACTGGCAACACAGCAACAGCTGGTTTATAATCATGAATCAATAAATTGTGTCTGGTAAAAAGACGTGATTTGACATCAAAGTTGCAATAGCCTGATTGCACCAATGAGACCCAAAAACATTTGTGCTTAGATATTTATAAAACGGTATAATAAGTTTAGTCAAGGTTTTTTTTTTTGAGGTGTGTGTGTGTGTGTGGATGGGGGGGGGGGGGGGGGTTCTATATACTTCAACTTTAAAAATTAAACTTTCAACTTTAAATTTGATGTATTTGATAAACGTTTGCCATTAGATGACATTTATTAAGTATGTAGTTGTTATTGATTACCAGTGGAGGGCAGCATTGAGAATAAAATACATCATGATACCTTTTCTCAGATGTTTATGTGAGTCACCTCTGGTTTAGTAAACCTCATGAGCATTCATCAGTCTGCTCCCTCAAAACACTCCAGACCCACATTTGTCATATCAAAGTAGGCCATTTGGTTGCATACCTCTTTCAAATGGGCAGTAAAAGGAGGTTATACTGGATGTTTGTCTCAGAATCTTTATTTAAAGGCTTAGTTCACCCTAAAATGAAAATCATGTCATTAATTACTCACCTTCATGTCGTTCCACCCCCGTAAGACCTTCGTTTATCTTCTGAACACAAATGAAGATATTTTTGATGAAATCCAAGAGGTATATGTCTCTTCCATAGACAGCAATTTAACCCTCACATTCAAGGTCCAGAAAAGGTACTAAAGACATTGCTAAAAAAGTCGATGTGACTACAGTGGTTTAACCTTAATTTTATTAAGCAATGAAAATACTTTTTGTGCGTAAAAATCAAACAAAAGTAATGACTTTGTTCTGTCATTCTCATACCTTTTACGTCCAGCGCTCCCAGGTTCTACGTCAGAACGCCGACTCATTATTGGCCGACTCACGCGATCAGCTTTGGCCAATACTGAGCCGGCATTCGGATGTAAACACGTAAGCCTTCGCTGTGCTTACTGTGGCATCTATGTACAAAGACGTTGTATGACAAGTTATATGGATCATTTTTATGATTTTTTTTTCTTCTTTTACCATTTTGGCCCCAGTCACCCATATATGGAATTTTTTTTTTTTTTTAAAGATTCTTTGAAAAAAATCATTCCAATAATTCATACGAAGCTATAACAATATGAGATCTCGTAAATGATGATAGAGGTTTCATTTGTGGGTGAACTATTCTTTTAAAGTGAGATTTTCACAGTCTAAATGGTTTAGACAGGATTGACGGCACTGCAGTATGTGAGCCACAAAAATATACTAGTTCCTTTTTAACTTCGACACAGATTCATATGCATGAACCTGTGTAGATTTAGAGGCTGTGTAGCACACACATACACACATACAAACACAAACGAATACACACACTCACCCTGGAAAGCATTCATTATTTGCCTGCTATCTCACACGCATGCATTTCCACTCTTGTTAGAGCTGTCTGTTTGATGTGTGTGTCAGGAGAATCGGGAGACAAGGTTTAGGGAAAGTGCTATATTTGGAGCACAATTATTTTTCTGCTGACGTGACTCCGTTGCAGATTGATTTGGGTGCTCCCAGGTGGCTTGTGGGATAGCTTTATGGGCCACGCATAAGCAATGATGCTGGAGGACGGACACTGCAGGGCACTGAGCTGTCTGCCAAGTGAATTCATCAGTGACTTTACCCACTTTCTCGGGCTCAAGCTATTGTGTGCGTGTGTTCATAAGAGAAGAGAAAAAAAATTCTGACATCACGTCACACAGATTCATTCAGAAGTGCAATTACAGAAGACTCCAGGGCAGATCTCCTCACGCTCTTGTGTCTAGGTCAGGTCGAGGTCTGTTTGGTCCTAATCTGTCGTCCTGTACAATGAATGGCTGTATGATGTAAGAACGCGTCTGTTATTGTAACGTTTAGTCATTTTTGTCTCTAAGCAATATTTAATTCACTGACCCCCGTGATGTGTGAAACCTCCGTGACTTTGTTGTCAGAGGAGAAGATTAGTAGAATGTCGAAGCTGCATTCTTTTAAACACCTTAACAAAAGGATTTTTCACCCAAAAATGAAAATTACTCACTCTTGTCGTTTAAACCCTTTGTTTTCTTTTCTTTTTTGGTTTGGAACACAATACAATGAAATCAATGGCGTATAGATGTTTTGTATTGGCCAATCAGTGTACCCAGTAAATCTGACAAAACCTTCTTTTGGGAATGTCCTCACTGGTTAAATGGTATAAAAAAATATAGTACTTTTTTATTGTAAAAGTTTTCCTTTAGGGGTAGGGTGTGGGTGATAACAAATAAAAACCATAGACGTCTATGAAATGTACCCATTTAGATAGTGAAGTAAAATGTGTGTATGTTTGTTCTTTCCCAGTCTGCTAGTTTCTCATTGTGGCTTTTCTTGCGGAAGATTAGAATCATCCTTCTCAAAGGCTTTTGATTTTTTTTCTATTGGCGGTGTCCTTCAAAGCTCTTATTGGAGGATTTTGAGACATCTCCTTTCAAATACACTTCACCTGAAAATGGCTAGCTGAAGGATGGCTGGGACACGCTCTGTACCATTAGAACTTGATCACACAGCTGTGGTCATAGTCAGACACATATTGTGTGTGCGCGAACAATTTTATTGGATTATTTCACCATCCTTGACTTTCAAGGCTTGATTTGTGCTTAGAGACTAAGTAATGGAGGCAGGCTGGAGACGGAGTAGGCCTGCAGTAATCAACTTCCCTCCAAATCAGACTGACCTGCATTTCCCACATTGTCAACTGCAATGTGTCCTGCCATGGAGCCATGGAGTACTCATTCTAAGTATTTAAACGAATTTACTAACAGCACAGAGAGTCTGTCCCACATATATCTATAAACTACAAGAACTGCATTTTATTTCAACTCCAGGAGTTGCTGACTTGGTGCATTTACAATAGTAGTAATTGAACTGGTAATTGCATTTAAATTTTTTTTGTTTGTTTTTCCTTGGCTCTGTGTAAATGAAAAACAGCATCACAATTGCGTTGCCATTCTTAGTACAATTAGTATGTGTCTTGTCAGCTCATAACAGCTTCTCTGCGGTTTTTGCAGCGAACAAGCGGATGAGCGGTTATGGGTAAATAGATGGATAAAGAAAAACCAATCATAATAAAGCATACAAATGAGTGCAAAAATAAGGCCAAATTGCAATTAACTAAATAAACATCAACCCCATCAAATAGGTTAGATTTTGAATAGTGAACACTCTAACAATGACAATGAATTGGAAAGTTTCAAACTTTAATCTTAAATTTCTTTGCAGAGTATAAAGTTTGTAATAACTAAATAGATTAGACTTTATGTTTTGAAGTTTTGGGCTGAATTAATCGCAGAATTGCAATTGCGAGCACTGTAACTTTAAGCAGCGCTCTAAAAGAAGGCTTTACAGTAGCTGTAAAAGTAGATCAATTTAATCTGTTTGTAGCTTTATATATTTACTTTTAAAGGCTGATGCACTCAGTGTTTGGGGTAGAGTAAATCTTACTTGTTCTTACAGATTCACAAAATACTTGGCAGCACTGTGTAGGGTGAGAAATGTAGTGAGGAGACATTGGCGTTTACAAGTCGGGTTCTCACAAATTGAAATGATTTTAAATTCACTCTGCAGGGGTTGTGTTTGCCCTCATTATCTTTCTGTCACTACCACACTTCTCTCTCGTCTTAGCTTTCTATTTTTCCTCATAATGTCCCCATTGGTGCCCAGAGACTCTCATCCTTTTTACTATATGAACTAGCATTGTGAGCCATATGACTTTTCTCATAGCAGCAGTGAGCAGTAAGGAAATGTCTTTACGTAAGACTTTCAGTTATGTAAGACCTCTCCACTAAGGCTCTATCAGTGAATAGGCTCACAACTCAGAAAGGTCAGAGTTACTTGATCACATTCCTCTTCATTGAACTCGGTGCTAGACTTGCATTACTAGATAAGGTTTGTAATTCAAAGTAGTGCAACTCACTACAAAGGACAAAGGATATTAGTTATAGTAGTTTAGTAGTAGATGAGGGAGGGCAACCCAAAGGTTGCAGGTTCAAATCCTGGCAGCAGTGACTTATGAACTATCACCGTTTAGCAAGCCACTTTACGTGAGGTTGATCCCGGAGAACTATTTGTTTTGTAAGTGTCTTCTAGATGGAAGTCCTACCATTTGCAGGGTCCTCAAAATGGTGTTTACAGATTTGTACTGTAGTTTCGCACTACAGCGTGATCTCCCTACATGGTACTTTATATGTCTATAGCTGTAGATAGAATAAGAGCCCTAGTTTCGCCTCAGTGGGAGCCAGTTTACCACAAAGATGAAGATCTTGAGGGAAATACAGAGCAAGTTAAACATTTACAGTCACCTTTACACATCAAAGACTGCGCTGAAGCCATGTTATAGCTGTGTTTTTAAAACCAGTGGATAAAACAGTAAGTTTACCTCACAGGCACATCTTTTAAATCCACGCTTGATAGAGTATACTTAGAAGGCCTGCTCTGCAAAAATAATGTATTTTAATCTCCTGGAGAGAAGGCGTGTCCAAGATTCATCAGCTAGTCAGTGGGGTGCCCCAAGATTCGGTTTTGGGTCCCTTCCTTTTTTCGACATATACAACCTTACTGGTCACAAGAGAATTTTTATGATGACCTTGTTCCAGTTTGAATGCAGTCCAACTAAAGGTTCATCAGCCCTTAAACATCTTGATACTGATACTCTCCATACTGATCTCAGTTGCTTTCTATTATCTGCCTCTGTCCTCCTTCACAGCAATCTGCAGAATTTTACGTCTGAGTTTTAACGCAGGGCAATACTTGCTTAACTCAGGAATTTAAGTTATCTATCATAGGTCTTCTGTGTTGAAAGGTCTGTCAAAACATCACTTAATATATACAAGATTTTACCATATGTTCCAACTTTTTTGTTTATCCTCTCATTCATCATCTTTTCCTGTTTTCCTCATCCGTCTCCATGGTGAAGTCCTGGCTGCCGGCGGGTGTTGACTGGCAGGTTGATTGCTGTCTAACGTACTTCCATTCTTCGGCATGTCTCTATGAGAGCCGGAGATAATCCTGCTGTACTGTGTCACACAGGGCGAGTGACTGCTTCACGGTTTTGCGATTTGTTTCATCAAGTGTTATTTGATGTATAGGCGATCTGGGTGTTTATTGGCTTCTGACTGAACATCTGATCCCATGCAACATGAAATGTTATTTAAAGAAGGTTGAGCATTGATTTTCCTGGCTGGTTTATGGAAATCCTCAATATGGATTGAGGACATTCACACATTATGTTTTCTGTCTTTTTGTGTCTGATATATATTCCCTGCTTTGTTTTCTTTCCATATGTGTGTTCCATTTAAATAATTTTCTCTTTCCAATTCACTCACATTATTTTTTCTTCAAACCAGCCACTTTAGAATCTAAACCCTCATTTAACTTAGAGCTATATTTCCCCAGACACTGCTAATCCTGAGCTTAAATTGCTTTTGATTTTTTTTTTCTTCTATCAGTGTCTTGAACGCTGCTGAGCTGTGAAAGGGCAGAAGCCCTCATCAGAATTCAGCCAGAGACACCCATCAAACTAACCTCAGCTCAGCCAATCAGCTGCAAGGAGGGGCGGAGCTTTTACCGTCACTATGCACATTTTCTTAGTGTTTTTTTTTTTTTTTTTTTTTTTTTTTTTTTAATCCAAGGATCTCAAAGCTATTCCGCTTATTTTCAAATCAGACAGCACTTGGGGTAGCAGAGTTAGGTGCGCTCGGTCGGTTCCTTCCTCCGGGTCTCCTCTCCACATCATAAGAAGCTCTGCCTGGTAGTTCCTGAAGAGAGGAGCCGCTGGTGGGAGAGAAGACCTGCTCTTGCCCACTGTTGAATAATTTAAGCCGGAGTTTCCTATAGCTGAGTGAAGTAAGTGCGAGTCTGAGGAGCTGCGAAAACGGAGCAGGAGGAGTGAGTGGGAGAAGGACATCTAAATAAATGAAAGAAGATCCTAAGAGTCAGTTATGCTTGTGTAGGAGAGACAGAGAGGGCTCTTTTTTTCTCTATGCCTAAAAGGAGAAAGACAGAGAGAGGTGTGGTTAAAGAAAGAGAGAGAGAGAGAGTGAGTGTTTTTTTTCTTCTTCTCACAGGAAGGAGGTGTGACTGCACTGACGGGGACTGCTCTCAGTGTGTCAGTGGAACTGAATGAGAGAGGATTATTCTACTGCATTGCCGAAAGCCTAAGCTGACAGAGGAAGCTAGAGAATAGAACAGCTCAAGCGCACACATTTATTCCTGTCTGACACACAAAACATCAGCCTGCATGGCATAACCTCTTGTTGACTGAGAGAAACGGAGGGAACAGTTGGTAGTGTGACTCAGAAAGGGCGAAATAGGGCTGTTTCCACCCTCAGCATCAACATGTCCTCCAATGAGCTGAGTGCTCCGGAATTGGACCCCTGCATTCGTACCTTTAAGGAGCACATGCATTTGGAGCTGGAGCCTCCGAGACTGGGTACCGGCAACAAGCGCATCACCTCCCCCAAAATATCTCCCCGCAGCTCCCCGCGCCTCTTCCGCAAGCTCATGGTCAACAAGGGCGGCCGCCACAGGCGTCGATTCACCGTCGCACACACCTGGTAAGCGTGTCTGGGGTATGAAGGGTAAAGAGTGACAGGTCGTGAGAGGAAATGTGAATGGGAGGGTTTTATTATTACGTTGTTTTGAGGGTTTTTTTTTTATGAATGACTGAATTACTTTGGATAAATGTTATTATGGGTCAGTGGGGGTGTGATGTCACTGCAAGTGTGATATCATAGTGCTATGATCAAAAATAGATCTTAATAGCAAAAGAAATGAGTGAATGGCGTGTGATGTGTCAACTGCAAACCAGAGAAGCTGAAGCAACAAGGTAATTCTGTCAATGTGACATGACATATTGTGATCCTCTCTTTGGTCTCTTTAAGTGGAACCGTCGCAGTTTCCTTTCAGGAATGAGATAAGACTGTTAACCCTTTCTCTGCAAGCTACTATATAGATTTGGAGGCAATTTATACTAAAATTAGGTAGGCTTATTTCACTGTTTGCAATAATAACATCGTAGCTTAAACAGTCAAACCCAAAGTATTTCAAATGGTGCGCATTTGTTAGTCGAATAATATATAATGTAAATATATTTAAACGTGTGTATATATATATATATATATATATATATATATATATATACACGTACAATGTATAATATTCATATGAATAAATAAACTCTCCTCAATGTTAATCATTTGATACTTTAATTTGGAAAATGAGTTGTTATTATCTTCGTTTCCCATAAAAGTGTGGCCTCTCGAAGCATCGGCTTTGAAAGAAGGTTTTGCATCACTCAAAATAACATAGCAAGAGTCATATCCACTCTTATCGCTTACTGTAACAAAATGAAAGCTTTGTGCCGTGAGATGCTTCCTGTCTATTGAAGAGATTGGATCAGTGCTTGGAGGATGTGGGCAGGATATGATGTGACACGGAAGGTTTTTATCCTTTAGTAAATAGAACATTTGTCATCCTGTCTAGACTCTTGCTACGGTTATGTTATACAACAATGGAATAGTGAGGTGCTTTTTATGAGAGATCTTATTGGATTTACAGAAAAATGGAGACCGTATGAAAGAATATTTGAGTTTTATGTTCTAGAATGCAAGGTAACCGATTTTGTTTGCGAGTTATGCATTGAACTTGAGATGTATGCGGATTGGGCTGTGCTTCGCAGTGCACTTGTTTTATTGTCTATTATTTAAAGCTGTAAGATGTGTTGCTCTTGGAATAGAGCCTTGGATATTTGCCACACATGTGCCTCTATGGTAACTGTTTCACAGTCATTTTGTGTCTAAAAGGTGTCCCTTCTTCTGCTTAGTTAGCTAGGCAGTGTGTGTTTAATGTTTAATGTGTCAGGTACAATACACACTGCGACTGGATTACACCGTGAAACATGCCACACAGCCACCAGCACCTATGCATTACTCATCCAGACGGCCATTAGACTCAGACAGAAGAGTGTTTAATAGGGGGAGTTTAATGGTGCAGACTGCAATAACTGCAGTTATTTGTACGATTATAGTGGCTGAGACTTTTAGCACCGATCTGCTGCCACGTTGCCAATGGAAGCGCACGCTTTTCACTTCAACCATTCATAAATTGAACCACAATGGAATCACAAGTGTCATATCTTGTCTTTAAAGGAATGCTTCAGCCTTGAGTTATGGTTGTCATCCTTTCTACGTGTCCTAATCTGACAGATTCAAACCTGGGTGTAGAGAAGTGGTTCTCATGACTGTTTAAATGCAATCTGATCTAAACTTTTGCAACTCATCGAATGTTTCACATTTTGCGCAACAGAGCATCCACGTTATCGTGAGCCGAGGCTTGTGTCATAGTTCTGTTTTTGGTTTGGTCCTTGCCTTGTTAGGTAACACACACCGGGAATGGAGGGAGGGGGCAGGATTGTCTTGAGGGAGTGAGGTGGTGCATGAACATGGAATGGAGGTGGAGAAAAGACAAGTGCAGTGGTGTGGAAAATGCTGAAGAGAGCCTCATCCCTTCATGATAAATGACGTTCAAGGAAAAATGAAAGGATAATCTCAGATTAACCTTAGGTGTGTTTTTAAAAGAGGTTTTTGTTCGTATTAGCCTCTCTATATTTGAAAATGACAGGAATCATTGGGAGGAGACAGGAGCAATGGTGTCCGGACATATTGTAGGTTAGACTCAAACCCACTCAATGTCTGTAGTATGTGTCATAACTGCTGTGCCATGTCTCTGACACAAAATTGCCTTTTTTTTTTTTTTAACTGTTTTGACCTTGAATTAAGAAATTTAATGCCATATCCTATAATTTTCTGTCCCGATCAGCTGCGACAAGTGACATGACATTTTGTTGATGAATATGCTGAGCTGCTCCAAATCTCATTGGTTCAAAACTGGTTGCATATTAAACATCAAGTTTTTGTCAGGGTTGTGCATCAAGATTTGAATTTATTTCAATTACTGTATCTGCAACTTGAATTTAAGAATTTGAATTAAAATGAACTGAAATTCAAAGAAAGTCCTATATACTACCATTAAAAAGTTTGGGGTCGTAAGACAATGTTTAATGGTTTTAAAGGAAGTCTCTTATGCTTACCACAGCATTTAAACTGATCTTTTTGTGAAATATTATTGCAATTTTTTTAATACTTCTTTTTATTTTAATATGTTTGAAAATGTCATTTATTCCTGTGATGGCAAAGCTGAAATTTTTGCAGCCATTACTCCATTCTTCAGTGTCACATGATCCTTCAGAAATCATTCTAATATCCTGATTTGGAATTCAAGAAACATTTTTTTTATTATCACAATACATTGAGGAAATCATGTTACCCTTTTCCAGTTCAAAAGAACAGCAATTATTTTGAAATAGATTTTTTTTTTAACTCTCACTTTTGATCAATTTAATGAGTCCTTGCTGAATAAAAGTATTAATTTCTTAAAAAAATGAATAACCGTCCCCAAATTTTTAATGGTAGTGTAAGCCCCACCAGTGTAATTTTTAACAAATCTTGACTGCATTGTTTTAAAGTAAAGAAAGAGAATTCAAAAAAGTTAGGTTCGACACACAATTTTATGCAATTCAATTCAAATTCCACCTCATGAACTGAAAAGGAGACAATGTTTTGTGACACTCAGACAAGTTACTTGTTGCATGATAAGGACACAGTGAACCAACATTCCTACAGTTACATTCTCAGACAATTTTCTTCAGGTTTGAAATTTGAATCTGAAGGTCATCAAATGCATGTTTCTCAATGGAGGAACCGTGCAAAGCAAATGTTACTAAATATATAACGATAACAGTCCCTCAGCTGTATCTAAAAAGAGAAAAATCAACATCCTCCCCTTTTTTCCACACTAATCTGCTTTCTCCTTCATCTAATGAGATATTCTTTCATTCTGCGTCCCCAGGGCCTGATATTTGGATCTGTTCCCTCTCTCTGTGGGAGACATTATACCACATTAGCATACATAAACATCCGAAGCATCCTAAAAAAGTTTGGTTCGCTATATTAAAAGTTAAACAAACAACTCCTTTCCGTTACCCAGTTCTGTTACTGTGGCTTTGGTGCAAAACCAAGTGTGAAGAAACCTTATTCAAAGAGAATGTTTGGCAAAGGTAAATGTCTCTGCATCACTTTAAACTTGGGTCAGCGCTTGCGCGAGGAAATCTGATTATAAACCTACGGTTGTATTTAAAAATACTTTATTTGGACAAGTCAGTGGCTTGCAAATTAAATGGGCCAGTTGTACTAATTATGTTGGTCTTGTGTTTTGTTTTGTTTTGTAATCTGGCCTTCCTATCCCCAGTTGGTCTGAAAGTGCCTGCTTATTCTGTGTTGTGCAGCGTGTCAGTGTTTATGCTCCTCTGCCTTGGATTCATCAGGCCACTGGACTGGAATGGTTGATATTCAGAAGAGTGAGAGAAGAAGAGAGATTCGTGCATGCACAAAAGTGCACTCACACACGTGCGGATCCTCGTACATGTTTGCTTTCTTTAATGTGACAGGCCTGAATCAGATGCCATGGGGTCATATCTCAGCTCTTTTCGCATATCAAGAGTTTGAGAGCCTTTTTTTGTTGTTAATTCAGATTTTGTGTTATGTCAAGCACAATGTGAGCAATATTCAGATTTGAGCTCATTTTGGTGGGCCTTTTTGTCTCATTATTTATAACTGTTAAATGAATTCTAATAGCTATTTGTACTGTTATGCCATGCTTTTTGAATTCCATAACTTGTATGAAATGAATATGCTTGTGTTGTAATGTTCAGAATTATGCAGACTGCAAAGAAAATACTGCTGTTTTCACTTTCGCTAATGCTAATTGATGTTTGTAGTGTTGGTTTTGCTCCTGGTTTGTCACTTTGTCTCTCCTGGAGGATGATTTCATTAAGTGATTCAGGTTGACCATTATGTCATTTTTACCATTTAACTGACATGGATACTTGCTTTGTGGAAGTTCTGGTTGTTGGTAAAAATCAACAACAAAAATCTCCATTTGGAAGTCTTTGGTTCTTTTTTCTTCAAAAAATACACTTTATGAAGTAGTTATGCGCAAATGAAACATCATCTAAAACATAAGCGTGGCATAATGTTCATATGAAGGCACATATAAGTTATAGAAAGCCAAAGACAATAAAATGACATCGAGTTGATTTTATGTGTCTGTTTTTCTCTCTCTCTCCATTTCCTCTACATTATTTATATATTTCATATGATAATAAAAATAATAAAAGCATCAATGTGTCAGTAGTTGTGAAGTTTGGCCATTTTTATGTATTTTAAGTTATAATAATTACTGTATGAAATATTTGCACTATTTCATATGATATTAAGTTTTATTTTAAGTGTTCATATAATGGATTTTAAAAACTATTGGCGATTGATTGGTTATTGGCCATATTTTCCGTTTTTAGCTATTGGCATCAGCAAAATCGGTGGACCTCTATTAAGCAACTGGTATTTGTCAGTTTAGACAATATTACAAAAGTCATAAGCGAGATTGGGCTCATTTCACTTCCATTCACATGCATGCAAATCACATTTAATATTGATTCATTATTTGTCATTTGCAATTTATTGTGTATTAAAAACAGAAGTGCTAGATCATACCTTGTTGTCTTATTAAACTGGGAGCTTTACAAGAAAGTTAATAGCAGCCAGGGACATAGTGAAAAGGGCAAAAGTAGTAAAATTATTTATATTTTGCAAGTTTAATACTTTATACAATATATTATACATAGCGGGCATGAACATTTAGAGATACAAGGCATGTCCACTGCTTGCTATCAGCATAAAAAGGAGGAGCTTTATCGAGGTGCTGAGTATCAGGATAAACTGACATTAAGTAACATACCGTCTCACTCTCATTAGACACAATCAAGGTCAATTGCCAAATGTTTTTTAACCAAGCCGACATTTTACTAGTTGCTTGAAGTGTCTTTAGGTTAGGTGCATTTAAGAACACAAGTTATAGAACAGACATGTGGTTTCAGCATCTCTTCCTCTGATTAGATAGAACTTGCAAGATTTGGGTTAAGAGATAATTTTCTGGTAAACAAATTTAACAGCAGCTTTACCACAGAGCTGATCCATTGCTGCTCACGCATTTAGATTGAAATAGTGTTTTCTGCCGTCACACTCTTTATAATTATCAGTAACGCTGATCCACATTTAATTAAAAGTCTGATAAAATGTGTGTTAAACTCTATGCTTGTTTTGATCTCACCGGCCTCACGATTCATTTAACAAGATAAAGATTATGTGGTTTTTTTTTTTTTAAAGTTTACACATTTTCTCATGTATTGACATAACTGTAAAAAAACATATGAATCGCTCTGAAAGCACACATATACACATAGAGCCAATTATTATATATAGCAGTGTCCTAAAATTTGATAACACTAGTCAAAATGCTTCTGTTTTGCATTGTTTCTCATTGCAAATATCATTATTTAAGTGAAATTCTTTTAGCTCTTTGTAATTGCAACTTTTAAACCCCACTGTATGGCTTGTGCCAACATTGTAAGAATAACTAGGTGACCTTTTGACTTAGCGGTTGTTGTTAATGCACCTCACTCTCCAGCTCTCAGACATTTTCAGGCTGGTAGAGTCACTTTTTGTCTGCGAGTTAATCAGTCTCCAGGGCTGAAGTATCTGGAACACAGTGGGTCTCCTGGAGGCAGATTCACTCAGCTGGATTTATGGCTGCAGTCTTATCTACTCTATAATTATTACGCTATATTTTTCACAAGAACACAGGTCAATGCCCACATACATAATACAGTGATCACCAAGGGACTACAGGTGGAGTTTAGGGTTTGAGAAGTAAAGTTTCAGAACTGATGACACCAAGCGGACCACATCCTTAAAAACAACGGTGAATTGACCTGCAAAAATACTCACTTTGTGTTTTAGAGATTACAAAAATACTTTGTAATCTCGCTTCCTTCTTTTCAAAGTCCAGTCATTTCATAAGGTTGCAAATGTGCGGAGAGTTTAAGCATTTAAGGGTTGTTACGATTCCAAAATGAAGTAGTTTGATAGTACCCGATACCAATTCCAGCAGTGAAATGTTTTTAAACTAATCACCTTGTAATGAAAGTCACTTCAGTTTTACAGTACTTCGAGTGTGAATTATCACATGCAGTAAAGACAGAACAATGTAATCCAAGCACTGTAAAAAGGTTTTGCCACATACTCAACATCGCTAGAAAGCTTTTCGCCTCAACGAGAAATATTGCCATGTTTACTTCAGAATTAAAATTTCCTGATAATTTACTCACCCCCATGTCATCTAAGATGTTTAAGACTTTCTTTCTTCAGTCAAAAAAAAAAATTATGATTTTTGTGGAAAACATTCCGGGATTTTTCTCCATATAGTGGACTTCTGAACGGCTACCAAAGGGTTGAAGGTCAAAATGGCATTTTCAATACAGCTTCAAGGGTCTCTACACAATCCTAGATGAGAAAAAAGGGTCTTATCTTGCGAAACGATCTGTCATTTTCTGACAGAGATGAAAAATTCTATATTTTTTAACCACAAAAGCTCGTCTTGCACTAGCTCTTCAGATGTGCCACGCATGATCATTTTGGAAAGGTCACACGTTGACGTAAGAGGAAGTACCGCGGTAGTGTGAAAAACTAATTTGCTCCTCTAATTTCAAGAATTGTCCAACATCATTGTTTTACCTTTTTTTGTAAAGGCCATTCGCCTTATTCTTTGCACGTTCGCTTTGCAAACACTTGCTTGGTGCTTCCTATGTCACACGTGATCTTTCCTAGTATATAATATTTTTTTGTTCCTTATTCATTATCTGCGTTGTGTATAGCCCTTTGAAGCTGCATTTAAACTGCAGTTTAGACCTTCAACCCATTGGTAGATATTGAAGTCCACTACATGGAGAAAAATCCTGGAATGTCTTCCTCAAAAACCTTAATTTCTTTTTGACTGAAGAAAGAAAGACATAAACATCTTGGATGGCATGGAGGTGAGTAAATGATCAGGACGTTTGAATTCTAAAGTGAGATCTTTTTGGTACCCCAAGTCGCTGCATGACCTTCTTTTGACATTCTTAGTGCACGAAACAATTTTGCTTTTTGTAGCAATTATTTGAAATGTGAAACTGAAGAAGTTAAAGAACAATAACAGAATTTTACAATTATATGTGTCATTATTATTTTTACCAATGCATGCAGGCTTTAAATCTCTACTAAAAATTCATTATTATCAGACTGCTCAAATGATCTGCTCACATGTGTGATTACTGTTTACTGACACCCGTTGCCAGCCTCCGTCCTTCCACCCTTTTATTTTGCTGTCTGCTGGATATTTCATCAGTCAACGTGTCTCAGACTGAAAGAAAACACTTGTGACATTCGGTTTTTGTGATTGGGAAGTAAAAGTGTGCTCAGGGAGAAAGAGGCTGTGAAATATAGAGCATTGCTGGAAAAGCTAATTTAAAGACTGACGTTAATAATGCTGATGTCACGCATGCCCTGGAATGATAATCTTTCAGTGGGCACATGGATTGTATGAGATTAAAGCAGATATATAATATTTTGATGCTAGGATTATGGTGTCCATTATGTTACAAACTCATTTTTTCTTTATTATTACCATTATTCTTTTTTCTTGTACAGTTACTGCCACAATTTTCCCTGTTTAAAACATATTTTTAAAAGTTTTAAATAATTAAAATTTTTAAAATAATATAATAAATATATATATTTTTAAATAATTAATGTTTTCGAAAGAATAATCTTATGCTCACCAAATCTGCATTTTTTTGAAATAAATCAATTAATTAATTACATTGAAATAAATTACATTTTTAGACTTCTTTAAAAAAAAAAAATCATTAAAAAGTGTAATTATTCTAAACTTTTGATCCATAGATTAATTTCAGCCCAGGCGCTTTGGAAAAAACGTACCTGTGGCAACATTTCTGCAATGATTGCAAATTGCAAATTGATATGTCACATTACTGTTTTGCAACACTTTCAAACTAAACAGTCGAATGAGTGAAGTAGATGATTGTGAATCTGGCAACATTGTTTAATGTTGGCTGTTGTACTTAACATGGCAGTTCGGAAATATGTCCAGTTAGTGATGTTGAAAGGTTAATTCTCTAAACCCTAAACATACCCGATAGTGTTTACAAAAGCAAATGCAGGATACAAACACATACACAAATCATGACATTTTGGTTTCCTTCAAGTCTTTGAGCTATTTTATCATGACTCACGTTTCACGTGACTCGTACCCAAGAGTTCCACATTACTAATGCAATGCTAGATGCCAGAAAAGCTACTCATTTGGAGCTGGTTATGTGATGCAAATATGAAAATGTATTAGTTTACAATTGATGGCTGGTAATCGTGTTTTGAGATCATAACATAGTATCATAGTGCAAGAAATGACACATGTGAAAAGGAATGAAAGTCGTTGCTGCCTCTAGTGTTCATTTCAGCTGGAAAGTCGAGTGATTTGTATGCATTGGTACTTATTTTTTATGTTTTGCAAAAATGGAGGTAGAGGCACATTTTTTTTTTTCAGTGAGCCTGTGTTAATTTGATTCTAAAACATGACGAGTGTGCACAAGAAAGACTGATCTCAAGGCTCAAGTCTGAATGTGGTTCTCTCTGAAAAAGACAGCTTATTTCTGACACACCTGACTTCCTTTACCATGACAGCAACCCCATGGAGAGTTGCCCTTGCACTGTATTGTGGGACCATTGCAGCTTCTGCCATTGCAGTGGTTTTGTCATGAATAAACCAAAAGCCAAATCCACTCTCTGCTCTTAGCATTCTCGTTGTTTTTTCTGTTGAAATGCTTTAACGGGCTTGCGCTACATGTGTGTTTGTGTATCAGCGGGACACTTTAACTAATGGTCTACTCTAGTTTAAAGCATACTTGAGACATCACGGCACTGTTTACTCTGTCTATTTGGAAGTTTAAGCAAGCACTTCTCTCTCTCTCTCTCTCACGCTCCTTTCATCCATCAAGATCTTCCACGATAGCCATTAATGTGTGACATTTATTGTTGCTTTTATTTTTATCTTCTCCTTGTAGAACTGTGTACAATTAGGATGAATAGGAATGTTAATGACTAGCTTTCTCCAGATACTGTACACTAGTGTGCTTTTGGGGCTGTATTAAGATTTTTTTATTATTATTTATTTTATTTTTGGATGCATTATATTTGTAACGAAGGAGACAGCGGGATGGGATCCAAATGCAGCTTTATTAAAGACGTGGTCAAAACAGTGGCAAACCGGTCTGGAGGAGAATAGGCAGAATCGTAGTCAATGTACAGGCAAACAGCTCGAGACAGGCGGCAGGTGGCAGGCAAACAATAGTCCATAAATCCAAAGTAGGTAATCCAAGGGGTAGGCAGAGAATGATCAGAAAACGGGCAAGAGCAAAACCAGGAAAACAGCCACGGGAATAAACGCTCGGTAATGACAGGGTAACCAAATCAAGACTTTGCGGGGAGTGACGTGTGAATGGTGTTTTTATATGATGTGGGTGATGAGGTGCAGCTGGTGCGGTGATCGGTGAATGGGTATGGGGCTTATGGGAAATGTAGTCCTGTGTGAATGAATGAGAGGGAGAATGTGTGAGAAGAGTCCAGAGTGGAGTGCCCTCTAGTGGATTTCACGGGCGCTCAAGCTGACGGTCATAACAATATTGATCAAAGGTGACAGTGAAGATTTTAGATTGTTGCTAAAATATTACATTTCAAATAAATGCTGTTCTTTTGAAACCCAACAAATATGCATACTAATTACTCTATCTGATTATTTGTAAGTGTGAACTCGTGAAACTGAAGACTGGAGTAATGGCTGCTGAAAATTCAGCCGTCATAACAGGAATAAAATGACATTTACCTTAACTTTTAAATGGTAAGTTTATTATAGACCTCCTTGGTTTTCTAATTAAAATAGGACATGTAAAGAGACTGTGTGTTACATTGTAGTTGTCTTTGCATTTCCAGAATGGCAGGTGGACTTTGAGTCATTGGATGGCATCTGCACACCAGATCAGTTTGTCATCCTCTCCAGATTGCCCAACTGAATTCCAAGAGATTTATTAAGGGCTTTATCTGGTGTTTGCTTCTCTAAAAATGAGCATGTATGCTTTTATTGAATTTATGTTTAGTTCTCTTTTTATCACTACAGAGTGATAGTGTACACTGTCCGGTGCAGTTTTCCTGGCAGTGCCTCATTAGTGCCTGTGAGGTCCAATTTTGCTTCTTAAGAAAGTCCACCCACTCCTTCAAGAAATTCTTAGTGCTCATTAACAGCCTATTCATTATGGAGTATCTACTGAACATATACACACACCACAGGTGACCACTCTCCTACACACTGTACTCCCAAATCACAACTATAATTAGAGCAGGGAGCTGAATTTGGTTTTGTCTTTTAACTCAGTTTCATTTTCTGTGCCGAGCACAGCGTAGACATGGTCTTGTGGGAACATGTTTCTTTCTTTGTGAAACTGAAAGTTTAGATTCGTGCGGTAAACTCCATCAGATACTGGTTTAGAGCAAAAAAGTGCGCTAGAAGAACTGTTACAGCTAAAGCGTGTTAAAATAGTTTTTTTTTTTTTTTTTTGCTTTTAGAAGAGATTTTACATAAAGAAATAGTTTTGTTAAATATGATTAAAATGATGTAAAATTATGTAAGATGAACAGTCCAGTCATATCTGTGGCCTAGAAAATGATGAAAGATATTCAAAGAAGTGTTTTTGAAAGAAGTATCTTATGCTCACTAAGGCTGTATTTAATTTATCAAATATACTATTATTACTATAAGAATAAAATAATATTGTGAAATATTATTACAATTTAAAGTAATTATTTTTATTATTAAAAATTTAATGTAATTCTGTGATGACAAAGTTATATTTTTTGCCAGCCATTATTCCAGTCTTCAGTGTCAAATGATCCTTCAGAAATCATTCTAGAATACTGATTTGACGCTCAAGACACCTTATTAATTATTATTAATGTTGAAAACAGTTGTTCTGCTCAATATTTTTGTGGAAACTGTGATGCGACAGTTCAAAAGAAAGTTCAAAAGTTCAGCATTTATTTGAAATAGAATCTTTTGTAACATTATACATTTCTTTACTGTCCCTTTTGATCAATTAAATGTGTCCTCGCTGATTAAAAGCAATATTCATACATCCATGCCAGTGGGTGTCAGTATAAAATCCAAGCTCACTAGAAAAACAAAAAGGCATCAAAACATAAAAATGAATGTATGGTCAGATATTTTAACATTTACCAAAATCAAGCTAAAATGGAGTTGCGTGGTTTTTCACCAGCAGATTTTGGCTGTGTTTTCTCATTGTTGGAACCATTGCATCTGAAGCAGTGAGTGCAAAAATCAAAAAAATCAAAATTTGTTTATACTTATAAAGTTGACCAGTTAAAACATTCTTTATACTTTAGTTAAATAAAGGTTAAAGTGAATCAACAAATCACAGATTCTTAATTTTATTGCATTTTACAAAATGTCCCAACTTTTGTATTATTTGAATGTATTATATTCATCAAGCAAAGAGGCATAGATTGGTTTGTTTTATCTATATTTATCTTTTCAGGGACTTTTCTGAATATGGCACAATAATATCCCTAATTTACATAGAAGGCATATTTGATCAGAAAAGTCCAATGACCTAATTAAATAGCACAGAGCTAGACTGGCACAGATAGAACCTGGTTAAATCGGTTTGCCGGTAGCTGGTCTGCCCAGGTTTTTGTGCTAAAATACTGAGCACTGTTTGGTGAATTTGGTGAAGTGGTAATTGCAATAAAGCCTTTCCATGCCTCAAGAACAAGAAAGCTGTCACATACATATAAATGTATGTGTGTTCCATGTTTATGTGTTACTCAGCGAAGTCTATTTATTGCTCTCAAACCTTTGTCCTTGAGCCATGCTGCATGCATGTGTCTTTATGTCCCAATATATGTGCGCGTTGGGCAGAGTTGAGGCATTTCAGGCACTTACATATATAAGTAGAAGCAGCTATACAGTTAACATTTATCTCTGAGTGTGGATTAGACGTATCCAAGTGATTTTTTTTTTTTTAGTAGGTCAGCTGGATAGTTTCTTCACAGTATATAAGACCTAATTCCTAGAAAATGGAAGGTAACTGATGTACGTCCCACATTCAGTCGCTGTAGCTGAAGCATTGGAATGCATGGTGTGTAGTATGGCAACCTTTTCCTATGTGGGAACACGCACATCATTTGAAGGTCATCGTTTCACATTTCTCTTGTGGAATGCTGTGATACCAAAAATGTAGTCCATTCTCACTGGTGAACAGTGCAAGTTAGGGTAATGGTATAATGGTATTTTCATTTCTGGGAAAAATGTTAAATAGAATGAGATTTGCATTCTTTGATGGAAATACCTATGCTTGCAAGACTGCAAATTAGTATTATTATTATTAATGGTAAGCTTGAAATGGTGTATGACGCTCAGCATGCACCTTGGTTTAATCTGTGCGGGAAAATCAACAAATTAAATGTAACGTTAATGCAGCTTTAAATGGTTAAACGTATGCTGGAAAGGAAAGACCAATCGAGTTACTGGAAATGAATAATACAAAGCGTGTGTTCATTTTCAATAAGGCCGCATTTTTAGTTGAAAACACTTGGCGCTTTCTTTAAAAACAATTGAAAAAGTATGCTAGCTGCTGGAAAAAACGCTTTGGTGGACACATGGCCTAATTCAACATTCTGGATTTTATTTATTTATTTATTTATTTTAATACCAGTTATCACGCCTCAGTACGTTTTTTTGATATTTTTACCCATTGAGGTTTTTAGAGTTGCATCCCTAAAATGTTTTTCTATGTAGGACAATGTTCTTACGTTTCTGATTAAACATCTTGCTAGAAACAGCCCAGTCTGCCGTTACTAATTCAAAAGAATCCTTCAAGCCTTTGTTCGTTTAACGTAATAATGAAAACATTTCATTTACAATTTGAATATGAACATTATCTACAATATTAAGTCATATTAGAAAGAGGAGAACATTGTGTTTTCATCTCTAATTAGATGACACAGTGGACTAACTTTTCATGTTGAATATATGCCATAAATCAGAATAAACAAACACACTCATATTAGAGTATGAGTCATGGAGTTGAAGGAGAGAAGCACATTTCAGGAATGTGTTTACATGCTTCCTCAAGCGGCTGATCCGCTGTGTCCAGCATCTAATTTAATGAGCGAATATGAGAATCCCTCAAAGAGGTTAATATAAGGACAAGAGCAGCGTGAAACTCTCTCTTTCTGATAAGCATTTAAAACATCTCTACTATAAGAGAGAGAGAGACAGAGTTATATAGGCAGAGATTTCTACCTTATTACAACAATATATATTTAAAACAAATAATAAAAATGTAAAGCCATGGCAAATTAGTTATAATATGGTAATTATTTATGTAATATACCTAAAATATGACTATTACTACTATTATAGTTTTTTTAAGAGTTTTTTTTAGTTTTTAGAAATCACTGTTTAGAAACTAATGTATAGAAACTACTGTTCTAACCATTAAAATGAGGAGTCACCCAGATTGTAATACTATAGTACTTCAAAATCGTATTTCACTATAATACTGCAATATTATTGTCTACATAATCATGATGGTACCATAGGAGTTTTTGGTGCTTTTGTTGTGAAATTGTGTACTGTATATTTGTGTGTATGTGTGTTCTTGTATATATGTTTTATGAGGACAAAAAAATTGTTTAATAACATGGGTTTTACAATGTAAACATGGTTTATGAGGACATCTTGTGTCCTTGTAAACCAAATGGCTTAAAAACATACTAAATTGTTTTTTGTTTTTATTCAAAAAATGCCAAATGTTTTCAGTGTGTGTGTGTGTGCGTTTTTGTGATTTATGAGGACACAAATTTGTATAATGACATGGGTATTACACTGGTACAAATTAAATGTGAAATATGAGGACATTTAATGCGTCCTCATATTTCAAATAGCTTTGAAAACATACTAAAGAATGTTTTATTCAAAATGTAAAAATGCTTTGTAAGAGTGTTTTCTGTGATGGGCAGGTTTAGGGGTAGGGGTAGTGTAGGGGGATATAATGTACAGATTGTATTGTGTAAAAACCATTACGCCTATGGAATGTCCTCACTTTGATACCAAAACAAACCTGTGTGTGTGAGTGTGCAAATGTGAATCAAATGTTATGTCACAGTGTTCGAGTTGTGTGACATTGCATTAGTGTTAGAAACTGTTTGGATAATTTTATCCCAAGTCATTTCTCATCTCTGCAGCTTTTTTTCTTTTATATTATTTTTCTCCCTGATTTTGGGATCAACAGTATCTGTGCAATATTTTATGGTACACATATATATATATTAAAAAGACACGACAATACTACATAATTTTGTTTTAATGTGACAAATCATGCACATTTTTACCACACTGAGTTCTGGAAGGGGGGGGGGGGGGGGCTTCCTAGATAAATACCTAACAATTAAGGTAAAATAGTATCTCTGAGTTGAAATGTGTTTTTGTTCACTGGCCTGTTCTTTCCAGGGCTGTCCAACACTCACGCAAATAAATATAGACCCTCAGTATGTTATTGGGCTGGTCATCCTGACACTAGGGGAGGTTGATGGATTTATGCCCCACAAATTGAAGCGCCTGCCATCCTGGTACAGCTTGTAGAGTTATATACTCATTATGCTGTGTGCGTGTAGGTGGATCATCAAGATAAATGAGGTGCTTCACTTATTTTTTGACAGCAATATGCAGTTATAGGTGTGCAGCTGAAACACAGACACACTAATTGTAAGGTGTAACGGGTGTGTGTTGCTGCGCTAGCAAGGTACAGTATCTGTATTGGGAGACTTTGTTTAGCCGGATGATTTATCGGGCCTGTTACGTTTCAAATGAATGCAATTGAGAATCAGTCGATGGCAGCGGCTGCTGTGTCATGCAGTGTCACTTTAACCTGTTACCCAGCATTCAGCTTAAATATGATTCAGCTCCTCTGGGTGTGTAGAAAGTGAGAACAATGAGGAGAGAAAGGCAGATACAGAAGATTGGAGAGAGAAAATAGAAGCTAAAATAGATTTCAGATATACACTAAAAGGGCCCTTGTTGGTTTCCGTTTAGTGTCTGTAAATCAAAAACAAGATTCCTATTTATTGCATCACATGGAATACAATAGATAGCAATAGATGCTTTGTCCTCTTTTCTAGCTCTCACAATACTGGTTAAATCAAGCATTCAGGTTGAGCACAGCTGGATGCATGTTTTGTTGATGAGATGCGTTTGATCATGACTGCTGTTTTGGTGGAATCTCAGTTCCAGTTGCCAGCACATCTGGTAGATTAGGTCACATTAATAGGTTCGTTATTAATTTGGGTGCCAGGGTTTAGGTTTTGCTAGAAAAATGCAAAACTAAAACATGGAAATAAAAATGAAAGGTCTGTATAGTCATTCACTTACTATCGTGTCATTTCTTACATGTACGTCATTTTTTTTTTAAAACAGGAAGCGATATTATGAACAACAGTGTCACAATGAAAGTTATGAGCTTCATTAAACGGATCACTTTTCCTCAGAATATCTTTTATGTGTGTGATTCACAGAAGAAAGAACGCTGGACAGGTTTGAAATGACATGAGGGTAATTCAATCGTGACATAATTTTCATTTTTAGCTTAACTATTCTTTTAAGGTAACAATTGCCCGCTTATTTTTTTTACATTGTTCAACAGATGCCTGTAACATTAAGAACAGATCTCATATCAAGTCTAATAAAAATATTTGCTTGTTTAATCCCTTTGCTTGCTTGCCAGAGAATGTTTCATGATGAAGTCATAAAGATGGCTGTTTAAAACCTTACTTTTATAGTGAAAAAACATGAAAGTTAATTTTGTTTTTCACATGTTGCGTCATAATGTGATTAATGTGTGAAACTAATGAACATAGTCTTTTATAAAGAAGAAAACATGTGCAGTTGCTATGCAGGATTTTTATTTGGCGGTGTCTATTTACACTAAGTGCAAATGATTAAAAAAATGATTTAATATATTGTTTGTATACTTGGGTAGGCAGGAACAATACATACAATAGGTCCTACCTATCAAGTCAATACCTGAATATTGATTTCATTTCAAATCATAACCAATCAGATCATATTCATTAATATTAATTTAGAATCACTGTAAAAAAATATATATATATGTTGAGAAAACGTAAAAAGTTTAAGACAACCAGCTTCTGGAGATTTTTGAGTTTTCTCAACTAGTTGTTGTATAACAAGGTCAATTTAAAACTCAAAAATCTTCAGAAGCTGGTTGCCTTAAACTTTTAAGTTTTCTCATCTATTGATTTTTACTGTGATATAGACAACCCTTATATTACTGTAACTGGCAATAATCTGCCCTATAGGCTATTAAACCATTCCTTTATTTTTTATTTGAAAAAATAACAGAACCGGACTCTATCAGTTTGCTGCTTATATCCAAGACTGCCATTGCACTGTAAATAATAATAATAATAATAATAATAATAATAAATATTTTGAGTTTCTGTTGTTAAAATAAAATCTTTCTTTGTAGCAGCTCAAATTTTTTGTTTAAATGAACTCAAAATGTCAAGGCAACCAGGTTAGTCTACTTTAAGTTAAACCAACAAATTATTTTTACAGTGTGATTGTGTCTTTAATAATTTCTCAATAAGTGCATAATATTAATCTAATGCCACATCCACGGTAATACGTATTCATTTAAAAATTTAATTTCCAAAAATAACATTTTTCTCAAGTGTCCTCACATTCTGTTTTTGCTGGAGGAAAACTGAAGAACATACTGAATAGCACTGACTAAAAGATGGCCATTTGTTTTCTGAAAAAAATGACACCTTGCACTTGCAAATTGTGTGTTTTATAATGAAAAAAAAAAACATAATAAGTGAAAACGGACTATTTTAGCTTTAGGTTCTAAAAGGTTAAGAAAGAAAGAATGAAATGAATTGACAAATGCAGATATTTTGAAAAGTTAGGTCAGTTAATTTGTTTGGTCACCAGTATTTCTGGTCCATTTTCCCAGAAAAGTGAGACCGTAAAGGTTATTCTGTTCAATGAGTAAATTAGCAAATGTTCTAAAAGCTAATTGGCATGAACCAAACGCTACAGTTTGATTAAATAGGCTAAACCTACTTCACTTGACCTTCTAATGACCTTCAGAGTTTTTATCGTTATTCCAGATTGAGCAAAAACTGCTTCACCACAAAGTGTCCAAACATTGCAAAATACCAATGGTTGAGCACAGACTCAAATTCCCCTACGCTCTATTAATACACCATTTGATTAACAAAAAAAAAGCAAATATTTCAAGACCTTTTGCTACTTTATTTCTGTTTGAGACCCAAGTCACATAAAAATGCTTGTCATATTAAACATTCATTTTGAGAGGAAAATCACTTTAAGATGAGCCGGTGTTTCTCTCTCTCTCTATATCCCTCTCTCTCACACTCACAAACACACACACATTTATTCCCCTCACATATGCAGCATGTTGCCATGGGGACAGGCCCACCAGCTTGCCAAGGGTAAAAATTATAGCAGGTTGTGTATCTGGTTGACCGCTGGCACCTCTCGTCTTTACCTTCATTTCTCCTCTCAGCAGTGTAACTGCACCCCATAAACCTGTTGTCATCACAGCACCTCTGTAACAAAGGTTTTCCTGACTCAGGAATGTGAGCCAATTGGTCGATTTCTCATTAGTGTAGGTTGTTCAGACTGAGACACTTTTGTCATCGATTTTTTTGCTGAATCTTTTGCACATGCTGTAACAAGTGCTCTATTTTGGTTTGCTGATCTATAGGAGATGTCTGCACTTAAAATTTACTGTTAAAATGATCCTTTCCCAGAAAATGGACTATGGATATTGGTGACTCATACTGCACTAGATTTTTGTCCAATCTGATGCTCTCTAGAATGAGAATTCCCCTCCTCTTGCAACTGACCAGCAAGAAACGGTTCATGGCTAAGACATAACTGAAGCCTTTGATGAATTCAAAATAAATGAAATATACTTGATTGTCCCCAGAAAATGTATCTTGGTCTCATGCGCGGAACACATACATAAAACATTGTGATTCACCTTTAGTCTGTAATATGCTTTACCAGTCAATATTTTGATTAAAAAAAAAAATTATATTTTCAAAGTCGTTATTTTGGTTAAATAAAAACGTAACTGTAGAGCTATGACCAGAGACTTAACTGACGACTTAAATCCACCGAGGATGACAATCAGTGAAACAGGGAACAAGTGTGCAACAAATCAGACACAAACGAATCCAGGGTG
Organism: Opsariichthys bidens; assembly: GCA_037194245.1. Taxonomy (NCBI): domain Eukaryota; kingdom Metazoa; phylum Chordata; class Actinopteri; order Cypriniformes; family Xenocyprididae; genus Opsariichthys; species Opsariichthys bidens. Next base: position 14,799,629 of record CM074298.1, read on the forward strand.
AAGACGGGTGGAGCCAGCGGATGACTGAGAGCAGAGTCAGGACGAAGGACCACAGCGAAAACGATGGAAGAAGGAACCAGGATGGAACCAGGAGCCTGACCGACTGAAGTGATGACATGATCAGTGGAGACCCAGGCAGAGCCGAGACATAGACTCAGGGAGACACAGAAGGCCTGGAAGGCCAAGGTGAAGACTCAGGCTTGGCATACCAGGGCGGTGGCGGTACAACTTGGGACAATGGTGGAAACTGAAGGAAAGAGTAGCCTGATGGATCCAGAGGGGTGGAGAGTCGAGGTGAAACTGGAGATCTGGAAGTCTGAAGTGCAGCCAGAGCAAGGAATGAACAAGGTGAAGCCAGAGGGACGAAGGAGCCCGGCAAAGACTGAGGAATGACAGACCAGGAGGGCCGAGGTGGAGTTTGAGGCTCAAGTTGAATCTGAGGGATCCGCAGACCAAGGCGGAACTGACGACTGGAAAGCCCAATGGGGATCCGAGAAGCCCGGCGGAACCACTGAAGAAGGAGTTGAGGTCTGGATGAGACCAAAAGACACTGTAGACCTTGAGACATTATACAATCCAGCTCATCAGAAAATAATTAATTGAAGACCGAGATCATTAAACGCTCCTCAGTGGTGGGAGTGTGGGCAGGGCTCAAATCCATTACATCAAACTTCACTAGTATGCCCTTGATGATGGACGCTGGTGCCTGCACACATCTGTGGTGGAATGGGGCTGGCAAAGTCCTCCTCCGCATGCCTGGTGTGAAAAAAGGCGCAGAGCAAATGTTCAGGGTAATGAGTCGGGGACTCCAGATCTAAAAAATTCCTTCTGTGGTCTTCAGGGGGTGATCCCCCTGCTCCAGCAGGAGCAAGCACTCAGTGGGAATATCTTTCATTTCTTTTCCTTTTAATTTACCTGCATAAATCCCTTTTTACTTGCATTTAGGGTTCTGCATTCTGTGACAGGAGCATGTAGTTAAATCCAGTTAAGAGAGTTGTGTGACACTACTACCATTAACATCAGTGCAGAACCTTGAACAGAAAAAAACGTTTCAGGTTACTCGTGTAACCATGGTTCCCTGTGAAGGGGAACGAGATGCTGCGTCTCCTAGAGGATGCTATGGGGAAAGCACTCTAGGGGACGCAGCGCAAGTCTTTACTGTCACTTTTCATCAATTTAATACACCTTTGCTGAATAAAAGTATTTATTTCTGGGCAGAAGTGGCTGTTTCTTCCCTTATTTGAGTATCGAGACTTAAATAAGAATGTTTCTGTTACATCAGTGGCCATGACTTTCCAGCTTTGTCCTTGCTAACATCATAAATATATGGTCTGTGATGACAGTGTTCATTATGTTAAGTGCTCAGCTTAAATAATATGAACTAATAATATTATGTAAACAGCCATTGGTTTTAATACAATTTAATGTTATCAGAGCACAATGCTCACAGGGGGATCCATTATGAGCCAAACTATTTTAAACTGGTGTGCAAGCTGAAATTTCGCTGATCACAGCGTCAGTTTCTGAAGACAATAGCATTTTTGTTCAGTATAGAGTCGTGACTGACTACTGACTGTGTGTCCATAAATAATTCAACATGCATGTCACACTGTATTTTGACTCGGGCAAAGAAGAGCAAAGTCTAGGCCCCAGAGAAACAGGTGGAGCAGGTTGAAATGCAATGTTATGCCTCTATTAATATCTGGGGCAGGCCATTCACTGCCCCTCTTGGCCCTAATGTTCATCGCTGCCGGTAATGTTGCTGAACCCCGTTCACAGACGGCACCAGCTCGGCCAACTGCTGCCATCTGTGCCACCACATTTGCAGTGTTCCTGAACAGAGAGGGAGAGAGAGGCAGGCAGGAATGGGGGCGTTTGGCGGTGAGAGGAACAGTCGCATAACAGACCCATTGACGGCACATGTGGTGATGGATGTAGCCATGAAAATTACAGCAGGGAATCTTCTGGATGATGATGATGATGATGATGAAGATGTATACTCTTAAGATTTTTCATGGACAAGTTACAGTTGAAAATACACTTTCCTCCTGGGATCTGTCTGTCTGTGTTATTTTACTTGTATAGTAATATTTTGAATGAGCTTTTATCTGTATATTTTTATGTTGTATTATTATTTGTTTGCTGTTTTTTTTTTAAAATTTACATTATATCAGTTAGTTTAAGTTTTAGCTTAAACTTATTTTATTTCAGTTTGATAGCCAAGGCAACATTTCTCTTTTTTTTGTTTACAGTTTATATATATATATACACACAAATACATATATTTTATTTCAGCCTTTTTCAGCTAATTTTTAATAGGTTTAGTTAGCAATAACAACACTGCTATCTATTGATCTATCCATCCATTTGCCATTTTGAGTGTCATTTATGTTGAATCTTTTCATTTAATAAATGCACCAATGTTTTTCTGAATTGGGCTTCTGAATAAGTGCTCACATTCTGTAACTGTCTACTACCATTGTCTTGTTCTCAGTGTCTTTCTCTCTCTCTCTCTCTCTCTTTCCTCCCATATCTCTTTGAGCTATTAGTGAGTGAGATCCAACTCTTACATAAGAGGAGGTGAAGTTAATGAGATGGGAGTTATACACTCTTACCTCCGGTATCGTATATCACTCTGCAATAACACTACTGAGGAATTGGCGGTTGTGCGGCTGCTATTACTTATGCAGAATCCATTTCCCTGCTGCCCTCAAAGTGAGTCAATAAGCTTTTTAATTACAGGCCGCTTATACCAGCTTCTAGAAATTACTGTCTCCTTTTGTTGCACGAGTATCTTCTTCCTGGGGCCACTCAGCTTTGTTTCTCTTCTCCTAGTTCAGTAACATAACATTTCAGTTTTTAATGTGTCTCATAAAAAATGCTTGAAGAGTAAAGAAGCAGTGAAAGAGTCTCTTTTTACGCTCTGCAAAAAAAAAAAAAAAAAAAAAAAAAAAGATAGTTTTGAGGCCTCATGGCTGTATTGAAGTAGATTATTAGCACAATTCCATCAATGGCTGTTATTCTGTGTCATAATCCAGTTTCACTTTTTTCCACTGCAAATATATGTCTCAGTGATGTGTTATTTTTAGATATACGGTTTTTGTTGAGCTCCATTTAGTTGCATTTTTCTCTGTGCGTTCCAATTCTGTGGCCTTTATTTAATGTCTTCCATTTCGTTTGCCACAACTAATCAAATTGAACAACTCTGTTTTCCACTAACAGCATCAGGCTCTTTTGTAGCGAAATGGCCATTGGGGAAGAGAGAGAGAGGAAACGTTGTGGCTTCAGAGGTGCAAACAAATCAAATCTCACTTTGCAGGTTCAAGATCACTAAGCCCATTTCTAGCCACTGATCAATATTGTATGGCGGGGTGTCAGCAGCGGAAAGTGGTACTAGGGATGGCCGAAAGGGTTACCCTGGAAACAAGCTCTGTGGCATTTGCGTCTTTTAACCAGCCAGATTGTTCACCCAGAGGTTAATTGTCTCTTGTTAATACTGGAAATGGCAATATGGGTATAGTATTTGATTTCTGTGGCATTTGCAGTGAGTAAAGATTCTTGTTCTTACTTTGATGCTACATTCTATCGTGATTATAAATGTTAACATCTAATGTATGGAAACCTGATATGGAGTTAGACATTCAGTGAAGGAATCTTTTTGTGCAGCTAAATTCAGTGCGTTGAATTCAGAATTCATACTCATAATTGGGCTAAAATATCAGTTGTTGTGCCCTGTGATTATAGATTCGGATAGAAAGTTGCATGCATGCATGTATACATGTTGTAATTAAATCGTAACATTTTTCCTATACTCTATACTTAGACTACAGTTAAAAATTTTGTATACTTATGTTAAGCAAGAATGTATTAAATTGAAGAATCAAAGAATCTTGAAAAAAGTATAACAGTGTTCCACAAAAATATTAAGCAGCAGCACATTGGTAATAATAAGAAATGTTATTTCAGCAACAAATCGGCATATTAAAATGACTTCTGAAGAATCTGGAGTAATGGCTGCTGAAAATTCGACTTTGCCATCACAGTGATGAATTGCATTTTAAAGATTAAAATAGAAATCGACTACTTTACCTAATGTTTTTTTAAAAATCTTACCAATCTTACAGTTTTGAACATTATAAGATGTGCCACTATTGTCTGATGGCCATTTCATCAGCCTTATTTTCTTCATGATTGTTTCTAAAATATTACTCAGGCTTATTCATACATTACAAAATGATCTGTGCTAAATAGCAGCACATTGTCATGTGTTTCAGGTACTGGAATTTACTGCCATGAACGAGGTGTGATTGACAGACGCATACTATGATTGTTTTCCCTGTCCTCCACTATGTTCTGTTCTTCACCTTTGATCCCGTCTGAATCCATTTGGCGAGCATTTTCTAAGATTCATGAAGCCATTTTTAATATCCATTCTCCGACTTACTCTACTCAGTGATCTTAAGTTTTAATGGATGTTCTATTAAGAAAATTGCTCCTGAAATGATTAAGGGAGTACCTATCAAAGGCTATCATTTATAGTCATGTTTACCACCTACACACAGACTTCAAATGTTCTTCCACTTCCATTTTCCCAAACAGCTACATTTTGCTCAGGGGCTTGCTATTTAATCAGAACCTCTTGCATTAGCTTGTCTTCCTCATGTACTACTCTTAAAAAAGTTTGGTGATTGGCTCTTGTTATTATATTATAGGGATAGTTAAGCTAAAATTGAAAATTGTGTCATCATTTACTACACGCTTGAAGCTTGAAAGCCTCTTTTCACACTTATATTGTACGGAAAAGAGCAGCGTCAACATTGTTATAAGCTTCTCCTTTTGTATTCAATGTAAGAAAGTATGAGTTAGCTAAATAAATGATATTTTGTGACCACTTTTTTCTTAAAAGTGAATGAACTGAACACTTTTAGAATGTAGTAAAGTGCCCTTTCTTTTGAATAATTTGATCATGGCCATTCTTTACATTTTTGTAATTTGGTGAAATTCTCAATGCATTCTGAATCACCTGAAGAAGGAAGAAGAAGAAGAAAGGAAGAAAAGCCTTAACTTTGGTCAAACCCGTTTTAGTTCTCTTCTCATTCAAAGGTCTGCGCTCCTGCTCGTACAAAGAGAAGGTTTTTCTTGTGCACTATTAATCATTGGTTCTTGCACTGACAGATCATTGAAGTTGGCTTTACTTTGGCATTGTGTAATAGGTTATAGTTTCTTTGGTGCTGTGATTTGATCCATGGGTTCCAATTTCAAGCTAGACGTATGTGGAGGGGGGTGTGACACTGGTCCACCGGGGGGTATCAGACGTTGCTGTGTGACAATGATATGAGGAAAAAGGAGCCTTTACACACACGCTCTTCACAAAAGAACCAACGTCACTGATGATGTCATTCCATCACTGAAAGCTTTCCTGCTAGATTAGGATGGGATATTTTGTCACAGCACTTACAGCCGGAATACTTTACAGCTGAATGGTTCTGTTCCATTTCAACAAACAACAGCTTCGTATTCCGACAGATATTTTGATGAAATCACATGCGTGATTAAGAAATCAAATTCACAATCAAAAATAAGGCATTGCATCAGCCACACCCCACAGGGGACGGAATTGGAATGACAGGAAGAGGAATATAATAAATTGCAATTTAAAGTACACTGCTGTTTTCTTTTAAATCAATACTTTAATTAATACTTTTATTCAAAATTGACAGTAAAGATTTGTTTTTTTGCAAAAAAATTCTTCAATCCAGTTCAATTCAATTCATGTTTATTTGTATAGCATCTCTTAAGCAGAAAATCAACATATTAAAATTAATTCTGAAGGATCGTGTGACAAAGAAGAATGGAGTAATGATGCTGGAAATTCAGCTTTACCATCACAGGATTAAATATATTTTTTTAAATGAACATATTTTAAAATAGAAAACAGATATTTTAACGGTATTTATCAATTTCACCGTTTTACTGTATTTTTGATCAAATAAATATAGCCTTGCTCTGTAAAAAAAAAAAATCATGATTGTTATCACAACATTTTTTCTTTTGTCAAATCAATAATTCAATAATTAATGTGGTTCAGATAATATAATATTTTGAGTTAAGAAACTGTTCTGTTTCTGTTGTCAAAATTTTAAGGCAACCAGGCAGTGTGGTTGAGCTTAAGAGACTTTTTTTTTCTAAAACAGTAAAAATCTTAGTGACACCAAAGTTTTGAACGGTGGTGTAATTTAACAGTGTCAAAAAATAATTGTCTGCCTGTCAAATTTTAATTGCAATTTTGCTGTTTGCTTCGGGCAAATTCAGGAATCAAAAAGTACAAAAGTACAAAAAGTACACACAAACACCATTGCACGTCAGAATTTAAAACGAAAGCATTCATGTAGCCAGACAACACGTCATTATTAAACACTATCATCTTTAACAGCAGAGACCTCTAAAGGGAATTAGTGTGCACTCATCTTAATATTTGTAGTGGTTTCATTCTGAGCATGAGAAGCGTTTGGAGCAGTGGCAGTTCTCGTGTGCTCTGAAGTGATTGTTCCTCTGAAGATGCATCATGCTGAGATGAGTGTTCCTAAGTGCATGCTTCACTCTTTTGGAACGACCCACATTTTCCACTTATATGCAGCACTGAGTGCTCATAAGAGCATATGATCCATGAGAAAATGAATCTACTGTGTTTCTAATACCTTGTGAAATGTATTTTGTATTGATTAGGAGGATGTCAAAAGTGATCTAGCACAGCAGGGGATATAAAGGGGCTTAACGCTTTTGCAAATGCATCACAAAGTGGGATTCCCATTCGTTTGATTCTGATCATGTGATTTTTCATTTTTCCCCACAGAAGCCTTTTTTTGTGCTGATTTATAGTGTCTAGTAAATGGCAGTTATATGTAATAGAATCTAAAATATTATTGCAAAGAATGTAATTGCATTTAATGAAGTTTTATTCCTCATTTAATTTAATGCTTTTTAAAAGCATCTATTAAATGCCGTGCTTGTGTATGTGCTGGGCAACTTCACATTGTGATACATTGTTCATGACAGTTTTCTCAAGTACAACGGGAAGTACAGGAACATTTTTTGAAGGGGCTCCAGTCCAGATGAGAGCAAGGAAGGAGAAATAGCAAAATATCAGTCATCTGATGCGTTATAGTCATGGCAACGGAAAGATCTGGACCTGCACTGGGCCCAATTCAGCACAGACTTGCAAATTAACAAGCTGATATGCACGTCTGTTCTGGTTTGTTCAGTTTAAATCTACAGTCTTTCAACGATAGGTCTATTCCCCTTTTTTACATGTGCCAGGTGCACAGCAAACATCAGATGCTGGTCGTATTTTGCATTCAGCCAGTGAGAATCATCTCAAAAAGGCCATTTTCAGAAATGTGTGGTTTATTGTGAAAGTGCGTGCTTTTCTTCGAATGACAATGTTCAGTAATATTCCACATATCCTGTAATTTGTAATACAACATCAATTGGTTTATAAGTGTTAGTCAATGCATATTAAATAAACTTAGAGCATTCCAAAAAGCTCTTGATTTTTTTTTTTTTTTTTTTTTGGTAAAATGAAGCATAATGCATTTGTATTCCATTTCAATTTAGAGTAAGAAAAGATTTTTAAAAACTATTTACTAAGTCACTTATTTTCACCAAGGATTCTTTTATTTGACTAAAAATTCAGTAGAACTGTAATATTGAGAAATATTTTTACCATTTAAAACTATTCTTCAGCTTAATATTTTTGTGGGAGCCTGGATATTTTTTTCCATGATTCTTTGAATAAATAGAAAATTTAAAAGAGCAGCAATTATTTGAGATAAACTGAAATTTATAACATTATAAATGTCTTTACTGTTATTTTTGATCACTTTAATGCATCCTTGCTTAATAATAGTGTTCATTTTATAAAAAGAAAATTAGATTAACATGTTAATAAATTAACATGCAATTTTGAATACATTAGTGGATAAATCTAAAGTATATATGTTCTTCCTTCTCAAAGTCTAGCCGCAAAGACATGATAAATGTATCATGGTGCGTGATAAATCTGCCTTGTAGTACCATTAATTTGCTCATATACATGCCTAAAATGCATCTAAAATAGACAGTCTTCTAAATATACTGTGTTAGAGTAGTAAATCAAGTTTGTATGTTTTGTTATGCATGCAAACTCTTAGTAAACCAGGTTCTTAGTCATCGGGCCAATTGTGTAATAAATTTCATGACGATGAACAAATGTTTCATCTTCTGGGAAAAACAGTGCCTCTATTTGGTTGTATCACTCTAGTTTTGGGTTCAGAGGTTATTTCTGAATCACCATCAAATGTTTCCTGTGGGTTTGACACCGTGTGCACATTCACCTGTTTTAAATAGGCTAGTTTATTGAGCGGCTGTGCTATCTTGGCTTTGTTTCACAGTAATCTGTTAACCCAGCCAATTAGTGTGGCAACAGCACACCATCCACATTTGTCTCTGTCAAGCTGGCCGAATGCTTCACATTCACACACACACACCTGGGTCAGATTCTTGCAACATTGCCCATATCTGTAGCGGTAAAAAGCAAGACCAAATTATCACCTCTACCCACAGAGGATTTACATGCTAAATACACAATAATGAAATTATACCATGTTTGACATATTGCAAACAATTCTCATGGTAATAACAAAGTATTATGTATTAACACTTAAAAATTGCATTTATATAGTTTCTTAGCAGTTTGTATAGCTATTCGCTCTACTGGAAGTCACGGAGGGTGGGATGTTGTAAATGTGTGTCATCCACATGTGACAGATATTAACACCCACCCACACATGCAAGATACACTAGGTGTAGATTTGCTTTGGGAGGGGCAAAGTCACAAACCTGGTTGCCATGGAAACAAAGACAGGACATTAAAGGGATTAAGCGACGCGGTTGCCTTGACCACCGCGCGTGCGTTCGCTTGCGTGATCGTGACTAGCATGAGCATGAATACCGCGTCATTGGAGTGCGGTGACGCTGTTTGCACATCATCATGAATGCGAGGATCCTCTGCATCCAGAGGAGCCAAGATTTACTAGTGATTTATAATGCATCATGTGTGAATCATGCATTATTTGATGAAAAAATGCCACAGATGACACTTGAAATGACATGGGGATTTTCGCTGGATGGATGGTTGTGGCTGAATGTAAGAACTTCAGCCTTCAGTAGATAAATATGTCTTAATCTCTACTGTGATTAATGCGAATGTTTTTAGCAGCAGCATTAGGTTACTTTGACTCAGTAACTTGTAGCAATAGGATGCAGTACAAGAGATTGCATGTGATGTGTGGAGTTAGTCCTGTCAACAACATCATTGATAAAAATGTTTGATTTTTAAAAGGTTTTCTTCTTTATTTTTTCTGCATTAACAAGGAGGGGACAAAAAAGACACATGACTAATGTGATTAATCATTGAATAGTGATTAATACTAATAAATGTAATACTCTTATGCATAGAGTATAAGTACTGGTACTTCTGATTTGGCTGAGGCTGGGATTTAGCGGGTTTGAAGTGAATTCATTTGATGTGTTCTTTCAATATCATTATCTCATTTTTGAGTTGGCTTTTAGAGGCTTTTGCATTGAAAGTCTTTATATATACATTATATATACATATATTCCTGTTGAAATGTAGGTCAGGTCCTTCATGATGTTCAAATGGAGTGTCACAGTGACCTTGAAGTGAGAGAAAACACAGACACTCTAACTTTCTACAAACGACACTGCTTAAAAACTCTACATGTACAGACACGCAGTAGAAAAAAATCCTTTTTTGTTAAAATGGGCTGACTGGACATTTGTTACACTCCCATTTTAAATGCCGATTGTTCATTTCCTCCTCCAAAATTGGTTCTCTGACCTAATTAAATGTCAATACCTTGGTAGCAGCACATTATCCTCTAACAAAATGCTTTTCTGATGGGCAAATTTCTATGCTAGTATGGTTTTAGATTTTTACTAAAAATGTCGAATGATGCCTCAGAGACAAATTCACTTTCTTGAAGCACAATCACCGTGACAACTTCAGAGCCAAATTCAGAGTTTACAGTAATACAAATCTGATTGGAACCTGGGGAACCATTATGTCAAACTGTCTTTCTCCTTGCATTATAGCCTGGGTGAAGAGTAAGTGCAGGAAAGTAAAAAGGAACTAGTCCAAGCAGCATATGGCATAGACGTTGCCAACGGGATAGGCCTTTTGGCAGGTTCGAGTGTACTCAGCTTCCATCTCTACAGTACATATGTGTAACAGCTGTGTTTCATGTTCCAGCCTTTTGAGAGCCAAGTCTATCTCTAAGATAAATTTCCAGCGTGGGTTTCCGTGTCGGAAACAGGTATTATCTCAGGCGGTTTCTCCGGATCTAGGCCGTAGCGAACTTGCCTCCCAAAGATTTACCATCCTCTGCTCCAACAACAGGCAATTAATGAAACCTATGTCCAATTTTTGTCCCGTTTATATCCAACACCTGCATTTTGCTATTAAAATTCAATGATTTGGGGCTTCCTGCTGACTTCCGTTTTATGACTGATGGCAAACAGCATTAAGGTGCAATACCGCCATCTATGTGAAAGTGTGATGGAGTGTAATAGCTGAATTATTTACAATATTATCTTATGTGTGTTTTTAAGATATTTTATTTTTATATATCACAGTTATTGTCAATACCACACTCCTAATGTACACATGTGTTGACGCACTACACATATCTAAATGTAATATGAAGCATGTCAATGCTTACTATGGATCATTTATGTGAATATGTTGTGTGTAATTATAGCCTATTTTGTTGTGTGACGAGTTTCGGTTAGCTGTGTTCTGGTCTTAAATCGCTATTGTCTCAAATCCCCCAGTTACCATGTAAAATTTATTGCTAATGCTGCTGGGTGTGTGGTTTAAAATGAGTTATGGCACCTAACATTGTAGCCGTTCATTTGTATGATCAGAGCAGGGAGAGATATCTAGCTGGTAAACATGACATATCCTAGCTTTAGATTTGATTGACAGGTGCTGCTTCACAGCTTTTCTTCAGATTTACAACCTGTGACATTGCGGCAGTTATTATAATAATTCACTGATCAATTCATGGGCTAATTGGAAGGCAATTATTTTTTTGTGATAGGCAATTGTATTCCACCTGGGTCAATCACAAGGAGTAAATATTTAAACAGTTGTTAAGAATATGTTTTCAATGTAATACTTTTGAATATCATGAAAAAAAAAACAATTCACTGCTCATATCAGTGTTTTTGAACATACCTTGAGTAGATGTATCACCTTCGCTTCCATGCATCTCATGAATGAACTAGGGCATCTTGTTCATGAATGAACTGGGACATCATGATTTTGAACAAACTGAATGAATTAGGGCATATCGTTTATGAATGTGGCTCTTCTGACGACTGAATGAGAGGAGGCATGTCGTACGATGTGTTCGTTCGTCTCGTTCACAAGGAGAGATAGAGGAAAATTAATAATGTGTAAAATTACTAACTACTAATTACTGTACACAAAAAGATGAAAAAAAAACCTAACCTGTTATTGAATTTTATTTTGACTATTTTTTTATAGCTTTATAAAAGTAATAGTCAGCAATTGACAGATTTTGGAAAAAATTACAGATTTGTTTTTGATGTAATAAATAAATGCTCAAACACTTCTGAAATTGCTTTTAGCAGATTTGTAAACATGCAACCTTTGATAACAATTAATAAAAGTTTGAAACAGATTGGTTAAGATCGAGATTCTCTCAAAACACAAAAAGACTTGTCACCAACTACTGGTGTTAATGTGTTAAATGCAGAAAAGGGCCACACTATGAAACAGTGAATTAATGTAAATGAAAAAGAGATCTGAGACACTGAGATGAATCCCAATCATTACTTATATAAATGAGGAGATTTTACCAGATTAAAAAAACTAAAAATATATATATGTATATATATATATATATATATATATATATATATATATAAAGAACATGATTATATGCTTATTTATTCCTGTGATTTTCAGCATCATTACCCCAGTCTCCAGTGCCACATGATCCTTCAGAAATCATTCTAATATGCTGATTTGAAATATTTTTATAGTTTTGTGTAAACCATGATACATTTTTTCAGGATTCTTTTGTAACATTATGAAGGTATTTATTATCAGTATTAATTTAAAAGAGTAATGTTGAAATTAAATTTGCTGTGATCTTTCGACATATAAGAGGACTTTGCACCTTTAAAACATCCAGTTTCATAGCTTAAAACGTCATCCTCATTTTTAAACAAAGCATTTATTTAATCAATCTCCAAAAAAAGGCTCGTTTTCATATTGCGGGATCTGTGGCATCACACGGGCAAATACTTTTGCACATGACTGCCTGCATGTTTTACATCATCTCACCATAGGCCAGTACAGTCACATGATCCCTGACTCTTCACGGCTGACGTTCACGTCGGAGGATAATATGTTTGTTCAGAGCATTTTGTTTTGTAAACGAGGCACAGTGTAATGAGTAGTTTGCAAAGAAACTTTTGTTGAAAGATGAAGCAGCCAACTGTATAATGTATTGATTTTGCTGCATATATATAAATATATATATATAAAACTTATTAATGAATTTTTTTTTTAAAATCATACTGACCTCAAACTTTTAATCTGTAGTGTAGTTTACTTAAACTGTAGCTTTGTATTAGTTTGAGTACAAAAAAGAGATTCACAATCTAAATAAAGCTACAATAAAGCAACTGCAAAAATAGTCCTAAATATAGAACGAAATAGCCAGTCAGGGCCAGAGAGATACCAAATAAAGGGATCATCTGCTAATCTCTCTCCTTTAGGACAGAAAGATACAACTATAATGGATTTTGGATGAAGCATAAATCCTCTGAGACTGTCATCACCACAGAGATCAGCTGGGCGTCTGGTTTGTATTTTCTAGACTGTTACCACTCGTGCAGTCTACTTGTTGATGAAATCCATCAGAGTAACATTTAAACTGTGCAAGGAATATAGGAACGTGTCTTCTGTCTCTCTGTGCGTTAGAAACAGACTTACTGACTGTGTGATTACCCCCTCACTCCGGATCTTCTTGTTTACTGCTGAGCAGCGGCCACCGTCTTCCTGTTTCTGAAAGTAAAGAGCTGCGGTACACACAAGAGAGACACAGTTTCTGCTAGGTGTGAGCAGACCTATGATACTCGACCCCCCTGAGGAGGTAGAAGCGTGACTGACTGACAATGCAACCAGAGACTCCCACTAACAGATACAGTAACCCTCTCTCCGCTGCCTTGAGTCCCTCCGGCGTTTTTAACTGGTGGAAGGATGAGTTTACAGTTCAAAGAGCTTCTACTGGACAACTCCTGAATCTGCTGGGAATTTAAATATGACGGATCTTAACCTGCCAGAGAACGAGAGCTTTCTAAAGTCCTGTCTGAGTCTGGGCTCCTTCGCGTACCGTCGCCACTCTTGGGTCTGGTAAGCACGAATGTGGGTGTGAGGTTGTTGTAGCCACAGTAGAGATCTGTTAGTTTGGATTAATTGATTTACGTTGCTGGTGTAACTTTGTATAAAGGCAAATCAAACTCATTTATGTTCTAGAAGAGTGTTGCACGCACACACAGTTGCAGAGTTTTGAGGGGATGTTAAAAAAAAAAGGTGCCATTACAGTTTTAAGGTTTTTCATTGATTCAAAGCTTTCATGTTTGAATTGTATTGGAGACTTTTAAGGATTTTGAAAGGCTGCATTTCACCCTATAATTTGAAAGTGCCTGCAGACTGAAATCCAGGTAGATGAGGTTTAATTTTATTCATCCAGAGAGTTCTTGGCTTGCTGCGAAAAGATTTTTCTCCAAAATGACTCAAAATGGCTTAGAAAATCAACTGTTTCGCTCTTGAAAACGTCTGACCTTTTGACACTCTCTCCTATTCACTGTCTCTCAGCTTGACATACTCTCATCACTCTCTCTCTCCTTGATAGCCAGGCTCAGTGAAAGAGCCGTGGTGGTTGATTTATTGCTAATTCAGGCTTTTGCAATATGTTCAGTATAATAAAGCGATGTATTCTTTTTCCCCCTCCTCTCTGGCCTACACAAAGTTAAATAAGTGATGTTTCCACAATCATTCTTTGAGAGAAATGCTTGGGGAACGCAGTAAATTCCTTTTTGTTTTGCTGGCTGATACTGGAGTCCTTGGACTTTATACTGACACCTAGTGGTGTGATGTCGCGCCTTGCAAAAACAAGAGGTGTTCGATGCCATAATAGAAATGTGCTATTCACAGTCTGTCATTATTCGTTGAGTGCAAGTGTCCAACAATATAGTTGTTATCCAGGTAATGTGTGTAGTTTTTAGCTCGTCATATGATCTCAAAATGGCCACCCTCTCCTCAATAAAATGGCTAATAGTGAGCTACTGATGAGTGCACATGATTTTAAATCGAGTGTAATCATTTAAACACATCTTTAGTGTTTAATTAGTGTATGTTAATTATGCCAATTCAGCTCAGTTTAACAATTTATTTGTGGAGCACTTGACTTAATACAGAAAAACGCTATACAAGAGAGTGAGCCAAAAAAGTGAAAACTTCTTAAAGTTTGTGAATAAGATGAGAAAGAAACAACATAACCAAATGGTATGAATAAAGGCAGAGTTTTTGTCATAGGAGTGCAATAGACTGCTGCTTATTTATGCTTGCAATGTGATTGACAGGATTAGATGAGCATGCTCCCCTCAAACTTTTTGTTTCAGAACTCATTTGTGAAGGCTACACACGGGCACACAAAAGGCAACTGTCATGCCTCTACTGCAGATCAGCTTACAGCATGCTTTGCGACAGGGTCATGGAATACTCTGCTCCGTGCATATCATGTCCAACAACAGCTCTGACCCCTCTAACGGTGTAATACAAGTGTCTGGTATAGAAAAAAACCTGTGTTATCATTATATCAACATACGTCCAGAAAGCATGTGATCTTGTTAACTGAACTAACCTACATGATTTTTGAGTTTAGAGATCAGCATGTTTTAAACCCATATTTATATATATGCCAATGTATAGGCAATATGCCATAGTAAAAGTAAGAAGTAAAGAAGAAAAAACCTTAGAAGTAAAATGCCATCTAAAAGTGCATTTTTAATTAATGGTGGGCAGCTTAGGGCCATGATTTTAGCATGTCGATATCAAGGCATGTCATGATATTAGCATTTTTAATATTTGAATAAAATATAATTTAACAACCAGGAGTTGTGCAGTAAGCAACGCGTGAATCCGTTATTGATGTGCAAACAAGCCGGGTGTGTGCAGTCTGGACGCACAGATGCATTTCAGTTGTTTCCATACACATTCAGGATAAAGTTTAGATTTGTGAAGTATATGTTGCTGTGTTTAGTAATTCTGAATGAATCCATGTACTGTAGTAGGCATACAGTATGCAGGCCGTTGGTTTGTTGTTGTTGTTGTTTTTTTTCGGTATGGCAACATGTTTAACAAGATCTTTGCTTTTGCACTATACACATACTGTACACTGTGAATTCTGAAAGGTTTTCTGTAGTTTTTTTCATAGGTACTTTGGTTTGCGTACGGTACATTTATGAATCATTACAGTTACAATATATGTATATGAACTCCTTGTGTCATTTGGTTATTTGGTGTGGGATTTATCGCACAAAACCAAACCAATCATATCCAATCAAAGCGCAACGCAGGCATTGCTTCCTCTCTCTGTGACTTTCCCCCATTCATTTTCAGTTACCCCCCATCAAACCCACCGCAAACTCAATGGGCTCAGGGAAGTTGCTGTTGGACCGTGTTGCTTTAGAAAAACAAGTGATTTATACACTTTTTAATGTCATGTTTTATTATATTTGTGCTTTTTTATTTTTGTAATATGGAACATTTTCTCATCTATTTTTTTTTTTTTTTTTAAATTGCCTTTGCCTTGCCTCCTTGGACCATAGGGAATATAGTCAGTCTTATTGTAACACACTCACACATTCTCAGATCTCAAGTTTTACTATCCTAATATACTATAAACCTGTACACACACATACACACACACACACACACACACACACACACACACACATTCAGTGTGGTACAAGGCAAGCCTTGACTACCTTGATTTAATATCCCTTACATATTTAACTCATACTGAGCATTTGAACTCATTTCCAGTTCTCTGACGTTTGAAACATTCTCATTCCCAGTTCAGCCATTTTGAAATCGACCTGAAATGTAATTCACAGCTCCACATCTCTGTATCTCCCCTTCCACATCTCACCTCTAACCTAAGTGAGATTTGAACTGCATCACGGGTAGAACTGATCCCAGTGCGTTAATACAGTCTATTTCCTCTATTATGGAGTACATTACGCATTAAGATGTAGACACCTGATGAGAAGCGGTTATGTGTTATTTTTATGATCAGCAGGCTGTTATCCTAGTAAACTTAAGTGCTATCCTGTGTTTTTTCCAGTCATATAAGATTATATACAGTGAGCAGTGAAAGCTTGTAGATTGGGTCCACTGGGCTGTCAGAGAGCCGGCTTCACAGTGGGAGTGAGGCCCAAACATTAACCTCTCCATCTTTACTTGTGCCCATCTGGTGAGATCATCCCTTACTCTGTCCTTTCATCTCCCCCTTGCCCTCTCATTCTAATTTCCATCAGTTATGTTCTTTCCTCACCTTGTCCCCTTTCTAATAGCCTTTCTGCTGAGTGCAAAGCAATAGTTCATCCAAAAATGAAAATTCGGTCATCATTTTAGTTGAAGTTAGTGTGCTCTTCATGCAATTATCAGATGGCTTTAGATAAACAAGTTATTTTTATTTATGGATATAAAAATTGAAAATTCTGTCATCAATTTTTCACCCACCCTCGTGTTGTTCCAAACCTGTATGCGGAGCACAAAAATATATATATATATATTTTGAAGAATGGTAACCAAACAGTTTCGGTTCCTAATGACTTCCATTGTATTTTTGGTTCATACCCAATGGGAACCAAAACTGTTACCAACACGCTTCACAATATTATCTTTTGTGTTCCACAGAGAAAAAGTTATAAAGGGTTGGAACCACATTTGAGTGAATTGAGTGAATTTTCATTTATGGGTGCACTGTCTCTTTAACTGTTCCTTTTCTCTCTCTCTCTCTCTCTCTCTCTCTCTCTCTCTCTCCTTGGCTGTCCTCTGTCTCACACCTGTCGGAGAACATCAAGGAATCAAAGAGATGCATGAAGTTCCTATTGGACGTGTTAGATTGAATTAGACAGAGCAGGTAAACAGAGGTCTGTGCTCTTTGATTAGAAGCAAGAGAGTGAGTATGTCACAGTGAAGTATATCCTAGAGTGACAGGTGTGTGATGTTATGGAATGATTCAGTGATTCTGAACACATTAAGACAGTATGAGACAATGATGTGCTGGTGTTTCCAGAGTGGATTATAAAATATTTATGTAATGCTCCACTGTGAACTCTCCTTAATTCTAGAGTTATATTTAGAGAGAACTTTTTAAGACACTAAAGACAAATATTTAGTTCTCTGTCATCTTATGCATTTTACTGATACGTCCTTCTACAGATTTTGTTCATAATTTACAATACTAATCCTGTCATTTTTATGGAATAACTGTATGCCTTTCATATTCAGTTAGTTTTTTTTTTTAGTTTTTTTTTTTTTAAATAAATGGTAATCACATGTTAGATATCAGAAATATTCCTGAACTGTTTATGAATTTGATATCAAAACATTAATGAAATAATTTTTAAATCAGTATTTAATTCATTCTTTTAGATCTCATGTAGCCCCGCCCCTTTTCAGCGACGCACTCGTCGTTTTCTGTCTTCTGGTTTGTATTTCCACAGCATGAAGGTAATATTTTACGGATTTCTGAATCAACCGCTCGTTTTAAAATCTTCCCGGTTTGCGGACATTTGTTTTGATATACGCTTCAAACATTACAATTCTCATGATAACTTTCCTTAACTCTACAATAAGTAAATCCACTTCACCAGCTAATTACTCTTGCCATAGAAATCTACAGAGCTACCGCTAAAACCGAAGTTCAAACACAGAATTCTAAAGACGGCTGTGTACGTGTTTCTCTGGTGCATAAGACCTATAAGCTAAAGAAAATATGTTGGGCACAATAATCCAAAAAGCAACCATTTCCCCCAAATACTGTTTTATATTGCTCAGAATGATTCCCGATCAGTTTTGCTTTCTCACTGCTTTGTAAGTAGAGAGATTAGAATATTAATTTAGGTCATTCATTTATTCAGTCTTTTATGCATCAGTAATGAATTATTTGATACCTCATGCAGACATCAGATTGAGACTCACAAGTCTCAGTTTATCAGAATTCACATAACGTAACCTACTTTGACATGATGTACCGTGGGTTTTTAAGGTAAAACGGAATATAAAAAGAGTAAAAAAACAAACGTTTTCCATACAAAAATTAAATCGCATTATTTTTTGTGACCCTGATTCTTGTTTTCTGAATTTCCCTTCAGTAGTTCTTGTAGAGTACTTGAGGTGAAAATTATAATCAAGGATAATTTTGTAATCAGGGTACTTAAGCACCTCAAAGTCATCTCCAATCAAGCCCCGACACTGTCAGAGAAATGCCCATGACATTAGAACTGAGAGCTGCTGTGCTGCCGTCCTCTTTTAGTCTCATGCGTGTCAACGCTACTCGGGTATCAGGGTGTCAAGTATGAAGGTTAGATGTTAGTAATGACTCAAAGTAACCAAATAGGTTAGTCTGCTTAGTGGTTCTGGACTGTTTCGATTCCCCTCAACCTGTTTGTAGCATTAGATGGTTAGTCAGTCACCTACTGCTGTCCGCACTGCCAGAGATGAGTGTCCTAAGATCAGCATTTTTTTTTTTTTTTTTTTTTTTTACATTCTACTGCATTTCTAATGGATTAAACAGAGGATGTTATTTTTTTTTTAGTAACAATCCATTGTTAATTAATTAATTTATATTAATTTAATTAATGAACTTAATTCTTAGTACAGTAAAACAAGTGCACAAGCTTCTGGTCAGCGTGTAAGAAATATGTAAAGTGTGACTTTCTTTATTTGTAAAATGCTGCCATCTAATGGCCAGTAAGATGTACTGTCGTCTTAAATGTTTTTGGCATTCTTAGTAACACCATATTCAATAGGTTTCTGCACACTATAAACCCAGTGGCCCTTAACAGCCATGTCCCTGATGATTGTGTGATTTAAGTGAAACCTTCTTTTATTTCTTATTTAATCACAGGGATGAGCCTGAATGAAGTGTTTGAAGTCAAAGACATCTCATTTTGAACCTATTAGGTTCTTCGACAAATTTTGACGAATATTGTTCAACTGTTTCGCTTTGACAGGCAGCAACATTATTTCACACTGAGTCATCCACTGCATTCACACCAGCCTGTTCGACTCATTCTTTCCTTTCCTATTATCATCAGCTGTGCGGCAGACAGATCTTTCCCTGCCCTGCATTGTCTGCTCTGTTGTCAGCACACTTACAAATTGTTTTGTCTTGTGTCAAAGTTTCATGTGACTTTCACAGCTTCATTTCCTATCATGGGCAAGTAAGCATCTTAACAGTACACAATGACGACAGACCTGTGATCACTAAGGGATTTTTTTTTATTTTTTATAATGACTAAAGACCACAAGTGCTTTTCAGTGAACTCTCTTTAATCCACCCGCCATCACACATGTTTGGAATGTTTTTTAATCCTATAACACACAACACGTTTTCTTCTCATTGATAGTACTATTTTACTATGTGTTGTGGAACTTATTGTGCTCTTTGTGCTCTTTTCACTCGATTCACATATGCATGTGAATGAAATGCAAGACTGGAAATGCAAACTCATGCAGTTTTGTCTTCCCCTGCATACCAAAGTTCAAATTTGATAACCTCTGACTCTTGAATTCAAATACCGTCACAGATCGAACTCTTGTGAAAATTCACACAACACACATATTTTATTATATTACATTACATTAGTCTATATTTATGTTCTGGACTGGATGTTTTTCCCTCCACTCGTTAGTTTCCTAGGTTACCGTTCATTATTGTTTCAGTCATGTCAGCTGTGTGTCTTCAATTACCCTTGTTTGATCCCTTTGTAAGTCCTGTGTTTCCTCTGTCCCGTTGTCAGTCGTTGTTAATGTTTTGAGAGTCTTGTATGGATAATTTAGCATACTCTTCATTAAACCTTGTTCTAGTAATTCCTCGTTCGTATTCTCATTTGTGACCTATAAGTCCGTAACGATGCAAGTCTAAATAAATTAGAAATAAAACAAATTTTACAATTGTTTTAGTGAATCTAGGCATCACAACATTACAGTGTACTGTATAAAACTTAATATTCCTTTTTATATGTGCTAAAAATGACATTTAACATTTTTAGTAGTATTATTACACGTATTAGGGGTTTCAAAGATTAAGTGAGCAAAGATCACTGAAATGTAAAACTAGAGGAAATGAATATGCCGACATCAACTAGTTCTGCTAAACTTAAAAATATATATATATATTGGGGGAAGTTCATTTAAAAGTATTATTAAATAGATCGATATTAGAAAGGTGTTAAATCCATAAAGTATGTGCGTTATTTAACATATTTTATTATTGCCGATTTGCGTAATATTCTGAGTTTGCATCTCACTGTTTTTTATTAATATTGAGGAATACTGAAATTGGCTCACTCCTGATTTCTCTCTACATGGGAGCAGAAGAGGTGCCAGTCAATAAATGGGAAAACATATATTTATATTTTGCTGCAAATTTAAAAGTAATGCATTACTTTACTAGTTACTTGAAAATAGTAATCTGATTGTGTAACTTCCATTACCCCTCAACACTGTATGTAATATAACTGCTATGGTTGATATATCTATACATATTTATATATTGTACAAGTATGTTTTTCAGTAGTTTATGCATTAGAACCTTACAATAATCATTAGCAATTTAATTATGGCATGACATACCATTTCAGTGCAGTCAGTACGCATGCATTTTTTTTTTTTTTTTTTTTTTTTTTTAAATACATTTTTTTGCATGCGTCACTGAACTGGAAAGTGTTACAAAGAGATCCAAACCATTTGAACACTTCTTCATATGTATTCCGACCGTGTTTTGAAGCATTCAGAAAGAGATAAAACATGTTCTTATAGTATTTTGTTTGTGTCTACAGTTGACATTTTGGAATGAAACTTGTCATTTGTTCAGACGTTCCAACTCCTTGTTTAGAGCTCCGCCCCGGGTTTCATGTGCGGCCCTGTTCTCTTGCCGAGAGCTAAGTAGAGTGGTAGCGCAGCTGGACTTCAAAAGGAAGTGGCTGTGCTGTGAAGTTAAGCTCTGTGGGAGGGCACTAAGTGTTAGGGGAGTCATGCAGGGGAGACGCTACTAGAGCACGCTCAACAGCGCAGCGGTGTGTCTCAGGGCCATGCTCCGCAGGTCGCCCTGCCACAGAGGCAGGGTTCATTTTGACTTCAGTGAGGAGGTGGTGAAGAGGCTGCACACCTCCACCTTAAGGTTAGAACTAACGCCCTCTTTTTCCGTCTCTGTTACGTCTCAGACTCTGTCTGGTTCACATGCTTTCACACACTGTCTCTAACTCTCTCTTTTTTTGTTGTTGGCTTATTATCACAACAGTTGTAATTATGTGCTAAGTACTACTTTAAATATGGGTCACTACTTGCCCATCTGTCCGCCTGTCTACGTCATGAATTTCTGTCCTTTTCCTCAGAACCCTTGTCACACAGCGATCGGGTGTCATCTCTTGTTGCATATCTTTTCTTTTGAAACAGATCTTCATCTGTAGTATCGCTTTCTGTACTTTTTCTCTTTCTCCCCACTTTTTTTTTTTTCCGGGCTTCTTGAGTTCATTGTGATGAATTGTTGTTGCTCAAGCAGTTTGTGAGTGTGTTTGTAAGTAAACTGAGCTCTGTGTTTATATAAGAGTCGAATTGTTCACAGCTGTTGTACATTTTCCATCATTCTATTGTGTGCATGCATTGGATCAAGCGTTATACTCGCTCTATGTGCTCGTGATATCAAATGATGCATTCAGCTCCACTGTAATTTCACACCTGAGACCTGTTCTTGCTTTACATTGTCTGGATAAACATCACCACACAGCATTAGATCAATTCCAAACCAAAATAAGCTTCCCAGATGACATTTTGCCCTAACTGGACCTAATTGCCCCCAATAGAAACAGTTTTGTTTAAAAATCTTTTATTTTATTTATTTAAAGGTATTATTTTTTTTTTTTTTTCAATAATTCCCTGTAACTTCCTTCCTCTCTTGCTTGCTTTCTCTCTTTCTTGTCACTATTGAATGACTATTAGTCTTTTACTTAAGTTATTAGTCGACTAATTGCATGTTTATATTAATGGAATTACTTAAATATACTGTGGAAACCAAAACATAATGAGTGTTTAATATATGTATAAAGGCGTAATAGCCCATTCTGTGCTATTAAAGCTCGCTGCAAAGCAAGGGCAAAAGTAATGATTATGAATGTGTCACAAAAAAAAAAACTATTTAAAAAAGTGTCGGCTGTAAAGATGATGTTGGCGACGCTGACTCGCCATCTCCGCAGTATAGTCAACGCACCTATGGAGAGAAATGCACCTTTCATACGGATTACATAAGCAGAGAGTACTTCTTTTAGATCTGAATTGGTTCGTTTCAAAGTAGACATTTCAAGCTTTCTATAGATATATTTCTCATGTCTGTGAGGCAAGTAGCCTATACACTGACTTTCGGTTCATTTTTATGACGCGCTCCAGTTCAGGGAGACCGAGAAGGCAGAAAACGCAACCTGTTTTTAAAAGAGTTGAGTTTACAAAAATAAAAGACCCTTTACAGTTTTGAATGATATATTACTCTTATCTGACCAAATATGACCAAAAATGATGGAGTATTTTAAGGTGTTTCCGCTGTTTTCAGAAAAAATGCGAGTGATTGCGCCAGTGCCTCCATGTTTTGCGGTAAGCGTGCTATACTTAAACACTTGGATATGATAAGCCATATTTGAGGTTGATGGATGAAAGGTGAACGTTTGGATTCGGCATTAACGATCTGTCCCTCACAGACTATGTGACTTTGACACAATGTTTTTTTTTTTTTCTTCCTGCGACTAACTGACTAAAAACATTTTGGTCAATTCAGCCTCTTCTTGTAGACTAGTCTACTATTAGGGGGCCGCTCTTCTTTCTTTCTCTTTTTCTTTCTGTTTTTCTTTTTTTCTCTCTTACATACTCAAGTACGTTGCTTACTTAAAATCTTTTTTGCTATTTGTTGCATATATCTGTTTTAAAACTGCCCTGTCTCTGTATGAGTTTCTTCAGTTATGAAATCAAACTTTATGCCGTTGTGTCAGTCTGTAATGCGTGTTTATATACACTCTAATTGTCAAACACATGAATGAATGAGCATATGAACATCTGTGTTTACACACGGCATGCTCTGACGTCCGGATAGGGTGTGTAAAGGTCTCCCATGACTCCAAATGCCAACAAAGATAATCTCCACGTTAGGTGGATTTGTGCTGAAAGGCAGAAATGTGTTGCTTGAAACCTAGCTCTGTGAGATACCTTTTACCTTTGAATGGTATGTTGCCTAGACAGCATATGTGGATTGTGTTGAATTGGTGACTCTGAAATGCAAATTTTGAATTCAGAGATATTTCTTTAGATCGTGCTTATGAGATCAAATCACTTTTGTCGTTCACTCCACCATACAATGCGTAGCATGGTTGTGTGTAATGTAATTTGCACACACAATTTGTACATTTTGTATACAGTAATGTTATCCTAAACTTGCATACACTACAGTTAGGATAATGTTATGTACTGCCTCTCCGATGATAATCTCCGATCCATGTTCACGCCACAACGTATGCTCTTGCTTCATCACAACACATATGCGTCGTGGTACTCTCCTGTACGTGCATTGCAGAATAATATTTTGTAAATATAAAGTGGTAAATTGACAAAATTTTCTCTTTAGGGTGAACTAACCCATTACAATACAAAACAGTTAGAAAAAGTAATTGTAGTCATATTTCACAGTATTACTGTTTTTACCGTATTATTGATTGAAAACATGCAACCTCTATGAGCATAAAATAATTCACAAATGTGCAAAACACTAGTTCTTTCAAATGACAGACAGACATGTCAAACTGTTAGATCGCGCAGTAGGTGAGAGTGAGAGATCCTTCATGGGTCGCAAGTGTTTGTTTTCGTGGCGTAGAAAGTGTGTTGCATGGATTTCCCCACGATGCTGCGAGGGCCAGACTGGCTGTGGGCGGTTGGTTGCCCATCAATTACCGACACCTCTAAAGAGACAATAAAGAGACAAACCTGTTTGTGGTTAGCAAGCATTTTTCTCAAGAAAGCTATACAAGAACTGGAGAAAGGTGGACTTCGGCCTTATTCCTCTGACAGGCGCTTGTATACAATAACCTAGATATGCGTTAATGGATAAAAAACAAGTGTTTGTTTTTGAGTTTGCACTAGTTCTCGTCAATATCTGTGTCTCTGACACAATCGTGATTCATCCACACTGTGAGTGTAATCGGTCTTTACAGCTCTTTCACCGATCAAACATCTTATAAAAACGCTGCAAAATAAGTCTCAAAAGTTATCAAAGATGTTGGAATTCGATGCAGAGAACAAAATGCGAATATGGCTGCGCATTTATTTGTGCATTAAATTATAGAAAATACCATGTGTATGTTGTGTTGCATGTGATGATAATTTGCAGCCTGTATTTGTGGGAAGCTTTGATGCTTTTAATGAGAGTGAAATAAAACTGCCTGAATCAGAAGCCATTGCTGTGTTGTCACTACCCAGCTTAACCACGCCCACTTTTGTAGCATTTTTCAAAACTATGGTGAGAACTGACTGTTGCTGAAACAGGGAGTTTCGTGACCTTCTAAGGTATTATTTTTACTTGATCTGAGCCTTAAAAATAACTTGACGGAAATTGGTTGTGTAAAACTTGTGTATTCTGGTTTATTCAGTCATAATAAAACGTTTTTAGTTCAATAAAAACCTTTAAGTACGGTAGATGTTACATGAAGGTGCATAAAATGTACTACATGAAGCCATATCTGACACACATTGCAACAGTGTATTTGTGTCTTGTCTTTAGTGCCATGTCTGTGTGGTTAGAGATCTGAAACCAAATATAAAGGTGACTTTGGGACCCAGGAGTTAAACAAGGCACCAGTGATTACTCCAGACGGTGTTTCTACTGCAATTACTTGTAATGCTGTGGCTGTAATGACACACAAAAGAGAATTCAACAACAACAACAACAACAAAAAACTTCAATAATAACCCAAACAAACACACAGGAGATCGCAGGAGTAATAATAGTTAAAAAAAAAAAAAAAAAAAACACAACCACATTAACATGAACGAGACCTAACACTGAACAGAGAAAACAAAGGGCTTAAATATAGACAGAGTAATTAACAGAACTAAGAACAGGTGTGGAACTAATGGGTAACTATGGAAACTAGCCATGGACTATGGACACAGGCAAAAGGAGAACAAAACCAAAACACAATGAAACTAGAACTAAACATAGCCCTGACACTAATAAAGTTGGCACAAACAAACATTCACTTGCATTCCAACTGATTTACTCAAAACAACTGCATCATATTAAATGGTCCCTAGAGTAGGGCATCTATTTGTTCTGAAATATGTCATGGAAAAACAGCAAACATTCTGCATTTTTCAGTCTTGGTGAATGCCATTTAAAGCATAGGTCCACAGTCTTGAACATTCTCACGGACCGGTTCATATTAACTTCCTTCTTCTGTTTCTGAGTTTCTAATGCCACAGTAGATTCCAGTGCAAATGGTCTTAGAAGTCCCCTTTTTCACCACAAACTTATGACCAAATCCAACATTACAAAATATCTATGATGCCGGATAATGTAATAATTCAATTGCTCATGTATTACAGTGAAGTCCATTTTGTAATTTCGTACCCCTATAAGGCAGAGGAACTGAAAATGTATGTGAAGCAAAGAGACCTTTATTTGAAACCCAGAATTATGTCTCCTTGAGAAAAGATGGACTATTGTTAGAGTGGTGGAGCTCACACTTAAAGTGAAGTGGACAAGCACAGAATATCTTTTTGATCTGTCCTACATAAACTATTGTTGTGTTGTGTATGTGCTAGACAGTGACTCAACACCAGTCACAAGATAATTACTTACTGGAAACAAAATCCTCCTTTTAGTTCCATGGTAAGAATATAAACATCAGACAATATTTATTCTTTTTAATTGCTGAAAAACATTTTCATCAGCTGGCCCCACAACCATATGAGACTCTGTCTCTGCACAATTACTACAAATCAAAACAAATGAGGCAATCATGTACAAATGTTAGATCTTTTCTTCAAGACAACAAGGGGTTATTTGTTGCACTGTGGTCAGTATTATTGAGCACGAAATTGCTGATGATAACCATTCACGTCACATTAAACATTTTGCCTTGTTATTGAGCATTGTTATTGTTAATGTTGTGGCCAGTTCGCAGTCACTTCTGATGAGTCAAAGTAGTTGGTCAAGAAAGCTCTCAGAGTCAGAAGTTCCAAGTCTTCAGAGATGAACTTTATTGCCGGCAAAAAAGCGAGATGTCAGCTCAACGTCCAGCCTAACATCTGATCTTTACAGTATCAGTCTGCTCATTTTATACATTTTTCTTATCGTAAAGATCCAATGAGAGTTCTCGCACTTATCTTTTTCTTTAGCCCCATTTTTGATGATTGGCCACTATGAATTCTTCCATATTCATTAGATAATGGTGGCCAATCACCTTGTGTTTTATTTTTAACAAATATGTCTCTTATGTCACTTTTAATGTCACTTTTGATTTACCTTTTCTTAACTAATTATCCCATTCCTTAGCTGTGTAGTGGTCATTATTCATCTTTTTTGATCCCTCACCTGTCATGTTAATGTGAATGATTGTCTTTTTAGCTTGTAAGGTCAGGGCTTTCCTGGTCCTGAACCTCCTTCCAAAGTTTTTCTCCGGTCCCTTTGAGCCATATATCACTTTTTTGACAGCCCCGGCATTTTCTTGTCTTTATAGTTCATACACCTGCTTGTCAGTGGTCATTCTCTTCTCATGAAGACTCTTTGTAGTTCATACACCTGCTTGTCAGCAAATTACCACATAAATGATACTTTATATCATAGTAACAAACTGTCTCCAACATTAACTAAAACAAAAGAAAACTGTTAAAAATTGTTTTTATTAATTGAAATAAAGATGAAATAAAATGACTAATGTTTAAGAGCTTAAAAACTGTTTTAAGATTTTTAGCATTTTTAACACAGTTGGAATAAAAAAAATTAACGTCAGTGGGAATCAATCTGACCCTTAGCAAGCAGTTTGATTGACAGGCGATCTAACCAATCATAACCCCGAATCCGAACCCCAAAACTATTTTGTCCCACAAAGCAGTCAGGGGAGTTAGTAGATTAATGTTGGTGAACTTGAACTTGAAAAACTGTGTGTACTCGCGTCTTTCCGTGCTTGAAACAACATTCCTTCTGATGTCCATTCATGTTTATTTGATGCTTTAAATGAACTAGTATGAAGAGATGGTTGGTTCACGAGCCGCTTGAACTGAGGAGCTACAGCGATCTGTCACGACACACTATACAGTATTTATTGTTTAAACTTCTTTTAAAAAATCACAATATTTTAAACATGAAACTGTTTTCTACATTGTCAGTGTCCTCTTTGCTCCGCAATGTATTTTTCACTGCGTGAGAGTGCATGGCTTGTTGGGCATCGCGAAGGGGGGCAGGTGTTTGCAAAGGGTCAATTGGCCAAATACGATACATTTTTTTTTGTTTTGGGCTTGGGAAAAAGCTTTGTACCACTTAATATAAATATTAGCAGCACGGCACAAAGGTTCATGTGTTCGTCCTCTTCTAACCAGGAACCCGAAATAGTAGGACAATAGTATGCACAAATAACGTGTGCTCTCTGTATTCTTGCCCTCATGTCAAGAAATCAATTCCGATTTTAAGCTTGTTACATAAAAATGCATACATCGACCCGATCGTGTGTTTTTTTAGTTTTTTTTTTTTAGCGTTTGTGTAAACTACTTTCGGATCCATCAATAGGAATGATTTAATTTGGATTGAAACATAGGGCGTCCATCCGTGTAAACTTAGCTATTGTCAGAGTGATAGTGAAGAAGTTTTGGAGTAGTTTTATAGCCTTTGGTCTGTGTTTTTGAGACAATCGATATGTTTGTGTTCCACTTTAACACTTACATGATTAACATTTAGCATATATTTAGTTTAAAACACAGTCTTTCTCTTCTGAAAACAAAAATATTGATGTCTCACTACAGATTTTTGTCCAATCAACCCCTGGAGCTTATGATATGTGATGTAAAAGCTTGTTAGGCTATTAAAAATTGTCAAAAATGACAATCTTCCTATAGTTCAATTGAAAATACATCATCACAACACAGAAAACAGCACTCATCAATGGATTTCATGGGGTTTTAAAGTGCTCGGCCAAGTAAAGTTTTTGTAACTTGGCCACTTGACACTTGTTCTACTTAACTTTTTGATTGTTTATTTCCTCCCAATGTAAAGCCACTATCACCTTTTACATGAACTCTGAAATAGTAATGTCATGGGAAATCAGAGATACTGGTTTCAGCTGAGGTCAGAGGTATCATTTCCTGGTAGCTTTTTTCAGTCTTAACCTCTCCAGAGAGCTCAAATGACCCGGAGTATATATTCTGCTTTAGACATGATTGCTACTCCATGAAGATGTCAGTCAGACTAACACTGAAAGTTTCTTACAAACAATTTCCATTGAAAGGATATTGTAAAAAGTGCGCAATGAGAAATGCCGCTCGGAGGATCATGTTCACAGTAAAAAAAAGAAAAAAAGAAAAACACCACTTCCATTCAGTTTGTTTCAGTGTGTTTGTCTGGCTTTGTCATCCAATTTATTTATTTTTATTCAGCAATTGATGATGATTCAAGGGCAGTATTTGCTTTATATCATAAAATCTTGTGTATAGTGCAATGAATGGTCAATGAATGGCTGTATTTATGCCATAAGGAGATAAATTACCTGTATTTACGCTTGTGTGCCAGTATGTATTAGCAGTTTCATAAACTGTTTTGTCGCTCACTTCCTGGACGTCATTGACACTCACACTTACAGCTTGGCAGAAGTGGTATAGAATTTTTTTTCCTTATTCACATAGTGCAGTGTCTCACTCCACATATCTGTCTTATGAACTTATTTATCAAAGGCGTTTGGTTTATTATTTTTAATTTTATAGTACTTTTGTGACTTACAACAGCAAAAAGAATCATTTAAATAGCGCCTTAAGAAACCCAAGCATGCATCAAAAAATGCATGACAGGAAACAACTGCAACTGAAACAAGAAGAACAAATACCAAAAAAGGGACAAACTACATTGCAAACAGAAACAGGAGGAAAAAAAGAAAAAAAGAAAAACCCCAAGATAAATTGATTGTGATCACAAGACAGGATCAGAATGCATAAACACTTCAATATGATCAAGCAAACAGATGAATTTATAATTGAGTTTTGAAGATGGGAAGAGATGAAATTTCACGGAGATGCCAGAGGGAGGGCATTCCAGTATCTAGAGGCCGTGGTCAATTTATTGTTCAAGAAGGATCAGTCTGAACTTCTGAACACTTTTTTTTGTAAAATGATCTGTAATGCAGTTGTACAGACTTTGCATGTTATTTCTTAACGATTATCTTTTTTATATCAAAAACTGGCTTAATATATTTGCAGATTTGCAGTGTCAATATCATTGATTGATTGAACACAGGACGCAACCTGGTTTTATTAAAGAACTGATTCATGACTGTACAATCCAGATTACCTTTAATACATTTTCTCAGACATGACTGCAGGAAAGGTGCTTACTCCCTTTCATAAATATAAGTGTTTGTGGGGTTTACAACCTGGGGTTAACCACAGTGTGAAAAGCACCCATACTGTTGACGGTTGTTGTGAATGCCAGTTTAACAGGAAAAAGGGGCACAATAGAAGGATGTTGATTCAGTGTTAGTTGCTGTTAACAGACGCCGGGCCTCTGCGTGGACCAGGCCACTCTGTGACATCTCAATAGCTCTTATTTTCACTTGTGTGGTGCGTGTGTGTTGTAGTAAATTTCCGATGGACTGCAACAAATTGCAGCAAAACAAGGAACTGTTTGTGAATGGTTCTCCTATTCCCTAGTTTTGCTTTAGAGCATTTTTTTTTTTTTTTTTTTTTTTTTACATTGAGACTCTCCAGTGCACGAGGAGCAACAGTGAAAGGTCACCAAACCTCTGGCGCTCTGAGCGTAAAGACCATCGCTACTTCCTTCTGGTTGGATCTGAAATCACAAGCACATCTGAACCGAACACAAGTGTCTTTTGAAGCTGTTTATTTGAGTTGAGTGTAATGTGTTTCCCCTGCTTCTCTTCTGTTTGATGTGGGCTGAGACCATCTCCACTATGCTTCCTTATGGTTTGGAAAGATGAGACGTGCTTCCGCCCCAAGTGCTGGGAATCTTTGAGACTTTCCAGAGCTCTCTGGTCCCAGAGGACAGCTTGTGTATTTTTCCTGAAATTTTCATTAAGCTATATATAACTTATCTTGTGGATGGCCAAGGTGAATCAGTACTGACTTGTTTTTAGTTTCAAGTGAACAGTCTTATACTATAGTAAGACAAAAGTGCATTCATACAATATTGAATATGTTTAAATGACACCAATGTAAGACCATTAAGTTACCTTTACCTTAATTTGAATGTGTTGTTTTTTGTTTTTGTACAGTTTCGATGTTGAAAATGGCCCGTCTGCAAGCTGTAGTCCTTTGGATCCCCAGGCCTCACCAGGTTCTGGCCTCGTTCTGCACACAAACTTTCCCGGCCACAACCAGCGGCGAGAGTCCTTCCTCTACCGCTCAGACAGCGACTATGACCTCTCACCAAAGTCAATGTCTCGAAATTCTTCTATCGCCTCAGAACTGTGAGTATAGTTGTATTTTTCATTGTTTTAAATGTGTTAATAGCCCATGTAAAGTATCATAAGTAACTTGAGTTACGTAATCAGATTACTTTTTCAAGTTACTACTAAAGTAACGCATTACTTTTTCAATTTACAGCAAAATATTAGTTACTTTTAGTTACTTTTTCAAATAAGTACTGCAAGTTACTTTTTCACATTTATTGACTGACAGTTCTCCATGTTGAGAGAAATAAAATGCAGAGGTGTTGTGTGCGCTGTGTAAACATGATGGTTATAGTAGTTTTAGACTAAATGTGAACATGCATTTACTCATCTCACTTGCACAAAAACATTCCGTATTCCTCAAAATGAATAAAAACAGTGAAATGCAATCTATTTAATCTCACTCTATGGATCTAATTCAATCATACTAATAAGCAAAAATTACTTCAGATTAGATTTAGAAATAAGAGTCTTATTCATTTCATTATGGTGTGAAAGCACCTTAACATTTGAACTTTTTTGTTGTCATTAAAAAACAAACAAGCAAGTCCAGTCCAGGTGAGGAACAAATAACGCAAAAGTAATGTAACGCATTCCTAAAAAGTAACTAAGTAATGCAACTAGTTACTTATTTAAGGGAGTAATACAATATTGTAATGCATTACTTTTAAAAGTAACTTTCCCCATTACTGCTACCTTTCATTTATTTATTGAACCAGTTGAAAACAACAACTTAAATCAGCCTAAATTGGTTTGCTGGTCTTGGCTTGTCTTCCAAACTGGACTGGTTTTTGGGCACTTGTCTACTGGTTAGGCTGAAAGACCTGCGAAACCGTCTAAAACGAGTAAACCGTCCTAGGCTGGTTTAAGCTATTTTTTATTAATATATATTTTTATGAGAGAGAGAATCTGAACATATTTTCCTGCAAAACACATCTTTTAAGTAATCATTAAATCATCTTCACTAATGAGTCAAGTTACAAGGAAACCTCTTTAATTTGCCACCACATCTAAATCATTCAGCATCTGGTAATCTGAGGACCTTGTCGTTGTTCAATATGCCTTTTTTCTTCAACGCTAGGATTTCTGTTTCCAAACATGTCTGCAGGGTAAAGATGGAGGCAGGGCTTATTAGTGGAGTTGATTTATGTGCTGCTGCTCATGGCAGTGAGATTTGCATGCCAGGACGTATCTCAATTAAGGCCTTATTTCCTAAGCCTTCTGGCAGTAACTGCCTGCAATTATATAAGAACACATTTTCCAAAGTCTTAGATGCCAAATATCTGTTGAACCCTGAGGAATGTACTGGATTGTTCTTGGTAACCTATTTTTTAGTGCCATTTGGGGTCCAGATACTGAAAAGAACCTCTTTTGATAGTCTGATCTCTAATTCCATGGAATATGAAATGACATCTGACAAATAAAGTTGAAGTCAACATGAATTGCGGTTCGTAATCCACTTTACTTCTGTAATGTGATGTATTTCTGAGTGAAACTAAATATTTAACACACACACAAAAAAAATGTTGCCAGACCAAATGAGAGTTTGCTAAAACAATTCAAAGCTATTTGGTTATTTGTTAATATTCTAGTAGTCAGCCTGGACTGAGTGATATCAGTGGAAAAGTAATTTCGGACAAAGAACCATTTTTCAGTGAATCATTCACAATAAGAGCAGGAACATCCATTAAGGAAGTAAATAGGGTCAGTTTTGATTTCTTGTTGACTTAAAATAATAGGTTTGCTTTGTTTAAGTGTTGATTGCTCAAGATGTTATTCACTCTTGATTGCAGGCATGGGGATGACCTGATAGTCACACCTTTTGCTCAGGTAAACACCTCAGTGTCACATTTCTTTAAGGATTACATTTCAAACGCACGTGTGCTTTTACCTCACAGTTTCATGTTATTTTTTGACTTTTTCTAGGTTCTAGCAAGCCTTCGAAGTGTCAGAAACAACTTTACTGTCTTGACGAACGTTCAGTGCACATCTAACAAGTGAGTATTATTGTAAACAGAAGCTGTGACATTAACCAAACTTAAACAGACAATTCAAATGGACAAAACCCAAACCAAAATAAATAAATAAATCAAAGAAAATCATTTTCAGCTTCTGAAAATTTAATTTTACAGCTGACTTTTTAAAGGATTATTTTGCATCAAAAAAGAAAATTCTCTTTGATTCAGAAATATTTGCAAATATTTTGACTCGTCGCTCAGTTAAAAAAAAAAAAAAAAACATGCAATAATGCAATTGGTGTCTATGGGCCAAAACACTGGATTGTAAGACAAATTAAACATTTTAAACACACCGTTTTACCACAAATCTAGAATAGAAGAGAATCTTACTAGCCTGAAGAATAAAATCACTTAACCTGTGGAAAGTTATATTCTTCTTTCATCTCATCTGACAATGTAAAGCATCTAAACCGTGTAACTTTCACATGATACATGAATCTGCCCAGAGAGGAATATGATGTAACTATCCACTAAATACTGTTTACATGGAGCAAACTCCACCAGCAGGAATTACATCAGGAGCGCAAACAATAAGTAACACTTTAGTCTTTAAAGCTCAAATAACACATGTTAGTTTATGAAATAATTAATGTGAGTGCTGTAACAGCAATATGTACTTCACATCTCTGTTTTTAAACATTCCAGAATGCCTGGCCCCATAGACTGCCATTGTATTACTCCAGGGGATCAGTGAACTTTTAGTCATTTTTAACTAACAATTAACTAACTATCTATCTATTATTTTATTGATATTTAAAAAATATTACATACTAATTAATATAAATCATATATAATGCAAATAATTCAAAAATAATGTTTTAATAATAAATACGACCACAAGAGGACAGTCTTTCCAACCATTTGTTTTATGGCCACCCATGCACACTGACATTTAACTAGGGCCATTTTCCACTTAATATGTCACCGGTTTTCAAGATTGCAATCTCAGCCAAAAATCACTTGCCTATGGAGGAGATTTTCCAAATGCCCCTAAATTCCTTTTTTCCACCTGAGCGATGAGGGTAAACGAGGAAAAGGGTGTTTATTCGCTGTTATTCATGGAAGAATTATTTCCACCTTCCAAGTAACCACGGATCTGCGTCAGGGCATTTATACGGCACTGCTAGAGGCTTTTGTTAGGCTCTTTGCTAGTCTATCCAAAGGGCAACCCAATTCAGATGAACTTAAAAGGAAATTCTACGGAAGCATGTGCAGAAAAGAGGACACACCCCGTGACATCTAAATAATACTTCTATATTAAAGGGGAGTGTCACATCAAATCCATGATTCACTTAAGAAAGAGACATTGCAGAATGACCTGGCTGGAAAGAAGTTTCTTTCATTCATCTTTAATGTGGAAATATGCTCTTTGCTTTGACATTATGCATCCTGTTACGGTTATAGATGACGCAATAGAATTACAAACGGGTGTTTTTTCAAAAAAAACACACGGTATTGTTTTATTTGCGGGGGGTTTCAGCTTCTGTCAGACAGTAATTGTTTTTTTTGTTGTTTGTATTTGGTTACAATTTCAGTAATCTCTTAACATTTCTCCATGCAGAAGGTCCCCCGTATCCAACCAGCCCCCCATTACAAGAGTTTGCCTACCTGGTAAGTCTGCATATAATTTCACATATGCATAAATGTATCCCAAATGAGGTCCAAAAGTCTCTGAGCACTAATTAAAGACAACCTTTTCAGATTTAATAGAGTTTTTTTTTATTACAAATTATAGTAACAGTGCAGAATCATATAGAGTCATTTCCTTTACTCAATCTTAAAGATCACGTGTTTGTGTGTGTGCCTGTAAACACGTGTTTTGTTGTGGTGTGTGTACATATATTTTTAATGATGAAGAGACCTCTTGCCAAGCTACGTGACTGCCCATGCCGTTGCCCTCTTGTATCCCTCATCATCACTCATCTCCACTGCAGCTTCTACTGATTGGCCTGGCAGTGTTGAAATGTTTAGTAGACTCACGTACACACACATTCAAGCACAGTGCCCGTATTAATGGCTGTTTAGTCTAGTTGCACAGGACGTGTTAGACCATAGGAAAAGGCCATGGCTGCTACGTGTTGGTCTCTCACACACATGCACACCTGCCAAACACAATAACGCAACAGACAACAGCCTGCCTCGGCCGAAGGTTTTGTAACGGGTGGGAAAATTCCTTATAGTTGACTTGCTGTCCTTGAGGATGGCTCCCAGTGTGATATCAGAGAACACGCCAGACAGAGATTTCAGAAAAACTGTAATCTATGCTAACTAAACAGAGCAAGGCCATTCACTGGAGCCTCTATTATACAGCCCAGACTGTTTCCTTAGAAATGTCAAAAAAACCTTGGCGGACTGAGGTCACTTCTGAAGGATAATAAGAGAGAGATTGTTCACATTTCGTCAAGGAGTAGAAGAAACGCGATCTTTAGCAGGTTTTGTTTAATGAAACACAAGAAAAAAATGTAATTGACTGTATTCTTGTAACACAGAAAAAAGCCAAGAAACAAAATGGCTACACTTTATTCGGATGGTCCACTTTAGACATTCTACTAACTATAAGTAACTTTGTGTTGCAAAGTCAACTAACTTTCAGTAGAGTATTAGTCAGCTGTCTGCTAACACTTTATTTTGATGCTCCCCAACAGACATTCTACTGACTATAACGTTGTAAGTACATATCAACTTCTTCTACTAACCCAAACCTTAACACCTAAAAATGCTGGGTTAAAACCAACCTAAGTGGGGTTGAGAATGGACAAACCCAGCGATTGGGTTAAGTGTTTGCCCAACGTGCTGGGCATTTTTATTTTACCATTAAATATTATTTAAAAATTGCTATATGGAAATAATTAGGTTGGAAATTAAAAATCAGACACATAATTACAGGCAACAATACTAATTAAAAGATGAACAAATGTTTTTTGTTTAATTATTATTCATCAATGTTCATTTATATGCTAATAATTTTGGGTTCATTTTAAACAAGCAATGCACTAATTTTTAAACAATAGTTGAGTTCTTTAAAACTACAGAGCAGGTTTGCCAAATATTTAACCCATTTGCTGGGTTAAAACAACCCAATCGCTGGGTTTGCCCATTCTGAACCCAGCTTGGGTTTTTAACAGTATTACAGTATACTAATAATACTCTGAGGGTTAGTTGTCATGTAGTTACTTACAGTTAGCAAAATGTCTCAAAATGCACCATCAAAATAAAGTGTAACCCAAAATTACTGTACATTGGACAAAAGTTTGTGTAAGAGTACTGTGCAAAAAGTAGCGGTCAGTACAAAGACTATGGATTGCTGTGTGACTGGTACTGTCTGGTTTGGTGGATGTAATTAGGATGCTGCATTCACAGTTCAATCAATACATTACTAGGAATGATGGAAAAATCAAATAGAGTGGAAGAGAAGGGACATAGAATATTGTCCATGTGTGCAATATTTAGCTCTGTTCTTGTGACAGTAGGAAAGAAAAATAGAAGGAGTACAACACTGAGTAGATATAGTAAAATGCTCTTGTAAACTTCAACGATCGGGCCATACAGCAAGCCTGGGCTAATTCTTCAATAAGTCTTCAATGCATAACGCGTAAGAGAAGTGTCAAGTGGAATTATACTGAAGCAGAGAGCATGAGAAATGTAGTCAGTTGGAGTTCCTGTCAGGTGCGGTGGCTTGTGATTGACGTCATTCAGCTTGCATGTGGCTTTGTTGACTTCCTCTTAAACCAGGTGGACTGAGATTCACTTCCTGATGCTCTTCAGGCTTGATCGGTCTTTGTGTCTCTTATAAGTGGCTGTTATTATGCTGCCATTTGAGTTTAACGTCACACATTACTCACCTCTTAGTAAGCAGTTAGTTTCATTACGTTGATAGCCATGCAGAATTAATACATTTGTTTTGATCATAAATGCATCATAAAAGGTTTTGTATGTTTCCTTAAAGCTACTATTTATCAGATCGATTTGATCATATAGTGTGCTACTGTGTATAAATATATTCCAACAGCATTCAGAAGGAAACGCAAGCGTGGGTTAATGTAGTGTAAATTATTCTGGGTCTAATCTGCCTTTAATCTGCATGATAAGGAAGAAAGATTGCTATCATTGTTTTCTTTTCAGATGAGTCTCTCTATCTGTATTTTTTTAAAAAAAAATAGCTGTCATTGCAGAAACAGAGATACTTTCTCTGTTTCAAAACCTAGTGCACTGCCTAGAGAGGCAGCATTTAAATTAATTAAAATTATTTACGATGTGAAGGTTTTACCAAAAAGGCAGGCAACTTAATTATGCTTTTTCCTAAAACACCTTTCTTTAGCCATATTCGAAGGCAGCATCGCATGTAACCATAGTATTTAAGGCAATCCCAGAATGCATTGCAATAAACGCAGTGTGGTGGACGAGAGAAATGTAGGCTTTTATTTCATTCAGAACCAGACAGTTTAAACAAAACACATTTAAGGCCAATTTACTCTTAAGTTGCACATAAGATGTACGATAACTAAAGATAACTATATTAGCGTCACACCAAAAAAAGATTTCTGTTTATCATAATCATGATTAAAATGCTCAAGCTCTTGGATTCTGATTGGCTATCACTGGTGTTTTTATCATTCATCAGCTATACAATATTGTTCCTCCGTGCCGTTATTGTTAACAAAGCTAGTGTGTGGACGTCTATTCTCATAGATTTAAATTGATTATTAAAACTTTATTGTTATAGACGGTCACGTCTCAGAACTTTTATAGCAATTCGCACATGGCACGCCTTTCTAAAAAATTAAGCAAAAAAAAAAAATGCATCTCTACACCTTTTTTATTCCACTTCTCTGTGTGAATCACCCTTATAATGCGGCCTTAAAAGAAAAAGAAAGTATGTTTTTGCGACGGCAAGGCTGATTTTTGTTGCTTATTATTTTTTTAAAAGCAGATAGCGGGAGTAATCTGAAAAGTAAACTTGACAGTAGACTCCCACTCACAATGTAACCCTCCGACGCATGCAGAACTGTAGTGATGTAACCATAACCGAGACAATGAGACAGAGCCGCTGACTTACTGCCTGCACCTAAACTGCCTCCTGCGTGTCATACAAACAGGGTCATTGGGCAGGAAGGAGAGCGCAGATTTTTCCTGTTTTTCCCATACCGCTGGAATCCTCCGGAACCCAGGAGGTGTTTTTCAGTGTGCGAGTGTTAATTCCTCACATACACAGGTCGTGAGATGAACTTGTCTGTGGCTTAATGACCAAATGGGGAAAATAGGATGTAGACTGACAAATACCATTGTCTTCTCTTTCAACACGCACTGATACGGACACACGCGTGCTCATAATGTGTGCAGGATCAGGTGCCTGTGATTTGTTACACAGAGCTGTGTGTGTATATATAATCAGCTCATAGTTGAAAATTATATACTAATGATAGAACATAAACTAATGAGCTTTTCCAGATTCACTTGTGCACTGTGTGTGGGGGGTCCATTTGTCCATGATTTGTGATGTATGAGGAATTTGTTGTGATGGCCAGAATTTCCGGAACTCTAAGTCTCTGGCAATGGGAATGTTTTCATGTTTTTGTGAGGAGAGGAAAGTCACAGGTAAGACCTGCCGTTCTTCATACAGAGGAGGGCAGACACGTTAATGACTCCAGCAGCTAATCTGAGGTTAGGACAAGATAAGGCGGAGATTTGGATCTTGTTAACTGATCATAGATCAACTAGGCTCTTTAAAAAGATGGAGTTTATCTCATGGCCTTTGAGAGAAATGCTTCAGAGAAGCATGCAATAGCAGTGTTTGTTTCTCTATAGTTTACTCAATGGGATTAAATCGCAGCTGAAATCTCTGCACGTACATATTTCTTTACAGAAAACATCAGCAAATATGATGGCTGCATAACCTCAGGCAGAACCAGTCGAGAGGTTCATGACACTTTGTTAACATCGTTGTTCCGCAAACTATGAATCTATGGATTCCGTTCCTTGTTCTCGTATTTCTTGATCGTAGAATCGATTGGATTACTAATACACCACACAATGTAAAACAATATATTTTAATTAAAAATGAATGTGGTGTATTATTACTATAAATATTTGGTGAAAATGTTCTGATTACTTATTACTACATATAAATAACATAAAAATATAATGTTGCAATATATCAATAACAAATGAATACATTTCTATTTAAAAAAAATATATATTAAGTATATATATATTAAATATATATATAAGTTTCTTTGGATAATGTCTAAAAATGGATGTTATTCTGAAATCATGTTCATCTCCTCAACTGTACACATGGACTTACAGTAGGTGACTTGAAGAGGAGAGATAGTTACTAGAATTAAATTAAATACAGTATGTAAAGACATAACTCATAACGTGTATATTTGTGCAACTGGTTTACAAACTGAATATATACAGAATATATTTACCTATATAATATATGTTGTGTGCCTGTATTTTTTTAATGAATGTACCTGAAAACACCTATTCACCTTACATATCTGGTACTTTTGAAGATCCGGGACTCTTAATGAATACCTTCAGTTAAACAAAGCACACATGGAACATTTTTATGGGAATTTTTATGAAGCTTACTGAGGACTAATGGCATTTTGCCGGACTAATGAAACGATAAACAGGAGGTGATGCGCAAGTGAACTCCGTGGCTTTTTCCTTATCACTTCCTAGCTGGCCTACGCATTCACACACATACAGTTATAAGGTCAGCTTACTGTTACCTCTATAAAATGTAAATACTGTATGTCTGTACGATTTGAGAGATTAACTCACATGAGGAACCGTCACAACAGAAAAGTGCTGTCCGCGGCACGTAGAAGAAGCCACATGACTGACAACTGTCCTTAGAGAAGGTCATTGCAAAGCACCCTGGCCAGCATGCAAACGTTCTTATCAGCTGACTGGCCTAGTGTAGGATAGAGCTGGCTGACGGTCAGTTGAATCAAAAACAAGCTCTTTAAAACATCAGAGTGCTATAAAATGGCATGTTATTAAACGTCGCTTTGATCTCCAAATGGACAAACAGTCCACCCGCAATTGTCAATAGAATATTATTGGAGTAGTCTTCACTTCAAAGTTCTCTTATGTGTCACAACGTGACAAAAGTGTTTCTGTTATTTGCTTAGACATTTTGGAATCCACAGTTTTCCCAGCAGCCAGATCCACCCAAACGTGGTGCCAGGAAGCTCCAGTCAAGAGCACCTTGACCAGTGTGCAGTTAATTTTAATCTGAAATGATACCAGTGTACGATTCACCCTGAAAGAGCTACAAACAAGGTTACCATGGCGATAATTTCCTGCCATTTCTCTATTACAGTATCTACTTCATGAGCTAGATATAGTGGCACTTCCAGTCACAGGACTAGTCAGGGTGCATATTTTAGGCTCTCTGTGTTTGTTTGAGTGAGACTTGTTGAGCGGTCTTATATCCAGTAACTGTCCATTTCCTTTTCCCTAGGGGAAATTCTTTCTTTTCCATTATGCTCTTTTCTGTCACTTTCAGTAATGTTTGTCTAGGTCTATTTTTAAGTTGAATACATCACTGATGAATGTCACCATTTCAAACCAGTTGCCCTCACATTTTGGACTGCATTGTTGATATTTTCTCTTTTTTTTTGAAAATTTTTGATTATTCAAATAGCTTGTTTTAGGTCATTTCAGGGAAGAAAGTGCACATTGTAGTAATGTATAATGCACCACACCATAAACAAGTGGAGCGATCATCTTAAATCACTAGAATTCAGACACTTTTGTTGTGTTTTGTTTTGTTGGAGGGACATTTAAAAAAATAACTAAATAAATGCATTTTTACAATATTGTTTTTCTGCTATTATCTACTCTACTCATCCTCATGCCGCTCAAAACGTAGGATTTATTTGTATTTGTGGTTCTTTATTTGTACGTTTCTTTGCATAAAAACAGCTCTTAAATGAATAAAAAGATGATAGATTATCGATGCACAGATCAAAACTCATTCAGAATGCTGAAAACACTCCTGAACAGTGAAGTATTTCTCACAGTAATAAAGTTTTCTCCATCTTGCAGACGCTTGATCACATCACAGCTCGTTTGTATCGTTCAACTTTTCGCGTTTTACCAAAAATTGGCAACTCTCATTGAAAACAAAGGACTTTTCCCCTACAAGGTCACCATCGGTTTCAACAGGCTTTTGATGGGCTGAGGGAGAAATGCACTGGGAATGTTTTCTGGGAAAACCCTTCAAGTTCTCTTGTGCACTCAAGTTATTGAATGTGTGTGCAGGTTGTTCACGTGCCACACGTTCAAGCTTAACCCATAACTCAAGCTTTGATCCGTGATGCTTACGTCAATAGCAACCTATTCATGCTGAACCTGAATCAGTTTCCTTTTAATGCGTTTTTATAATAAAAGTGGAAAAGATCAGAGCGAGGCTTGTTTAAATCTGATTTTGCGTCAGAGTTTGAGGAATGGCTTGCTTGTTTGGGCTTAATGGTTTAGATTAGGATTGACAGAGTGAAATGTGATTTTAGATCAAAATGTTGTGCGCAGCATTCCCTCTGAAGTTATTTCCCTGGCAGAGGTTTTGTTTGCTAATGATTTTACCGTTAACGGCTTTAGATTCCACAAAACACTCGGTGTTGAACTCCCCATCTGGTATTATCTGGCAGGGGTGTTTTTGGAGGTTGTTTTCAATGGAAGTCACAATGGTGGTCTTTATAGTGGTCAACCCAAGGGAACGACAACCTGCGTCAGTGTCATCGTCACGGATATTGGGACGTGCTTCTGAATGGCATGAGAGGTAATGCCTCACGTGTAAAACTGCAAGTTTAGTTAATGCATGAGTGGAAATATTATGAATCGAAATGGCACTTTGGAAACTGAGTGCCCATAAATGTTTTGGCTAATTCCTGGAGGCATAAGCTCAGATTTCCCTTCCATATCAACAGAAACTGAGTGATGGTTTGTTAAAAACAAACAAAAAAACCTTTATAAATTCTTTGCATTTTTTTCTTCTTCATTGAGTTGCCAATGCTGCATGAATAAATTGAAGGTCATAGATGGAAGACACGAGCACTCACAGTCTTTACGAGAGGTGAAGATTATGAAAAACTTCAAACAATGAGCTTTGTATTTCTACTTGCTTGCTCGCTTGCCACAGGAAAGACCATAATAAGACATTTTATGATCACCAGGAAGTAAGACAGACTCTTCCTGTTTGCTTTGCACGGATATGCAAAGCCACACATACCTGGTTAAGACGGTTGTTTTGCCTCTCTTTTGTACATAAAAAATTATGCATGATCTATCCTTTAGAATATGCATCATCACTCGTGTTTGTGCATGATATTTGTTTAGTTAGTGGCATGCAATATTGTTCTGCATGCAGTGAGGTCCGAACATCTGAGACCAAAATGAATAGGTGTATTTATTTTATTCATTAGTTTATTTAACGGGGCAGTGCACATTAATATTGTCTTGTCCTTGGATTGTCAGTCTGGGATTCGATTCAAACTTGAAAATAAAATGTTTTTGAGAAACATTTTGACATGAAATTGATAAGAAATATTGCACTATTCATAGGTCACTAATCAAATAAATGTGTTTTTTTTTTTTTTCATTAAAAAATAAATACACTGTCCAGAGTATTTCTCTGTATAAACCAATATCTACCAAAACTCCCTGGTTATTTTCATTCCAGCAAAGGAACTACACACTTAGTAGGAGAAACCTCTTTTTAAAAACAACATGGTATACCTCTGGTCAAATCATCTCCGTTCATCATCTACCTCAGACTTGTGAGCCATAGCAACGGGCTCTAGCAACAGCCCACCCAAACCGGCAGGGTCTGGCAATAAAGTGGGAAAACGTCAACAGAATGGAAGCCTTTGAGGCTGGAAGACCACGATGGGTCAGTGATATTTAAGTACACCACATCCTTACCCAGTAAGGGCCTTGTACTATAGCTGTAGACTCCGGAGAACTTTTTCCTGGGCCTTTGTGTGCGTGGCTTGTGTGTGTCTACGTGACCGTATCTGCATTTGTCTTTGGCATTTGACCACTAGCTGACTTAACTGATGTGTACGAGTGTGTTTGTGTGAAATGTGTACATTTCATCACAACTCGACTGCCTGACTGATGTCTAGAGTGTGTGTTGATTCTGTGTGTGAAAGTGTGGAATGCCACACTCACTTCTTAAAGCCCCTGGTCCACTGCTGGGTGCCAAACTGGCTTCAGATCCCTGCCCTGCACCATGTTTATGCACTCAAGACCCCTGGAGACGGCGTGACATCATCAATAATATTTTCAAACACCTCTGGTCTCCAGCGAGGGGTGTGTCTTTTTGCACAAAAGGGATTGTTGGTGTTATCGGAGTTGGATTGTACACGCAAAGTGCGTCATGCATGTCTGCGTTATGTATCGATGCCCCATTTGCCCATCTGATATCCTAACAGATGGCATTTATAATTTTTTTATTTGGTTGTTAACAGCAGATGGA
The DNA here is from genome assembly GCA_037194245.1 of Opsariichthys bidens. Classification (NCBI taxonomy): domain Eukaryota; kingdom Metazoa; phylum Chordata; class Actinopteri; order Cypriniformes; family Xenocyprididae; genus Opsariichthys; species Opsariichthys bidens. The sequence goes on from CM074298.1 coordinate 14,843,240, forward strand.
TTCACTCTAGTCACCCCGCATTGTTCCACTTTGTAATGATTATGGTATGAACGTTAAAACCAAGCCTCCAGACATAGTCTAAAGACAGGTGGGTTTTTTTTTTTGAATGCCTATATAAATGTTATATATGCTACAGCATTGACGTCACCTTGAATTGTTCGAATGCTCTTACTGAAGGACTACCATGGGTCTGTTGAGACGTGTGGCCTTTAAACTGTTTTGTTGATATATTTCAATGGCATCGCAAACCCTCTTCCTCTCCAAGGATATATATCATAACTCGCTGCTCTCCATCAGCTTATTTTCTTAGCAAATGTATTATACTTTTATAGAAACCTTTAGAAACTTCAGTAATGTTTTTCACCAATTACAAGAATTTCTTTGTGCATGGGTTGGCAAATGGTAAATATGCTGGCAGAAATACTAATAAAAAAATAGAACTGAAATAATGTATAGGCTTCTAAAAGTACTTTCATAACATTTTAAATATGCTATTTAAATATGTAAAAATGTACAATACATTTAAAATTTTAATATTCAAATATGTTCAAGTATGCAAATGTGATTTTTGCATAATAAAATATAGCGGTTTGTGCCTGTGTACAGATGATCGTTGGTTCCTTTTGGATACCTTACTCAACACTTTTCTTTTAGGCAGTGACCAACCCGGTGAATTGGTGGGAATTTATTTATTTATTTATTTTAAAGTGGGGTGTGGGAGTGGGAGAGGGGCTGGGATGTTGGCGGTGATACTTAGCCCTACATTTTTTCAGCATCTGATTTTTTTTTCTTTCTTGTGAGTACAATTGCTGGGTGTGGGAACCCTGATTAAATATAATAGGTTTCACTGTATTATACTAAATTATGCATTTAGTTTTTTCTATATTTTACGGTCTTTGTTAGGATGTTAGATGTTAGAACATTTGGTGAGTATCACATTGAGTTGTGCTGAACCTCTGCATGTGGTACCCGTACTGACGTGCTGATTCCTGTGTTTGCAAGTAAAGTTTGGGGGTACAACATTCTCTTAAGGGGGTCAAATTGACCCAGAATCATGGAAACCTTTTATTTATTTGATATTCCATTTATTCCTCTAAAAACTTGTTTGTAGTACATTCATATAACGTTCATATTGCACACATTCATGCTTGATCTTACTTCATTCATACTGTACACATCATGCATACTTTAACAGTCATGTGGAACCTACTCAGACAGTATGTGGATTCAGATGCAGATTGAGTATAGAAAAGCCAAAGGAAAGGACGGCTGCAGGCCCAAACAAAGGTAGAAGTTCAAACTCCAAAAGTTATGCTTAGAAAGGTCAAATCTTCTGGAAAATGTTCTGCCTCTGTCTGAAAAGATCCCTTTCACATGGTCTGAGAGAAATGTTGTGAAGGTTTAGACTGTGTATCATTTTATTAATTTTTTTTATAGGACACATGTTTTGTTGTTGTTGTTGTTGTTGTTGTTTTAAAGAAAACCATTCATTCCAATACAGGTGTTTTGATATATTCATTTAGGTTTTTCGGCTCATGATTTCAAAGGTTAAAACTGAGTTGAACTCCCTAATACACTTTAAACAGAAATTCAAGTTGCATACAAACTCTCCCCAACTCATTTCAGTTGCCTTTAATGATATGAAAGTTTCATTTTGATGCAGAAAATTACAGATGCAGAGGGTTCAGTGATCCTTTTTTTTTTTGAGTGTCTCCGTAAGTCTAAGCAGAATCTATCGTGCCAATAAGAGGTCTATGCCTCAAAAACACTCTGGGATTATTATGTGTCAAGTCTTGGAGTCAGCTAGAAAGATCAAGCACACTTGACTGAAATTTGGTGTTTTGCTTTCAAAAGTCTCAGTCATGAATTAGCATCTTAGAAATTCAGTGCACTCTTCTTTATTTGATTGAACAATACGCTTCATCCAGACAACTGTGTTGATTAATGTATAAGAAAATGTATAAATTTAAGATGAGTGTTTTTCAATGAGAAGAACAGATGTTAGCCGAGACTGTTGTCTGAGAAGTCTGTCTCGGGTTTTAACGTTGGCTCTGCTGTGGTTCAGCTTTTGAAAGCTGGGAGCATGCACCCTGCTAACTATTTGAGTTATGCCATTGACGTCAGCACAGCCATAAAGCAGACAAACTGCCCTTCCCCAACGAACAACCCTGCCAAATGGCTTGCATGTCTTCAAATAAGCTCAAAGAGAGAAGGAAGAGTTAGGACTAGATGATTTTGTTTGGGTATTTTAATCAGATTTAAATCTTCTGTGGACAGCTGGGAAAAACAGTCCTCAGTTTTTTAACAGAAGTGAGACAAAAATGACATTAGTGGCTCAAAGTCTTATTTCCTTCTCAGAATAACAGAATGAGGAAATCGTAAATACAAACACGTGTGAGTCACCGTTTTGGAGATTGTTTATGCCAAAGCAGGTGAACTAACAGGTTTATTAGTTAGAATTTAATTAGAGCTGCTTTTTAACATACATTTTGTCAGAAGCATACTATCCATTTATGAGAAACGTTCACATAATGCTTCACATCAGGCAACAGACTATTATTATTCTACACTGACTGACCACAACTATTAATTAAAGGTTTAGGATTAGTTTTGTCATCATTTACTTATCCCCATATTTTTACAACCCCACATTATTTTCTTTTTTCCGTGAAACACACACACACACAGATATTCTAAAATGATTACTAAAAAGTAATGACTTTACTTATGACAGGCATTTTGGGATAATTTTGTGTGAATTTCTTCATTCAAGCAGGAGAAGACATGAAAGACAAATCAGCCATCTGTGTGCGCACTTTGCATTTGTGCACACACAAAACTTGCCATAGTGCACAAGTAAAGAATTGAGTTCTCTTTCTTGTCTTCTTACGCTTTAATGTTTAAATTGGCAAGGTTTAAAATGAATGAATGACAGGGTCTCTGCTTTAACATCATAAGGTTAATAAGAGGATAGTATTGTGTTGTAACAAGGAAATATTGCAACAAATAAGGGGATGACATCTAGTTAAGAAGATTAGTAAAAAGATTCATGCCAATATTATGTTCAATGTTTGCAGAAATAAAAATGGGAAAAAGATCAATTCTTGGCTTTTAAGAATCAATATCAAATTGAACACTTTAAAAAAAAAAGAAAGCAAAAAAGAATCAGTGTTTTTCCCAGCCATGTGAAGAGGAGTGCATTAGCAGGTAGTTGAATTGCAGGTTTTTGATTTAGGAGGTGAGGTCATGACTGCAGCCGGTGATGAGGCTGAAACCAGCTCATCACGTGCAAGTGGACTTTGAATAGTTAAAGGATTAGTTCACTTCAGGATTAGAATTTCCTCATAATTTACTCACTCCCATGTCATCCAAGATGTTCATGTCTTTCTTCTTCAGTCAAAACGAAATTAAGGTTTTTGAGGAAAGCATTCCAGTATTTTTGTCCATATAGTGGACTTCAGCGGGGTTCACAGCGTGGAAGGTCCAAATTGCAGTTTCAATGCAGCTTCAAAGCTCTCTAAACGATCACAGTCGAGGAAGAAGAGTCTTATAGAACTCAATCAGTCATTTAAAAAATAAATAAAACTGATATGCTTTTTAACCACAAACGCTCATCTTGCACTGCTCTGCGATCAGCCACGCATTACGTTGAATGGCCGAGGCAGAAGTACCAAAATCTGACTAAATGACTAAACTTCAAAATCGTTTGATATCTTTGTTTTCTTTTTTCTTTCTTTTTTTTTTGGTAAAGGGCGTTTGGCTTAATCTTGGCACATTCCCTTTGTAGACACTGGATGTGTACTTTCACCTACGTCTCGTGTAACCCTTATAACGGGATTCCGTCTTGCATGGCAGATCGCAGAGCAGTGCAAAACGAGTTAAAAGTATATACATTTCAAAACAGTTCATGTACAGTCAGATGTTCTTTGTCTATGTGTCAGTAAATCAAACCAGTTACTAAACACATTGTTTCTCTTAGAAGGATGAAAATATTCTGTTATTTAAACGACGATTAAATTATGCAATTATACAAAGAAAGCGACCGAAGAACTCTTTGCAGTCGCTGGAGCTGTCAATCAAACAGCGCAAGTTTATCAGTGAATGAGATCTGGACACGCACCAAAATGTTTATTCAACGAATCTCTTAGTTGCATTGTGTTTGCACTGTTAGTTACGATGAAAGCATTCGTTAGTGTGCAGAAATTGAGTTGCAATGACGAGATCATGTCTGTGATCGACTACAATCTTATAATCACTGCAACCTTATAATGCCATAGATCTAACTGTCATGCAACACTTTTGACGATTAGTTAATCTTGAGAGCTGTAATAGTAAAAACATGCTAAAAATTTTCGAGAGATTAATACCTAGCTATTTCAAATGGAAAGATGTTAGCCAATCACAGTAGTGGGTGTTTACTTGTCACAGCAGACACGCCCCTTAAAACAGAGTGTTTAAGAGGATAAAATCAGAGAATGAAAAATGCCTTTTATTTCAAAATTATGACAATTTTGATGTTAAAAACACACTAACGTTATAATTGCACCCCAGCAAACATTATAAAGGGGTTAAGGGTAGATCAATCGAATGACTTCGTGTGAATTTAGCAGCTCGTAAAAAATTTAGGATTTGGCAAAAAACAAATGAATTTGTACAAAGTGAGGTTGTATGAATTTGTATGAATTAGCCACCTTGTAAAATATGTGTGAATTGTCATGAGTTCTGGTTGGGTCTGGACTTTTATTTCCTGCTCATAATATCAGAATGAGAAAATAATTCACAAATACAAACACATGCGAGTCAACGTGTTGGAAGAAAATGGAGGTGAACCAACTGGTTAGAATTTAATTAGAGCTGCTTTTTAACGTGCATTCAACCGAAGCATACTTTCCATTTATGAGAAACGTTCACATACTCTCACATGCTTCACATCAGGCAACACACTATTATTCTACACTGACTATCCTCAACTTTTAATTAAAGGATTGGTTCACCCAAAAATGAAAGTTTTGTAATCATTTACTTATCCCCATATTTTTTTTACATCCCCACATTGTTCTGTGAAACACAAATATATATATTTAAACAACATACAACAATTTTGCAGATTGCTCTAAAAAATAATGACTTATTTATGACAGGCATTTTGAGATCATCTTAAAAATAGTTTGATTCATGGCTTTTGAGAATTGATATTGAGTTGACCACATTTAAAAAAATATATTTATTTGAAATCGATGTTTTTCCCAGTCCTGCTTATTCATAGGAGTGTGACAATGCACTTAGCTCACAGGGCGAGACAATGCCGATATTGGGCTCACGAGAACAAGATGAAACAGTATTTTAAGAAATCTTCAATGAAGAAATATATGACTTTTATTCAACTGAAAGTCACAAAATGCAAAAATGCACATGCATTTTGAAATGTTTTAACTAATCTAGGGCTCTGACTAATGATTATTCGGTTAATCGGTCAATTATTTGGACAATTAATCGGGCAATTTTTTTTTTTTTACCTAATAATGAGGCAATAATAATTGGTTCAAATAAAGTATCAAAAGCAAGTAATCAAATGGTTTTATTGAGCAACGGTGTTAAAATAAATAATGTAATATACATAATGTAATCAACTTATGTACATGATGTACAACCGGGTGATTGTTGTTGTTACACTTTACAGCATGATCAAAGAACATTCAATGCCAATGTCCACTTCATCTTTAATATTTAGCGACTTATTTACAATAGAATTGCTACAGTACAAACCAGTACATGTGGATATTAACACATGCAAACTTAGAGCTAGAATTTAAACTTTTATTTTTAAATAGCGATGATCAACAATTTGCATATTTATAAACACATTGATGTATTCTTCTGTGTTGCGTTACAAATCTGGTGAAATTACACATTTTGCGCTCCAAAATGCACAATATTGGAAATCCAAACAACACTCATGGCAGAAGATCTCATCATACCCCTACTTCTATTCATCTGTTTCAGTCACATGACTTTTGTGCTCTTACGCCATATTTATAACCAACTGTTGGTATACACACACACACACACACATATATATATACATATATACATATACACTGTTAGAAGAGTCCACTAGTGTGCACTAATATGGTTGAATTGTGATTTAAATGTATAAAAATATCTGTGAATGTTAGATTAGGTAGGGTCTATGCTAACTTAAGATCTGTAAAAAAAAAAAAAATTCTGAGAGTTTGTATGGATCAGATCCAGTGGTCACTGTTTTTTTCTTGGTATCTCTGTTATCGTGTTTTGTACTGACCATCATTACTTTGCCCTGCTGTTGAGTGGAAAAGTCAGGTGACTGAAAAAGATGAATAAGTCTTCTGGAGCCATTTAGAGTAAGTAATTGTTCACTATAATCTTTTGTATCATTTATTTATGGTTGTCTTTTTCAAATTGTGGTGCATCGCGATTGATCAAATGATAAGCCTGAATCAATGCCATTTCGTTCATATAGAAAGGCATCATTTTTTGGTGGGTGTGGGTGAGTGTAAAAAAAAAATTTATCATATTTTTGGATGAACTATTCCTTTAAGTATTCCTTTCGTTCTCTGTTGTCTACTCCCAGTTTGGTGGTGTAAATATACATTTTGCTTTCACAAAGATGTACTTGACAATGTTTTTGACATTTTAATCTATTAAGAATCTGTCTTGAAATGTGAATATGTAAGATGTGTAGAAATCAATTCCAAGAAAATAGTACGTTTAAGGAGTTAGACCTTAAATTGTATCCTTATTTAGCAGCTGTATGATTGGTTGAGATCGTTCAAATCACAGGTGACTGAGCTGAGATGCTCTAGACATGTTGATGTCTGACTTGATCGTAAATCTTTCCGTCTTCCTCTCCTGTGCACCTAACATATCCTGTCCATCCTGTTTCCCTGACGATAGAAGGGAAAGAAAACCCAGAATGACGGAACAGAGTGGTGAACATGATAGCTGCAGGTTTGTTTTATTACTGTGTACAGTGTATACTGTAAGATAGTTTTCAGCTTTTAGTTGGTAATGAGTCGTCTCCACCCAACTCCCCTCTGCCATATTTTATTCCACCCCAATTCATTCATTCATATAGATTTATTGGACACATATGAAGTTACACGTGGAATGAAATGTTGGGCGAAATCCAAATGGGCATTTTTGCGCCCTTGAAGGACAATTATGCACATGCAGGGTGATACAGTAATGCTCTGCCCTTGTGGGTAGGACATCATGATGTTTACTTCCAAATTGATTTCACCCATTATCTGGCTACGATCCCAAAATCGTTAAAAGTCCAGCTGATATCCATTAAAACTTCCAACCTGAATATCTTCTAGCATTGCACATCAACATATTCCGCTGACCCCATATTCCCCACGTTCCTCTAACAGAAACGCTGTTAGCTGTCCCAGTAATGGAGAAGTGAAAGAAAAACCGAACCTGACAAAAGTTAGAGCTAATTGGGTTATGTTGGCTTCCTAGCCTATGGTAATGGGGTTGGAATGGGTCAGCGAGGTACTGACAACAGCCCTATTGAGGTCTGTCAATACTCTAGACTTTGGTGGCAGGGTTCAAGCCAGGTGAAAGGACAAAGCCTTCCCTGTGTGTGTATGTTCGCTTTAACCACCCAGGACCTCGTGAATACAAGTTTGGATGTTGTGTGGTCGCTTACCCCAGATCCCCTCACTGAACTGACTATTGACTCATGAAATGCTGCTCATCAATTCTGAATGTAACAGAACAAATTTGGAAATTTCCAAATTACACTGTCAACAGGATAATCTCAATTGGATTCTAGGTGTTTGCATGTAAAGTGAACTCACATTTTGCTACGTTTGGATAGACACTGAAATGTAAAGTATCAACATATTGACAGCATATCTCAAATTAGGATTATTAACCATTTTACACTTTAGAAACATGCAGGTCTTTAACTGGTGTCAAGTCAAACTCATTTATCATTAATACATGTTCTGTGAACCTTCAAGAATTCATAAATATTTGTATGTTTCAATTCGGGTCCTTGTCTTTAACGCAAGAATTGTCATGGCCTTTTGTAAATTGAATGTGTCTGGTTTCCAGTGTCTTCCACTTAGTTATTTTTAGCTGTACAAAACCACTTGTTATGCTGCTTGATACTGCAAAATGGTATTTCTTACCATATAATAGTGTTGCGATGTATGAAACACAGCTCACACAGTTTAATTTCATAACAAGGAGCTTTGTGTTGATCAATGTGGCAAATTCTCATAACCAACTTGAACCCATTGCGAAATCAGTTTCCGGAAATCCTTCGTCTTCAAGCAAAATTCTCGATCATGTGGATTCCTATAGAAATGACTGGATTTCATTCACAAAAAATTTGTCATAGCTTTACAACCGAACTTTATGGACATATTCCTATCAATACTAATGTGATAATATTGATTGCTAAGATGAAATTCATTGTTAAAAATCCAAATATGGACCTGTTGTTTATAAGATGTTGTTTTCTAGCTATAGCTGCTTTTAAAATAGATTTCCTTCAAAGATTTTAAGTCTAATTATGCTTTTCATTGCCTTATTGGGCAAATGTGAGTTTTTCTGCCTGAAGAGACCCGATGCGTGCAGTGGTGAAGGGGCGATTTAGACCATAACTGAACAAATGGGTTCAGAATGAGGAGAAGGGTTTGGATCAAGATTAGGAAGGAGTTTGCTTGGCTTGCGTGCCATGCCCTATCCTATAATTTTTCTCTTGGCAGTTATTTTACCCAGTTTTAGTTCTTGATTCTCAAGCATATCCTCCTAAACGAATGCAGAATATTTTCTGGAATAGTTCTACAGAGGGGGACGGGCAGCTCTGTGATGGAGAAAAAATGGGTCTGTTGGGGGTTTGGGGCTGTTTTTCAAAAGATTTGACTTGGGCCCTGTCTCTCTCACACCCATGCATGGAAAGGAAGTTTGTTTTACAGACTGTTTGAATGTTCTAACAATTAAATATTGAAACCGGGAAACTGTTATTATGCAATTATGTTGAACAAATTCTAACCTTAATTTGTTTTTAAAAGAAACTTGGCCTTCAGCAACACATTGCTCATTGGCTGTCCTTTGCCATTTTCTCTTTTGAAAATATGCCTTCAAAGTCTCATGTTTAGTGCGGTCCAACATGCCCAATTCAACAAGCAGCGTTTCAACTTCGGTGAAGGACTCCCATTCATGTGGTCTGGTCGTCTGACTGCGGCCTTTTCCAGCACTCTTCGTTTATTCAATGTGTCTGTTGTTAAAATCCTCAAAGCCAAAGCAGTGGCTTCTGCCTCCTAATGGAAAACATTTCATTTGAAGTACGGTGCTTCTCAGAAATTGCCATGTTGAGATGAAACCTCAATAAGATGAACTCAGGGAATGTCCCGTGTAGTTGAATGATGCTTCTCAGTTGCATTTAGAAATGTGTAACATCTGTTGAGAGAGGTTATTGCATCATAAGCATTAAGCACAGTATCATCTTTGTTTACAGTTTCAGTTTCAGAATTATCTTTCATATTCATAATTCTTCAGTGCTGCTTTGAGGCCGCTATATTTGCTGTACTTTGAGTTGTCTGTATATATATTCTTTGGAGATTAACAATTTATCAAAACTCATTGGCACTTTCAGCCCTCACAGTCTCACACATTGCTGCATGGACTATTTGGGAATAATGCACTGTGAGGTCCACACCAATGTGGGTGCATAATGGCCTTAAAGGGGGCGCTCTTGAGCATCCTTCTAAAACCTACATTGACAAATGAGATGGTTTTATGGACTTGACGGGCTGTTAAAGTGATATTATATGTACACAAGTAATATTCTTTCAATCTATCCATAGGATACACTGTTAAAAAAAAAATGTTGTTTTCGAACTTGTAAATGAAAATGATTATTGCAGCACATTTTACAAGGAAATATTATTTCAGTTTTTCTACTTCAAAATATCGCAGTTAATTCATCATGTTACTTGCTGTCTCTTTGTGGTTGTTTGAAATCTATTAGCAATTTCAGAATGACAAATATTTCTTTGCTAATCTTTTTTCATTACTAGACAAACTATTGTTAAAAAGCATATGGAAGAAGATATGAATGCTTATTTTATTTCTTTAGTTTATGCTTTTACTACGCGTTTACTATTACACTACACATTTATTGCTGTCAATACGGTAAAATAACCGTAAATAGACTCATTTTTGACCAGTCTTTAGGAAGCAACATAAAACAGAATTTTTTTTCCACAGACCTTGGTTTGAAAACCCGTTTTAAAACGCGTACATAATTTCTAAAGGTATAGAAAAAAAACAAAAGCGTTTTGGTTCTGTTTGTTTATTTTAATATTATTTTTATTTTAATAATAAAAAAATAGATTTCCAGTAAAGAGTCTCCTATCCCAAACAGCTACATAATTTCATATAATTGATCTTAATCTGATTTACGTTTAATTGATCTCATAGTTTCTTTTCCCTTACATTCACTGAGTTATCAAGTGTTCTCTGTCCACTGAGAGAAACCCATCTGTTACGCTGTTTCACAATGTCCTTTGGCTATAAACAAGCTTTTCCAGAACTTCCCCAACTCTTTCTTTTCTTTCTCTCTCTCTCTCTTCTTACAGTCAGAACTAGAGGAAGTGCTTTCTTATAGGTCCATGGAGATTTGATCTGACGTCAGTTTTTATACTTCCTCTTTATTGGAAATGCTATAGTTTATACTTCCACTGCTTGACTAAGTGTAAGAGGCTACGCATTAATTCGGGAGCGGCATAGATCAAGAGAATGAGAGAGAAAGGAAAAATGACACATGTAAGCACACCCTCACAAGCTAATTCTCAATATACGCATCAGGAAGACAGAGACACAGCTGTTACCACACTCGCCACATCCGACAGCTCACACACATACTCACAGCACTCAGCCGTGACATTAACAGCCTCATCAACTAAAAGACTTGATATTTGTCATCTAAAGTGACCTCGAATGACACACATGCAAGCGCATTTTGTGGCCACAAAAGCCAAATACTTGGTACACTGATACTTTTTCTCATAACACCACTCCTACACTTGCTCTTAAGTGATGCAGTCAACACAAAGAAAGATGTGTTGGTTGCGACTTGAATTATCGGAATGATCATTTAAATTTTTATACCTGATGAACACAAATGAAACATTTTACAATAAGGTCTCATTTGTTAACAATATTAATGCATTAGTTAACATGAGCAATACATATTTACAACATTTATTTGTTCTATTTATTTGTTAGTTAATAAAATGTAATTCATGCTAGTGCTATGTTAACAGATGCCACTTTTGATTTTAAAACATGTTAGTAAATGCTGCATTGACATTAACTAAGATTAATAAATGCTGTAGAAGTATTGTTCATTGCCGGTCAAGTCAAAAAATTTACTTAACTATTGTTAACAAATTAAACCATATCATAAAGTGTTACCAAGACAATAGTATTTACACTTAGGAAATTATATTATATTATATTATATTGATCTAGGCCCAAGTCACATGTCTTGCTGAATACTACTCCGCTTTATCTTGGTTACACTACTATTATTGAGGGAGTTAGCTCTTAGCTGACCATATTTTTAGTAAATGTCACTATATTTAGTTTATTTACTGTAGTAAATCATTTATTTTTATTACAAATTATTTAGTTATTTAATAATTATTTATTTATCATTTTTGTTTGTTTGTGTCCATAGAATAAAGCACTTCTTTTGATATGCAATGGCAGCTTATTAGATGAGATCTTGCCCACTTTGTCTGTTATAGGATGACCTCATGGTATGTGGGCAACTGCAGCATGACCATATGTCAGCATCTTTCCTGGACCGTTGCCCCCTTTTTTTCCGAATCCGCATAGGCATCGGTGCTTATGTGTCTGTGTGTGTTGCGGTTCGGTAACTTAAAGTTCGCTGTTAAAAATGCCAGTGTGAATGCTAAGCGGACCAGGAATATAAATGTTTTGTTTTGTCTGAACTACAAGTGTGAACGCACCCTTAAAGACCTCTTTTAGCCTGGTCGTTCACACCTTAAAGCTGAAAAAGTCTGAGAAAATGGGCGTGTAAAGCTCTGGAAAAGTGTGAATGTTGGTTTAGGGTTCAGAGTTGGATGAGTAAATGATAAGTGACAATTTTAATTTTGGGTTAACTGTCCATTAACAAAATGTTAGAGTACACAATGGCATTGTATCTTTAAAACAATTAAACAGTGAATCCCATATTCCATTCTAACTGAAATGATTTTGGATTTCTGAATTCTCCGCTTGAATTGAATTCCATTTGTGCAGGTAGATCACAGCTAAACAAACCACCTGCACCTATACTTCTGCTCTGGTCGCGTTGCAGGAAAACGCATTTTTGTATTGTAGTCCTGAGGAAACAAGCATCCTAAGACCCATGAATGATAACAATAGGCAATGAGACAGAAGTGATTATTCTTCTTGCATAATACCACAGTTATAATTATATGCATACTACAGTGCAGGGATTGGCCTATTTACACACACTCTGATTTTGTGACGTAGCTTCAACTTTGCGTTTCAAAACAGAAGTCCACGTGTTGATAAACTTTATGAGTGTTTTTAGTGACATGCAACCTGTACATATCTGTTAACATCTCAAAAAATGTGTTCTGGGCTTTCATGACCCTTTAACTAAACCTCAATTGTTTACCTTAATGCAGGGGTTCTCAACTCTGGTCCTCAAAGTCCACTTTCCTGCAGAGATCTTGATCAAACTCACCTGACTGTAGGTTTCTAGTAGAAGCTGAATGCCTTGATTAGCTTGTTCAGGTACTTTATCAAGGCTGGAGCCAAACTCTGCAGTTGAGAACCTTACAGCATTATTTACAGCTGATCTTTTGTATTTTTTAATTTGAAAATAAAATTCAAAAATTTGGCAATTTGTTTAAACTGATCCATGCATTTCATGTAAATATCCCCTTAAGCTAAAATTGGATTTTAACACTTTGTGCCTTATCTTCACTAAAAAAAAAAAAAAAAAAAACATAAAGTTTACAGTACCTGTGGTTGCTTTACCGTAAAAAAATACGGTAGCAATGCTTTAGATTTTACAGGACAGTTGTCTATTTTACAGTTCAAAACCAAAATTTAAAGGTTCATATTGTAATTATTACGGATCATAGCTGTCTATTTTACACACCATAAAAACATTGTCAAATTTACGGTAAAAAGAAAATGCATTTCATTAACTGATATAATGTTAATTTACCAACCTATTGAAGTACTAATATCCGTTTGTACCTTTGTTATACAGTGACAACCACTAAACACTGTGGTGATGAGAGTTACATGAATCAAAGCTCATCACAAGCAGCTTTTCCACAAGTTGAGAATGACAATAGCAATATATTGAAGGTGCACACAGTGTCATTACACTAAACACCATCATGGTAACACGTATGAAATTTTAAAAATGCAATAAACATTCATTTAACAACATTAGATGTAACAAAAAACGTAATGTACATAACTGATCAGAAAAAAAAACTAAGAAAAACTAAAAAGAAAGAGAGTTATTTCAGCGAAAATACATCAAATGTGAAGTGTCACGCAGGGAATTGTGGGAATGTCAATTTACGTTTTTTGACTGTAAATTATACAGTGACTTGTTATTTTTCACTTCCAAAAATGGTGAATTTAACAGTATTTTACTGTAAAATTACATTAAATGTACCGTTAGATCTAGTACAGTTATTCACAGTATATAGTACAGAAACTTTCTGTGACTGTTTTTCACCGTAACATTTTTACGTCTTTTACCGTTAAAATCATTTTTGTAGGGATCAGTAGGGACCAGATTGTCATGGAGACTTGTGGGTGGTCTTTTGACATGGGTCAGTAAGCAACCACCTAGCGACCACCCAGAACACCCTAGCAACCAGATACCAATGCACTACAAACCACTTAGAACGCCTCAGCAACCGCATACCTTTGGCTTGGCATCCAATGCGCAAACCCTGGAATTATGGCTGCACTTATTCATGGACAGGCACTATTCACATTTTCTTCAGAAATATAAAAATGTCATTATACTTTAGGTTTTGTGACGATGTAAAATCGTGTAAACAAAATCCACTTTCCAGCTTTTCAACATTGCCTTGGACAACATTGCAGGTACCCCTTCACACGCTCAAAAACAAAGAAGAGAGAGAGAGAGAAATGAATGATCCACACCAAAGAGCTTTTTCTCCCGGTGTTCGGAGAGCAAATATGCGAGTGTGGCTTTGAGCGTGTGGAGATTAGAGAGAAGTGCCGTCATTCGACAGGGCCCTGCTAAAGTTCTGCTGCTGTGTTGTTCTGCAACTAGGAGACCCACCACAGCAAAGTCAGAGGCACACAAGGGTTCGTCTGTGTCCCAAAGCCACAGGGCACTGATTCACCAAACTCCCCTCTACTGTAAACACATCTATGCTTCAACCAGACCCACACACACAGCTCACGCCTATGTTTCATGCATTTCTGTGGTGTGCAAGGAATGATGCGGGCCCATTTACGTACATCTTGACATTGATTCAAGCATATGATAAAACGTGATGGTTTATCATTCCTTAGTGTATGTAAATGTGCTCTTTGTTTCTTTTGTAGTTTTGGGGGTTGGACAGTAGAGCCTTTTCAGCCTTTTGGCATTATTTGGTTTCAAAAGGTTTAGTAAACAAAACAAAATACAGTAAGAATCTAATTAAAAATGAAGGTATGATTTCCACAGTTTTAACTAAATGAACTCAAAGAAGCCTCTTATTATCAGTAAAATACAGTAAAAACTATATTTTATTACAATTTATTAATACAATTTTTTTAATATATTGCAGTAATGACCCTGATTTGCTGCTCAAGTAATATTTCTATTGATTATCAATGTTGAAAACAGTTGTGCTGTTTAATATATCTGTGGAAACCGTGGTCATTTTTTAAAGGATTCTCTGATGAGCAGAAAGCTCAAAAGAACAGCATTTATTTGAAACGGATGATTTTGTAGCAAATGTAAAAGTTTTTTTTTTTTATTATTTTAAAAGAAAAATCTACCGAGCCCAGACTTACTTGGTAAAATAAGTTTTACTGAAACTATTTTGTACATTAAAAATATCATGCAGTGATATGAAACAAAAATCACAATATGAATCTGATATACAGCAATGAAACAAACCGAGCTACTCTAATGCCAGTTTACTACTAAAATTTGAATCGAAGACACCAATACAATGTCTCTTGGAAAATGGTCTTTAGGAAACTTAATAAAAAAAAAAAAAAGATGTTGCTTAATTTTATATATCCTGCAAAATCACATCGGAATAATGGTGTCGTTTCTTTACTTAAAAATGAATTTTTGCAAGATACAAAGTGTTTTTCATTACAAGGAAGTGTGTGTGATTTAGGTACAAGTTTCCACAGCAAGCAAAGCAAAGTAACTCTCTTTGTCTCCTCTTTATTGACATCAGAGCCAGAAATGATAAACGGGGGGAGGGAATGGGAGAGCGAGAGAGTGAGAGAGCTGCCAAACAGAGTAGTGAAATGAGGAAGCCCTGAGCCAAGAGGCTGTATCATCCCACCACAGCCAACTCTCAGACATGAGTGAGAGTGGCACACAGAGAGAGGGCGACACCGAGAGAGGCAGGAGGGGCTGACAGGAAGGGGCACGCAGCCAAAGAGGCAGTATCACCTAGCCACAAACACCAGGCCAATGAGAGGGTGCGAGCAGGGGGGGGGAATATCTCACAGCTAGCGCTCAGAAGAACCCACTCTCACTCTCTCATACAGTCCGGGAGAGTGTGTGCGTGTGTATGCGTGTGTGTGTGTGCGAGCCCAGGATGAAGGATCGTCTGGCAGGCTGTGCTCGAGTGGCCGTGCAGCAGGATTTTCATGGTGCCCCCGTTTCTGTGTGTCTCTGTCCAGACGAGTCGTACCAGAAGCTGGCCGTGGAGACCATGGAGGAGCTGGACTGGTGTCTGGATCAGCTGGAAACCATCCAGACGTACCGCTCCGTCAGCGACATGGCCTCCAACAAGGTGAGAAGATTCAGCACATCACTTTAAGAGGTCCTCTGAAAGTTGTAGAAACTCTTGCATAGTAAATAACGTTCTTTCTGACAGTTTCAACCGTGTTTTTATTTCTCTCAAAGGCCGCTTTGTTAAATGGGGCTATTGAGAGTCGGCCCTTGTGCCAGTTAGCTTGGTTTAAAAATTCAGGCTGTTGTTTTCCAGCATTCCACACAACAAGTTTGCTTTGTTTTTACTGTGTTTGGATATGCAAAATGTATGCTAGATTTGAAATTCAATTGCTTATTGTATTCACGTTTAGCATTTACCAAGGTATTTGAAGTATAAAGGCTCCTGTAGAGGTCACATCACTTTATTATCCCAGCTGTCTCGCACGTTGTCTGTGTAAATGTGTTTGCAGTCTTCCTGGCATATTAAACAGGTTTTAACATGCCTTTCTTTTCTAACACGTTTCTCCACACCCCTATGTGTTGCTGTGATTTGATTGACAGCTTGTGGGCCATTTTATATTGACAGTGAAAAAGTGATAAAGTTAAGTGTTAACTATTTATTAGGATATATAGTTTTTTTTTTTTTTTTTTACTTTTATAAAGACATGAATACGTTATACATGAATACAGTATTTTACACTGTTTTCAAGTTTACTCTATATTCAAAGCATTATGGCAAACATTATAATTCAAATATTTCCACATGAATCATTCGCTGATATGACAAGCACAGTCTCTGTAAGAGTTACAGTCTCATATATGCATGTTTCAACCTTTATTGTTTGTCACCTGTTTTGTATTTTTAAACACTGTGTTGTTTTCAAATCCACTGTCACTGGCATCTCATGTGATATTCTGCATAGCTCCACTGTGTGTGTGTGTGTGTGTGTGTGTGTGTGTGTGTGTGTGTATGTCCTGCAGCTGTGACTCAGGTTTCCTGTCTCCTTCCTAAGCTCTAGCTGGGTCCAGACTACAATGGGAGTGATAGCTGTATGGCAGGGCAAGGCCGCACTCCCTGTTTGTTTCTCCTTCTGCTGACGTCAAACAGGCATACACTGCAACACAGGGACTTTTACTGCAGACAATAGCAATGAACACACACTTACTCCTGCACACACATTCAGAGGCTCAGTCATACAGATGTATGTACAGGAAAGGGGCGGATTTTTGAGATGACCCAGAATTCGCATTGCAAATGATTTTTTATCAGTATTTTTGGACTGTTTTCCAGTAAAAATA
The DNA here is from genome assembly GCA_037194245.1 of Opsariichthys bidens. Lineage (NCBI taxonomy): Eukaryota > Metazoa > Chordata > Actinopteri > Cypriniformes > Xenocyprididae > Opsariichthys > Opsariichthys bidens. Next base: position 14,860,524 of record CM074298.1, read on the forward strand.
TCTAAACATCCTTAAAATGTGGTCAAGTTTCTTGTAATGCAAATTTGTTAGTGCGTGATATTAAGATTTTGTCTTTCATTTTATTTATGTATTTACTTTTTGCATAAATTTTGTTAGATTTACAAACAAACAAACAAAATGGGATATAAATATAAAGTGTATTCAAATTAAATATTTTTTTTTTAATAAAATTAACTAAAATTTGAAATATTGAATTTAAAATAAAGACTTTCTCTTTAATATTGCACATACATTTAAAGTTAATTTATCAATCTAAGGATGGATATGTAATTTTACTGGAAAATGACAAAAATACTGATAATTTTTTTTTGCAGTGCATGTAGGTAGACACAGATATCGCCACAATAAGAAAAGAGGACATTCACAAAGCCTGTGACCGAATCATGATTGGCTCAAGATCTGCTCATATTCTGGGAGCTTCTGTTTGAGTTTGTGGAAATAACATAAGATAGCCATCAGACTTTACAGAGAGTACCAGGACGTCTGACCTTTTGCTGCCCTTTTGAAAGTCCATGCCATCTTATGTGCATTATACTTTACTAGCTGCTAGTGTTTGTGTTTGCATGTAAAATCTATAGAGTATCAGCTATATATATATATATATATATATATATTCTCAAATACAGCCGCTGAATTTAAAAGCTCTGTTATAGGAGGGGGAATTTATAATAAATGATAATTTCCTTTTATTTTAATAGTTAAATCAATTTATGTCAAATGGAAATTATTTATTGATTATATTATGTAATTTATTACATCTTTATTACTTAATCCTGCTCAGAGGGAAATTTCATTGTTTCTTGCCCTTTGCCATTATTTTTATAAGTATAAACTTTTTTTCTCAGATATTTCTCACAAAGTTCCTATGGAGAAATTAAAATAGAAAGAATGAGACAGGTGTTTCAATAAGAGTATAGAACTATAAAGTGAATGTGAATATAGCTATTTGATTAGAGATATTTGAATTGATGTTAAATCTTAATATAATGAGAATAATTGTATTAATATCTAATAAATCATACACATATTATTTATATTACATACAATCTTTTGATTTTTTTGGTTGCAGACTTTTTTTTAGATCTCACCTAAAATCTAGGTGAGAGTCCTCAGGAGAAATATCTGTGAAGCAGGATACTTCAAAGTTTAGATTTCCTCTCTACATTATCTCTCTGCTGTCGAGAAGAATCAATTGAGGAATTAAAGATCTTGTATGTGATTTTCCTTTGGGTGCACCATGTAACATTTTGAAACTACCTTTTTTGGAGCTGCCAGTTTGTGACAGTTTGCTTCCTCTGATGACTTAAAGAGATCATATCAGTGTGCTTAAACTGATTGCAGAGCACAGTAGTATTTACCTTATAAACTATGTTGCAATGGGGTTAGAGTTCCAGTGTATAAGTGTGTGTGTGTGTGTGTGTCAGAAGGAGGCGGTCCCACAGTGAGAGGGGGAGTGTGTATGCCGTGACACACTCACGCACTGAAGGATAGTCTGCGTTCACAGCTCAAAATTAGTCAGTAACTGTATTGCGTCTGTCAAACGCCGAACCTTCAGACTCAAGACATCCAGGGTGACACACACTCACAGCAGTCAGGACTTAGAAAACTTTACTCACTTAAAATGGGAGCTTGCTACTTTGAGAGGAAAGAACAGAGAAAGATCGGACAAGTTAACGGTTGGAAAAAGGTGAGCCTTTGTTTTATGCTTTAAAAGTTATTAGAGTGCTGTTCATTTTTTTGGGATTTTACTTGGTGGACTTTTCGAGGACACAACTGTTGCTTAAAGTAGATTTATAGATGAAAAGTCAATGCTTGGAAAGAGTTTCTTTTAACAGTGCTTTCTTGTGTTGAAAAGTTGCATATGGGACAGTGTGGCTATATATACAGTGGTATTTCATTTATAACTTAGAGAGGATGTGTTGTGCAGCCCTGTAATATGGAACTAATGCTCAGAATGACTTTGGTTGTAGACTGAGTTCCAGTATCAGTTGTATGAGAATTGTTGTTCAAATAGTTGTAGTGTAAATGTTTTTCATTTAAAGTGGTTTCCTTTTTGCTGTCTTTTTCTGATCATCTCAAACATTAGAAACAATCTATGTAAATTTTAAAGTTTTGAGTTCCTTTCTAATTTTAAGCAATAGAGTCCCTCTTCGTTAATTGAGATTAAATCAGATAAAAGTGTTTTAATCTGTAATTTAGTAACTAAATTATCAATTTCCTCTGTCCACATGCTGGTTTTACACTTACACGCATGCATGCGCATTTTGAGAAGTCTGGAGGAAGTGTAATTTATCCTCAGTCAGTTAGCCGTTTCTTAGGAAGCTGTTATGTCATTATTGAGTATGTTGTTCTAATATACCAGAGAACTTGTTTTGTCATCTTGATGTGCGTCACCGTCTTTCAAAGTCTTCCTCCAGCCATCATTGTATATCAATGGCTGTTAAGAACTTGCCGATTTTGCAATTATGTGCTTCTCAAATGACATCATTCAGTGCAATAAAAACTCCCACAATTTCTGACCATGAAACAGATGGGGGTTTTCCCTACCAGATGATTTACAGAGCACAAGCTGAAATTTTAAGCATTATGCATATATGATGTCATTTACATGTTAGTTTGAGTATAGTAAAAGAAATATAAAGAAAAAACAAATCTCTTGTCAGAGGACAACTGAAAAGTGAAATGTATTTTGATGATTGATTGACTCGCTTGTCCTACATCAAACACATTGATATATTAGACAAGGTCATGATGAGAGTACGAACTGATTGAACATGCCGTCGGCGAACAGTGTGAGGTGACCAAATAAATCTATCTCGCTTAACATCTATGGGTTTATACTGCCCACTAGTGGAGAAAATCAAATGGAATCCAAATACTAACAGGTTATCCTATTCTAAAGAAAAGACATTTTACCAGTTACATAGAAATTATTATGACAACTTATCTAGTAAGTTGACATGTCCTGTGGTGTGCTCCAAAACTGTTTAAAACAGTATTTGTTTGTAGTTATAATGTAGATTTTCTTAGTTAAGGTTAACTGAGATACTGAAGAGAATGTTGAGAAAATTTGTATATTAAAAAAAACATCAGCTTGTGGGGTCATTTAAATTAACTAGTGGCGGCAAAAAGTTTTTAATGCTGAAAACAAGGGAAATGGTTTTAGGACATATACATGCATTTAGATTTTAACTTTCAGTCTTAATGGTCATTATGGGTCAGTAAAATTTTTTTTTTTTTTTTTTTTTTGCCTCTAAATGCGTTACACAGGGAATCCGAGCTGATAGAATCGGTTAGCTTTAATCGAGTTTTTGAATGGTCCTTTGAAGGTCTTTGAGAATTAAATTCCCTTCATTCACCCTGTACTCCTCTCAGAGCAGAAGTCAGCGCACATCCGCCCCCCTACATCCATGTTTCTCACAGGGCTTAGAAAGAGCCACTCACATAGATTTATTGATACGGATGATAAGAAGAAATGTGAGCCGCGGAAGGCACAGTCTTTGATATGTCAGAGTTGTTTACAGCTCTGACTAGACATCTCACGTACTGCTGAGGAACCCCCACTGCAGCATAATGCAGAGATTCTCCTCTATTTTCCATCTTAACCCCCCCCCCCCCCCTTCCCTTTCTCCCTCCCACTCTCTTTTTCTCATGAAAGCGCATAAACACAGGCACACATACATTTTACATGGATAATCCAAAAAAATGAAACCTTTTAGCTCCTCAAATATCTGCGTTAATGCGCAGAAAGAGTCTTGTGCTGCAAATAAATAATGAATACACTAAAAAAATTTTTAAATAAAGCTAAGAAAATACAAGTCTTTCGACTTCAAACTTATACGTCTAATTCAATGTATTCTTTGCTGTAATTGTTTGTGAAACTTTCTGAGTCAAAGTAGCATTGTATGTGGGCATCTACTTTCTGTAGGTTGAGAAATGCGCCATTTTAGACCTGGTCTGGTCTGTTGGGTTTAGGTTTTGGACCAGCTAAATCATCCAAATACCGTCCTTATCCGACAACATTTTTTATCACATTCACTCAGAGTTTTCTCTGTTAATGGACTTTGTCCATTTTGCTATATCAAGGACGGCTCATCGATTTTGTCCGTCTGCCCTCCTCCCCTTTCTAATGATTCGGGGGTTGATTTGGCAGACGTTATTGAGACGCAGTGGTGTCCTCGTGATTCCTGGGCAGCCATCTTTGAAAGCTAGGGAGGGAGGGAGGGAAGGAGGGAGGGAGGGAAGCCTCAGTGGCAGCCCATGTCACATGACACTGTTGCCATGGCGTTGGGATGTTGGTGTAATTGGTGTTTGGATGTAGACGGGGAGGCAGAGAGAGAGTCGTGGGGGGGTGTTGATGTCACCGAAAAAAGACAAAGAGAGGCAATTATCCAAGTCTCCTCTCCCACCATACTCTACAGTAAAAATAGCGCAGGACTTGTGCATTATGGGAATGCAATGAAGAAGACGCAGACTCATCTAAAGCTCCCATCTTCCCTGCATTGCCTATGCTGTACTAAATGTTGCACTCGATTTGGAATCCCTTGAATACGAAAGTCCATGAATTGTTAGCAAAGAGCCAAGGGCGTCCTTAAACCTCCCTCTCTTTCTGTCCTTCTTTACGTATCTCTTTCCTCTCGTGATTTCCACGCATAACAAAACGGGACTCCCCCCCTTCTCTGCCATCTCTATGTCAAATCATATGTGCCTGTGGAGCGTGTTGCTGGGGCTGACAGACTCGAGAATGCGAGAGGGAGGGGGCGAGAGAGAAAGACAGAGCGAGATGATGAAAGAGTGTGAGCGTAATGCTGCAGCAGAGCGGCACTAATCCAGCAGAGGAAGACCCCCCTCCAGCCAGATGAGCATCCCAGCGTTTTTTTTCCCTCATCCCTCCCTCCCTCTGCTTCACTGCTCCTTCATCTCCTCCATAATTCATTGGCACTTTCAGACCCTCTGCTTCGCTTCCAGCTCCGGCTGTCGCTCTCTGGATCATCCTCCAGCTCAGAACGGGTGTTCCCATCCGCTGTTGGCCCCCGCTCGTATCCGCAGCCATGGAGAGTCAATGCTGGAGCGATTCGGCCGAGAGCTGCCATGAAGATGGCATGTGTCTGCGCCTCGGCTACTAATCCATACCAAGCAGAGTAGGAGAGGAGAGAAGAGGGGATTTTTCGTTTTTCCCAACCGGAAGAATCCCTTTCGTCTGCCTCTCTCTGGCTCTTTTCCTTTGTGGTATAGGAGTGCGCTGTTGTGGATTTCGGGAGATTAAATACGATCCAAAATGCCTGAGGCCAATTACCTTCTCTCTGTATCCTGGGGTTACATTAAGGTGTGTATGGTGGCTCCTGAGCTGTTTTTTGGTTTGCTAATGGAGGTTGGTTTTGGTTTGGTGTTTGTTGGTGGTCTATGGAGACACTGAGGAGGAAAACCTACAGCAAGTCTCTCTGTGTGGCATCCTGTGCTGGAATGTCTAGATCCGAGCTCTATTTTGGGCTCTTCTTTTCACATGAATCCATTGTATTTTGGCCGGCATGTTGATTTGGATGTTAAAAAGCACAGTTGTTTAGATCATTTTCGTGATTTATCCATTTGCACTGGTGAAGCTCAAAAAATCTGAGATGTGGCGCAGGATATGGCTGCCGTTTTTTGACTTATTTAATTATATATGCATTTGTTTATTTATTTATTTCCAACATTGCGTCTTTTTGGAACAACATCATTGTTTTTGGTACATATATCCATACATCAAATGTGGAAAAAAATGCTAGAGAGAAATATTATTTTAAACTTTTAACAAACAGTTTGAAAATTGCAATTTACAAATTAAATATCAACTTGTGTCTACCTTGTTTCTTATACTGTATTTACCTTCTTGTGTCTTCATGCATTTGTTACATTCTTAATGCTTTTGCATTTCTTATGCTTGGTATTAGCTATTATAGATAATGCATAACATTTTTTAAAAGGAGATATTAATATATATATATATATATTATTATTATTGTTATTATTACTTTGGTAAGATTTAATATCGTGCAACACATTGCGATGTGTAAATGCATGTCCATATAACAGAATGTTGAATATTCAATTTTTCAGGAGTTTGGAGAAAGGAAGCCCTACTTAAGTCTCAATGTAGAACCTTTTGAGTTTTTGTTTTTTTTTCTTTTTACTAATAATTGTCCCTCTCTTTCTTTTCCAGTTCAAGAGAATGTTGAACAGGGAGCTGACGCACCTCTCTGAGATGAGCAGATCTGGAAATCAGGTGTCGGAGTTCATTTCCAACACCTTCCTAGGTAATCACACACATATTCATTCTTACAATATAACGCCCGCAGTCAGCGCTAAACAGCGACTATATACTGAGTACGCCATTCTGGATTGAATTTGGGATGCGTCATTTAGAGACTTGAACTGCAGTTTAGATTCACTGAAAGATGGTGAAGAAAACCGAAAAGCTAAAAGGTATGAAAAAGTGAAAGGTTTGATTAGATCAGATGGCACAAGAGCTCATTTTGTTTGTGGAATGCTGTGAGATGGCATCAGACTTTTCTTTCTGCATGAAGAGAGAGATCCCCAATGCAGCAGTTGGAAAAGAGGAAGGGGAGGGTGGAAAAGAGAGCAGAATTAGACAGAGGGGGATGGGATCCTGCTGTAAAGCAATGCTGACGGAGGAACCCCCAGCACAGAACATCCAGGCAAGAGAACCTGTGACTCATCCAGCTCCTGTGTTCTCAGTGAGATGGCATCACATAGCCCGTCTGAACACATGAAGACACGCACGCATTAGTTCATCACGCAGGATCTAGAGTCTGAGATCCCTTTTGATTACAAAAATAATTTCTTAATCAGTATTTTTGTCTTTTTACTATTGAATATTTAAACAGTACTAATTTATTTGTCAGTTTTTCTTTTCTTTAAAAAAAAAATGTGTATTGATGTTTATGTTTAAAACAAAATCTATTATGATGAGAAAAGGATATTTAGATATTTTTACTTATTAAAAAAAGGCAAAAATATTGATTAAAAAAGTATTTCTTTGCAGTGTAAAATTTAAAATGTCTGCAAAATATATTGGTGTACATTCTGATGGTGTAGAACTTTGTGGTCAGATTATTTGTGGCCACTAAATAAAAGTGGTTTTATATTCGAGGGATTAAATGTAAGCTGTGAAACATCTGTGTGCTGTGTCACATGTGACTGCTCTCTTTATGCCTCTGCGATTTCGCTATCTGCGTCAAAATGTGGAAGCCGAGCAGAGATAGTGAGATTAAATCTGACCCAAACACAATGCCTCTTTGCTTTTTTCTTTCTCTCTTTTTCTCGAATCTTGGATCTGTGCGCACAGCCTGTACTTGCGGCTTGCTTTTGGTTATTTGTTTCACATATTTATATGAGAAGGAGACATGCGACAGTGAATACTGAAAAAAGGAAATAAAGATCTTTGAGGGATGTTTGTGTGAAAACAAGCAAATTGGCTGTAATGAGCGTTGTGAATGCTCAGGAAGATTAGATCGGAGGCATTTTCTCTTGATCAGGCATCTTTACCACTAGAGAAGGAGAGAAAAACAGATAGAGGCTTACAAGATGAAAGAGAAACTAGTACTTCCTTATCTCCGTCCCTTTTCGTTCCGTCATCGTAATAGGACGACTCGTATTTCTTCATTCAGGGCTTAAGCCCATCTGTGTGACTGCTTTGCTGAGTACGACGCAGGTTCATGTTTAACAGAGACATACGGGTGAAGAGGATAATGACTGTAATGAATTAACCAACCCTCATTTCACCTCTTCTCATTCCCCATCAAGCCAGCCATTGCTTGGTGATATCACAGTCTTTCAGTGACATGCCAGATCTTTACCATAAGAGAGAACAATGTTCTCTGCCATAACTAAGAAAACGAAAATAATAATACTGTCCCCTCAGGGCCTTTGGCTCCTTAGGAAGGATTTGGATTAGTAATTTCCACATGAGAAAATCCCCAACATGAAGGTTTATGGCATTATAAACAGCATTTTTGACCTCGAGATACGCTCTTCCTGTGCCTCCATTGTATGTCAATTGATATCTCCTGAGGCTTGACCTTTGGAGATGCCATTTGAGGTAGACACGGACTCCCCTGCAGTTTGTTGACAGGTCTGTCACAGTGAAAATGGAGAGTGGAACTGGAGGAGAGGAAAGGAGGGGCAAGCCCCGCTTGAATAGCTTAGTGGCAAAGTCACTCTGAATTGGGGGTCTGTTCTGCCTTTCGAGGGCAGCGAATACTGAGAAGCACACGCACGGAGTGCAGATGTGAGCTATTCAGCTGTGCCGCCGCACCTGGGCCAAAGGCGTCTGCTTACGTCACCCAGGGAAACATGATACATGGCCATCGGTTTTCCAACAATGGGCTTTTGTGTGGACATGTATGTGTCTCGTCTGTGTGAAAACTACAACGAAGAGTTTGAGTAATCTGGAATGTGATCTGCCAACATCTGACACACTTGTGCATGATCTGTATAGAAAGATTTAGGGACCATCTTGGTGAAACGGATATTTTCCACATTTTCTATGGAAATTTGTGTTTAAGGTTAATGACCACTAGGAAAACATCCAAAATTGTTCTAATAATTTGGTTCTTGCTGTTCCTTGCAGACAAACAGAACGATGTGGAGATTCCCTCGCCTACAGCAAAAGCCCGCGAGAAGAAGAAAAAACAGCAGCTGATGACTCAGATCAGTGGCGTGAAGAAAGTGTCCCACGGGCCTATCCTCAACTGTGGCATCGCTCGCTTCGGCGTCAAAACCGACAAAGAGGATTTACTGTCAAAGGTAGGGAGAAGACTAATGCCTGCCCTTTCGTGTGTTTGATTGTAAAATTCCTGTTGATCTCATTCCCTTACCTCTTCCCTTTCCAGGAATTGGATGACCTGAACAAATGGGGCCTGAACATCTTTACCGTTTCCGAGTATTCGCACAACCGGCCTCTAACTTGCATTATGTATGCCATCTTCCAGGTTAGTTCTTCCTCCAGCCTACGACTTCCCACATTTTGCAACAAAAATGTAATAATTTCCAGAATTGTAATAATATGGCTTCTCTCTGTAACAGGAACGAGACTTGCTCAAGACGTTCAAGATCCCAGCAGATACTTTTGTGACGTATATGATGACCCTTGAGGATCACTACCACCAAGATGTGGCATATCATAACAGCCTTCACGCTGCTGATGTGGCCCAGTCAACTCACATTCTGCTGTCCACACCTGCACTAGATGTAAGAATGCTTTTTCTTCAGGCTCAATTTTAATCATTTTTTTCTCAAAGGACTGTATCTCACCATTTTCAATGTGTCCTAATTAGGCTGTCTTCACCGATCTTGAGATCCTGGCAGCCATTTTTGCGGCGGCCATCCATGATGTGGACCACCCAGGTGTTTCAAACCAGTTCCTCATCAATACGAGTGAGTATTCTTAATTCCCATCCTACTACCAGCGTAAAGTTCATGGAGACACATGGATTAATTGATTATTTGCTCATTGCTTACAGACTCCGAGTTAGCACTCATGTATAACGATGAGTCAGTTTTGGAGAACCACCACTTAGCCGTGGGCTTTAAACTTCTACAGGAGGACAACTGTGACATCTTCCAAAACCTCACTAAGAAACAGAGGCAGTCACTCCGAAAAATGGTCATTGACATGGTGAGGTTCTTCCTTCCTTCCTTTCTTCCAGACCATCTACTTTCTTTTACACTGCAATGAATGATATGCTGACACATATCGCTCAATGTTTCCTCTTAACAGGTACTGGCCACGGACATGTCTAAGCACATGAGCTTACTGGCCGATCTGAAGACCATGGTAGAGACGAAGAAAGTGACGAGCTCAGGAGTTTTACTTCTAGACAACTACACAGACAGGATACAGGTACAGGTCTTCCTGTTCTCCATCCCGTCTTAATGAAACTACTGTTCAAACAGTCAGTAGGAAATCCAATGATTTCATGATCTCCAGCTAAGATGATTCAGATAAATTAGAGGAACATAATGAATTACAATTGGCTGAAACTGTGATGTTACTTCAGGTTTTACGGAACATGGTTCACTGCGCAGACCTGAGCAATCCCACCAAGTCTCTAGAGCTGTACCGGCAGTGGACTGACCGCATCATGGATGAGTTCTTTCACCAGGGCGATCGAGAGAGGGAGCGCGGCATGGAGATCAGCCCCATGTGTGACAAACACACCGCCTCTGTGGAGAAATCACAGGTTAGTTACTGTCTGAGACGTAGCGGCCTGTTGGAGGAGACCCTAGAATACCCTAAATAGTACCCTACGAAATCTAATGTGTTTTTTTTTTCACTTCAGGTGGGTTTCATTGACTACATCGTCCACCCGCTGTGGGAAACCTGGGCCGACTTGGTCCATCCGGATGCCCAGGATATCCTGGACACGCTGGAGGATAATCGTAACTGGTACCAGAGCATGATCCCCCAGAGCCCTTCCCCGCCCTTCTACCAACCGGACAAAGAAGGCAACGGCGGGGGTTCAGGGCCTGATAAGTTCCAGTTTGAGCTCACGCTAGAAGAGGAGGACTCAGAAGGCACGGAAAAAGACGAACAGAGCCAGGGAGACGAGGAAGAGGAGGTGGAAGAAGATGACAGAGGGGAAGAAATGGAATCCACTACACACATCCAGATAGTTACCGAAGATGCCTCGCCGGTCGACACATAGGACTTGGCGTCTCTTGATAGGCGGTATCTGTTTTTTCCCATGCGAGAGGAGCAATCTTGCAGTTGATGCTTTTTAAAAAGCCCACATGGGGTGCTTTTTTAAGCCCCCGTGGGAGGAGGATGTCTTGCCCTCCTTGCACTTAGGTTTGGAGACAGTTTGTAGGAGCTCTCAGGAAATAAATGCTGCAGACATTTTGGACCTGAACGATTGACAGGCGACTTTGATAAACATGAAGGATTGGGGCCAACGTGGACAGTTTGTTTGTTTGTTTGTTTACCAGGCGGTGAGGAGTAGACACTACTGAGAGGATTTCTCTTTTTTTTGTACCAACACAAACTTTTTGTAAAGCTATGGGTCTGTGATGAGGTCAAACACGAACTACTGAAGAACAAGTATTTGTAAAGAGAGAAACTGTTTACTTTTCTGTACCATTTGTCTAAAGACTGTGTGCCTTTTTACTATTGTCTTTTTAATAGTCTTTTATTTATTGAACACATTTTAGTATAACTGTACGTTGAAATGTTTTCGTTTTGTAAAGCAAACCAGACCGAACATGCAGAATTGTTTTATATTTACGCTGGAGAGAGAACTTAGTGTCTTCCTTTGTTTGGCAATATAACTTAATAATCCAAACATCTGACAAATGATCAGAAAACTAAGAAATTATGAAAGAGGCACTTTCTGGTTATTCTATCTACATTTGGGTCAGACTTCTTAACTATGAGCACAAACTGTTTATTTGGAACCATCTTTCATCATCCCATCGGCATTAGAGTAAGAAATCTGTTAGGCAAATGCAATGTTGCACAAAAAAACGTTAAATGCCCCTAAGAATGAAGACCCCATTTATTTAGATTGCAGAACAAAATACAAGCGCCCCAAAAGAATCTAATCACGTGGGGTCTCATAATGTACTAAAATCACAGGGAAGCCAAAGCTAGAATGACTTAATTCACGTTAATTTGCTTTCAATTCATCATAGTTGTCTTCCTTACGGCAGCCGTTTTCCACCCTTCCCGTCATACCTCAGAAACAGAATAAAAGGAGTCTAAACTAGCTTTTGTAACTTTTTTACACACTTTGATAGAGAATTGTTCCTCATTTGTCTTCTAAACAAAGCATCTTCCTTTCTCTGATGGTCTCACTTTAAAGATAGATTTAAAAAAATATGCGTGCAAACTGATACACTTCCCCATCATGTAGAACACCAAGATATGATCACATTTTTTGTCAAATTTCAACATGCCAGTTTAGTAATGAATATATTGACATTAGCATTGTCGTCTCATACATTTTGTCACCATTAATGTTTAGGTTTGTGTGCAGTTCATGCTTTGAGGTACTTTAACTACCTTATGCTCAAAGTCTCAAACAGTGGAAACAGTCAATGGCCAAAGTAGCATGCAAAAGTATGTTTGTGCGCACATATGTACGTGTCTACGCATTACCGTGTGTGTGTGAGCGGCCGTGGGGTCGCTCCATCACCAGCCCACGCTTTTCACAGCTCCTTCCATTCACTTTGTTTATATATGCGCTCAGATCGGTCCTCTACTGTTTATAACAGTGTATTTATTACCGTTAACTGTACATAATAAATAATGTTTCTTTGTAAATGGGTTAATTTATATGCACTTGCATTACCGAAAATTGGTGGTGTTTCTTGTGTAGTGGGCTCTTGGACTGAGTCTGTTTTATTTAGTAATATTGTTTATGTTTTAATATAAATAAATATATATTATATATACTATGTATGAATATATTGCACAATTTTCAACTGCCCAGAACAGTAGCCTATGAGACACGCGACCCATTGGTAAAGGGGAGAGTCTGTAGATAAGACATAAATACATACTGTAGACATCTGTCAGCTATTAGAAGCTTTGTGTATCACTGTTTGGTGTAACATCGATAAATCAAGTATCTCACGAGATTCTCCACAGAACGTGGCCCTCAAATATATACATTTTGAACGGAGATTGCTAAAAATGGCTCAGAAGTGCCCTGTAAATGCACATTTACAGGGGAGGAATTGGTCACCAACATCACAATCTCTGAACCACAATGTGAAATCGATATAATTACAAAAATGTGATCTTCTGTAATTATTTGTGCTAATGTGAACTATTTTTCTGACCTTGTTAGCAGCTCTGAAATTCAAATTGTCAGTAAAACTTTGTTAATCTATGTTTGAGATCTATCTTTTGGTCCGATTTGCGTCCAAAAGGATTCAACAGAATTAGTGATATCTGCATGAGGGATGAGTTTTTATCGTCTGGTTATCCCACATTGTTGCAGGTGAATATTCAATGTTTCACACAATGTATGGTAATAATATTGTATATTGTGTTCAATAAAATCTGAAGCTACTTTTCTATGAAGTGATTAAAGACAAAGCATGAATATACTCCACGTGTAAATCTCTTTCTTCTTTTGTTACATGACCTTTAGTTTAATTAAACTAATCTGTCAAAGTCAATCAAAATTGTATAATTAGTTTTGAATTCATCCAACTGATGGTCTAACAGTATAATACAGTACAATATCACATTATAATATATCATTATGTATAAAATTAAAATATTAAAATTGATTTCTGTTTCTTTTTTTCTTAAATAATAATAATGCCAAATATAGCCTTGGTGACCATAAGACTTCTTTCTAAAATATTAAACATATAAACATCAGCTTAGAACCTTGATCTTATATGTAGCCATATCATTTGCATTTGAACCCTTTGTGTGGCCATCCTGTTTGAGCTGAATCCAGTGTGACAGGTCTCAGTGCAGCCAGTGAATATCAGTCCTGCACTGTTCCTCTAGCTAAGTCAGCCCTCAAATGACACAGTCCTCCTGAGTAAAATCTGTGTGTGTGTGTGAATCATTCTGAGGCCTTTTGCCCAGAATCCCAAGAATTTATGTAAGACAAGAAGGAAGGTACAGCGAGTCAGTTAGATGAACATGGGCCATTTCAGGTCGTTATCCTCGTTTCATATTCAGCTGAATTGCCAATGTTGTTGAAAGGGAATTTGTTACTCATGCTCTATGTGGGGAAATTCAACATCTAAAACATCAATCCCTAAAGGTTTAGTTAAGGCTTTAGGTGGTGGCCTGGTCATACTTCTGGCAAGTAGAAAATATAACTTTAAAAGAAATTTAAAACATCTTGTAAATTCTCTTGTCTCACTGTTTGGTTCTTTACTCTACATTTTACTCTAACAATTGATGAACATCAAGGTCGTCGGTTTGATTCCTACGGAGTACAAGATAAAATGTGTACATTAAAAGCAGTGTTTCTTTGGATGAAATTGTCTGCCAGATGCATAAATGTGAAAGTTTTTGGGAATTATAATCAGTATTTTAGAGAGGTATACCAAATTAAGTGCTAAAAAATATAGTAATCAGGAAAATGTGTTGCTATTGTTCATACTTAACCAATAATCAGCTCATCAAACATTATGAACAATAGGAGAACTGAAAATTTTAGCTCTGAGCAAAGGAAGTCCCTCTTTCAATAGCCAGCATTTTATAAGTACTATAAATAAATATTTTTACATATCACATGTATTATATTTAATCTCAAGCATGCTCTGACAGTGTTGTGAAGCTTTGAACAAACTGTTAATGAACATATATATATATATATTACACTGCTTATTTCACTTATTTGTTTAATAACCATGTAGTTTTATAATGTTTTTTTTATTGTGATTATTATTTTCTATGATTTAACATAAGATTGAAAATCTGGGAGCAGAACAACAAAAAAAAACAATAAGATAGCAAAAGTAAATTTTGAAGGCATGATAAAAACTGGGATATAAAAGTGTTTGAAGTTGAAAAAACACCTACATGCATGTATTCCACTATGTCTTCAGTGAATCTCAACAGGGATTTTATATAGGAGAATTTATAAGAGAACCATAAGATTAATGCCTGACATAAAATAACAAAGTAAGACCACACATATACATTCTTCTCTCACATTCAAGCACAACAAACCAACTATTCTAATAATTATTGTCTATTATTGTTACTGATAAATTAAAGAGGGAGTGTTGTATGTGCTGCAGGACCTCCAAGGCTATACATAACTAAGGGTTTGGAAACATCATGCAGAGTACTCTAAGAACCCCCTGAGAGTGTGTTAGCCTTGTAAATGAAGGCTGTAAATCTGCCCCCATGACGGCTACCCAGAGCTATTTTTAACCTCCATCCAATTAGGAGAAGAAACTGGTGACACTCTTTCTCCTTGTGAGTGTCAAGAATTCTAGCTCAGCCTGCTCACCAAAATTGGCTCAAAATGAAATCCATACTCACTCAAAGACACTGACATAAATGCCCAAACCCATGCATATCCAAACAGCTTGGGGAATTTGGGGAATATAAAAAATGCTGGGTTGCTTCAAACCATGTTTGGGTCAAATATAGATAAACCCAAACCGTTGAGTTGAAACAACCCAGCATTTTTAGAGCGTGGTACATGGGAAGAAGGTGGTGGGAACCGGCGAACATTAAACAACTTTAATATATAAAATAACATATAACAAAACAAAAGTAAAATGGCGGATGACTGCCGCTAACATAAACATAATAAAACATAACATAAGGCCCAGGATTGGTCCTCTCTTGTCCTTCACTGTCGTCGCTCGCCCTTTTATGCTTCCGAAGCTCCTCCGTGAGAGTTATGAGACCGGTGTAGCGCGCAGCTGGCGCTCATCATCACTCGTTCCCTTACGGCTCTCGCCTCGCCCTACTTGTCACAATATGTATGTTTTCGTCAAATAATGCCTCTATATAATATATACACACATAATAATATATTGTTGTCCACAAACTCCCCAAATTTCCCAAGCTGTTTGCATATGCACACATATGCAAAAATATATATGCCACAGCTAGACTAAGGGTCTGTTCACTCAAACTGAATAATTGTATTTAAAAAAAAAAAAAAAACACAGGTTGGAGCATTGCTGAATAGAAAAGAAAGCAGGAACTTGAGATGTGTTTTTGCTGGTTTTTATTTGATACAGCAAGTTCATTTTGCAAGATGCAAGGAAAGCATTGAGACAGCACAACAGTCAAAGGTAAAAAAAAAACATTAAGTCACCATGAAATGGAAGCAGCAACAGTTCTCTTCTTCTATCTTGTGATGTTCATTCATTTATGGAAAAAGAAAAAATGTTGGTTGATTCTGTCAGGGGTTGACTGGATTTTGGGGATTGCACTATAAATAATTATTGGACAAGTCCTGTACACATCACCAGAACGAGAGCCTGTTGTTTTCACTGAAAGGCCTGATTGTGACATTTTGATTAAACAAGATAGAAAAAAAACATATGACAAATTATTTGTTCTCAATGAGATGCCATGCATTTTGTATTTTCATGCCAACTACACGGAGTTGAGTGCAAAAATGTGTACCGTGTGAACTGGTCCTCCAAATAAAGGGATGTAAAGATTCAACGTATCTTGGAAATTTCCCATCTGGAGTAAGACAAGGGGCTCGGTGAGAACTAACTCCTTGTTTTACTCTTTACAGCTGTGACAAATTTGGGATTCACCGCCAGCGACAGTGAAATTTGCTGCTAAAAATGCCAGAAACGGCGCTGTCTTTGAGACTGGTGGAATCAAATAGGCCGTACACAGAGAGAGCTTTCTTCTGCTGTCTGGACAGCAGCATTACATTGCTCCACTGTCTTCATCTCTCCCTTTGTCCCTCACTCGCTCTCTGTTTGATCTACTTAACCAGAGAGTGCTACGAAATTCATTTTCCACACTCATTAGTTGCGGGTCAGCAGTGCTCCCTCACTGGGTCCTCATGCGGCAGCTGTCGAAGGTTTTCAGCACTGATGGTGTGTCAGAGGAGATTTTTCCGGCCTGCTTACTGGTTGGCTGATTTATTTTATTGCTTGTTCACAGTTGTAAAGCAGCCCATGACATCATGGCTGACTAGAAACAATCAAGCAGTTTACAAGGAGTCTGATACGAGGCAAAAACAGCTGAAATGGCAGATTGTGTGAATCTTTTGCTATCTTTAAATAATCAACTATCAAACAAACAATAAACAAACACAAAATAAAGTTTGCATTTTGTCAATAGAAGATAGAAGAATGTATCACAATATATTTAGTAATATGTAAAAAGTATGTATAGTATGCTATTTTATATTCAGTAATACGCTTCATAAAATATAGATGTATCAATATATCAGATGTATCAGAAATATATTGCAGATATGCGGTATACATGCAGTATAAACACACATATATAGAGAAATATATAATGTAATATATTTCTTATATTTTATAACTATATCACTATGCTGAAGAGGGCACAGGCATTATTTTTGAATAAAGTAACATATAGTCTTAATGGTATCTTAATATATCTATCTATCTATCTATCTATCTATCTATCTATCTATCTATCTATCTATCTATCTATCTATCTATCTATCTATCTATCTATCTATCTATCTATCTATCTATCTATCTATCTATCTATCTATCTATCTGTCTATCTATCAATCTATCTATCTATCTATCTATCTATCTATCTATCTATCTATCTATCTATCTATCTATCTATCTATCTATCTATCTATCTATCTATCTATCTATCTATCTATCTATCTGTCTATTTTTTATTTGCAGATGCATTTTGTATCAAATACATTGCCATTCCATCATTTTGAGACTCCAAAAGAGTTGTACGTTTTACTGTACATTGTCTAAAGAGGTAGATTCTATTTATGAGATTCAACAACTCATCTGGTCCCATCTTCAAGTATTGAATAATACACAAATGTAAAACAAATAATCTAAAATGGCGTGACATGGCGCAGTCTCAGATAGCCGCATAATTCTCTAAACGATTCTTTCCCTCCTCCCACACGTCCCTGCATCCACTCAGCTTCATCTTCACCAGGAGGAAGCAAAGCACAGCACAGTTGCAGTGCAGTGAAGCTGGCTGACAAAGGGAGGGATGGATAAAGAAAGGAGAGGAGAAGAAAGGGAAGCAGCTCTCCCCCGGGGGACAATGCTCTGCCTCAAACGAGGAACCGAAATGCTTTCTGACATTTGGTGGATGCAGCATGTGCCTGGTCTCAGCTGGCCCAAATCACTAGTGAACACACACTTACACAAATGGACCAGGCATAAAACAGAGATTTGGAAAACCACTAATGTTTATCCATCTTGAAACTTCATTTAAAGTGTTGGAACATGTGCATGAATCCGCAGTGGTAAAAAGTGATGAGATCATTTTCTCTGGACAGCCTTATGGCATTTTAAGATGAGAGAGAGAGAGAGAGAGAGAGAGTGAAAGATCATATCATGAGTTGTGACCTCATATGATATCATGTTGAATGCTAATCATCGTCTGTCTCTTTCACAAACATCAGAGCAGCAGTACAAGCTGCTCTAGAACACAATGTCTGAGGCCTCTTATGATCTGCAGTTACTATGGCAACCTCATCAATGGACTGCATCTGTAACTGTAAACGAATACACCTCTGGAATGAAACTTTGGAAATTCTCAAGAAATTAAACATGTAAACATGAATGCAAAAATCACTTCACATTTACATAAGGGTAGACACAATTCCATTTGAAGAGTGACTGCCTTACAGATTTCCAATCAAATCCGGGATTGCTGTGGTTACGCAATATGGATTTATTGATCTGTGTGTTCTGTACGGAGAAAATGACCCACAGCAAGCAGTGTGAAAACAAATGTACCTCCTATTCTTAGACAATTAGTTCTAATCAAAATAAATAAGCTTCCGTGTTCCCAGAATTCTTTTGTATTTTTTTTTTTTTTTGTTTCTTCATTGGGGCAATATTTTTCCAAATGGACATTAATAGTATATATAGTATATGCCTCACAGGGAATTGTGTAATATTTGTGATTTGTTCATATCAATTCCATCACATCTCAGATTGTGTTTAATTGCATTCTTTGGTGTAAATAACATTTTAAGTTTTTTCAAATGAAATGAATTCTGTTGCTGACTAATTTAATTGCTCGCCTTTGTATCCCAAACATGTCCAAATAATGGTAAATAAAAATCAAAAATAAAATAATATTTAAAATAACAATACCAAAATAAATAATATTTATGGTAAATATCTTCAGGTTTGGTATGTATTAACTAACACTAACTTAAAAATATCTAAATAATTTTTTTTCTAACACTAAAAATAAATAATACATATAAATTAATAAATAATTGTACTTAATTAGAGGGAAAATAAAGTAAATTTATGGGACACGTGCAATTAGTGTATACAAAAATGTACATTATCATAGTCAGTCATATTTTTTTGAATAATAAAAAAAAAAAACTAAAAAAACACCAAGCATTTGCAGCTATGCCTTATAGCTACAGTACATTTGCAACGTATATTTAATATCGTTACTATAATATCGTATCTACGTATATTCTCAAAAACAACGTAAAGTTACTTTATGGAAATAGCGGAATCAGTTAAATCAGTCCACTCGGTGTTTGTTTACGTACGTCTTAATCACGTGGTAACCGTTTCTAATGCTAGTCATCTCTTAGTTTTGAATGAACGCTCCCAGATATTTTACAACAAATTGTCTCGACGAAAGCTGGAGTGTTTTTCTGTGAGTGTTTGTAGTGGGAGAGTGTGTTTATGTTGTGAAGGGCAGGTCCACACACACAGGCGGGTGTTTTTAGGACAGTGCGCAAAGCAGGAATCCGAGGAAATGTGGTAATGTTGATTCATTTACTGTTGTACTTTTATTTGGAGGCTCCGTTTTCATTTAATGCGACGTTGTTTTATTTCTTTCTCGATATCGACAACGGAAGGTCAAGTAAATCACGTGAACTTTCAATTCTACACTCCATCCTCATTAATCAGTACTTTTGCTTTGTTGTCCTATAAAAACATCTACGTGATGTAAGCATTCTTAAAACAACACACTCAGATAGTAAGAAAACTAGCATGAGACTGAAATGTTTTGAGTTAACTTTATTTTTCACACTTCATAGGAAAATATTTCTTGTTTAAGCATTAACTTAAGAGACTCCAGTGAGGTTAGGCTATAAAAAGTAGTAAGGTTAGGTAAAGATACTGTATGTTGTGTCTTTTCATTGAATCAATGGTTTTGTCAATGGATTTAAGAGGCTAATTATGGGGAAATGGTTTCTTTGTGATATTTGTGGATTTATGGTTGGCTATAGGTATATATGTAGTTCTAACCACATCTTCTGCTCTCTCTGTGCTAGTGTACAAAAATAGGTTAAGCATTTGTATATCATGCTTTTAGAGGGGGATTAACAATTGTGTTTTTGTCTTCATAGGTAAAACAACAGCAGGTAAAGTGTGGAGTCAGTGCAGTCGTGCTGGATCATCCGGTTTATTCTCTGTTTGCATACGGGTTTACCTCATGGCAGCCACAACATGGGTTCTTCTATCGTAGGACCACCGATTTCAAGACAGTTACGGTAAATGTTTGACCTCTGTTTTCAAAGTTTTGTTTTTCGGAGGGGTAAAACCCAACTCAGTGTACTGTTGTTTTCTGTGGTTTGAAGTAACTAAGTGATACAGCAGCTGCAGAACTGACAGCATGATCATTTTTTATACTCAAAATGTGTTAGTTCAAGATTGTTGTCTGTTTTACGCTTGTTATAAAACAGACAAATACAGAGATCACTCTACATTTTAACTTTGAGGCCTGAAAGATTTACAAGGCAGACTTAAAGGATGATGTCAGTATTATGGCCAACAGCTGATCAAAATCTTATTTTCAGCACCGGCTCATTGCGGTTTCAATATCTAATCTCAGTACTAGGAGAATCCAAATTTATTCAACACAGAGGGAAAATGAGTTCTGTCTTTTTACAGTCTCTTTAAGACCGATCAACACAGGATTTTCAAAACTATGCATATTTTCTCCATGGAGGATTGCATTCTCAGTAAAAAGGAACCAGTGAAGCCAGCTGTAAAAGATAGAATGTAACAAGTAAGGACTTGTGCTGGCTAAGAAATCCTCATAGGTTTGCATTGCTGCTACCATTGTGGAAAACATGCCGTGTTAATTAGCTTGTCGGATGAAGTGTATTATCTTCATGAGATTGCTTCTTTTTTAATAACAGATTGTGAAGACTGAAGGACATGATGACAGCTTAAGTTGAATGGGTTAGTGTTTGTGGGATCTACTGCTTGCAACACCTCCTTGAGATCTGCAATACAGTACGTGACCCACTGCACACACTCAGCTCATGTTACACGTATCCAATATAGGGTAGCGTTTGCCCAAGACAAGACCCAGAATATGACCTTGTAACTAGCCAAGACAGGCTTTCTGTAGTATTACGTCCACTTTTTTGAATTCAGTTCTCATTAACTATATAACCAGCAACATTTCTTGATCTTTTATTTCTAATATATATATATATATATATATATATATGTATATATATATATATACATATATTGCATGGGGTATGCAAACGTATGGACTCAACTGTACAACAAATCTTTAGGCTAACTGTGCCAGGATAGTTATTTGTCACTGGTAAGTTATCTAGAGGCCATACATTACTGTTCTTTGCTTTCTTGTTTACTCAAGAGAACTCATTAGAAACTCAAAAACTTGTTTTAAGTCATGATCCCTCTTTACTGTCCTTATCTCGTGAATCAAAGGGTTAATTCACCCAAAAATGAAATTTCTGCCATTACTTACTCACCCTCATGTTGTTCTACATCTCCAAGACCTTCGTTCATCTTTGGAACACAAATTAAGATATTTTGATGAAATCCAAGGCGTTTTTTTATCCTCCATTTAAAGCATTGAAATTACCACATTCAATGTTCCGAAAAGTAGTAAAATCATTGTTAAAATAGTCCACGTAACTACAGTGGTTCAACCTTAATGTAATAAAGCGACAAGAATACTTTTTGTGCGCAAAAACAAAACAAAAACAACAACTTTATTCAACCGTTTTTCCTCTTCCCTGTCAGTCATTTAAGCTGTTGGTACAGTGCTGCATTTCCGTGTTTACGTCCGAACGTCGGCTCATTATTGGCCAGCTCCTGTGTCAGGATCACACGCGTGCCTTGTGCTGCTCACGTGAAGAGGCAGCGGCCAATGCTGAACTGCCGTTTCGACGTAGAACCTGGAAGCTGCAACGAAAATAGCGTAGCAGAGGAGAGACGAATTTGTTGAATGAAGTCGTTATTTTTGTTCTGTTTTTGTGCACAAAAAAAATTCTCATCTTCATAAAATTGAGGTTGAACCACTATAGTCATGTTGACGATTTTAATGATGTTTTTACTACTTTTCTGGACATTGAATGTGGTAGTTTCTTTGCTTTCAATGGAGGACAAAACAAAACCTCTCAGATGTCATCAAAATATCTTAATTTGTGTTCCAAAGATGAACGAAGGTCTTACGGGTGCGGAACGACATGAGGGTGAGTAATTAATGACAGAAATTAGCACTGCATTTTTTCCCCCTAGTTTTCTCACAGCTTAATTGACCCTTTGCCGGCAGTTTGATTGACAGGCGATCTAACCAGTCATAACCCTGAATCCACCATTTTGTTCGACAAAGCAGTCCGGGGAGTTAGTAGATTAACGTTGATGAACCTGAACTTGGAAAAATTGTGTGTACTCACGTCTTTTTTGATGTGTAGCGTGAGAGGCTTGTCGAACATAGCAACAGAAGCAACTAAAGGGGTCGGATCTTTGCGAAGGGTCAATTTCTATAAAGAAAATCCATGGACATGCTGAAGGATTTCTAACTTTCCTCAAACGCAATTTTTCTTTTCAGTCTGCTCTCGAGCAATATCAAAAGTACAGGGCTATTGCATGCATGCAGCTTAGTGGGAACATCGCTAACCACTCATTATTAGTTCGTCATTTGTCTTAACAGTAAATTAATTTTAATGAGATTTATGATGGTTTCAAATGATTCAAGTATGGGTACTGTTTTTAATAATTGCTAAACGTGTTTTGCTGACATTTCTTGTCATCTCTTTCTTGGCTGCTCATACTGTTCATCACTGGCTCCCAGCTCACAATGAGGATCCATTTGAAGTCAGTACAGTGTTTACTCACACTTACCTGAGGAAATCTAACAGCTGGTTAAAATTTGTGACACAGCTCTGCAAAAGTCCACATTAAAGTGAAATCGGAATCGCAAAAAGTCGTCATAAGAAAGGGGGGAATGAGGGACACTTGTCTGCATTTGAGACCGAAGGGAACTATCAGATTCATTTCCGAAAGCTTGCAGTCACATAGCACAAGTGCATGACACAGTTTGGAAACAATCCATGTTTCATTTGAGATGTCTGAATGCCTAGCAACACCTGTGCTTTTAATTAATCAGATTATGCAAGTGAGAGTGATTCAAGCCCGCTGTAATTGAAACAGCGATGCTGCCACTGCGCAGACGTTTCTGCTTGTTCTTATTTCAACTTGGCACAGCGGAGTGACATGATGTTGCAAGGTGGCTGTAACCGAAACCAAACCGTTACGTACGTCATACTTGTCATACCGCCATCGCAACCTCTGTTGACCCAGTCATGGCTCAGCGATAGTTGCAGCAGCTGGCGTTTGCCTGACTCCTTTCACGTCCCATAAATCAGCTCTCTATTCCAATGAGTGTTTGGCAGTGTCCTGTGACCTTGATGGTGAAGCTTTAACAGCTCACTGTATTTCTACAAAAGCAAAGTTTGGAAAAGCAAGGAAAACATGTTTGATAAATGCCTCCCCAGTTCATCTCAGAAAAGGTTCATCACAAGGAGGTCAAATACACAAATACACACACACTGTACAAACTTAAAGTTAGGTACAGTACAGCTACAATGAATCTTATATTCTAGTCTACGCACATATATACATGCACACACTCATTCTTGTACATCTATCTTTGTGAGGACATTTATTGACACAATGCTATCCAACTGCCTAACCCGGATTTTACCCTAAATCTACCCTTAACCTTTAGAAAGATCTGGTGCAAGCCATGGGAGATATTCAGCTTCACTTTCATGTTCATCAGACCATTCTGTCACAAGTCTTACTGTGTATTTGATGTATTATCCTGCTGATACATGGTACCACCTTGCCCACAGCCCAAGATTTACAATGTTGGCACAAATTAGACATTTGGCATTGGTACGAGTGACCAAAGATTTGGCTTTAGTAACCCGACCATGAATATTGGAGCTCATGACGATCAGTTTTAGTGGAAACAGGAGAGTCAAGGTGCGCATTTAATTCTGCAGCTGTGTGTGTATGTGGTTTTATGTTTTTTGGATAAAATCCGGGTTAGTACCTGGACATCCCATTCAGTCATCTTTGTCTTGCTTTGACAGTTACTCCTGTTGGATGGGGTTCATCCTACTTGGTGGTATGCTGACATTACCGTGGATACCATGGCTCTCGATAGGCCACAAAGACTTTCTGTCCTGGTTTTGACAATTTTGAACTGTAGTATGTTTCCCGTTATGTTGTAAAATATGGCAATAATTTATGGCAGCTTTGCTTTTGCCCTGCTAATTCAACCTTCACACTCTGCTCTTTCTGATGGAATGTAAAATCAGTGAAGATCGGCCACCAGGACACGTGTATATATAGACGTGAAACCCCCAACACTATATTTGCCAGTATTTCACTTTCTTTGTCCAATTGTATGCATGCATGTGTGTATGTGTATAAAATATAAGATATACAGTATAAACCTGGTTCAGGTATACCCCACGTTGCCCCACAAAGTTGGCAGTATCCAAAATCATTGTCCTTGTGGGGACATTTTTTGGTCCCCATGAGGAAAACGGCTTATATTTCTTAATTAGGTGTAGGGTTAGTGTATAGAATATACAGTTAAATAGAATGCAGTTAAATATACAGTTCTAAAAATTTACAATATATAAAAATATGCAAATTCTGGAATCAAAAATGAATTGTGGTTAATTCACACTTCCAGTTTCTGTTAATAGAAAAGTATGAAAACAAGCAGTTTTGTCATTATTACTGCATAGATGTCAGAGAAAATATCTTACAATTGGGAACCTTTGAATATTGTGTTGGACAATAGGAGGTCTTCAGATAAAAAAGGTTGAGAACCTACAGGTTGAGAGATGTGCTAATGTTGCTAATTCTGCTGCCTAACTTGGATGATGAAATGACAATAATTAACTGGAGAAAGCTTCAGTTATAATGCGTTAAAAATGATCAACGAATCATATTGCACTATATGCTGTTTTCGTTTCAGAAGTAAAATCCTAACAGATAATTTGGAACAACCTTAAATAACACACATTGTATACAGATTTATATCACACATACAGATTTTTATTTATTCATTTATTGTAGTTTGTTTTTTAAATGTTGGTTGGGCAAGGACAAATTTGAACTGGTCTTCCCAGCAGAGGAAATCATTACTGTTTAGCTTTGCCGGATGAAAAGCATGATGAAAGATTCTGGAATATTCTTGGTGAGCTGTGTTTCAGGTTATGATTCAGCCTTTGAGTGGGTTGATGCTTCGTATTCTCATACAGTTCTTGTTAAGAAAACAAAGGAAAGGAAACCCATTTTAATCTCTTCATAGTGTCTTTGCGCATGTAACGGCATCTTTTCAAAATGCTCCATCACATGCTAGTTAACAGGCCCTAAATGAGCCTGATTACCTACAAGCATAGTCTCTGCCAGCTTCATTGTGTGCTCCGTTACAGCCTGAAGGAGAAGAGCAGGCGCAATCGTTTCTCTTTCATGTGTCAATGCAGATTTTTAGTGTGTAGGAGTGGCCTACATACAGGTTCCCTAGTCTTTCTGCTGGGGATCTCTCCTTCTACCTCTCTACTCCCATAAGATCCGACCCAAGCGATTGACCTAACCAATGCAGGGTCCATCAAAGGGTCATACAGCGGAACTGATTCTTCCTCTAAGCCTAGAAATAGAGCTCGGTCAAAAGTGTCAGTTCACTGTGCACTTATTTAGCGGGAGAAGTCCCACGTCTATTAACGAGACCTGGTTATTTGTGCCAGTTAGCTAGTGCTGGAGCACTTCTCCGTCACTACATACGCACAACCCACATTATAGTGTCCTGTCTTGATGTAATCCGGTCATAGATGCAGTTAAATAATCTATGACCGGATATAATGTTAGCGACAGTAGATGGTACAGGTAATTATATTAAGTGATAATGGGATTTGGTGCATACAAAGCCATCACTTAAATTTAAAAAAAAAAAAAAAGTATCTTAAGTCCCTTATCTTGTACAAAATCCATGCAAAGACATCATATTTTACAGTATTCTGTACTAGTGCTAATACTCAAGAACAAAAATAACATATAATGTTAACCACACACTAACCTATGCAGTTAAAGTACCCAGTTTATGGGAAATATACTGCTCTGCTTTAGGTGTGGAGAGAGGTAGATGCGGGAAATGAAATCAGGGGAGGGGTACAGAAGTGCATTTACTGCCTTGTTTATTCAGGCCTAAGGTCCCATCCAGAACCGCTAACTGCTGTGAGTGAAACTAAATATACACACACTCACACACACACACTCAGAGTATAATAACACCAGACCATTAGAGGTCCTAAACTGAGACCCTCTCTAGAGAATTTTAAATTATAAGAGTGGTGTGATAAACTTTTCCACTGTGTCGTTCTCAGCTGTGCTCTTAAGGCCAGTCAACGCACATGACATTCTGTCAATTAATGAATAAATCCTGTGACTAAACATTACAAAAATATTTAGAATATTAATTTATCACTGGTTCTGATTTGTTGATTGTGGCATTCTGTAGTGCAATATTTTTGTATAATGAGCTCTAAACTGTAAATTTGACTGCTGTTCCTGGCAAGCAGTCATGGCTCTCTGGCATTTTCTTCTTATTTATAAAACAAAAAAACAAAAAAAAAAAACATCAATATTTCATGACCAGTTGTTGATTCATTCAGCAAGACGTCATACAAGTATAATGTACAGTCAGCCAGTCATTATCCCAACATAAACTCTTTCAGAATCATGCAACACTCCTCTGCTTCCGTCGGCGTCATGATCACCCTGTCTGGATTAATTTGTGATAATGACTGTCTCGGTTTACATTATTCTTTATTTATTTTTAAACAGTCAGTTTGATTAGATCTTTCCTCCATGAATATATCATTGATAGCATGAGTTGGTTATTGTAAGTTCTGGTAGAAGTAAAGTTTTTGAGAATTCCAGTGCCCTGAACTACTATGTTCTCACATTTAAATTAATCATTTAATACGATGCACTTGTTGTGTACATACATGTTTTTACAGTGTACTTACATTAAAAAAAAAATACCTGCATGTAATTACATTTAAAATTACATTGTTGACCCATCCCTTACACCTTGACCCACCCTTAAACCTACCCATACCACCAAACCTGTCCCTAACCTTACCCATATCCCACCTCAATAGCAGCAAAAGTGTTTTACAATACAATATGAACACATAATTGTACTTATTTTTTATGCAAGTATATAGTAAAGGCCACCTAATATGAAGTGGGACCGATTCAAAGTAAAAATACATTGATTTAAAGTATGTGGCTCTTATTAGGTCAATCCCAAGCTCTTTCATCTTACTTATACATCTTTTTTACTATTGTATGGGGAGATATTTTGTGACCAAGGGAAGAGCTTATTTGCACTGACAGAAATAGGGGTAAAATATATTAAAATTTAACACTGCTATTGCTGTGATCATAGGGGTTTTATATTAAGAGCTTTTTATACCTTTATTTGATAGGGAAGTGAGAAAAGTCAGGGGTAAGATCGGGAAATTAAAGGGTTTGTTGAACTTTCAGTTATTGAGAGCCCTTTGAGCATCAGTCATTAAATCCTTAGTCTTACTCGTAGCTCAGTGTCTTCCTAGACTGACTGATGGTGTCACTGCTAATATTATATTTTATGAAATTTATTTATTTTATATTATTTTATTTACTAACTTACTTATACCAAACATATTGCAGCTGAACTTTACAGCCAATGATGGGTATGTGTCCTTATCCATGTGAATATGTCATTTCTGCTACATTGTTCTAGACAAGCACCTTTTTTAATCTACAGTACAAAAATTATGCAACTTAATTATCGAAAATGCAAGGGAGCTGAATTAAAAATACATTTGCCTCTAAAATCTGAGAGGGTGCGTCAGTCTGAATTGGTATGACGTTTCTGTCTGTACTTTTCAGACGGACTTGCAACAAAGATTTCACTATCTGCAAGTCTAGAACATGATGGTCACTGTATCTCCTCACAGCATTTACGAGCACTGCTGATTCAGACTAGCTTGCACTGAGATCAGCGCACACTTGTGAAGTCATAGCCTCTCTTGAACCCAAAACTGAAGGGTAACTGTTAGACACTCTATACGTGTGGAAAGTCCCCACGTCTTCATAAGCTTTTTGTAACCCTGAGTCTAGTTCCGTTGCCGATGAGCGACGATGATTACAGGAGTGACCCAAACCAAAACAACATTCCTGTTGCAGAGCGATGGCACAGATTAGCGACGTGCCCGTCTGCTCCTCTCTTTTGCCTACGTGCCGTTTGCCAAGCCATGCCCTGTAGAAGACGGACAAGGGTCATCTCACACTTTCACACACCCTCATCAGCTCACTTCCTGCCTTCTTGGTGACCAAAAGGAGTTAAGCCAGACAAGCTTTTAGAGCGTACCACAGCATCTCTTATCTGCAACAAATGCTGAATATCAAGTCTAAAATACAGAAAAAAGGGTCAAATGAGAACTCTTAAGCATCTTAAGACTGTAACTTTGATGGTTTTAAAAGTTGTTCATGTTTCATGTCAGTGAGTGACCCGCAAAAATCACTCCTTTGTAATGCTGACTTTGTTCATTAGCTCTAATGGTTCTGACTGCGATGAAAAGATATGAAGTTATAATGAACTGTTTTTACATCTTTTACTGGAATTTGTCCTATGGTTATGCCAGTTTTTGAAGATAAAATCTGGTATCATTATTATCATTATTCAATATCTGGTATCATTATTAAACTGCCATTCTCAGAAACTACAGTCTTCAGTGTCACATGATCCTTCAAAATTCATTCTAATATGCTAATTTGGTGCACAAAAAAAGAAAAAAAAAAAAAAAAAGAAAATAGTTCCCATATACCAATGTTGAAAACGGCTTAGTATTTTTGTGGAAACATTTGTTGTAGATTCTTTGATGAATGGAACGTTCAAAAGAACGGCATTTATTTGAGATCATCAGAAACGATGTAAAAGCTTTTACTGTCACTTTTGATTCATTTAAATATATCCTTGCTGAATAAAATAAAAAAAATTAAATACAAGTGCTACAAGTGAACATCATATTTTATAATTAAATCTTGCTCAAATTAAAAGTTTTTTTTTTTTTTTTTTTTTTTTTAATGTCATTATTATACAATGTCTTCAGATGTGCATGTGTCAAACATTGCCCCCCTATGTCTCCTGTGATCGCCTCTGTCTAAATGTAGTCCCCCTAAATAGGGATTTAGCAACGCCTATGGGTGGACTTCACAATCACACCCAGTGAGAAGGGCGGTTGTGGGCGGTTTTGAACTCAGCAGCACTTGAGGACCCATTTTTGACTCTTGGAGCACTGTGGCAGAATTACACGTTTACATGTAGAGCACACCCTTAGAAGATCCTCAGATAAGCAGGCATTTACTGCACAATTAAGGCCTAACAGGTGCACACCCATCACGTGGGCTCGCCCGCTTCTAAATCAGTTTGTGGCTGCTAGTGTGCATGCATGTACATGAAGACTAGTGATCCAGACGCCCAGAGCCTGTCTGCCATCTATTGGAGACTAAAAAAAACGCTTGAGGGGGGAAAGTAGGTCAGCAAACGTGGAGGAGGAGAGAAATGCAGGAGAAAAACCGAGATGTGGGATGATGAAGACAGAGGGAAGACTATCACAGCTGGCTTTCTTTTTTACTGTCACACTTTTGTCATTTGCTGTATCCATCCTCATGTGTTAAATTCTCCCCCATCCCATTATATGCTCAACCTTGTTATGACAGAATAGTGTAAGCATAAGAAGAATCTCTCATGAAACATTGAGAGGTGTTTTACAAAGTATGTGGCGTTTACTAATAACTAACTAGGCCTTGTCTGGCAGCAAAAGGCACTTTAGTTTGTATACAACTCAAGTACAGAAGTATTTTAAGTTGAATAAATACTGACAGCACCAAAAAAAAAAAAAAAAAAAAAAAATCCCTTAAATAGTTTTCAGTGCACGTGTATTCTTAACACTGTTTGAATTAAAAAGTAAATCTCACTACAGGTATTTTTCTGATATCAGGAAAACAGTTTCTGTTCCATTTAAATTGCAGATTTATCTTCCCCTGTATATGCTGCATTCATTTTTGTGGATAATTCACTCAGGAGGAAACAGAAGATAAAGAATATCAAGATGGGGCTATAGTAGTATCTATTACAGTTATTTGATTTAATATAATTTGCTTTTAATTGGGTCTAATTAGTGAATGTCTCATGTTGTCAAGCTGACCACTGTAAGTTACATGGCACAAGGTGGCAGTGTTGTACTGTGGTGTTCAAAACTTGGTGTTGTGGCTCTCTCACAAGACTAAGACTAGAAATGCAGTAAGTATATAATGTACACTGCCTTCTTTTTTTCATAAGAATTTGAATTAATATTTTTTGAACAGTTGACTGCTAAATTGTTTTCAGTGGTGTCCATTTATAATATCAGAAATAAATGCAATTATTTAATATGACATTAAATATAAGATACGTTTTTTTTCTTCAGTCATATAAGAGAGTTGATGATATATTCATATTTTTACATAAATTTATTAGTTTATTATTAATATATATTACACATTTTTCGTGCATAAGCATTTTTGCAGAAATTTAATATTACAGAAATAGATCAAATAGGGTGCTTTTCATAGCCCAGGATACCGTTTTATTGATATTATACAATGATTAACTATTTTTTCTTATGTTGAAATATTTACACCTTACACACTAAATTGACTTTAGGAAATGAAACCCATAAACTGGCACTTTATTGAAACAAGTTGTTAAAGACGTTTATTTTCTTTAGATCTTTATTAAATGTACTCGAATTACGAATGAATTTTAAATGATTGGATTACAGGTTCAAATAAACAAAATGTTAACAAGGAATTTGACCTTTCATGTTGCTATCCAGTTGGTTAACTCTATACACACACACACACACACAATGTCACTGACTCTGACATGTCCACGGAGCTGTATTACATAACTGAGATCTTTAACAGGCACATCATGAATCTGCCAAAACTGCCCAGAAGCAAAATTATCATGGACAGCTTGTCCTGATTTATTTACGTTGGATGCAGTGACAAGTAGCCAACAGCAGGGGACAGATTCATTTATATTTATGCATTTGGATGCTTTTATCCAAAGACACTTACGGTGCATTCAAAATTCATATTTTGAGAATGAAATCCATGACATTCTCGTTGTCAGTTTCATCACTTGAGCTACACTTGAGTTTTTTTTAATCTGCTAGTTTTCGATTAATTTAAAAAAATTTTTTTTATGATTTTGTATGATTGGATTTATTCATGCAGATTCAAATGATACCATCTCTGTGTTGTTTTATATCTGTTGTTGTACTGTATGCGTGTGTATTCTGTTAGATTCCTGCTGTCATACGTTTCTAGTGTTTGCCCTCTGCAGAGAAATAATTGGACTGTTCTGTCCTGTCTGTTCTTTCATGTTTCAGATTGCTGTCTATCTGCTTCTAGCTTCTTTGACACTCTCCATCTCACTCTCTTTCATCTCCGTATTTAGCACCAAGAGACGCTGCTGATTGCGTCTGAAAAACATTGATAAAGATGACTAAAGAACCTCTTACTGGATCGTCATTGAAATTGCTTTGGTGAGGTATGTCATCCTTTTGTATGCGTGTATGTGCACATATGTGTGTTACTCTGTCTCAATGTCATTGTGTTCCCTCTCATAATAACCTGTTAGTGATGTGCTATTTTTGTATTGCCTAGAAGTAGCTGCTCCTGACAGTAAATGTAGGTAGGGCAGATTCTGGGTCTTAGTGCTGGTTTATGA
This sequence comes from Opsariichthys bidens, assembly GCA_037194245.1. Lineage (NCBI taxonomy): Eukaryota > Metazoa > Chordata > Actinopteri > Cypriniformes > Xenocyprididae > Opsariichthys > Opsariichthys bidens. The sequence continues at coordinate 14,892,358 of CM074298.1, forward strand.
TTACATTTTGTAAGCTGTATATTCTAAGCAGCACAACTCTTTATATTTGCTGAGCGCATGCGAAGACACTTTTGGCAGAGTCTATTTGTTACAGGATGGTAAACACATTTACATTTTATTGTTGATTCAGTTTATATAGAGGGCTGTGTTTTAGCTGAATATTTTGGTGGGGCTGTACCCCACCCTGCTCTTACATATAAGCCATGCTTGAACACTGTAAAAAATCAAAAGTTGAGAAAACTTAAAGGTTCAAGGCAACCAGCTTCAGGAGATTTTTGAGTTTTCTCAACTTTTTATTTATTTATTTTTACAGTGTAATCTAATACAGTATTCTGAGTTCTGAAAGATTTTGGTCCCAGTTTCTATGAATACAGTGCATTTTGGTGTCCTGTGATTTGTTTGAAAACCATTAGAGGTACAAATTGATAACGTACAAGCACAACTGCCTGAGAGGTCATGAGCTTATGGATATCCAACAATTCAAATCATACAACGTCTTTTTAGAAATGTTTTTAATGGTAAACTCAAACCAAAAACATCATGTTTAGTCCAAGAATTCTGATTTTGAGTTGTCTGAAACCATAGTGGAGATTTTGTGTAGTGCACTCGCATAAAGCACTGCAATGAACAGTGTGCAGACAAAATTGTGTCGTCAGATGGAATCATGACAACTGTTTTTGCAACACCTCCACAGCCTCTCCAGAGTCCAAATTCACATTATATAGGGAATGAGGCCATAGAGGATGATTTGATGATAGAGCTACACTGTGTTTATTGTGTTTGTCTGCTTCCTTGAGCTTTCCTCCCTCTTCTTCCTTTTTCTATCATTTACGTTATTTATGTGTGTGAAAGTAGGAGTGTGTTTACACACCTACCCAACCCTTTTTACTTTTCCCCACAAATATCCTTTGACAAATATTTTGTACCCCAGGTGGGTTTGGGAGGATGTTGACAGAAGATGGTGGTTGGTAGTAGATGATTCATGATTTGTTATGCAGCACAGAGATGAATTTAGAAGATGCCCTGGATCATTTATTAATCATACAGCATTTTTGATCACATTAAACTCAAATGTACTGTATATACTGTACTTTTCTCTATTTTAGCTACACTTTTTTTTGTAAAGAAAGTACTTTTATTCCTTCAGCAAAGTTGATCAATTAAATTGACATTAAAGACATTTCAAATGTTTTCTATAATGTATAAAGTTTGGTCAGTGTTTTTATTATTTTTCGTATTTATCAAAGATTCCTGAAAAAAGTTTCCCATTTTCCACAGAAATATTAAGCATCACAACAGTTTTTAACAGAGATAATAAGATGTTTCTTGAGCATCAAATCAGCATATTAGAATGACTTCTGAAGGATCATGTGACACTGAGTAACGATGCTGAAAATTTTGTAACTTTGCCATCACAGAAATAAAATGCATTTTAAAATGTATTAATACAGAAAATAGTTATTTTAAATTTCACAATATAATATTCACAATATAGCTGTTTTAATGTATTTTGATCAAATAGATGCAGCTTTGTTCAGCATAAGAGACTTAAGTCTTACCGACTCCAAACTTTTAACCATTAATGTGAAATATTTGCATATCAAAATCTAAAACGATGTATTTTCTTAAACTAAATGTTATAATATTATACACAGCAATAACGTCCCTTCAGTTAGGGTTGCTTCAGCTTATAAATAGCGTGTTTGTCTGTAGAGCAGCCAGTTTTCCTTGGCATTACTGACTAATAATGACAAGCTGAATAAAATCGTGTCAAAGTGAGTTACAGAAAAATTACAGTTTGTGCTTTCAGTTTACTGCATTAACATAGGGATTAGACCTCAAGGCTTTATTTAGCAACTTGTAAATACACAGACACAAACACATGTGCACCTGCACGCTGACTGGAAGGATAAGATCTGGTCCACTGGGAGGTGTACGGGGGTGATAGAGGTGGGGTAAAATGGATGGAGTGGGGGGAGGGGAAATATTCATAGGCAGCATCTGCTATAACAGGGTGGTGTGAGTCTGGGTTTGTTTTGTATTAGGGCAGGCTGTGTTGATGAGGAATAATACTGACTGAGGATTTGACCACATTTCAGGATTGTGGAGAAGGTAAATGTAATTTGAAAGCTGAAACTGAAAAATATCTCCCCATCAATGTCTGGGTCCTATTCTCAACTTTTCTGTAAATGTTCAACATAAAGACTTAGACATTTATGGCCTGCAATGTGTTCAGACAGGCGGAAGACTACAGACAGAGGGCGCTAGAGACAGACGGCGATAAGTGGAAGAGACGCTCACATGGACCAGAGCATGACTGAGGTGAACACAGGCTTGAGAATGAAACAGTGTCTCATGTCTTATCCAAGCCTGACTGAAAATAAAAACAGTGTGTTTGGGTTGAGAATAGCGATAGAATACACACATGTTTGTATTTTGTAGTTCTTGAGGAGAGATGCTCAGTTTAAAACAACAACTTAATACTGATAAAACATTCATACGCTCATACAAATTATTTTCATCAGCTTGCCAGATTTGTTTGTCTTGTTATTTGTGGTTTCAGTACTGCTACCATTATTCTACCTGCAAATATTTCTTTGCTACTGAAATAGCCAAGGCATCTTACCTAAAGCAGTTTATTTTTTTTCTACTAGCCTTGTTAAACTGCCCTCAACACAATTATTTTTTGAACCAAAATTTAAATTCATAAGTTATTTTTTTTATTATTTTTTTTAATAAAGTACTTGCATTAAGTTGATCAATGTAATTGACATTGAAGACATTTATAATTTTAAAGAAAGATTTATATTTCTAATAAATTGTTCCTTTAAACTTTCTGTTCATCAAAGAATTTAGGCTAAAAAAAATGCATCATGGCTTCCACAAAAATATGATGATGATGATAATAATAAATGTTTCTTAAGCACCAAATCAGCATTTTAGAATGATTTCTAAAGGATCATGTGACACTGAAGACTGTAATAATGGCTGCTGAAAATTTAGCTAAATTACATTTGAATATATTTTAAAATGAACAAAAACTTTTACCGTATTATTCATCAAATAAACACAGCATTGTTGAGCGTAAGAGACTTCAAAAATATGAAAAAAAAATGGTTGATTGGAATGGAAGTGTAAATAATTTTACATTTAGTTTTATTTTTAAACCTGAATTATTTAAATTAGTTGCACTGACTCAAATACTTTCCTCAAAAAATCATCTGCCCTTTGTAAAGTTTTTCGACGCTTTTGTTTTTTGTTTTGTCTTGACATTAGTAATCCAAAGGGGGAGACCCACCTCCTCATATAAAATGAATCAGCAGCCTTCACACAACCACACAGCCTCTCTCTCCTCCCCTCCTCCTCTGTCACAAGTCAGTGTATTGAGTGCTGGCTCCTCCCTCCATGGGGCAGCTATACTGTTTCTGTCAGATGTAATGTCACATTGATTGATTTGTCACAGAGAGACACAGGCACGGGCCGCCAGCTGAGCCTCAACATGTACCCGTGAAGAAACTGTGTCTCTGTGTGTGTGTGTGTGTGTGTGTTCTCAACATGGACAGTTTCCTGTATTTAGCTGTATGGCACACAACGCGCCATTAATCCAGTTCGTTTCTGTTCTGGCAGGAGCGGTATGCTGCACCATAACAAGGTAAGCTGTGTGCAAGTGTGTGTGTGCATGTGTGTGTCTGCGTATGTGAATTCCCAGCGAGGACGCTGACAGAAGCGATGAACCACTCGCCATGTGACATGCAGCAGTGCACACGGCATTGGCTGAGCTGAGTGATGACCTCAGCAAGCGTCCCTCCCAGCAGCTCTCTCTCTCCCCCCATCCCTCCCTCCCTCCTTGCTTCTCTCTCTGTCTCTCTCCACTCTGCTTTTTTCCTGCCCCCTTTTGAGCATCCTTTGGTGATCGTGTAGACCACAGCCGCAGTGACTAGCAGCAGCATCCATGGCCTAAACACGGAGCCCTAAAACATCCGACGGCCCGTCGTACGAGGGACACGGGGACTTTAAACCCAAGGGTTTTGGAGGCTGGAACTGTGCTCTGTTTTTTTACATCTCTCCATCTGGTAACCAGGGGCTTCTCTCCTCCCCTCCTCCCGTTTCAGGCTCCTTGGAGATAGAGGAATGCAAATCTGCAATCATGATGGAAGGTGAGGGCTTGGTCTATTTTTATCTTGTTGCCTCCTGTTTGTCTCCATTGCGTGTATGGCCCGGCTTGTGATTGCTTTAAATGCCATAAGCTGTCCGGCTATTTTGAGTGGCTTGACATTCCGGTAACTCAATATAGAACTGAAGGTGCTGGATATCTCAAACATAGACGCACACCAACACACACACATGTAAATTAATCTCATATGTATACACACACGCTTAAACACTCTCATGTACAATAGCAGGCATATTTGCGTTTTTTTTTTTTTCTTTGTGCTTTCGGCTCACCCCCCTTTAGATGGCTTGTCTTTGTAAAGGATTATTTGGATTTTGCAGTTACAGCTTATGTGCCCAGCTGGCCGCCTCAGAATTCTCTTTGTATATGGAGTTCACACACACATACACGTCATACTGTAACGCAGGACTCATTTTTAATCATGTGTCCGCTCAAGGCCGTTTCTTTAAAGGGAGGTGCGCATGTGAACGCCGCTGTCAGCTGTGTTTTGGAGGGAGAAACTGGTTTGTTTCACATGTGTAATGGAGGTTTTTATGTAACTGTCGGCCTGACCAGAACATATCATTTATTTATAACGCTGGATCATACAGTATCATGTCACCTGCTTCCAAACACCGTTGTCTGTCCTTTTGCGTGAACGGTCGGTGGTGTTTTTGGTGTACAAAGAAGCTGAATCAAGTCTAATTGTTGAAATATGATGAATAATGATCGGTTAAGGGGGTTTAACCCTAATTTGTTTGCACAATTTACCTTGACTAGCGTAAAGTGGCACATATGTGTGTCATACACCCCTTGTACATGGATTACAAGCATGTGTTATGCAATTTATTGAGGCACGTGAAATGTCAGAACAAACCGTTTGCTACTTCCTCATTCATTATGTATGACATATTAGGTATTTTAATACATTTTATATTAAAGCAGAATGTTGCTATATTATGCAGATTTTTACCAACATTTTGTGTCTCAAATGTTTTGTTTCCTCAAATATTGTGAGGAAACTCCTAAATAATGAATAATCTCTTATCGAAAACCTAAAACTGAAGCAGAATTGTTTCTGTGAGTGCTAGACTCAGGGTTAGGAAATTATGATTTAGAAAAGCAAATTTGTGCAAGTGACAGATCTCAGGGCTTTAGGTGTTAGGTAATGCCGTGGCAAAAAGTGACAATGACAATCACTGTAGCCTCAAATAGCTGTGACATAAAGGTGAATCTCTAAGTGTGGCTAGCACAGGCTTAGTGGGGTTAGGCATGCCTGGATTACCTGAAGGTGTAAAATAGGAAGGTAATCCACTTCACCCATGGTTTTCAAAATTATACTTCCACCCGATTCAACTCCCAAGTTAATTTTTACCTCTAATCATGTCTGTTTGAAGTTGCCGTATCCACCCTGATGAATTGTGAAAAAAAAAAAGTTTTAGTATACCGTTATATGCATATGGAGCTGGGCTACATTCCCGAGGATGAAAAGAAATGAAAGGCTTTCTCGGATCGTCGAGTCAAAGGTCAGGGATCAGGTGTTTGTTTATAATGCACTTAAAATTGATGGTTTCTGTTGCCTCTTTCTTTCATTTTGTTCATTCACTGTACAACTTGTTACATTCCAGGGATATTTTGAAAGAATTATTGACCCTGTAATTGGTTCCTCATGTAAAAGTCTTTGGTTTTCCTCTCATCCTCTTCCCATCCCTTCATTTCTACCCCAGACTTCCCAAACCTTCTCATCACTGAAAATGAATGTCCAAAACTCGTCATTTGAGATACTTGAGTATTACAAAAACATGACAGAATGTGACCGTATTGATGTTTCTTACCTCATGATCCCAAAGAAGTTCATATTAATAAAAGGAATACTTTCGACATGCAGCTAGTGTTGCTTTTTTACTAACTCTATGGCACACAGTGCAGTCTAAATGTTCTCATGCACATTAAGCACACATATGCTGTATATAGTAACCACATTTTTGCCCGCTAAATTCTCTTGCTCATTATTTCAGTAGTTCCTTAATAATCACCATCCATTTTGATTTGAAACAACAATTAGCCGTTTCATCACCCATTATGTGACTTCCCTGCTCATCTGACACCAATTGTTAGTGACCCTGGAAATGTCTGGGTGGGGTTAGACTGAGCTTTTAAATAGAAGGGCTGCCATATAGACTGCTTTAAATAGTGGCAGTGGTAGTGATAGTATTTCCTGTACAGCAGAGGTTTGGCTCCACCCAACCCCATGTCAGGGAAACGAGAATGGATTTTCACAGAGTCACACCATTTCTCCATGATGATAAAATTAGCCTTCTAGAAAATAAATAGAACATATAAAGTTTTATAATATTTTAACATTTTACAAATTTTAAAGGGGCCATATCATGAAAATGTGACTTTTTCTGTGTTAATGTGCTATAATGGGGTCCCCGGTGCATCTACCAACCCAGAAAACGTGAAGAAGGACAACCCGGTAACTTTGTTTTGGCAAGCCTTTCTCTGCAAGCATGTGAAAAATTAGCCACTCAAATTTTGCTCCCCTTGTAACGTAGGAAGGGGATCTTATTATAACCGTATTATAGTACCGCCTCTTAATCTGCACGTTTCCACCAATGGCACGATCATTTTGTTTTCACAAGTAAAAACGGTGTACCAGTCCTAAGGCGATTGCAAAAGTTTGAGCAAAGTATGCTAACTGTTCTGTCGTTGGATGCACACTATTTACACTATTTTTACAGTATTTAGAGTCTTGTTAGCTTGGATAGCCTGCAAGTTGAGCCTGCCAAGCTCGATTGCCAAAAAAGAAGCGTTTCTGTGCGAGCGATATTTTGGAAAAAATATTAGACCATTCCCAGCATTTGATAGCGATCATAAACGTTAGCCTGGTGTGGATGGCTCTGTTTGGCAAACAGGTAGTGGGTATCCATACAGGTTTTGCACAAAAGAGTAACATGACGGCACATGCTAGTCGATGAGTTGAATCAACTCCACAGCAACTACGTTGAATTGATCCACTAACCATTCAGAAATGTCCAAATGTTATAACTTCTTCGTTGTAACATCTTTCCATCTGTGTCCGACTCCGGTTTGAACAATTTAAGGCTGAATACGTTACTGACGTCATTTTGATTGCGTGAGATTCTCCAGCTTTGTTCTTGTTGAGCAAATGAATTGTGAGCTGTTAAAGCTCCACCCTCTTTTGGAGAGTGGGCAGGGAGCAGCTGATCATTTGCATTTAAAGGGACACACACAAATAGGGGCAAATTTGACAAGCTATAATAAATGATCTGTGGGGTATTTTTAGCTGAAACTTCACAGACACATTCTTGGGACACCAGAGACTTATGTTGTATCTTGTGAAAATGGGCATAATATGTCCCCTTTAAAGCAGTAAGAATAGTATTATTTGTGTATAAGCTAGAGTAGTGGATGTCATATCAGTACTATGCAGCGAATATTAGGTCTTGTTGTGTAATTAATAATGGTTTCTTCCTCCTAATTTATTTTTGCCATCTTGATTTTGCATTTATGGTTCCAAAATATGTTGCTATTAACTGTTGCAAAATTGTAGCTATTCCAGTTGGTAAGACAGCATGAAGATGATCATCATGAGTAAAATGGTAAAATAGTTTCCTGTAGTCTATTAGAGTATTAACTGGGGAGTTTTGTCTGTGTGCCATGTGGGAGTCATAAAAGAATAATTCCATTATGTCCTCTTGCTCTAGTTTTAATGAATATATTAAATTGAGTAAAGACTAGCTTAAGGGGCGTATTTGTTACTTTGTGTAGGAGGCTTAGAAAACGATGCTGGGAGTTATGACAGAAATGTACGTAGGTCTTTCTTAATGTAACTTGTCATTATTTTCTTTCTGTAATGTAAAGCAAACTTATCAGTCATGCCAACAAACATAAAGTATTATATGTACTGTAATGTTTTACAAACCTGACGAGTGGATATGAAGCTTGGCCAATTTTAAGAAGTACAAATTAAAGAGGACTGATGTGTCTTTACAGTGGTTCAACCTTAATTTTATGAAGTGATGAGAATACTTTTTGTGCACAAAAACAAAGCAAAAATGACTTTATTCAACAATATATTCTCTTCTGTGTCATTCTCCTATGCTGTTTACGTTCAGCGCTTCCAGGTTCTACGTCAGAACAGTTCTGTCACAGAACCTGGAAGTGCTGAAAGTAATTAAATGTTCTGTATGTAAAATTCTGAGAGGCACAGAGAGAGAGAGAGCGAGCACTAGTGGTAAATTACAAATTACATCTTTGTGAGATGTGAGACAGCAGAAGAGGAAGTGAACACAGACAGCATGTGAAAGGGCTCGCACTGTTCTGCGGCGAGACAGAGGCCGGCTCTGGTTGTTTTGGCAGTAACTGGAGTTGAGCTGGAGCAGCATTTCCCAGCAGAGTAAAGCAAACAGTGCCTTGGCATCTGCCCGAAGTGGAAGGAGTTTTATTTCACTGTCCCATAATGTCGGGAGCATCCCAGTCTTATCAGACAGTACTTCAATAATGCATATGCATAGACAGGGGTCCAGACATGGAGAAGGAGGTGAAAGGAAAGAAGTTTATATTCATACAGAAAGTGTAAGCTAGTTCTTAACTGCTTTATATATGTATTTATTCATATCCATATACATACAGGTGCTGGTCATATTATTAGAATATAAAAATGTTGATTTATTTCACTAATTCCATTCAAAAAAAGAAACTTGTACATTATATTCAAGTATTGTATTGTGAAAAATTCAATATTGTAAATAATATTGTGAAAAGGTTCAATATTGAGTGGTGCCACACTCTAATCTGCTAATTAACTCAAAACACCTGCAAAGGCCTTTAAATGGTCTCTCAGTCTAGTTCTGTAGGCTACACAATCATGGGGAAGATTGCTGACTTGTCCAAAAGATGACCATTGACACAAGGAGGGACACAAAAGGTCATTGCAAAAGAGGCTGGCTGTTCACAGAGCTCTGTGTCCAAGCACATTAATAAAGAGGCAAAGGGAAGGAAAAGATGTGGTAGGAAAAAGTGTACCAGCAATAGGGATAACCGCACCCTGGAGAGGATTGTGAAACAAAACCCGTTCAAAAATGTGGGGGAGATTCAGAGTGGACTGCAGCTGGAGTCAGTGCTTCAAGAACCACTACGCACAGATGTATGCAAGACATGGGTTTCAGCTGTCGCATTCCTTGTGTCAAGCCACTCTTGAACAACAGACAGCGTCAGAAGGGTCTCGCCTGGGCTAAAGACAAAAAGGACTGGACTGCTGCTGAGTGGTCCAAAGTTATGTTCTCTGATGAAAGTAAATCTCAGGGTCCCAGAGTCTGGAGGAAGAGAGGAGAGGCACACAATCCATGCGTTGCTTGAGGTCCAGTGTAAAGTTTCCACAGTCAGTGATGGTTTGGGATGTCATGTCATCTGCTGGTGTTGGTCCACTGTGTTTTCTGAGGTCCAAGGTCAACGCAGCTGAATACCAGGAAGTTTTAGAGCTCTTCATGCTTCCTGCTGCTGACCAACTTTATGGAGATGCAGATTTCATTTTCCAACAGGACTTGGGGTATTTTGAAGAGGAAGATGGGATCTGCCAGACCCAACAATGCAGAAGAGCAGAAGGCCACTATCAGAGCAAGCTGGGCTCTCATAACCCCTGAGCAGTGCCACAGAATGATCGACTCCATGCCACGCCGCATTTCTGCAGTAATTCAGGCAAAAGGAGCCCCAACTAAGTATTGAGTGCTGTACATGCTCATACTTTTCATGTTCATACGTTTCAGTTGGCCAAGATTTCTAAAAATCCTTTCTTTGTATTGGTCTTAAGTAATATTCTAATTTTCTGAGATACTGAATTTGGGATTTTCCTTAGTTGTCAGTTATAATCAAAATTAAAAGAAATAAACATTTTAAATATATCAGTCTGTGTGTAATGAATGAATGTAATATACAAGTTTCACTTTTTGATGCTATTCTAATTATATGACCAGCACCTCTGTGCATGTGTGTGGTTTAAATACACATGTATGATTTTTTTTTTTTTTTTTCGGTTCCTGTGTCTGTCTGCACATCAAAAGAGCCACTAGGCTTTCAGTTCACTGTGATAATACTTTCCCCGCCCCCTACTACAGAAACACTCCACGCTTTGAAGAATGAGAGCCTTTGTTCAATGGCAACAATAGATTGGTCAAAGAACTAAGATGAACTTTGCAAATTAAGGAATGAAGTACATTGCATGAATGAGTGTATGAGTTGGTAAATTATTTGTCCATATGTATGTACATGTGGAATTTTTTAGTGCAGTGTATAAATGCAGTTACAGATTGTCATGTTGAATGGTGCTTTGATATTGTGCATGAAGCCGGCAGTGGTGTGTTGCTTTCATTAGCTAAACAAACATTAAAAAATACAATAACAATTTTAATGGTTTCAGCCTTATTATAGATTATGAAATATGGATAGTTGACAAAATAGGTTTTGATGTGCTCTCAGGAAGTATCAGTCCCTGAACTGTGTACATTTACAGTAGCTTGTATAGGTTGAGTAAATAATGTAGTACTGTTGTATTATTTATCAGTGGTGGAAGCCAGATTATTATCTGGACACCTACAGTGAGCACATAAAATGGGTCTGTTTGGACACTGAAACATTTTTTTGTTGGAAAATAGCTAGAAATTTTGTTCTGAGAAAGTCTCACATCATTTGTTTTCACAGATCACCGAGTTTTATATTTTGTCATCAATTGCAAAGACATTGTGTAGCTCAAGTGACCAAGGGTAATGTTATTGAATTCTGTATTTTTATACTCCCATCATATATATTGGAAAAAATATTAAACATAGTATGATTTCTAGCTTCAAATATTATATAATTTTCTAATTACTATATTAGTTAACTGAAAATTGAGCGAACATGGGGTAAATTTTAAATTATTTATTGTTATTTACTGTCCATACTGTTACGCTTTTAAAATATTATCCTTTTGACTAACAAAATCCAGCAGCCGGTTGGGAAGAAAAACAAAACCTTAGTAATAATTTGTAAGATTAATTCATTGAAAAATGATTCATACATCCTTTTAGTTGGGAAAACAACAGCACACATGAGCATTATCAATTAATTTGAGAAATTCTGTGATGTTTTCTAATATTTGTTGTCTCATAAAATATTCCATTCTGTTTATTAAAATGAAATGAATCGGTATGATAACTTCAAGTTCAAGTCTACACCCTCATGTAAACTAATCCCTCACTGAGCAATGGCTAACTTTAGCTCTTTATTTCCATCTAGTTTGGTTCTATCCTGTTAAGCATGCTGTTAGTTTTCCTGCCATTACGTAAATAATTAAAAAAGTGTAGGTGCCTGAAATACTTAAATTACAACACAGCCTCATCACAGCCAGTTAATTTTTTACACCGCTCGAAATGTACTCCATAACTGAAATGACTCCCAAAAACCTTTTTCAAAATGTGAAGGTTTAGTTGAACATCAGTCTATGTCAGCAATTCACAGGATTTACCTTGTGTCGCTATTGTGGCATATTATTTATGCAGTTTTAACAGTTCAAACAGTGTGTGCCTGTGTTTGTTAAGGTGTGTGGGTGGGTGTTTGTTCCAGAGGCCTCAGATTGGACCTGTTTACCAAATATGACCCTGGATTAACACATCCCTGTTTCCTCATTTGCCCCCAAAAGCAACATGGGGTAAACAAATGAGGCAGAAATAAATACATAGGGACTGACAGGCTGACCATAGTGATATAGACCATAGTACAAAAAATGATTATTACATAATCACGATTAATAGCACCTAACATCATCTAATGCGAACACATTATTATATTTAATTGTGGCTTATATGTAATTCCAGTGCAATTCTGCAATTTTTAACCTAACAAATATATATTTCAAACATTTTTTTTAAAAACAAGCAGTCAGTAAGAAAATAAGAAGAAAAAAACTAATTACTAGCTGTAGCACAAATAAATACAATAGAACAAAGATGCAAATGAAATAAACAGTTTTAAGATTTTCAGTAGAATTCATACAGGTAGAAAATGCTACATAAACTGAATAATGTAATCAAATGTAAAATTACACTAGTCTTCACTGTATAAATTAGTATCCTGAAATACTTCAAAGAATTCCATCTGATGGGATGTTTGTGATTGTATTGTATTAGTATTGACTATTTAGATATACACTATTGTTAAAAAGTTTGGGATTAGTATGGTTTTTGAAATGACAGGGTTGCATTTATTTGATGAGATATACTTTAATATTCAGTCTTCATGATACTTCAGAAATCATTATAATATGCTAATATTTCCTATTCTTATCCATGCTGAAAATTTTCACGCTGCGTAATATTTTTGTAGAAACCATACTATTTACATTTTCATAATTATTTACTTATGATATAATGAGATCAGTTTCATTCGTCAAAGTAGAGTGATAAATGTGGTAGGCAAGACACTTGGCACAGAGCAGAAAATAATTTCCTGTTTACAATATTCGAGTGGATTATCCCTTTGCTTCCACTTGAACGTTTTTACTCACCAGCCAATTTACTCAATTTTTTAGTTACTGACCATACTAGCCAATGTGAACTACAAGCCAAAACAAAAATATCTGAAATACATCAGATTATGAAAGCTACATACATCTTATATTTAAATATAATTATTAAATCTGATTCAAAATGATTGAATGGTTTTCTATTTTACTACAGTACATACAGTGTATCATTATTTGTGGATACCATAAAAATAAAATAGAACTAAAAACAAAATTCTTTGTTATAAACCAGCAATTTGCCTGTGATTTCCAAATACAGCTCATTTCAAAATGATAGTTTAATGTTAAATTCAGCAGACAGGCTGTCAGTTCATAATCAGCTTGTGACACGGCTTGAAATCCTAACAACCGAGTTAACAACTGAACTAATGCAGGAAGAGGAAGCCATTAAATAAATGAAGATTGACAGGAAGAGAGTTGTTTCGAATGAGTTATTATTCATTTTTATTTTACTTTATTATTTTTTTATTGATTTACTTCCAGTTCTCATTGATTAACCATTTGTCCAGGCTTATTTATGCAGGCATTTTCCTGTTTCCCTTCCAAACAGTCAAACCTTGAATATGAAGTGTCATGCCCATTCAAACTGCAAACATTATTTTTTTCTCTCCCTCCATTTGGTTTGGTATTACCTTAGAGAACAGCGTGAGCCAGGACTCACTAGTGTACCCTTAAAAAATGGTACATGACGACCTGTATTTGAATGTGAAATTCAGTGATCCTGTCATTATGTGAAATGGTTTCTTGGTTTGAATGAAGGTGACTTGAATACTTCCGTATATGACCCTATAGAGTCCTGTTATGCAAACAGTAGTCTTGCTTAGAGGGAAAAAGCAATTTATTGTCCTGCCACTGTGCTCTTAGTAGGTTGATGATTGAAAGCTTTAGTTCTATTGCAGGAAGGACAGATTAAGTACCTTCTGGATGGACCTTGGCTATGATATAACAGGAAAGAGCATCTGTCATCAAGATGCATGTATGGCACATTAGAGCGAAAAGATCCTCGATGCCTATCTGTTTGTGATTTTTTTCCCACATGGATAGGAAATGCATTTCTGACCATGTTATTTATTCATATATGTTTCAGATATCTAAATAGTCACGCATGAATATACTGCATGGCTGTAAATTGATGTGTGCAGGCGTGTGTTTTGGGCTGTGCTGTGTGTTAGGGCCTGTCTGTGAGATGACTCATCTGAATGAGCTGTGCTTCTCACCGTGGGCTGATGCGCTCAGAGCTGACTGGCTGCATTAGCAGCTAAAGCATGAGCACTGCTCTAAAACCAATAATAAAAGACATTATAGTGTGCTTTTTTTATATATATACTTAAAAGGGCTTTGATAATGCCATTTTACACAAATAGGGTGCATAATCTAAGGGTCTAAAACTCTTAAATAATCTTTCAACAAATGATTATTGGAAAGAGAGCTCCACTGTGACGAGCAGGGCGGGCGAGAGCCGTGAGGGAACGGCGCGAGGCCGGTGACGCGAGAGATAATGAGCTTCAGCTGCTCGCCGCACCGGTCTCGTATCTCTCACGAAGGAGCTCCGGAAGCATAAAAGAGGTGCGATGACGAGAGGACCAGGCCTAAAAGCCTCTGCATGAGTGTTTATGTGCACTGTTTATACGTATCACACATTTAAATGGGCAGCAAACAATTTCTGAGAAACTGAAATCAACCCTAACCCTTCATTGCTCCATCCCCAAAAACACACGCAGTGCAAAAATTTGTCTTTTATTATAGCTGAAGGGAAGCAAAATAATGTTTTTCTAAAAAAAAAAATAAGCAAAGGCGAATGATAAATAAGAATAAAAAAATGAACATGCTGTACACAAGAGTATATAGAAGAAAGAGTTTTAGTCGCTAGCAGAACACCAGCTCCAGTCCTGTTTCATGAGAGTATACGCCCCCTACTGCTGTTTGACTACAAGTGTATTTTTCTGCTCGGTCTGATCCACTTTCAACAGCGTTTCATACAATTTTGACAACTTAGTGACTTTTCACACCACTTTTAGGATTTTTTTTTTTTTTTTAAAGCATCTTGCAACAGATCTAGCGACTTTTTGACAAACCTTAGTAACTTTCCAAATGTCACCAGTACTGCCTCGCCCCCCCTGTTGTCACACTTCTCTATGCATCTACTCCGTTCAGTGAGTGGCTGAGAGGAGCAGCAGCACATTCCGCTGACATGAGCGAGTTACGTTTTTTTAGCAGGTTTCTTTGTGTAGAAAAAAGCTTCCAACACTGGTTTCTCAGAAATTGCCTATTGCGCCTTTAAGTCTTGATACAAGGAATACTGTTCAGGTCCTAGATTCTTCTTTTTCCAGTTGAAAATACTACCTTAATAGCTGTTATGAGCACTGTTTATTCACATCACAAATTTAAGCTAAGCTTTAAGAAACTCGCAGTGTACACTACAGAGTTTGGGAGTTGGGACAGAACAAGATCACTGTTTTAAGGGGGATACAGATATATTATGTTTAAAACTAATTGCTTCTCATTAAAATGTAATTCTCTGTCAAATAATATTATAAACAGATCCTCAGTCATTTGATATGGAGGCCATTCCATGTGTAACTGGGCTTCAGATGAGTTAAATACTGACAATGGCTGTGGACCCCATGCTGCTCTGTCCCTGTCCCAAAGATGAGTCATCCTGATTAGGTTTCATTACTTTGCTGCTCTAGACAATAGAGGCTCCATTGATTTTTATCATCAGCAGTGATCATCAGGAAAGAGAATGGGGCAGGAGAACAAATCAGCAGAATTTGAGCAGAAGGCATTGTGTAGCTGCCTTGAAATGTGTGTTGAGTTTGTGAGATCCTCTCAGGCAACATCTACATTAATCCAGATACTTTTCAAAATGGCGCTTTTGCTTCAAAACGCTCTTTGTCCACACTAGCATCTGAAAATGCTTAAATCCTCTTCCACACATGCGTGAAATGTAATAAAAGCTCACTGAGATGACACAGAGACCAAACATAAAGTTCTCATGCTGTTCATCTGGCACAATCTCTTTATTAGAAAAATATTTCACCACTTACTGGTACGTTCAGGTTCCAGTACTGACACTGATGACTATTAAATGAATTCTTTTTCTCAATTTTAGCCATTAGCCATTCAAAATTACTGTACAAGTGAAAGCTATCAATTTTAAAATTTCATAGGCTTTAAACAATATATCTACTTTTAATTTAAGTGAACGTAAGGCACATAAACCCATTGTAATATGACATTTAGCCATGCCTTTAACACATGGCTTTTTACATGAAAGTTTTTTTCAGTTGGGCAGGTTCAGATTTTTACCTGACCTGCTAAAATGTCTACGTAAAAGTTTGTAAACAGTGCTTTTCGGGTAGGTCTAACAGGTAAATATGCAGAAATTTCTGTATCTGTGCAAGTTGATACACTCCACAGCCTTCGCTGCATAAATTATAAATTGAATATAGATGAATCCACATTAAATCTACAAAAAGAATTCAGTCAAGAGCAGGGAGTTATTTTCTCTTTTTCTTTTGTTCTTTGATTAACATCAACAACAGACGACAGACAGCAGCAGGTTTATTAGGCTACTGTCACTTTAAGACACACATGACATGGATCTGACGCATCCTATTTTATCTCAAATCTTTGTTCATTAAGTATTTTTTTTAACTCTGCTAATTAAATTAACTAATTTAAGACTGCTTATGATTATGCTCTCCAATGACAGGAATTTCAACATAATGTTGTGTTTTGTGTCCAGTCAATTGCAAAAGAGAACTCACGCATTGTGAAGCAGCTCTCTGTAAACAAACACTCAAAACACGTGCACAGAAAACTGCTTTACATGCTTTTTTGCATCTTATCATGCTTGAATGGTTTAATAGCGCTTGAATTAATAATCACGTCATCATGAAATGTAACTCTATGTGAAATTAAAAGAACTTTTCTATTTGAATATATTTTAAAATGCAATTTAAATCACCACATTATTATCTTTTCTGATGGATCAAGTGACACTGAAGACTGAAGTAATGACGCTGAAAATTCAGCTTTACCATCACTGGAATAAATTACATTTTGAAAGGAAGTAAAAACACGATGATTTGCAATGGACCATCTTTAAAGGTGAGCAAAACAATGGTCTCAGGGTAGAAAGAGTAGAGCACTTGTTGCAGCATGGGAAAATGTAGAAATGAATGCTACTGTAACCATTGTGGTTGGTGTCCACCTGAGATGCCTTTTGCCACCGTTCCTTTTTGAGTGATGTGCAACTTGCATTGACAGGGGAATATCCGATCTGTCCGCCTACATGGTAGACGCAAATGCACATGTCTGATTCATATCAGATTTGTTTCCACATATGAATGAGGCCTAAAACTGATCTGAGAATATTAGAATCCATGTGCTTTTTTCCTGCTGACACGTTTGTGGGTCGTAATGCGGCCAAAGAGCATCCGCTGGTGAGGCCTGAAGGCTAAATCAGCCCTTTGAGAAACCGCACGGCTGTTCTATACTGTCTCTCTCCGCCATGTAAAATGTGTGCATGTGTGTGGATGTTTCATCGTCAGTAACCATCTCATGCAGAGAGATTAGATTTGTCCTTATATTTTTGCAACCAGAATTTCTGAACTGCTTTAGTATTATATAATTTATTTCCGAGTAGGAGTGGGGCAGATAAAAGAATCAAATTTGTTAATACTATAGACATGTATGATATAGTATTGATGGTATATTTTGGCCACACTTTAGTTTAGAGTCCAATTCTCACTATTAACTAACTATTAATTATGACTTTTGCTTCACTAAACTCCTAAGTTTGTAAGGTAGTTGTTAAGTTTAGGTATTGGGTGTAGGATTAAGGGATCTAGAATATGATTATGCAGAATAAGGCAATAATATGTGCTTTAAAAGTAGCCAGTATCCTAGTAATATGTATGCTAATAAGAAACTAGTCAATAGTGAGAATTGGACCTTAAACTAATGTGTTACCAATCTTTTCTCACAGTTTGGTTATATCATATTTAAATTATAGTACCTGTTACTGATCCTGCTCCCTTAATCATGACCTTTATTTATGTCCCTTTTAACCCTCCGTATTTAAAATATTGATTACAAGCATAATGACAGATGTCCAATATGGTAACTGTAGATTTTCAATTCGCTGTTGTTGTTGTTGTAAAGATGTTTAGAGATAATAATTATCTTCTTTTTTTTTTTTTTTTTTTTTTTTTTTTTTTTTTTTTTAATTGCCTGTTCTATCTCTATGTGGGTGGTGGAGGAAAAGAGCAATCTGGATCCGCATGGACCAAACCCATCACAAACATAGCTGCTGCCGAGTTCAAATCCAGATGAAGGGAACTCCCATGTGTAAACTCAAGATTAAAGATAGAGGTTAATGTAAGAAACCCACGGAAACTCCTTTAAAAGCCACTTTCTTGGAGAAAGTCATGAGGGAGAGAGAGAACAGTACTGAGAAAGAAAACTCTAGGAGAAAGTTTTTGGGGGTTTTTTGTTTTTGTTTTCAAACCAGTTCCTGGGATGGGGAAAAAATTAACATCATGCAAATTGGACTTGATTCCATGTTATTCCTGCAGACTATGTCCTAACACTGCAAGCAGGTGACCCAGAATTTTTTATGTGATATTATAATTAAAGCTATTAGAAAGGTTGGTTATATAAAATATGTGTGAAATGAAAACTCACCTTTTATTTATTAGATGCAAATCTTATTGATCATATTGTAAATGATTCATCCAAATTATTTAGTCCACTTAAACCCCATACATTTCTTACAGTTGATTGCAAGCTCGCATTCAGATCTGCCAGAATCCAATCAACAAACAATGGGAAGTCCCTTACCTACGTTTTTTTTTTTTTTTTTTTGATAATCCGTTTAACTTTCTGTATGTCATAATACAGAAATAAAGATCTGTTGCTACTTCCGTTACATCGCAACTTTAAGGTCTCGGCCTTTTCTCATGTCCAATGTGTCATTTTTGCATTTTATATTGAACATTATTTAATAAAACAAATATTTTACACAATCTTTTCTTGAAAATGACCATAACGGCCAAAATCATTTCCCAAAGTAACAATTCTACACTTGTTCTAGTATCAAAAACCCATGGCAGGAATATACAAAATCGACCGTGGCTTACAAAGTGAAAAGATTTACTAAATTATGCTGGGGTTTTTTACTTGTTGGTGTTGCATTGAGGCCGAAGCAGCTGATCTTTTTAATGTTCAGTGTGTGTGAGCTTCCCTGTGCTGTGACTCTTTCTCCATCTGCTTCTGTCTCATGATGCTCCATCTGCTTCTCAACAAAGAATCTTTATTCACTGCCAGTACAGAATCAGTTCAATGTGAAGATTGTCTTTAATAAACAGGATTTCCATGTAGTAGAGCTGACGCAGGGAATGCTAAATTGTGCCTGGCTGAAGACGAAGCCTGTGGTCTAGAGGATCAAGTAATCCAAGTGTGGTTTTAATAGATGAGTGTTAAGGAAGCTACATTGAAACTGTAGCTTGCCAAGCTATAAGCGACTCATAATGTGAACTAATTACTAGTCATGCCACACTGTTACAAATGCAGTTAGCTACACTGCAAAATGCTTACAAAAAGAAGCTAGTTACACTGAAGCTATAGATACAAGAAACAGTGTAGTAAACAAAATTCTACATTGTTACTAAAAATGGCTTTGTACTGAAAAGGCTGCGCTGTTTTTAAAAATGCTGAGCTTCGTTACAAATTGCTAACATTAAAAAATTTTGAGTTTTTATCACAATGTTAGTTGCTCTGTAACACTGCATCGTACTAGTTTCTGTCAGATATCACCTGCTACAGTTTTATTGCCAATCTTACAATTGATTGGCATCAGCCTTCATTGTGCTCAGACACTTGGACAAAGCCACTTGGTTGGTTGTTTCGCTGGCAGTCAGCTCAAGGACTTGGCACGTCACATATACTGGCACGAGAGCTGTACTTCCCTCTTACACAGAGTGCCCAGACCTCCACCAGAAATGGTGTGATTTAATATAATTGCTCCAGAGCACTTCAACCTCATTTTTACCACTTGTAATTTAAGGAGTTATATGATAATTTGCAGTAATGTATGAAATTATGTTTTAATTCAAATATTGGACCTTTAGACATAACATAGCCGGTACTATATCTTGTATTTTAGCACAACCTTCTGGAAATGTTTTTCTCTGATATGTTCTCTGGTCTCTCTTGTCATACTTCACTTTATGAGCTCTTAGGAGTATTGTTGCTGAACTGCACTACTGCATTGTTGTAACTGTTGAGGAATATTCGATGCTTTTGACTTTGGGCACCATGTAGGGGCCATTGCAGCTTATTTCTGCACATATTTTTGAGACAGTTGCTATTTCTTGGCAGAAATGAAGGCATTTCCACTATCCATCGAACTACACACATAGGATACCGTGAAAGCTTCTTAAGTAGAGAGGATGCTACACAAAGATAATGCTGAATTAAAGGTAACAGCTAATTTCTCTGGAAGACTATATTTAATGCCACCTGGCTTCATTTAACATTGATGAAATTTTCAAAGATAAAAGTTGCAGTGAGATAATCATAATCCTCTTCTGTCCCCAGAGTGCAGAAACAAATCTTCACAGCCATTCCCAGAGTGGGCTATTTTACATGTGCAGGTGCAGTGATGTTTACCGTTCGTTTAGTAAACACTCAATTATTCTGCATGACTGTTGGTGTATTTCCATAACAATGGAAAAAACAGCCTCCACCATCCTTTTTAACCAAATGAGTTGGCCAGGTTTAAGTGTTTGTTAGTCATAACATGTTGAAGCAACGTGACTGGGCACTGTGCTTCACTGTAAGTGAAGGAAGACAGCAAAAACGTTATTGTTAGACCATCTCAGTTAAAGCTTTTCATAAAGCAGCCAAAACAAAATGGGGTTTTGTAGAAGCCTTGTGTTTTAGTTATGACATGATTGAACGCATGAGTGACATTGGCTGAAGATAACATTCAATTTGCTGAATCACTGGCATGTTAAGCAATGTCACTTCATTTCAGCCAGGGGAAACGAGCTAAAATCTTTAGCTCGTGAAATGCCAATAAATACATGCAACTGATCACATTAGAGTTTGTCCCTACATATAAACTCTTTCCCTCATAGTGTTTTAATTTGGCAACTTCTGCATTTTAAAAAGACTGCTCCAATTTTCACATGCAGCCTTATAACGTAACATAACATAATTCATAATTATGCTTGTAAGACTGCGGGGAAAATTTGAACAATCTTTTGAAAATTTGCGGGAAAAAGTTTCCACAAAAATATTAAGCACCGTTTTCGCTATTGATCACTAATTAGTCTTAATCACTAATTATGCATGTTACAATGATTTCTGAAGGATCATGTGATACTGGAGTAATAATGCTGAAAATTCAGCTTTGCAATCAAATTAATAAGTTACATTTTAAAATATATTAAAACACAAAACGGTTATTTTAAACTGTAAAATAATTTACTGCATTTTTATCAAATACAGTAAATGCAGATTTGGTGAGCATAAGAGACTTTCAAATGTTATAAAACATATGATATCCAGGTGTTACTAAGTAGTACTAAGAACTATAAATCACAAGGCCATTAACATAATCTCGATTGTAGCATTTGAGAAAATAGTTATGCCAAATTTAACATGTATTACATGTTGTATTGTTGTTTTGATAAATATTTTTATTTGGAAAAGATTTATAACTTTTTCATTAACCGTTAATTTACTTGCATTCATGAAGAACTGAATGCAGTCCCATCAATCATATATGTATGTTTACATTGTGGAAAATGCATAATGCATGTTATGACAGTGAGTCTAGAGGCAGACTTGGCAACCTCATCTACTCCATGTTCAACTGCTAAATGGGGAGAGCCTTTGGGTAATAGTTTCCTCTGTGCTGGCCAGACATGGGTTGCTATAAGCTCCTAGTAATATTAGCCAACAAAATATTTGCCTTCCAGTACAGTCTTTGTTCTTTCAGGAGTATTGTCGTTGAAGTATAATCAAAAGGTGTTTTTGTTTAGAACAGAATCAATTCCAATAGCAAATGGAACACAAAAATGTGTGCTTTAGTGGGCAACATTTTCTGGATATCCTAATACAGAATAAATGAAACATTATTACATAATTTTTCTTTTTCTTTTTAGACTCACATTTTAGTCATAGAGAATATCATTTAATAATGTAACTTACCTTCTGCTGAAAGTCACAAACTGAGCAAAATTTCTCTGAAGAGGTTATTGCCGTTTTATTTATGTGTTCAGTGTTTTTTTCGGGAACCTCAAGATTAGATCTGGCGATAAATTTAGCCGTCTTCAGATTTGTTAATGAATTTTCTCAGATTAAGATCAGCACTAACCCCGTGATTTAGGGGATCATGTTGGGGTCATTGTAGCGGATCATTACAGAAAGAGTTTTAAGATAATTGCATGTGCTCTCTGATCTCTTCTTACAGTGTGATGGCTCGACTCTCTCTAGATGAAACGATTGTCAAGCATTAATCCCTGTCTAAGTAAATCTGCCATGTTACCTCTGCCAGTGATATATTAGAATTAAAAACCCGACAGATTTATCTTAGTTTCTCTGGTTTTTTCCTCTTTATCCCCTGCTGAATACTAGTAGGAACTGGACTCTGGCTCCCTTAATGTTCTTTCTCTGAAGTTGCTGATGTTTATGAGTTATGTTTATGATGGCAATGCCTTTGTTTGTGATAGGTGCTGCGATAATACAGCCATTTGGAGGCTGATGTAGGCATTTTCATGAAACTTGATAGTTTTCTGCCCTTGACTCTTTGATGATAACAGTGGTTTCACTGTGCTGTAATAGGTAATGCCATTCAAATTCATTTCATGGTGTCGGTTATTTATCATAATTTTCATATTTCATGGTGTCATTTATTGTGTTTTTTTCTGTTGAATGCAAAAGAAGTTATTGATAACATTTTCAATCTGTTCGTCACATAAAGCTATCATATGACTTCAGAAGACTGTTACTTTTATGATACTTTTGTGTCTTTTTTTAAGCTTGACGGTTGAGCCCTGCACAGGACTGTTATCTTAATCCCGCCCACTCAAACATTCTGTCACCGCTTGTCGAGATTGTGAAAAATTTACACAAACGTTAGGGCCATAGGCGGAGGGTGAACAAACTCTAGGCAAAGGCTAAAGAGATGCGCATCCTCTTTTTAAAAACACACTTAAATAGAAAGTCATGAAATAGTTTCAAGTTACATGTCACCGAACGACAACCTACTCATCCCAACACAAACACTTCAGATAAATTGTTTACTAAAGCGGCTACGTTGACAAACCACTGTAACTTGAACATAAAAGTAATGCAATTTGAATAATAAATAGCCATTGCCTTTAGCTAATGTCTACTCTTTGTTTGTAATAAGTTAACTTATAACGAGAGGATTTCCAAGATGACAGAATTTTCATATTGAAGGGTTTTCCCTTCACCCGATCTGTGTCACAACTCAATCGTGCTTTTAGTATTGTCTCTGTGGTTCCCCAAAACGCTTCTGTCTTCTAAAATAATCTTCTGTCTCATCGTTTACTCTGTTTTAGCGATGAGCACAGGCCGTTCCTCTCCTGACCCAGTTTCCCCTGTGGTGGACATTTTTCCTCCGAGGGGGTTGGGATTTCAAGCAGAGTGTGTCTTTTGAGTATGTGCAGTCATTTAGCTGCTTCTGTGTGGATGAGTGGATGAGTGTGTGTGCTGGTCTTTTGACCACATGGTGTACAGTGAAGCCACCTGGACCCAAGGAAGAGAGTAGAATATTTGGTCCACATTTGTGCTCAACTAGTGGACATTTTTGGTAAAATTGGTAAAATAGACGAT
Source organism: Opsariichthys bidens (assembly GCA_037194245.1). Classification (NCBI taxonomy): domain Eukaryota; kingdom Metazoa; phylum Chordata; class Actinopteri; order Cypriniformes; family Xenocyprididae; genus Opsariichthys; species Opsariichthys bidens. Next base: position 14,915,970 of record CM074298.1, read on the forward strand.
AAGGGCCCTGGACTCTCTGTTAATGTGCACTGTCGAAGAATGTACAGGGCACAGTTTCTCTGCAGTACAGTTTCAAGTACATGTATTGGTGCTTTAAATTAGTATCTCACCTTCTATCTGCAGTTTTTTGTGGTAAATTGTTAATACTGTTATTAAAACTATTGCACAATATTTTTGCCTTGCATCCTTCTCTTCTTTTGAGGCAAAGATTACAGAGTTCACTTCATACTGAAGTATGGACGAACTAATAAACACTTATTTTGCTAGTCAATGATTTCCATCTAGTAATTTCCTCAGTTTTGTGCACTTTGTGTGACACTTCATATGTACATTGTAATCTGGACATGAGTTCTTTGTGATGGAAGTATTTTCATGTCTTTAGCGTTCTGTTGAGTAACAACCCTGGAGAACTCTTAAAAACATTTCTTGACTATAATAGCAGAAATAAGAACACTATTATCTTGCTGAAACATGAGTTGCACTCATGTCACAGATGAATACCAGCTCTTGTGGCACCTAAAGTCTCGCCAACATTTTCTCTGACAGTTAAGCTTTGTTGCTTTTAACCACTACTGTTTTTTTTTCCCCTGTAGTCTTTAAAGCCCTAAATACCATGTATCTTTATTTTCACATCGTCGTCCCTTTTCCTGTTTGCTTAAGTGGTGTCCCTGGATGGTTGTTGCTGTCATTTTCTCTGGCCTTCACTCCATGAGTTAGCTCCTGGTAATCGCGTTACCACTTCCGTCATCATGCTTACATACGGAAGCTGTTATTTTCAAAGCCATTAATTAGTGTTATGCTCTGTTTCGAAATCCCTGTTGTCAAAAAATGGACTCAAGCCATCTCATGGGGTTAGCTTATATGGAATGTGTAAACCACGCTGGGGTTTGTGTGCTCACAGAAACCATAATCTGCTTTAGCAGTTAGCTCAAATGTATCAGGAATTGTGCTAATATACTGTAGTTGCTTCTGTGTTTTCCAGTATGTGGATTTAGGTGAAAATGTGATATACCAGAGTTCAGATTTAAAGCTTGAAAAAGCTTGACCCTTGAGAACTAAAGATGACACAGCAGTGGTTTTTAAAAGCTACTCTTTTGACTTTGCTAAAAAGAGTAGCATGTTTTGGACAGTACTATCGTATAATAAAACGATAACCATTTAGTGACATGAGATTTCTATTAATACAATAAGGAGAGTAAGTTGGAATGAGCCACCACAGTCATTTAAAAATATACAAAATAATTCAAAGTGAAAATTACGTGGTATTCTGGGGTTACTAGAAACACATATACCATAGTAAATAAACAATACTGACATGAACTGTTAATGAAACATGAACACTGATCCTGATGTGCAGAATTAACATTGTACCACATGCAAATCCTTCTCAGCTAACACACGAAGTTCACACTACATAATTTATTGGTATGTTTTGGTAATTTCATGATTTACTTACTGACAATGTAACTACGACGTTGCGTGCTAGTAATTTGTTTTGCTCTTTATATACAGTAGTGAAGTGATATACAGTGTGCACCCCCGCATTTGAGAGGGTTTTTATTTTGGAAATTACAAAAAAATAAAATAATGACACTGACTTGTCAGTGACTAACACTGACTAATCAGCACAACGCATTTTTCTCAGACATTCTTTGCTTAAGTCTACACCTTTCACTCATGTATTTCAAAATAAAAGTCTAAATTCCGAAAAAAGTTATTTCTTTGACTGCACATATTCTGTTTTCATCATATTTAGGCCCTTTATTGAGCCTGGAAATGTTTATTTTGAATTTTATCTTGAATGAACTGCCTTCCAGCACCATGAATCAGAACAAAACAGTTATTTTCTTCCTAAAATAGTGTAAAAGAACCTAACCACTAATTACATAAAATCTTAATTACTTCAAACCCATTTCAAGAGCTCATCGAATATAAAAATGTTATTAATCTATCCACCCTGAAAGGCAGAAATGCTTGATTGCTTCTGAAGCATTATAAAGACCTACATAACGTACTCTACCAGAAGATCCTTGTTAGGTAATTGTCCTCTTAATGCAATCATATTGCTAAATATAAAAATCTAAGCCTGATTCATTTCAAAACTGTTCTACCAGGGACAAATGTTTCGAAAGCGAGTCGACATTTGCCAAAAATGCTAAGTTGGGCAAAGATATAAGACATTTTTAAAGACATTTTTTTTTAACACAAATATAAACAAAACACAAATATAATTAAATGCTCTCTAACATTCAGACGTCCATTTTTAGGTCTTGCCTTAACCTGTTTAATTCCCTTTACAGAACGGATCTGTGAATGTAGCTGTCAGTTTGTTTTCACATCAATTTCCAACACTTAACCTCTGGTGATTTGTGTTTAATATCTATTATATTTTGTATGTTTAATTACATGCTCAGACAGCACAACCCTGCCAAGCTTTTGAGGCGTCACTTTACGATGATGCAAGTTCAAGTGCACAAAGTAGAACGGCTGGTTTCCTTTTCGTTTCAGTTTGTGTCTTTTTCCTTATTGTTTGCTTTTTGTTGCACACTTCACTGAATGAGGAGAGAATCTGTTCCTCAGAGCCATCGGAGAAATTCCCAGAAATTTCCTTTCCATGTCTGTTTTCGGTTTCCTTACATGTTCCTCTGTTCTTGATACTTTTCTTCAAAGTAACTGTTGCTTTTATCTGATTAAAAATCAAGAACAGAGGAAAGGAAACCGAAAACATGGACATGGAAAAGGAATGTCTAGGAAATTCTGTGATGGCTCTGAGAAATAGATTCTCTTCTCGCTCTCAGCCAGACATCAGTGTTTGAGCCTGTGGATGTGTTTGGAAATATTTAGTAAAGATCAATAATGTCATCCGCCATGTTGGAGCTCCCTGTCACTGCAGAGGCTCAACTGGATCGAAGCCTGACTCAGAGTCCTGCAGGCCCAATAGCTGTGAGGCAGACATGCTCCTGCTGCACAATCATGTCCTCATGACTTTATGGGTATTTACTCTTGGGTTAAAGAATGTTTTGGCTGTATAAATTTTAGGAAGACTGTGATTCATTTTACTGCAGAGAATATTTATCAGTGTGCATTTATCATTGTTTTTATATCAGTTGTTGTATTGACATTTACACACAGTCTTGGCTACAAAAACAGCTCTGAACCCACCATCAATTGTATGAAACACAAAGCATCATCAAAAATGAAAAGACTAACATACACAATAGAAACTTAATGCTGTGGCATACAGAAATTGTAATACCATTAGCAAAAATTATTTATAATAATTAAAAAAATGAGTATGAGACTGCAACATTTAAATCGCATGTGATATATGATCCTATATGAACGCTGATATGAACGCGAGAACTTCATTCTGACACAAATAATAAAAAGACTCTGACACAGTTCAATCTCAAAACCTGTTTCAATTTTAATGCATGATATAGTTGTACCTTTCTTTATCATGATTTTTTGGGATGAACAAGTGAACACGCTGTCATGCGTTAATGTCATTTTAATTTTTTAGGACAGATTTCATAAAAAAATTCAAATTTTATGTCAATAGCTGTGTTTCCATTGAAAGTTGTGAATTTAACTTATGCTCAATCACATAAAACATTTACAAATAAACCATTTCCATCGCATGTGTTCGAGAGAACAAAGTCATCACTTCCTGGGAAATTGGCACAAAATATCTGTAATGATTGCTGCAATCAGGGAAGCCACAGTTGCTATGTTTTTCCTACATCAGATGAAACACAATAAACGCTGTCATGTTATCTTGCGTTTGATTTTCCTGATGTTTGGGAATGCAATCATGTGAGATTCGTCTGGGAGGTTATTATACCAAATCATTTTGATGACAGACTTTGGCTCAGGCATTTCAGAAGGATCAAATCAACATTTGAGCTGCTGTGCAAAGAAATTGGTCCACTGGTTAGTCAAGTGATCCACTGTTGAGACGGTCACATGAGTTTTTTGTTGCGCATCTACAGATTTATTCTGTAAACGTGTTTCCGTTGTAGTTTATGTTCATGTCTTCTTATCGGATAAAAAAAATGTATCCTCAATTGAGCGCAAAAGTTTTTTATGCACATTTTTAAAATGTATGTGCATCTCGTCGTTTTCATCCAGAGTTTTGTTTTGCGATATTCCATAAAAATTGGTGGATGCAAACAGCTTATGTGAAACTGAATTTGCTAAATGGTAATGCTCTCTCTCTTTGATATTGGTGATGCTGAAATCAATTTTGAATCAGCAGTTGGCAGTGCGATTCAATAATGGATTCTGTTCATTGTTTGATCTGAAATGTCATAGGACTTGGGACATAAGCCGTTTGAACGTTCTCTTTTTTACAAACTTCCACACGCCTACATTCACACACTGCGCACAGATACACACACCTACAGTCACATCACATTTGTAAATTCATCCGATGCCATGTGTCTGTTTATCTGAGGCTGTAGTGTTTTTTTGTGACTTTTTTAACAGATCTCTCTGCTCTCCACAGGATTGAAAAAACGCACCAGGAAGGCCTTCGGGATACGGAAGAAAGAAAAGGACACTGACTCTACGTAAGTTTGTCTAATTTGTATACCAGTATTAACCTTATAAAGCCACAAAATTTCTAAGGCCTCTAAATTATCAATATGATCAAAACTTTGCTGAAATACCTGTGGTACACAATCGTCTATTTGATAGTTTATACTTTTTTATAGTCTTTTTGATTTAACGATTTTTATAAAGTAAACATAAGAATGACTTTATTGTTAGTAAACACTTTTTTGACTGAAGCAACGTAGGTTGACTTGATTATCCATACATCATTTTTTACAAGATATCTTAATTTTTGGCCATATACATTTCAGCAACTGCACTAATTTACTCAGTCTGGGCCTTTGAATAAAATTGAGGTGTCTCCCCCCCAACCCCCCTCCACAAGTATGAACTTTATATTATATATATGAAGTACCAATATCATACTATAGAGTCATAAAAGCCTGGTTTATTTTTAATTGTTTTCTTCAGGCTCAATAAATTCTTCTATTAAAACGATTTTTCTGACTATATCAGGCTTTACAGGGTTAATTAACTTATAGTAATAGTTGTGCTTCCAAAGGCAAGTTGATGGAGTTCTCTCACAAACTCATGAAAAATGTGCTGCTTGGATGTTTTGAATCCCTGTCCCCTGTGTGTGAAAAGGCTGTAGATGAATAGATGATGTCTGTTTTGAGAGTGTCTGTTTGAGGCCCAACACAGGTGTTTCTGTGTCTCGTAGCGAAGCCTGTCTAATTGCTTCTGTGCTTGAGTTGAAAAAAGAGAGGCTTGCATGTTAAGTGGGCATTAAAGACCTCTTTGTCTCTCTCTTTGTCTCTTTCTTTTGTGTTCTCTGTTTTTAGGGGGTCACCAGACAGAGATGGTGGAGTAAGTACCTCTTAACTTGCTGCATCATTTCAAGAGCCACATTTACTATTATTTGTATTTTGGAATTTGAATCAATGTTTGTTTTAATTAGGGCTGCTAAAGTTCACGCATTAACATACACAATTAATTAAATATGTTTATTCAACATGTGTGTTCAATTCATTTGGTTCTTTGTGAATCCTGAGAACTGAGTGATTTAAATATGAGCTAATTAAAGCAGAAACTCAATCACACATGTGCAGAAGAGCCTGGAAGGCCACCCGTTTATCAGTAAACGATGACAAAAGACCTTTTTATGGGTAATTTAACTATAAAATAAGGCTTGATGGGATTGAACAACAGTAAAAGTATTTGCATTCTTTGTATAGTAAAATTTAGTTAACATTGAAGATCAACAAGGGAAATATTTATCCACAAATGAAGCACAATGGTTCATAAAAATGTTAATGATAAACCGTTATCATTGTGTTATTCGATATTTGAATAGATTGATTTGATGATCAGATATGCATCAGATAATCAGTGTTAATGTAAGTGAGTTCACAAAAAAAATATGTGAAGCCCTATTTGAATTCAAGATGAATTGAAATGGTGGGAAATAATTCAAATGTCTTTATTTTGTTCATGATGGATCACCGTGACACAGGAACCCCAAGAGACTGAATTGGTACTGAATATAGAGAGAGAATAGTCATTTAGCTAGAAGTGATTACTCGCTATAAGCACCTGTATTTTCCCCCCAGTGGCACCCCTGAATAGGCCAAACCAATCTAATGTAAATATCATTGAATCTTAGTGATGTTGCTAAAGTTGTGTTTTGATTTGCTCAGCCACAGAAAAAGACCAATGGGGCTCCAAATGGCTTCTACGGGGAGATTGATTGGGAAAGATATGTGAGTTCATCTTTCAATAGCCTGATGATACTCCGTAAAGCATATGACAGCTCAAGCCTACTCTATTATTGGCTTTTTAAACTATTAAATTGTACTACTCCTTGTGTAATAAAATCTCACTCATTTCTTTTGCAGAACTCGCCTGAGGTAGATGAAGAAGGATATAGCATCAGGCCAGAGGAGGAAGAGGGAGATATCCTTTAATTGAGCCATAAATTGTTGTGGTTAAATTTTGAAGCATTCAATTTTGGCATTAAACAATAAAAATGTTATTTATTTATTTATTTATTTATTGAGAATTATATTATTTGTGAAGAAGAGCAAAGCTGTGAGCTATAAATGTACAATCTATTCAGTGCGTTTTTAATGTTATTACTTCTAGTTTTTACAACCGTTTTTTTGTTTGTTTGTTTTTTTCTGATTTTTCATTCTCAACAGATTCCCTGTGTAAGGTCTATAAAATTCATCCAGTGTTGTAATCATGGCAATTTACAACTGATCCCTTAACAGCCCTCCACCAGCCCCCAAAGAGAAGACTCACTTTTTCTCCTCCAGTGAGTCTGAAGAAGAGGAGGACCATCGCAAAAAGTTTAAGATCAAAATCAAACCCCTGCCAGCAGACGCTAACATTGCAGCTCCCTCGGTAGATGAATTAAAAGCCTCCATAGGCAACTTAGCTCTGTCTCCCTCGCCTCTGGTGAGTTCAGCCAATGTTATCCATTCATCCCAAGCTTATAAATGTCATTTCTTGTCACTTTTTCTTTCTTAAACTTAACATTTTGAGAAAGAGAGTATTTTGCCATGTGTTAATGGTTTTGTACTTTCTACAACGGGGCTGAAGGCACAACTTAAGGAAAATGTTCTTTTCACTACTTCCATCATGTATGAATGCAAAAAAAAAAAAAAAAAATGTGGGAAAATAAATAATTAATGTAGTTTAGGGGGCTCCATCATTATTATTGGCTAAATATCTTAGTTAATACTTGTTTAAAACAATAACTTCACTAAAGTTTGTGCTATTTTCCGTTTATTTTGATAAATAAAGGAAATTCATTTTTGTTTTATAAATGTACGGTCATTAAAATGTTCATTTTAAAACAAATATTAAAAACTGACGATTCTGAAAGCTTTGAAGGAGAGTCCATGAGAATGTAATATAGCTTTACAGTAGTAACAATAAATATGTTTATTATAAATGATTAATATCATATTTTTAAATATAGTATGGTTACTGTAAATTATCTACTATATAAACTATATTGTCACTATAAATATGTTTATCTCTAAGGTGGACATCCGACTTAATAAATGATATTAAACATCTGAATTTAACCATGTCATGCCATGGTTTATTATTGTGTTACATACTAGATTACATACTTTTACATATTCTTCAGGTATTAATAAAATTGTTGATTACCTTGAACAAATTGAAAATCATTCACAAGAACTTTGTCTCAAAATAAATTCAATGATTTTAGCAATTTTCATTTGCTACTTGAATCTATAACATTTAAAAAAAAAAAAAAAAGAATGAATAAAAAGAAATAAATATAAGATCAGTTTAGCACAGATTCAACTTTGCCCTGCTGCCCACGATTGCATCAAGGATCATACACATTTCCAAAAGCATCTTGAAAAGTGGTTTTATGCCATCCTAGTGGTTTAGAGGTGAATAAAAACAAATGTGCCTTAAGTCATGTTGTACCCTGTATTATGTTGATAAATGTAGTATTCCATGGAACTTTCTTAATCTGTGTTTTTTTGGTTGTTGTTGTTATTATTATTATTGTTATTATTGGCTGTCATATTGATATAATGTGAGAAAGGTCAAGATCACACCTGCTTCTTTCATCTGGTTCATGCTGACAGAAACTCTCAGTGCATGAAGAAGTTTGAGAGACACTTAGTGTTTCTGTCAGTAAGGAGAGGAAACAGCTTGTTGCACTAATGCAGATTTTATGTACTATTTAAGGAGGCTCATAAAATGAAGGAAGTGCTTTAGGTTCTTTATTAACCTTGTCAACTCAATTTTATAGTCACATGATCACAAAAGCCATAAGCCAAACATGGCTAACAGTAGAAATGTCTTTTTTCTTTCTTTTTTTGTGGAGCTTTGCGTATATAGATGTGTGGTTAATATAAGTCTATCACACTGTGGAGGCTGGTTCTGGAGAGAGCGTCTGAACTGCTCTCGCTGCTCTCTCCAGAACCAGCCTCCACAGTGTGATAGCCTTATATTAACCACACATCTATATATGCAAAAAGTTCAGTTCAGATGGAGCTGCCTGCCATTTTAATAGTCCAAAAACGCCTACCTGCCATTTCACTATAAACATTTAACATTTTTGAGTTTCAGCCATACTGTTAGTTAAAGCTGTTAAATAAATTTTTAGGTGTACCTTAAACATGTGCAAGAACTCATTCTCCACTGGCTCAAAACAGACTCCTCTTGGAAGACAGTTTTAAAGTAGTATAAAACATATACGTTCCAAATAAATGCTGTTCTTTTTGAACTTTCTATTCATCAAGAAATCCAGAAAAAAAACATTTGTCACGGTTTCCACAAAAATATTAAGCAGCACAGAATTTTCAACATTGATAATAATAATAATAATACATGTTTCACTAATTGGCATATTAGAACAATTCCTGAAGGGTGAAAATTCAACTTTGCTGTCTCAGGAAATAAATGACTTTTATCTAAATTGTTATTTTAAATTGCAATATTAGAATACCATACAGACGACTAGCTTTTGCTGATTACATTTTCCAAAGCATCCATCAGATTTTATTAAATAATTTTATATCATTAACTCACAAGCGAGAATATGCCGAGAACATCTGTTTCATATGGTATAAGCGATTAAAGAAGATTCCACAAAGATTTTCTCCAAACGGAAGTATTGACTTTTAAAAACTTTTCTTGCTGGTGAAGCCATCTAAAGATCGTCTGACAGAGGTCATTGAGATGAGATATGATGTAGATGAGTCTTATCTGACTCACCGAGCGAGCGTGTTGTTATCTGGAGTCAGAGTGAGTCTGAGTTTCAGACGGAGTCTCTCAGAGTGTCACTCTGTTCTCTTTCAATAATTCAGCTTGGAAACTGGGCACAATGACTTCGGCTGCATAGTGCGGCAGCCCTACTGACAGAGCGCAGGCATCACGGCCAGAACGTGTCACACGAAGAACTTGCTCGCTAAATTATTCACACACAGAGATATATGTAACTCTGTCAGTGAGCTTTCAATACTTTATTTGTGTCTTGTCAATTAGTCTTACTCGGTTCTACGTCTCAGGACCACCTACCGGGCCTTTTGTTGTTCTGCCTTGTTCCTGAAATTAATTGGCTCTCAGATTGGTCTTTAGCTGTCACGAAGTAATTATCTTTTCTGGGGTTTTCATTAGCTCTTATTCCCAAAGTTAAGTTTGAATCTGCTCGTCTATGAATTCCACTCTCAATGAAATCTAAACCACATTCAAATTTTAAGCAGGTTTCTGAATGTTTTTAAACAGGTAACATCCCCAGTCTGCTGTTGGTTGAACAAACGCTTATCCCATAATTCACACCCGTGGTTGAGTCAGTGTTGAACAGAATGCTCAAGCAAACAGAGCTTTGAAAGCACCGCAAAGATACAGTTAATACATGACTTTTATGATAAGCATCTAGGAGTCAGCAGGATTTTTAAATGTTTTTGAACGTGTGTTATCCCGACCAATGCTGCATTTATTTTATTTTATTTAAAATACAGTAAAAACAGTAATATTGTGAAATATTACTACAATATTTTTTTTTAAAGTGAACTTTTAAATTACATTTTTAAAATGTAATTTTTTCCTGTGATGCAAAGCTGAGTTTTCAGCATCATTACTCCAGTCTTCAGTGTCACATGATCCTTCAGAAATTATTCTGAAATGCTGATTTGATGCCCATGAAACATTTCTTATTATCATCAATGTTGAAGCCAGTTGTGCTGCTTTATATTTGTGGGGGGACCATGATACATTTTCCAGGATCCTTTGATGAATGCAAAGTTCAGAATTACAGTATTTTTTTAAATAAAAAATAAAAGTCTTTTGGAACAAATTTAAAAGTCTGCTGGGACTTTTGATAAATTGAATGCATCATTGATGAATAATAATTTATTTAAAAAACTATAATGACCCCAAACTTTTGAGCAGTAGTGTATATTCAGTCAATTTCAACAAAAATTCTTGATGTACATTTTGAAAATTATATTCGTGATATATACCAATATTTGGATAAAATATGAGTTACTAAACCATTCTAAAAAACCATCCTACAAATAGCTTACTTGTACTTTCTTTGGATTTAACCATTGAAAAAATTACACATGCTTCAAGCAGACTTATTAAGACCTCAGTGACTGAAATCTACTTTGTCCAGTATATTGGAACGCCTGGCATTCCTTACTCATGAATTAAACATCAGTCACATGCCCGTCGTCTGCCATGGCAACCTGTGCGTATGTGTGTAACCATGGTGATGGATTAGCCATGAATACTCAAGAGAAAAGTGTGAGCAAAGGTTGAACAACAGAAACCGTACAATAGTGATCGTGCTCTCTCTCACTTCATCAGACAGAGTGTTAATTTATACATCTTGTTGTATTCTCCACTATACTTCACCTGAGTAGTCAGGACAGAGATATCATATCCAGCCAGCCACCCAGAACATGGGGAGAGATAAATGTAAAGGTGGAGTTACAGTCGAGCAAAAACAGAGCACAAAGGCATGGGGCTTCTTAATATAGCTCACCTCTCGGCCAGGTGCTGGGTTCCAGCTGGTATTCATGTTTTATTGATAAGCTTTGCTTCTTTATTAAGCCTCTTGTATATGGGCAGTCATCCAACAAGAGTTAATAAAGATACACATGGCAAACACTGTGTGCTCAGAGCCTGTTTGATCATTCGACAGCCTTAATTCCAAGCTGTGTGACAGAATGTTGACATGTAGAAAGTTTTTTTTTTTTTAAAGAAATAGTTTACCCAAACTAACAAAAATGTAGCTATTTTTTCACCCTGAACTTATTACAAACCCCTATGACTGTTCTTTTGTGGAGTCCATGAGAAGAAACATTTTAGAATGTCCAGAGTGCTTTTTTTCGTTATGGAGATTGGAGTTGTGAAGCACCAAAAATTCGTACATGCATACAAGAATCCCATACGTCTTATGGTTTTATGAAGGTAGTAGTTTTGTATCAGGGGAAACACCAAAGTAGTGGCTGATCTAAAAAAAATTCATCCCTTTCTCATATTGTCAAGCGTCCTTCATTTATGTATAGCCATGATGCCTTATTATGCATCATGCCTATACACATTTATTGTTGTTGCATAAAATAAGAACAACAATAAAATTTGGGGAAATGCTTCAATGTAAAGTACTGCTCAAAAGTGTTCTAAAATAACAAACGGAAATTACTGTTATTTTCCAGTGCAAACATCCATGACAGCTTTTAATTTATCCATGTTGGCAAATAATCATGGCCACCCATGAATTGTAAAATAATTTTAGTATGGGTATTCAAAACCTGTGGGTCAACCATGTCGCATAGTAAAGCGATCATCAACAGAATCATTTTGGGTGGGGATTAATGTAAACACAGATATCCAGTATCAGTCATGTCTAAAGTGAATGTAAACAGGCAAGACAAAAAAAAAACGGATATGGTCAAAAGAACATATCTGTGCATTAAGACTTGCAGTGTAAACAACTTCTTTCAAAAACATTCAAAATCTTGTGGACCCCAAACTTTTGAATGGTAGTTTATACTATTATGTGTTCCATAGACATATGGAAATCAAATATGAGTTTGGAACCACTTGAGGAATTGATCAAATAATTAAAATTTTGGGTGAAATATTCCTTTAATGTGCTTATTAAATGGTTGATTGTTTTTAGTAGCGATGAGTAGAGTCATTCAGGTCACTCACTGAGATCTTGATCTGTTGCCACGTTTGAATGATCTCCTCATTAGGAGATCCTCATTCTGTCAACTACCTCAATATCTGTAGTTGACAGAAAAATTGACAGTGGATTTTCACAGTATTGCATCATACTGTAGTCTGTGTTTGTAGACATTTCTGCCTTGTCATTCCTCTCAAATTCATGTGTTACGTATTTGTGCATGCTTACCAGCACAGCACTATACTAATGTAGATAATGCTCTTTTCTTCTGTCTCTCTACCTGCCTGTCTTACTGTTTCTATCTGACTTTACTCTCATGCTGGCTGATATAGAGGAATAGTCCGGTAAGCTGTTTATACTTTGTCATCCTCTTTTAGAGTGGCATCTTCTTTTCTCTTTTGGCATGGTGAAGTTTGCATGCTTGGTGTTTAATATGCTGTTAAGAACTGATCTAGGGTCAGTTTGCATGCTTAAGGATGAACTGTTGGATACTGAAACAGGCAATAGACTGTAGAAATGTGTTGAGACTATTATACGCTGTTAATCCATCTCCAGGATACATAAAATAAACAAAGTTTGACGGGTCTGTGTAGTTTGTACTTTGTAGGTTCAGTATAGATGGACAGATAATGTCAATTTGCATCTGGTGTTTGTGCATGTTTCACTTCAACACTTTTCTACTGTTTATTATTTGAATCAGTGAGCCACCAGCCTTAGTCATCAGTCCAGCTCTTACACTAAAGCATTTGGTTGTTTGTGCTTGTTCATTCTTGGCTCTGATTGGTGGTGGCCATTGCCTACAGCCTGTAGAATTAGACTTTGTCACAGGTACATCATCCTAATCACTTAGAGCTCATGGGCCAAACTCGGACTGAACTCAGAACCCTTGTTCCTGGGCTTAATCCAACAATGAGGAAGGGAGAACAAGGAAAAAAATATATATATAATGATGTTAAATTGCATTGAGCAAGGAAAATGAACTGTCTTGTCCCTTCATTTCTATTCTAACTGTGAATTTGGTCCAGGAGTATTATGCATGACCACAAAATTTCCCACCGTATGGCGTATCTTTGAAATCTCTTTGTTGTGAGCAGTACATCATTTCTGTGCTTTTGCATCCTCTTAAGACTAAACAGTGCTGAGACAAGCAACACAGCACAGGTGCAACGTTGGCAATATGTGCGTAAATGCCATTTTTAAGAATTGCTGAGAGCTGAAAAATGTGACTTTTGAAGCAAGTGTTTCTAGATTATTTATCATGGTGATAAAATAAGAGCAGTTCAAAGATCATTTTTATTGTGATTTGTTTGTTACCCCTACAGTTGCTTGATAAAAATGACAGTTGTCTTAATTTACCCTCATGCTATACCTTTTCCAAAACAAAAGGCCATTCAAATTTTACCAGACTGTAAAAGTATCAAAAAAAGTGCTTGATATGCCCTAGATTCAATATCTTTTCAAGCTATATTATAGTTTTATGTAATTAACAGACCAAAATTGACTTGTCACTGCCTTCATTGGGTCTCAGAAAACTGATTAAAGAATCTATAATTGAAAAAGATCTCTAAAGGACATCATAAAGGTGAACATGTAGTCTTATTCACACCCTGGTTGCTTGTGATCGAAGTCTGTATTACTGATTTATCACTTTCTGACCAGGTGTCTCTTCTCTCTTCCTTTTTGCTGGTCACAGAGACGTAGCCCGGTAAGTGCCTTTTACTGTAATTTTTCTGTTTTCAAGTGCTCGAACCACTTTATGGTGAAACAGTCAAACAGAGGCAGAACTTTTGAAATTTGAAAATACCCATTTTATCATTTTAATGAACTTAACAAAATATTAGATGTTTAGAAGTGCTTTAGTACGTACATATGATGATATTTCCATATAAAGATGCAAAGGTCAGGAAAAGTAAAAAATATAATTTTTTGTTAACTACTACCCTTTACAGATGTCAAAAAAAAGCTAACATTTGCACTCTTATTCACTTTCTCTCCCTCATCTGGTCTTTTCTACCTAAATAAAAGGCATGTGAATATAAATAATGCTTACTTTTGTGTGCTGTAGATCTATGACACCAAACTGCTTACTTTGGAAATCAAGCAAATTCCTTTTTAATAATTTGTAGGCTGGGTGCCGTAGAGCCTTGCATTTAGCTTAAAGGAAAAACAAAAGCTGTGGTCTTCTGTTTGAAATTCACATCCACCATGGAGGACCTGATGTTATAACATTCATGACAGGGTTATTTGTTACTAATGTATCAGTGAGTCACAGATAAGATTGTTCAATCATAGGAATTTTCTGTCAGCTGTAGAATGCATTATGAAACAGCAATTTACAGGACATCAAGGAATTTGACTGAATTTGACTCACCATTCCCTTGATTAAATTTACCCACAATGCACTCTTTTCAGTTGATGAGCGATATGGTGTTCTATGAGCTTTTAGGCTTATGAATTTTTTGGCCTTCTGTCTGTTTCAGGGGCTGGCAAAAAGAAACCCCAGTAAGTACAGTTAATACGATTTATTCTTGGGTTTATGAGTTTGTTGTCTTTGTCTATTCAAATCTGGCAGTAAATAGTTATCTGGAATTGAACTGTCTTGTGAATATAGAATTGTGCTTGCATGTGTAGGAGTAGGTGTAGCTTATTTGTGTTCATATGAACATGATGTTATTTTCAGGTGAAGAAATTGCACGACCGAGACGTGCTGTTCCAACGCCTGCTCCAGCTCCTGCCCCAGTTCCTGCTCCAGCTTCTGCCCCATCCCCAACACCTGCATCTGCGCCTGTGCCCGCGCTCGCGCCCATTCCCGAGCCTGCTAGGTATCTATACACACACTTACACACTTTTTGTCTGTTATTTAGTTTATTATTGTTCACAAAATCTAGAACAAATATGACAACTAGAAATGAAAAAAAGTTTAAAAAAAGGAGTTTGCAGAAGACCAAAAAGTAAATTGAAAGTATAATTGTGCACAAACAAAAACTAAATAAAATTACAGAGAAAATAATTTTTCAGCCAAAGCTAGATGGTTGGATTGAATTAATCTCCCAATCCTGATTTCTAGTGGTATTCTGGAAAAAAAATCATGATAATTATAATAAAAAAAAAAAAAAAACGTTTCTATATACAGATAAAACTGCCCAATTAGCCAGAAATGGGATGTCTAAAACACAGGTTGCTTTTTGTACATGACATTTAGGTGTAGGTACATTTTACATTTAATAATAATACATTTTTGTGCTAAACATATCAATAATGGTGCATTTGTAATTACATTTCATTGTCTGCGAGTGTTGTAAATTTTATAAAAAGAACTTGAATGGTTGTTTTATTAGTATTATTTTAAGTATGGTGTAGTTTCTGATAAAATGCATTGTGTGTCATCATAGGTAGATTTGTGCTGAAACTACAATTTCTAGACCTGAAGCTAAATGAAAACAAAAAGTGTTTATTTAAATTGAAATATCTAGTTAAGTCATGAAACTCAGGAGGGCTCAGGCTAATAAATCCTTTACATGCAATCTGCAAGCAATAGCATCATTACTGCTTGGGACAAGCTGATTGGCCTAAATTTAGTAAAACCTAAATTTAAAACCAAAATACAAAACAGAATTTAAAAAAAGAATATATATATATGTATATGTGTGTGTGTGTGTGTATATATATGTGTGTGTCTATATATATATATATATATATATATATATGATGTATATATATATGTATATGTATAGAGAGAGAGAGAAAGAGAAAGAATATTTAAGTGAGTCTAAATGGATTATATAATAAAATCTGAGAGTTGCAGCCTGAATGTGACTAGTCTGCATCTGTGTGGATGAGTCATGCAAATCTGGCTTAATTCTCCTCCATTTCAGTAATAAGAAATCTCCAGTGCCAGAGGATGCAACAGCCTTATTCGGCCCTCCGCTGGAAACAGCCTTTGATGAGCAGAAGACCGCTGAAGGTACAGTATATCGCCATATCCTTAGTGCTGTTTGTGGATGCTGATCTGTCATGTACAAGGTCACTAAATTTTAACCATTCACAATCCAATAGAACCTGATCACAGCCCAGATTCTTTGTGTTCATTCACTTGATTAGAAATTCATTTTTCTTTGTTATGTACAGTATATGTCTTCAGGAGACTCACAGAGGGTATAAAGATGATGCTCATATTTCAGCTATAAGTATTCGAGGACTGTTTGTATGCTTGTATAATCACTGTGCTGGTTTTTAGCTTTGTGTAACGTGAACTATAGAACAAAACATTCATCAGTGCTTACTAGTAGTGTTGCCACCCACTCAATTGCATTTGCAGCAGTTGAGATTAAAACAATTAGATTTATAGTCCATTTATGACAGATATAATGATAGATAAGTGTTGCATGGTGATTCCTTCCTCTGTGAGTCACACAGCTGTTAATTCTGCTCCCCATCAACTTTTTATCATGTCCTCTTCCATAAATTAGCGGTGATAGAGGAACCTGAGGTTTGGGGTGCACCCCTGCCTGAGCAACACCTAGAATCCCCATTGGAAAGATCTTTTTCTACAGGAAGTAAGTCATTGCTTGTGTGGCATGATTGCCATCATCCTGGTTTCATAAACCCATAAGTTCCAAAACGGTGAACGGTCGTCTGAGTGGAAAAATCATGATTGCCTCCAGATTTTTATTTTAACTTCCCCTTTGGCAGTCTCCATTAACCTACTAATTTCTCAAGTCATTAGCTATGAAAACAATCAAAATCCTCATCCTGTACTCATGTCTTTTGGTGACGGTTTACTCAACGTGGCCTATTTTCATGTGTGCCTGTGCTTCAAAAACGCAAAATGACACTGAACAGAATGTGTGGGCTTCAGTTAAGCTTAAGGCTATGATTATAAATGAAAATTTGGCCTTCTAATAGTAATATGTCTCTGAATGTATATTTACATAAATTTGTAAAAATACAAGGGCTTGCATGACTACATATTTTTACTAGATGACTAGTCTAGGAAAGTAATCGACCTTCCAAATTTATATGCAGCTGTATTTTGATAAAGACCCATTATACTATACGATAAACATATTAAGTGTTTAATTAATATTATGTTATTGTACTAAAACCATAAGAAGAGATTAAAATATTTTCTTTGTAATATGTACTGTATACTTTTTCTAGTCACAAATAGATTGATCTAAGTAATAATAATAATAATAAAATATATAATAAAAAAATAATAATATAAATTTCTCATTGTTAAAAACTAGGAATGAAAAAAGAAATTATTTCTGACTTTATGAAACAGAAATGATATAAGCTTTGCTGTATGTTTCATAAAATAATGTACAAACATGTTTATTTTGAGAACTCTAGTACAATATTTTTTCTATCAAATTTAGTATGGCCTTCTAAGTACCCTTGCAGCCCCCTGACAGTCCCTAGGCCCTAATTTGGAAACCTTTGGACAAGAGAACTAATCGTAGCAATAATAGACTAATTGACTTGTCTGTGTAAGCCCTGGTAAATGCACACTAAACGAATAAGATCTTTATGATCTTTGTATATAAATGAAATTTGTACATTAATATGATCTTTACACTTAAATTAACATAAAAAAAAAGTTACATCCTAATTAATATGAAAGTAGTGTGAATTGCTGGGTCACAGAGAGTGAAGTGTTATCATAGAGTTTGAGCTATTCATCCCCTGCCACATTCCATCTCTGTTGTCCCTGACTGCCTGAATGAGACCTTGCCTTTGCATGGTGCTGTGGGGCATGGTGACATGGCCTATGGGGGGTGGGGGGTGTATGTAAGAGCTTATCTTAGCCACACTAATGTCATTGCAGCTCTGCCTCCGCTTCCACCTAAGAATGTGCCGACCTCCCCTCCTCCGATTGAATCTCCTGCTACAGAACCTACTGGTAAGACCCCCCTCCACCCAGGCTTCAGATAACAGGGGTGTCTAATCCTGCTCCTGAAGGGCACTGTCCTGCAGATTTTAGTGTCAGCCCCAATTAAGCACACCTCAACCAACTAATAAAGGTCTTGAGGCATACTAGAAACTTCCAGGCAGGTGTGTCAGGGCATATGGAGCTAAACTCTGCTGGACGTTGGCCTTTTAGGAGCAGGTTTTTGTCTTGTATCTCTGGCCATTTGTCTTTCCTTCTGTTTATGGCCTGCTTACGGTTCTTTTTCTTTATGATATCTGTGTGGTATTTGATGCAGATGTGCAGAAAGAAGAGGAAAATTCAAGGCAGACCTCACAAAGGCCCTCTATAACTGATCTGGACAACATCTTTGGTCCAGAAGACTCCCCAAAACCTGGTCAAGATGCTGGAGACAAATGGGTCTGCTTCAATGAGGAGTCACCTGAAAGACCTCCTCCCTGTGAAGGAGGAGAGCCAGTACCTCCACTCCCCTTGTCTCCACCTCCCCGGGCAGAACCAGCACCCCCATTACCTAAATCACCCCCTCCATCTGAGGAACTGAACCCTCCTTTACCAAAATCTCCACCTCCTCCTGTAGAGCTGGCACCCTCTCCTCCTTCCAGTGAGCCACAAAGGGAAAGCCCCCCACCTGTTCCACCTGTTCCCAAAGACGTCACTCCTTCTCCTCCAACTGTCCCGCCTCCTCCGTTGGAAGAGGCCCCTCCCCCACCGACACCAGATGATCTTTTTCAGTCCACTACAGACTTTTCGCCATGTGTTCCTCTGACAGAGACCCGATCAGACTCAACCAACAGCCCACCAACCACTGTAGAGACAAGTGCACGCACAATCCCTCCGCCCTTGGTTCTGAACCAAGAGGACAAGAAAAGCTCTGATGAGATTCCATCAAAAGAGGACCCCAGTGAGAGCAGCACTTCACCCAAAGAGATTTGTCAAGGACCCCGTTCGACACCTCCTCCCCCTCCACCTCCTACATACAGGGCGGTAGTGTCATCCCCAGGACCCATCCCTCCAGCTGGTACAGGTGAAAATGAAAGTGGTGAGTCTGATCTTAAAAAAATCTTTCAACCAGACCAGTGGTCACAGGACATTAAAGCTTTAGTTTACCCGAAAATCAGCATTCTCTCATCATTTACTTTCCCAAATGAGGATCTTTTTTCTGTGGAGCACAAAATGAGTTATTAGCAGAAAGCTTGTCTTTCCATGTGTTTGAAAGTGAATGATGACAACGACCAAGGTAAGATTTTCCCAAAGGAAAATCAGAGTACTTGCAATATAGAGCACAAGTCATATGGGCTTCTTTTATGATGCTTTTTGGTCCTTTTTGGAGCTTGACAACTGCTGGTACCCATCCACTTTCATGAGAACAGCTCAGGCATTCTGGTAAACTTCTCCTTCTGTGTGTCACTGAAGAAAGACATTTGCTCAGGTTTCAATGATGAATAATAATCAGTATTTAATTTTAGGTGAAGTAACCCTTTAAAACATGACAACCACCAATATAAAAAAGTTTTGATTTATCGAATATACCCTTGGGTAATAAGCAGTAACAAAAGTTTGTGTATATTGGAAATGCATATAAAGTCATATTTCAAGTCGTTCTGCTCTAGTCAACACCATGTTATAAAGGTTTTACTGAAGAGCTTTCTTAGTGAGAGGGATGAAGTGAATCTGACAACTTTTGCCTCATTATTTTCTATATATAGACATGAGTCTCACCACTCTTACTCGCATAACGGTACTACTACATTTTTGGGTTTCGTGTTTTTGGGAGTACTCTGATTAGAGGTGTCACCCATTAATTTTTATATACCGTAAACATCTTAATTTTCATAGATACAAATAATGTTTTTGTTTTCATTGTTTGCACAGTAAAGTGTGAAAGTTTTCATAATGTAGTCTTAAGCATCCTGGCTTTCTATAGGTGATTTGTGAGGCTATTTTGATCAACTTTTTCAATGTACGGCCATTTTATCCAAATTTGGTAGAACTCTTGAATGGGCTTGATGCATGTTACTCTTTGAATGGCTTTGCTTTAATGGAATACTCTCGCTCCACAGGCTCCTCCTCTCCTGCACGCCCCTCTACGCCATTGGCCACCAGCAGCTCTCCCCCTCCCCCTCCCCCACCTCGGCCACCCTCACGACCCAAACTGCCTCCTGGGAAACCAAGCGTAGGGGATGTGGTACGTCATAACATAAAAAAAATTATGATACATTCAAATGGTAACTTATTACGATCCCTGTTAGTTCCCAATAATCCCACCGACCTTTTCATGACCCAAGTCATAAAAACCTTTACTGGGTGGTAGAACTAATTTCTTTAGAAAACCAGACCGACCCTAAAGGTTTTTACTATATATTTATTTTTCATTAAATAAAATTCATTATTTAGTGAAACAAAATACAAGGAACACTCTGAGTCAATTTCCTCTTGATTACCTTACCAGAATGACAAACCCCTACTCTTTTGTTACTTAACTTCCCCTGTCTATTCTTCCTTTTCCCTGCTTTTCCTATCAGAATCGGCCATTCAGCCCCCCTGTACACTCGTCAAGCCCCCCTCCTCTGGCTCCGCTGGCCCGTGCGGAGAGCACCTCTTCCATCTCCTCCACCAACTCTCTGAGCGCTGCCACCACGCCCACCGTCGGTAAAGAGCTCTCCGTGTCTGTGTCAGGTGTGACTCCATTTCCCATCATTCTTTCTGCTTTGCCATGCTGCTCTGTCTTTATGTGCCTGCTCTGGAAATCAGCCTTTCAATCTAGAATTCAGTGAAACAGGGGCCTCTGTTTCTTAAGGTGCCATAGTGCTCAGTATTAGGGGTGTGACCTAATATATTAAATATTATGTTAATATATTAAAATATGAAAAATATTTCTCGTCGAGGTGAAAAGCTGTCTCGTGATATCGGTATGACAGAGATACACCGCTACGTTTACAGTATGTGCAATCACGAATTCGAAAGTGAAAGTAAAACGCTGAGCTTGCTGATGCGCACATATTATGCTACATGCAATAGCCTGTCTCCCAATATCAAACCTATCTTAGGCTGGACTGTATAGTTGTCACCACCTTTTAGCTCTGCACTCTGTTTGCATAATAGAGAGAGCACTTTGATTATGGTTGCACTTAAGAATACTTAAGAAGACAGAAAAAAGTTATTTATTTTTGTTTTTGATATATTGTTTTTATATCTATGTTCAATTTGTGGAAAGGAGTTCAATTAGGAGGTCAAACACAACCTCAATCAGAAT
The DNA here is from genome assembly GCA_037194245.1 of Opsariichthys bidens. NCBI lineage: Eukaryota > Metazoa > Chordata > Actinopteri > Cypriniformes > Xenocyprididae > Opsariichthys > Opsariichthys bidens. Next base: position 14,937,399 of record CM074298.1, read on the forward strand.
TTCCAAATTCTGAAGTGACTCATGTGAAATCATACAGGAGAGAAGCCAGTCAGTTGAGTTTGTGGCAAAACCTTTTACAGTGCTTGAATATCGTTGTCTTTCAATGCATATGATAATTTATACTCAGAAAGTAGAAATGAAATTACATTCATTACAAAGATGAACATTTCAAAATGCACCTGTTTTTTAATTGCGGATTTCTTCTTACTGTGCAAAAATCTTGTTTCGTCTTGTTCTCGTGAACCCAATCTCGTGTCTCGTCTCGTGAGCTAAGTGTCTCGTCACACCCCTACTCAGTACAGTTTTGGATTTACTTTAGTAATATTTTCACAGCTTTGCTTTAGTTTGGACTGAAATAGTATGATGATGATATGGTTTAGTTTAAAATCCTGAGGTCAAATCCCCAGCATTCTGCAGTCATGTATTAAATCACTGGAAATGATGCGGAAAGATTCTTTGCTTTGCTAAAAATATAGTTTTGCTTGTCACATACTGTATATTAGCTTGTGCATCAATTTGTCTCTTGCATGTTTAAGTGGAAATATTGTTAGGATTAATTGGATATTGTTTAGATAACTTAAATTATGATCTGTATGTATCTTTACATTGTAGAAAATAAACAAAGGCCTGAAAAGATGTTATGTTTTACAATTTAGAAAAAATTACCTCAATAGATATGTCTTTGCTGGACAAAATGAGCAGTCTGAATGCTTTCATTGGAAGCTTTCATTGATGTATCAAGAGTTGAATTTTGTGAATGAAGAGTTTCTGAATCTAGAGCTTTTGATGAATGTGGGTGTATCTTTCGCTTGTGCTATTCCATCCTTTTGGATTTTTTTATTTTTTTTTACCATTCCTTTCATTTTTCTTCAGTCATCATCTTTTTAGCATTTTAAATCTGTGCCGTGCATCCATTGTGACGTCTGAGTTTAATGACTGTGACTTTTTTTGTTTTTCTTTGCAATTATTTGTCATTTAATTTGAATTACTTTTATTTTTTGTTTGTGTTTTGTCGTCTTTCTTGTCCTGTCTTTTGGGCTGACGTAATTGTCTGATGTCAGAAGATGACGCTTTTGTAGACAAACTTCCCAACTTTGAGAGACGGGCAGACGTTCCAGCAGGTATGCAATGAAACCCTCCTGATTTAATGGATGGGATGGAGACCACTGATTCAACAATGTAACAAATGGTTACATTACCCATAGAGTCAGTTGTCAGAGCATAGCTCATTCATGGTGATCTTTTTTTCACCAATGCATATACATTAGGTTGTAAGTAACCCAGAATATTCCTTTAATTCACCTAAGACTTTTGGGCATCTTTTGCTCTTGTTTTTTACTCTACTTTTCACATGTTGATTACACTCAAACACTATTTGCCACATCCATTTTTAATTCTTTCTGTCATATTTTGCTCTTCACATCCATAAAAGATGACGTGTCTGTTTAGCCCATCATGCATGTTAGAGACTTCTCCGCCTGTATCACATGCGCAACACCCCACATCTTACATCCGCACTGACATCAAGAACCAGGAACAGAAGACTCTTTTAGTCCCTGAAAAGCATCTGTCTGGCTGTAGACTCTTCAGAAAACCAGAACACCACCATCCTTCTTGAACAGATGAGACACACACATCCTCTCAGTGTTTGAAGTGCAGTCTGGAATTTGGCCCAAGTGGCAGCAGTGCTGATCAGTATGCCTGCCACCACATAAGCTTGAGTGGAGAGCTCTCAGATGTTGCACCTGGGTAAAAGCATTTCCAACATCGTCATGTTACAAAGGTCACGCTTTACTGCCACATAAATGTAGTCCTCACAAGTGAAATTCACATCTTTAAATGTTATATTCAACATCCGATGCTACATTTTATTCAAACTGAAATGTGGGATATTATTCCTACTTGATATCTCTGACCACAGAGTGTTTGATGCTCCGGGATGACATATAAGGCAAGCAAAATGACAAGACTTTATCTTCACAATTATTTGATTGTTAAAAATGAAGAATGCAATTCAATTATTGGGTTTTACTGGGTTTTGATCTCTCTTTCCAAATTCCCCAAACAATTTTTAATACTATAATATAAGAACTTTGACTCATTGATTCATTTTATTTGCTTAAAAGTAGATCATTAACTGTACATCTTCCTGGGTTGCAATATGCAGAGTTTCCAAGTCCAAATTCAGTTGGCCTTCTATTGCGCTATTCCAGGTAGGACATTCTGAGATGAAGGGGATTGGACCCAATGCATACCCCGACACTACGCCACTGATAAGAAGATCAATTTAACAGTTCAAGATTTTATTGTACAACTCACATCTTCTCATTAAGTGATCTTCACTTCATTCATAGTCCTGGTCCTGGTTTTGTCTAAAGTTGTATTACCGCTCTCCAGCACAGTAGAAGAAGCCCTCATTCGCCTTTCCTTCTTGTCACCCCATGTTGCCCTTCATCCCTCCTGCAGCGACCTCCTCCTATTCACATGTCTGATATGAAGAAATAGACCTGTACATGACATGCGGTTAACAAAATGAAAACTGTAGCTTATTAGATTCAGATGTAACCAAAAGGACTTCTTAAATGCCTATTTTGAAAGAAATATTTCCATTATATTGTTCTAAACCCCTTTGCTATTATCTCTTCCATAGACCAAAAGTACACACTGAAATGCCAAAAAACAATACAAAAGCATCATAAATGTTGATATAAGAAATGTAAGCTACTATTTGCTGATAATCTTCTTCTCCAGCAAGAATCAAATCAGTGAAGAACAATTCATTCACGAATAATAAAACAAAGGTATTGTATGGCTTCAGAAGACTTGGAATGTAGTGCAGAAGTCATGTGGACATCATGTGTGCCATGATACTTTGTCAAGTTTCTTCGGATACCAGCATCCGCTTAGTGAATAACTGTAAATGCAACGGTGCTTTTTAGAGAAAAAAGTGACAGTATACAGGTTTAAAATGTCAAAAGAGTGAGTGAATATGGCAAGACATCTTATTTTGGATGATCCATTCCTTCAAAAGTTTAAGAATAAGCTGTTTAACCTTATCCTTGAATTTAGAGGCTTTCATTTCTAAGCAGCTCAAATCATTTCCAGCTTTTTTCCATCTGTCCTGATATTATACGTAAATGAATCAGAATGTTAAAGTATTTGATAGAACATCATTTTTGCACTCTCCCAGCTCTCAAAAAAGTCGCCTCTTAGCTGTTAACAGGCCAACAAATAGTGACAACATAATAGACACTGGACATTAAAATCAAAGTTTGCACATGCATCATTATTTATAGCAATCATAAATCTGAAGTGATTAGCAGAGATGTCAACTTATTTTCGTACTTTGTCTTGCTGCAAATAAAATGAATGATAATTACACAAAGATTGAATTAGATTGACTGTTTTTATTGTTTGCCCTTTTGTGAATGTTTCACACATCATGGTCATCCCCATCGAAAGTGAATTGTGACCATCTTTGACCTTTGACCCCTGGCCCCCATCACTGTGCCGTATGATGGACCTGTGTGTGACTCACGCTACTGTCCTTCTCTCCCCCTTCTCCTTCCCTGCCTCTCCTCACTCCCCCCGACCTTATACCTCCTCCCCCTCCAACACAGAGACAGACCAGCCCTCCCTCGTGTGGTTTGACAGAGGCAAGTTTTATTTAACCTTTGAAGGTAAGTTGGGGTTTATATCTAAGGACGTAGCGAGTGCACACTCAAGTCTCATCTGACATCTGACTCCCCCTTTATTCACACATTCGTTCCTTCATCAAATCACTGTCATTTGCTCTGTGTAGCTACTTTGCCATTTAACTGTTCATCTTGCAGTCATTGGCAGCTTTCCTTTTCTTTCGCAACCATCATTTTTTCACCTGCGTCACTAATATATCTTCTGGTTCTTGTGGCTTGTCTGCTTTGATCTTTTCATCTCGACTTTGGTCTTGGATCATAGCACAGTGTTTCAGCTTCAGGTGCATGCCATTGAAGCTGACTGCTATCTGTTTCAACTTCCTTTCTTTTTCTCTTCCATTCTTTTTTCCTTTTTACTTTTCCTTGGTGAATCCAAATTAATAGATTTGCAATAAAATTCAACATTTAAAATAGACTAGAAATGACTTCGCATAGAAAAGCATAAATTGTATGAAACTGTGTTTAAAAAGAAATGCTGAAGCGCTGGATGATTTTAATGATATTCAGCTGTGCTCAAAAATCAACAATCAGCTTGTGATTCATTGTTTACCACAATTAAAATCACTGTGTAAACATACCGTGGTTCAGGAAGATTTCGACACACGAAAAAAATGTCTTAAATGTCTCAACAAAATATCAAACCATGTTGGGTCTGCTAAACATGCTACAATACCTTTTGCAGTGTCATTTTTAGAAGATAAAACAAAACAAACTTTTTGGCATAGTTTGGTATTTTGTTTTATAATGCAAAGACATATTTTTAATGTGATATAAGTGGCCTTACATTTCAGTGAATAGAAAACAATCCTTAATGTTTCCACCCAAATTTGTGTCAAATATGGACAAACCCAAGATTTAATTAAAAAATTTAACCCAACGGCTTTGTTTGTCCATATTTGAGGTTGAAACAACCCAGCATTTTTTTAGAGTGTACATTTTAAGGATTGTTTTCTATTCACTGAAACATCACAACAATAATTAAATAATACCGTAAATATTACAGATATACGTCATGGTTTTAATGCTTCATTTTCCAGTGTCTTTGCTTTTGACTTTCAATGAAATAATTTAACAATATAAACCAGCAAATGACTTTGCTTTAGTAAATGACACTAATTTAGCTATATGTTACATCTGTATTTATTGTATTATTATTATTATTATTATTTTTTAAATGAGTTATCCTATTATCGGGCGTGAATTTGCGTTTTCTTGCCTGTCGCTTATGTGTTTCGCCTTTGGTCCGAAAGGACCACTTGTCAGCGATTAGTTCTGCTTTTCCGCATTTCTTTTGGTATGCCCAAAGTGAGCTATCTGTCCTTTGAGGGTGTGTTAGGTGAAATCCAGTAATCCTGATAGCCGGCGTATTCAGCATTGACAAGAAAATAAACTTGTGCACTTTCACTTGCAAATCCTAATCAGTGTGGTCAAGACAAATGAGCAAAAGATAGTTCAAGTTTGCTAGATTTTAGGTCTGGGTTCAAGTGCCTTGCTAAAATACAACTGAAGAAATTAATTTTGTCTGCTGCTGATGGTCTCAAACTGAGATGTTTTGTTTGTCTATTTGTTTGTATTTCCATTTCTCTCATTCTTTGTCACCCATGTATTTGCCTGCGTGTTGTATCTCAGTGACTGATCGAAATTGTGTTTGTGTCTGTAAACACATTCTGACTCGGAGTCTGTGGTGTGTGCGTGTTTTGTTCTCTCAGGCTGTTCTCGAGGGCCCAGTCCCCTCACCATGGGGGCCCAGGACACACTGCCTGTGGCTGCAGCTTTCACAGAGACAGTCAGTGCCTACTTCAAAGGAGCTGACCCCAATAAGTATGACACAATATCACATCTAGCTCTGTAGTTCGACTTTGTGTGTGAAAAAAAACAACATGATTATTTATCCTTTCCTTCGTTGAGCAATGCACATCTAGAACATTTTTGTAAGAGATATTATTAAATGAAATAAACATACAGCTGGCCTTTTGATATTTTGTTTCTGTCTAGCGGTCTTAGGCTGTGTTCGAAACCCCTCTCTATACCCTTAAATAGGGCACTATTTGAGGAAACGGCCATTTCTGATGGTGTTTCCGAAACCGTAGTGGACGTTTTCGAGTGCACTCATTAAATCCCACAATGAACTGCCAAAATGAATGTACAACCAATGTACATTCAACAGCTAGAGAATACCCATAATGCACTGAGGGACGTGCCAAAAGAATTCCCGCTACTCACCAGAAGATGGCACCATCCATTCATTTTCCAAACCGCCATTCCAATGTGACCACAGCGTAATATCATACAGGTATAAATTCCTTTTTAACTGATCATGAAATTGTTAATTAAGGTTTGTATATAGTTTCCATGACCGAGTTTGAGTTAAACGTTTGCATTACTGCTTGAGCTGCTAGTTTCCTGTTAAAATGCAAACGTGGCAGTCCTTCTGACACACTCAGTGTTCAAATTTGCTCACTCGTTTTTATTCACTCCTTCAAGAGGATAAAATTACTAAAGTGAGGAATAATGAATGAGGGTATAAGGGGCGATTTCGAACACAGCCTTAAAATTCTTCTTTAATCAAGGCACGTCTGAATGCAATATTTCCATAACATCCCATCACAGACATTCCTCCATCTGGTGGAATTTTGGAGGCAGTGCAGGTGTATCCTTAGCTGCCTATTATATCCCACAGTAAATCATTCATAATAAGTAAATAATAAGTAACAAATACATTTGTTACATTATTTAAGATTTTAATTGAATGAAATATTAAAATTGTTTAATGTTTTATATTTAAATTTATTTTCATATGATTCAATTTATGTAGAGAAATAAGCATGAAATATTTCTATCTAAAGCTCAACTGAATTTTGTCTAATTCTTCAGATACAATGGTGTTTTGGAAGCCAGTCTGAAGCTGTTTTTCTTTAGACTGGCTTTTTCAAACAGAGGTTGATGACCCCTGTGGGCTAGTGATTTGATTCTAGTTACAGTTTAGCTTTTGAACAAATTTGAGGGGGAAAATAAAATATACTTTAAGCAAAAAAAACTGTATTAAGTTTTACTACTTCATCCCTGTCTAAAGTTAAGTCAGTTAAAAAATGTCATTACCCTCCCCCACATTTAAATATGTTAAATTATATGACGTGTACGTTAATTATAATAACTTAAATGGCTTTGCGACCTAAGCATTATAACAAATGTAAATACATCAGTATGATGCAGCCACGGCTGTTTCGGACACAGCCTTTATTTGAGGTCTTGGAACCTTATTTAACTGTCATGTTTCTCCCTCACTCTATTAATCTCTTCTGTTTATCTTTCTTATTCACTTTATTACAGTATATTAAAATGTCTTATTGATCTCTCTCTTTCTAACACTGTTACACACACCAGACCTTTACTTATGTATGTGTTCAATAATGTCACTCTCTAAGGTGTGTGGTGAAGATCACCGGAGAGATGGTGTTGTCCTTCCCGGCAGGCATCACACGGCATTTTGCAAATAACCCCTCGCCCGCTGTGCTAACCTTCAGCATAACCAACTACAGTCGTCTGGAACACGTCCTTCCTAACCCACAGTTACTGTGCTGGTAATAACATTGATCTAACATCACCTACAACGGAACCTTCACAGACCATAAACCCCCATCACATGGATCGATTAGTGATAATTACAAATTTCCGCATTAGTCTCATAAATTAAGCATCAGCCATGGAATGTATTGTGAATTATTTCTTATAGACTTTCATAACTGGTAATGGAAGGAGAGTTTGTAATGCTTCCGTATAGTTTAGCGCATCTTCTCAGAATGATATCTCACTTGAGAATCATTCCTGCTCTGCGTGCAGTCAGCTGAGGGTGACTCGCACACTGAATGACTAATCACATGTGATCATTTACTGATTTTGCAAAGCATTCTTTTGCACTGTTTTTTGAAGGAAGTCTCCTAAGCTGCATTTATTTGATCAAAAATACAGTAAAAACTCTAATATTGTGAAATAATATTGCAATTTAAAATAACTGATTTCTGTTTTAAAATGTAATTTATTCCTGTGATGGCAAAGTTGAATTTTCAGAAGGTCACGTGATCCTTCAGAAATCATTCTAATATGCTGAATTGGTGCATATGAAACATTTCAGTTACGTTTTATTTAACGGTGTCGTTGTTACATTGTAATTACACAAACAAGTACGGAGAAATATTTAGTAAGTACATATGTTTAAGTCTCACCTTAAAGTATAATGTCAAAATTAAATATTGAATAAAAAAAATAAACATACCGATCCCAAACTTATGAAGAGTTCAAAGGCAAAAATGAGCGAATGCTCTCCGCACACAGTTCATGTTCATCAAAGACTTTCCCTTCAAATTCACTAAATCCCAGCATCGGTCCTGTTCATTTGCAGAAACCGTTAAACGCCAGTTCACTTTGTCAGTAAAAGCCTCTAAGTGCACAGAAGAACCAATCAGAAGACGCAAATCAAATCGTATGATTTCAAGATGAACGACTGCATGTGTATGAGCCGGATTTCAATTGCCGAGCTCCAAGTTTTTATCATGTTTTTTCCGTCGGATTTTGCGAGTAGCAAGTAAACACAACAGTGTTCCTTTTGCTGCTGTAATACTGACAGAAACAGACATTTACTATGTCCTTTTGTCCAAAAGAGACAAAAGGACAGAGATTTTTAAAAATTGTTAAATACTAATGAATTGACTAAAGTGACATTTTTGAAAATAAGGAATTTCAATAACTGACTAATAACTTTTTCATTGCCATTCAAATGAAATTACTGAACCTAAACATAGGAGCCTGGTAAAAAAAAAAAAAAAAAAAAATGTACATTTAAAAGAAAACATGTTGGACTTTTTGCATAGGTTTTTGCTATGGAACTCTTCATATTGATACAGTGAGAAAAGATAATGGGCATTCGTTTATTTCAGTTGAGTATGATTTGAAGATTGAGTGTACTTTCAAATTTTCTACAGTGATACCACACAGCCAAATCCGAACTCAAAGGAGTTCTGGGTGAATATGCCAAACCTGATGACCCACTTAAAGAAGGTGGCGGAGCAGAAACCACAAGCAACTTACTACAATGTAGACATGCTGAAATATCAGGTGAGAGGAACCTCAAAGCAACATTGACCTCAGAAACATAGGGGCACCTGTACTCATATTTGATTTTAGAAAATCTACAACAAGTTTTTGCCCTATATCTTACATAAACCATTCTCATTTGGTTTTGCTTTAGAACCTATATTTTACTTCAGACATTAAGTAGGTTACCCAGTACAGTACAGTCTAGTCAAATTATTTCTGAGGACTTTATACAATACAGCAGCTTCACAGTGAGAAACAGGAAAATAACCATCAATGATTCAAATTTCAAATATGAGACGCATTCAGATTCTGCAGAGGCCCTGTGTCCACCTGGTATTGAGATGTGTTTTGGTCGTTCGGGGTGTACCATTTCCAGAGGTAGTCGAAAACCGATTGCTTTCGTAGTGGAAACTTTCATGTGGTCGAATTTATATGAACAGCCGCTAAAGCCACCTACTCTCCACCAACTCCGTAAACATTATGGGAAGCGCACTAGCCAGACAGGATGTAAACTTTGTCAGCTTAAGACCCAAGTTTGGTTTGAAGACGAAAAGCGTACCAAGCACAATGTTCTTTTGCCATTCCTGAATTCTAATACACACACACACCACGTTCGAACCATCTCGTGGCTCTCCGAGCAGAAACGAAAGCTGCTGCTCTCCGTATGTTTTTCCATTGTCTCCGTTCATATGTAAATTGCGCAAGCTTATTTTGTCCACTAGATCGAAAGATGTGAAAAAGCCATTACATTTACCTGCCCATAGACCCTCCCCTTGAAGAATTCAGGACAAGTGTTTGAAAGTGGACAAAACAGACGAATTTAAATGCCAGGGAATTTGTCTCCCTCATCCACTTATGATCCGATCGACCTAGACTCATATTAATACCTGGTGGAAACGGCCTAAAAAAACAAGTGTCATTATTCAGCTCAAGTCAGTGTTGATTCAGCTCAGTTTAGTTTATCATGTACGAGTAAAGAAAAATGTCCTTAAAAACAAACTAAATGTACAAAATTAGTATTTACCTTGTATAGTTTTAGAGTTTTTGTGATGTATGAGAATGAGGCCATATCATCTGACACTTCATTTCCCCATGTGCATCAGGTGTTACCGAAGGGTCTACAGTCCACTCCTCTCAATCTAGCTGTGAGCTGGAGGTGTGAACCCACCAGTACCGATCTGAGGATAGACTACAAATACAACGGTGGTGCCATGACCACACCTGTCGCCCTCAACAACGTTCAGTTCCTCATTCCTGTGGATGGAGGCGTCAGCAAACTGCAGGCTGTGCTTCCCCCAGCTGCCTGGTGAGCGATTCTTCCATTAATGGAATTCTAGTCTTCAAAACTCAAATCGTCATTGTGAAATTGGAGCATTATGATGGACACAGACTGTGATGATGTGTTTCCACAATTATCAACATCATAAATCAAGTAGTTTTTGACTTTTCCCTCAATAAACTCCTCATTTACTGTTTATTAATAGTTAGTAAGGTAGTTGCTATACTTTGTATTGTGTTAGGTTGGCAGTAAATGTCGAAAGACAAATGAATGCTTTTTTTTCTAATACAACGGCTGAGGGAGTGATGCCAAATTTGACATCTTTCTCTCTTCTGTCAGCTGTAAAAAATCTCTCGATATTTTATTCCCACTTTTGGAAAGTTGTGGAAATGCTATCACGGATTTTTCATTTGCTATTGAAGAAATTGGTATCTTTATAGGAATGCAGAGCAGCAGAGAATCTTATGGAAGATTCCTGATATTTCGCAGAAGTCTGAGAATGGAGGTGAGAACCATCATTCAATTTTGTCTATATATATATACAGTAGTTCATAGATTTGTGGTCGGTAAGATTTAAATGTCCCTTATTCTCACAAAGGCTTCATTTATTTGATCAAAAATCTTGTGTTTTCTATTTGAGTTTATTTAAAGTGTAATTTATTGCTGTGATGGCAAAGCATCAGTACTCCAGTCTTCAGTGTCACATGATCCGTCAGAAATTTTTCTAATATGCTGAATTGGTGCTGTGATGCTTTTTTTTCAGGATTCTTTGATGAATAGAAAGCTAAAAAAAACAACATTTATTTGAAACTGAATCATTTAGGAACATAAATGTTTTTACTGACACTTTTGATCAGTTTAATGCATCCTTTCTGAATAGAAGTATTCATTTCTTTCTTTCAAAAAAAAATCTTAGTGACCTCAAACGTTTGAACTATAGCATATACAGTGGGTACGGAAAGTATTCAGACCCCCTTAAATTTTTCACTCTTTGTTATATTGCAGCCATCTGCTAAAATCCTTTAAGTTCATTTTTTTCCTCATTAATGTACACACAGCACCCCATATTGACAGAAATACACAGAATTCTTGACATTTTTGCAGATTTATTAAAAAAAGAAAAACTGAAATATCACATGGTCCAAAGTATTCAGATTTTAGCAAATGGCTGCAATATAACAAAGAGTGAAAAATTTAAGGGGGTCTGAATACTTTCCGTACCCACTATATATCGTTGTTCTATGCTCTATCTATAATAAATAATGATAAGTTAACTATTCCTTTTCTCATATCTTCAGGTGTAGGATCTCTGCTGGCCCGTTTCCAGCTAACAGAGGGTCCCAGTAAACCCGCCCCGGTGGCAGTGCAGTTCACCAGTGAGGGCAGCACTCTCTCAGGCTGTGACATTGAACTGGTTGGCCTTGGATATCGTTTTTCCCTTATCAAGAAGAGGTTCGCAGCAGGTGAGTTATGCCAGTGACAACGGCCTAGAATCTTCCCTAGAGTTCACGTGCATTTATTTAAAAATGTGCCTTTGTGTTTTTACCATAGGAAAATACATGGCAGACAACTAAACGGCATCTTCGATCCATGCAAGTCTGCATATTTTGGACCAATTCTGAATATTCAAAACACAGGACAGATCACAATCCTGACCCCTACCTGACCTTATGGATAAACCTTTGTAGATGTACAATACAGGTGGACCTCACACACTCCAGCAGTATTATATGAGTTGCATTGTAAAATGTGGACCGTTTTAGAGTGTACTTATATGTGTGAACTGTATTCACTTTGCAACATCTTTATTACGGCAGTTAAACGACCTGGGTTTGTTCGTAAGGTTTAGCCTCTATTTCTGTCCGACGTGTTATTGGCTGTGCCTACCTGACCCTGAATTTTCTGTATCCTTCTCTAAAAGTGATACTGAACATGTAATGTTTTTATTACTCTATGCATTCAGTTTGTCAAAAAAAAAAAAAAAAAAAAAGTATCACTTTTTCGAACAAGGTAGCAAATTAGTACGGTAAACAACTGATTGTCTAAAAGAGGAATGAGTCTCTGCCACAAGATGGCGCTATACCGTTGCATGTAGGAAGAGGTCTGCACCAGATTTTGGTAATGCTCAAGCTTATTTAGTCATGAAAACGTATTCAGGAATATCTCTTTTTAATTTACTCGGTGAAGTCAGGTTCATTAATTGGAAATAAAAAATCGATTTTTTTTTTTTGTTTTTTTTTTTTTTGGAAACTCTTTGTAGGAATTTATAGACAGCCACAGCTTTAAAAATCTCCCGCTTGCAATAGACACACAAACACGATTTTCCTCAACAGAAAAGTCCTTTTAAATCGGTAATGTATATCTCGAAGGCCGTTTGGTGTTTTCTCGTATTGTTAAATAGCCTTTCTGTTATTCCCAAGGGAACAGTGTTAGACATCAGAGTACATGACATCAATCTATTTTTATTTATTCATGATTTGTTGTAAAAAGCAAAACAAAAAAAAAGAAACAAGTTACACTGTATATGAATAGACTTTGAATGGTATCATAATTTAGGATCCTTGAAGTTTTTGTTATCTGTGTAGTTGGGTAAGCTGTGTACAGTATAATGCTAAGGTATAATTTTTAAATTTATTTCAGATATAAGTTTTTTAACTCGAGCGCAACAGAAAATTTACGCTATATATATGGGCCGGGTGACATTTAAAAGAGAAAACGAGAGAAACGGGATACTGTATCTACCTAGATGCGTCATGCTTAATGTTATTACAGTGTTATGTAAAGCAGCACTATTAGTTCAAGAATGGATTGTCAGCTTTTGGACATGGTAAATTCTTTTCTCATTCACGCAGATGTGTTTGTATCCAGCCTCTCCCCTCAGTGTCCTGAGCATGAGTCCCTGCGCTTGAGAACCTCTTTATTTTGCAAATGGTAACGGTCTCTGTGAGATGACAAGGTTCTTGAGTGGTTAAATGACCAAATCGTTTTTAGTTTTTCTTTTCTTTTCGTTTGTACGTGTATCTTCAGAATTGTCCTATAAGAGAAAATAAGCTGCATATTTTTTAAATGTTTAAACATATGAATAAAGTGGAAAAATATTGTTTCTTGTGGAAAAAAAAAAAAAAAAAATGAAAAGGACAAAAAAACACTGTGTTACTGTTTAACTTCCCAAATGTTCTGATGTTCACTGTCAGGAACAAACACGTTGGTTACATCTTTGAGTGTCTGATGTAGACGTTGTGATGGTTTGGAGAAGATTACTGGTGCTTTGTGATTCATAGGATTCCATCCACATTTAACGTTAGGGATGAGCGGAGCGTCGCCGTCCGTTAACACTGCGTTGCATATTTTATGAGCACTGAAACTAAAGGGTTTTTTTATTGCACTGAGTTTAATCGAAGAACATCTAGGAGTCTCTCAGATGAAAGAAAAGAAAAGAAAAAAAAAAAAAACCTATGAATTCAATTCTGTGTAGTGCTTAATCAGTATGTCTACATGGTCCAAAGTGAAACGTCTCTCAGATGCGCAAAAGAAGTGAGAAAACTCGTGTCCGTGTGATTTAAGTGGAGCTGTGTGTGAAAGATGAATTGCATTTGTGTGTGTGAGTGTGAGTGTGTGTGTGTGTGTGTGTGTGTGTGTGTACGCACGCTGTCTGGTAACTGTAAATCATCTCTTCCCAGCAACATGTGCAAGCTGTGTTTGTACAAAAAATGTTAACAAAGATCTGAGATTACTTTGCTCTTTCCAAAACAATAAAACATATAAGCCTGATACGTCGATGTATTGTATTGTATTATATTTTATATATACAGTATGTGTGTGTAAATATATATATGTAATATTCTGCCTGAATTCTAATGAAATATATCATTTTTTTTTAACATCATTGCACTCACTTTTCTTCAAATTGGCTCACCAATACGTATGAAGGAGTCCAACTATAACATTGTGAAATCATAATGGTGATTTTCAGATTCGGTGTCTCTAGGTTTAGGGGGAAAACACACCTTTGATGCATATGCAATAATGTTTATTCACAAAATACAATTTACAATTAAAACATGTTAATCGTCACAATTACTACCTTGCGCATCCACGCAATTTCATTGTTGATATTGAACCTCTTTTCATGGTGCAGTTTGAAGTACAAGTGTAGCAGAGCACAGACAGACAGACAGACAGGCTTTTTATGTAAATTAGCATAATCTGTTGGCAAATTAAGTTGTAATACGAATTCCTACTGGCTGTACACTTTATAGAGAAGCGTTTATATCGCCTGAAGTCAGCGTGGAAGAAAACAAAGTGAGACAAATAGAAAATGCAACTTCAGTCGTCAACAGAGCAACGTGAGGTCGCTTTTCTTGCAGCCAAACTGACAACAAACATTATTCAGGTCTCGCCTGGTCAGGCCAGATCCCAGACTCTCACTGAGATCCTCAGAGCTGCTTAGATCTCCATTAAAAAACCCTGTGGAACGACAAAGACAAAATACAAAGTTATGACGTTTGTTGCGAACTGTGCCTGATTTTACAAGTTTTGATTCAGAATCAATTATAGATTATTAGTCTTTTGTAATAATAAACATATATATATATATATATATATATATATATATATGTTTTATATATGTTGTAGAGCCTCTTCCCAATTGTTTTTGTTTTGGAATCAGGGTCTCAAATGATGGTGACAGGTAGAGAATCTTCTCAGACTTCTCAGAGAGGAGATCGTGTTTGCTACACTGTGAAAATGACACAGGAGTTTTCTGCTTTAACTCAACTTGTGTCAGTCTAATGGGAATGTAATATCACCAGACGTTGTTTATCTGTTGACTGGAGGAGACTTGATCTCACTGATACAATTAAAGCAGTGTTCTGTTAAATATCACCGGGCTTGAAGGGTCCGAAAGAAGAAGAGATGCTTAGAATCACACGGTCATTGATAATTAACAAAAGTAAAGTTTTATTTACATAGTATCTTTTAAAACAGTGTTTAAAGAAAATGGCTAAAAGATGGTTATAATGGTTAAAATAATTCTTTTTATATTTATATATATATATATATATATAATAGATGCATTTGAGATCGTCATTATACTTCTAAAACTTAATAATACCTTTAGAAAACTTTTATAATAAATATAAATTTGTATTTATTTATATCCCTGTCCCTTTTGAGCTTATTTAATTATCTGGATTCAATTCAAATTCAATTAACAGAACTTCCACATGCATGACAGGGCTGTAATTTAACACAATAAATTATTATTAATAAAGTATATTCACATCCTCCACAAATATTGTTTTACAACAATTAACGTATAACGTAAAAATGCTAATTATTTGTGGAATATCTCTAATGATTATATTTATGATTAAAATAGAGTTTTAAACTGGAGATTTTTTCAACTTATTTCAAATAAATTCTTAAACTGGAGTCTGCGGATTGATTGATTGATTGTCTGATCGCGATCACCTGAAGACTTGCGGTGTATTTTCTATATTGTGTTTGAGAGTGAGTGAAACTGTCACACAGACGAAGAACCTGAAATGTTTGAGTGTTACTAATAAAGTGTTTTAGCGTGCAGACCTTTTCTGTATTTTAATGTGATTAAAATAGACAAATAACAAATATTTCTATTCAATCTTGAAAGAGTTGTATATATACATATATATATATATATATATTTTTTTTTTTTTAATTAATATAAAGTGACAATTTGTTCTGAAGCCCAACACTGCAACCAGCATTCCAGAGGCATGTGATGGTTCAGATTTAGCAGGAATCTTGAATGCCTCACAGCAAACTCACCTTCCATATCCTGCGGACTGCTGAACCTCCTCCACCTGGAGCCCCCACACGTGTAGACGACGGCACGGATGAACTCTCGGCCACACAGCTTGACGGTCCTCACGTCAGCCTGCACGACCGACACACTACACACAGCACACAGCAGCAGAACTGGCAGCAGCACAGCAGGAGAACATAACCTTCTCATGGTGGCTTCAGTGTCCGCGCTCCTCCTGTTCTGCCCTTACGTTTCCTTCTGTCTCTAAGATCTTCTCTGTCTTCTGCCAACCTCTCTCAGGTCTAGTGAACATCTGATTTGCTCGTGAGACGTGACCCCAATTTATGGCGGCATGTTGGCCGGCTCACGCTGGACAGTTCCATCCTGTCCAAACCCCACCCAACACTTACTTCGATCCCCTCAAGTCAAACAACTTTGATCGGAAAACAAAGGGCAGCAGGTATTTAGGTGCTTTACTGCCCCAATCTGGAATTAAATTGCATCCTTAGGGACAAGCTGTTGTCTCTTAACATCCCCAGTTTAATGGTCTCGTTGCAGCGATATTCTCCTTAATGAATGGATAATCTAGTCACATAAAGACCAACGCTGTTCCCCGAGCAAAACAGATGTCCACTATCTACTGATGTGACCATCAAATTCTGCTCCCTTAAACCCACTTGGCCTATGAGAAAAAGAAGTGCAAATGAGCAATATGACCATAATCTGAGCCATTATGCTTTTATGGCAGATGTGCCACATGAGATGAATAACAGTATGATGTCTTCTGATAAAAAAAAACATAAAAGTTTGTGGGACAAAATCAATACAAGGAAACATAACAAAGGAAAAGCTTGTTTTTCATCAAAAACAAATGTTATCACCAAGCAATGTAATATAATATATAATTGATATTATGATGTGATATATGATTTATTTGTCTCACTGACTCTTTCAGTGGTAACTTGGAATTTAATAATACAAAAAAGAGAGAAAAGACATTACATTTACTAATATGAGATTTTTTTTGTTGAAGGAATTCCATGGTACATTAAGCGATCAAGTAATTTATTATATTAATTATATTATATCAAATGTCTGTTAAACACATTTTAATGTAATTAAGAAAACACAAACACCAAATGCTTATTAAGTTGAAAATAATATAATTATAATATCATATAATGTAATCAAAACAATGTTCATGAACATCGACTTCCTACCTCCAACACGAAACATCATGTGGGAAAGTGCTTTAAAATGTATAACGATGACCATATGCCTTATGGATAAAATATCCCATATACATTAGTAAACAAGCAAGATCAGTTTCCTGTCATAATGTCACAGCTGTTATTCTTAAAAGCTCTATTACTTAAGCGGAGTTGCATCTTCATTGCTAAATTGTTTGATTTGTACTAAAAAGCTCAGATTAGAGGCTTTTTTGAGATGTAAGAGAGAACAACAGTTCAATAATGACAGTCATTTGTAAAAGTGTGATGTGGTCCTCATGTCGTCGATAAGCTGTAATGTGTGGCGGGCAAGTGGTAATAAAACTATCTGTCCATTACCACAGAACAAACACTTGTTCTCACAGTAAACCAATAGAACATGCATGACAGTTATTGTATTTGTTATTTACCAATGAACGCCTGCTTGCAAAACTGCTTTTAAAATATATGGTTAGAAACATAACGCCTTTGTGTAACACTTCTTTTTGGTTGTTGTTATAGTCCCTACATTGTTAACGTAAGTAACCAAAGTTTTAAATAATACATAAAAGACTTTTTCATCTCCACAAAATTACCATTAAATTCACCATACCTTATAATTTCACATAACGTGACTTTTTGGAGGAATATATTTATTTCTACAAGGATGGACAATAAGGCACAAACAGGCATGCATGCTGTAATCCCATTATTATGTAAAATGGAGTCGCTCAGTCTGCCAGAGGATATAGATTATGATGATGGAGAGGTAAAAACAAACAGCCTGATCCTTATATGACCTGTACCAGTCTTTCCTAATGCTCCTCAGTGTTGACTGGACAGTGTGGACTGAATTACTTCCTCCAACGTCTCCACCTGCAGAAACACAAGAGATATAAATGATCTCGACATTGGACAAAATGATGGACGTGAACAGATAAGGCCTCACCTGTGTGCCGCTTCCAGGTTTGAGGTTCTTCAGCTTGAACACAGAGACCGCCCCCTCACTGTCCCCCACCAGAACACAGTCTGTCTCAGTGGTGAAGAGCAGAGCTGTGGGATTCACTCCTGGACTGGTCATGCTCACAACTGTCGGGTCCAAACTGTTAAAAAATGTAGTGCACTGTGAGCTGCTGGACAGAAAACACTGAGCAATAAGAAATAAAATAAAATAAGATGAGAAAACATAATGGCTGATGTTATAAATGCAACAGAGCACAAGATCTTACCTACTGACTCTCAGGTCCCAGATCTCCACCTTACCCTCGCTGACAGCTCCAAAGACAGTGGCACAGTGCGGGGACCACATGATATCAAAGACAGCCTTCTGTCCAGAGGTGAAACACAGCACGGGTATCTGGAGGTCCTGCCTCCACAGTTGAATAGTCCAATCTGAGGAACAACTCAGGAAAACGTCTGGACAGAACGGCGACCATGTCACCTTATAGACGGGACCCTGGGGAAAGGTGCAGAGAGAAGAGAAGAGAAATAAAAATGAAGTGCAAATGTTTAAAGGTACATGAAGAAGGATCTATATTGCAACCATAATTAAAAATGAGACAAACATTTCTACATACATTGTGGGCTTTGTAAGTCTCCAAGAATTGCTCATTATATGAATAAGAGCACTTGTGAATATGACCGTCTTCTGTTCCAGCCAGGTAGATGTTGGGATCCTGTAAGATAATGGCATTATAGCTAATAAAAAATCTGTTTAGCAGCTTTTTGATATTCTAATTATGTGAACTAGTGTACTCAATGTAGGCCTAACATTAGGATGGAAAGCGAAACACAGCCCCGGTGACAATGGTGAGATCAAGGGTTTCCACTGCTGGCGGTTCGCTGCCATGTTGCCAGAATTCTTCAGTTTCATCAGGTCTAACTCAGACAAAATACAAATTATTCAACACATGGCTTAAATTTCATCTAAAACCAGCTCAACTCGTCAGTATTGTGTTATAGTCTCATATACCGATCAGGCATAACATTATGACCACCTTCCTAAGATTGTGTTGGTCCCCCTTTTGCTGCCAAAACAGCCCTGACCCATCAAGGTAAGGACTCCACTAGATCCCTGAAGGTGTGCTGTGGTATCGGGCACCAAGATGTTAACAGCAGATCCTTTAAGTCCTGTAAGTTGTGAGGTGGGCCTCCACAGATGCTTGATTGGATTGAGATCTGGGGAATTTGGAGGTCAAAGGTCCACATGGATGGCAGGACCCCCAAAGTTTTGGATACATAAACTGAAAACCCTGTTTCCACATGATTTAAATGTTGATTTAAGCTGTTTTTTGTGAACGTAATGATTTGATTTAAAATATTGTTTGACTAGAATTGTTCATGTGTTATGATGTTTTGTCAGTGAATTAATAGATTGATTTGTTGATGTTATACTTATTAGTTTCCATGTCAGAATCTAATTCTTAATCACTTAATCATTCTCAATCCATTTTGTGAAACTATACTTTGACAAAGACTACTAGCCGAAACGTTGGTGGTAAATAAATAGCTTATGCTAAAGTGAGTGTGCAGTTGTTTTCCCTCAATAATATTTTTTTTTCCCTCAACTTGCATCTCTATAGGAGTGTGTTTGCTTTGCCTCACTTGAATATTGAGGACCCAAGCTTTCCCAGCAGAACATTGGCAAAATCATCACACTGCCTCCACTGGCTTGCCTTCTTCCCAAAGTGCATTCTGGTGCCATGTGTTCCCCTGGTAAGCGACACACTCTCACTTCCATGTGATGTATAAGAAAACATGTTTCAACAGACCAGGCCACCTTCTTCTATTGCTCCGAGGCCCAGTTCTGATGCTCAGGTGCAGACTGAAGCTGCTTTCAGCGGTGGACAGGGGTCAGCATGGGCACCCTGACTGATCTGCGGCAACAAACTATGATGCCCTGTGAGTTCTGACACCTTTCTATCAGAAACAGCATTAACTTCTTGAGCAATTTGAGCTACAGTAGCTCGTCTGTTGGATGGAACCACATGGGCCAGCCTTTGCTCCCTACGTGGATCAATGAGCCTTGACCTTGCACCACTTTTGATAGATACTGACCACTGCAGATTGGGAACACCCCACAAGAGCTGCAGTTTTGGAGATGCTCTGACCCAGTCGTCTAACAATCTCAATTTGGCCCTTATCAAACTCACTCAAATCCTTGCGCTTGCCCATTTTTCCTGCTTCTAACTCATCAACTTTGAGGACAAAATGTTCACTTGCTGCCTAATATATCCCTAATATATAAGAGATATTACAGTGTTGAACAGTGTTATTCACTTCACCTGTCAGTGGTCATAATGTAATGCCTGAGTGGTGTCTATCTCAATGATAAATATTTGTACATTATGAAGGTGCAGTCACATTATCAGAATTTCGAAAAAATTCTGCTGGCAAAAAATGGTGTATTGTCCATTGTCAAGAGTGTAGGGATGCATAAAGCACCGCTCACACAAAAGTCACTTTTATTTATGTAGCTCTCTTTTGGTCAATGCTGCAAATTTAGAATTTGAGTTCATATATAACTTTTTCACCTTATTCCTAATGAAATGGATTGGACTGGATTCACCCACAAAATTTTACCAAGTAACGGTAAATGTGACGGCACCTTAATACAAATAAATGAACTCTATTGTTTTTACGAAAAAAGAAAGAAAGAAAAAAGCAGTCATTTTTCTAAATATATTTTTCATTTGGCACAATAAAGAAAGTCATATAGGTTTGGAACAACCAGAAGGGGAGTTATATGATGACATTTTTTTTTTTTTTGTAAGGGTGGACTTATCCCTTCAAGGGTCCAAATGCTTCGTGGGGCCAGTGCTGTAACACTATACCTTTAGTCTGTGGTTCTACACAGACGTGTATCACATCTGTCTCACTTACCAACGCATCCCAGGCTTTTGTAGTGGACCCATTTGCTGATTCTCCCATCAGCTGACACAGAGATGAGTATTTCCCCTTTATCCTCTCCACCCAGACCACTCTCATGATCAATCCATCTGAGCTGCCACACCGGACATATGTGCATGTTGGGACAGTCACTGTGACGTAAAGTCAGTGCAATATCAGAACAAGCTTGTGTACACAATCCTGTCAACTCATTCAAATATGTTTCAACAGCATTGTAAACACACACACACACAAAAATGGTTAGATCTGATCTTTGAAATATTTCCACAATAATGAATCCAATCAAAAATACATTTTTGATGTGTAATTTCCATTTTCCATATAGGCACTAAGACTTTCAGGTTATGCACTGTAGATCAGTGATTTATATGAATCTTCTTAATATGAGGAATGAATCGGCAGATGTTGGCCTAATTTGACTAGATTTTAGATAAATGACCAACCAAATTACTGAGGATGATTGGATGTATGACCTTTGATGTCAACAACAAAAGTGTCTCTATTAAACACTGATAAGTCTATTTGAATTGCTACCCTAACCATAAACATATAATTGTGAAATTCGCAAATCACTGATATCGAGAAAACTATTTTAACTGTGTATTAGAATCAGTAACTTCCTGTACTGTAGCTGATAAAGAGAAGAAATGCTGACAGCCCCACCTGCTGTCAATGATGGGGGTTTGTTCTGTGGTCTGAACGTTATAGATGGCAATGGTGCCATCATACATGCCTACTGCCAGCTGATTGGCATTACAAGCTGAGAAATCCAGTGCAGTGACTCCACTCTCACAATGATAGATTCGATCAGGCCACTGAAACACATGAACAAACATATTTAAAGAATGTTCACGAAAACACATGACATGACATTGCTAAGGCATTGTCTCAGGACAGGAAAAGAATACAGTGTATGAAAGTCTTTGCATTAAATAATAAAATATAAGGGTCATTTATTTTAAAGAAAGCTCACAAACACGCTTTTTAATCAAAACATTTTTTTTTAAATGTATGTAGCATAATTATTATCTAATGCAAAGAAACTGTAAAATGTAAAAATGTAAAGATTTAAGGGGGACATAAGATTTAGATTTAGATTTAGTCATTTAGCAGACGCTTTTATCCAAAGCGACTTACAAGTGAGGAAGACAAACAAGCGATTCTTCATGAATTGGCAAATAACACAGGAAGTGCTCACAATACAAGTTTCATACATTGCTCAGTACCATAAGCTAGAGTAGGAAGGGAAAAGGGAAGGAAAGGTTTTTTTGTTTGTTTGTTTTTTTTTTTATGAGGGGATCAAGTGTTCACGGAAGAGTTCATAAGAGTCCAAATACTTTTTCGGGGGCTACTGTATGTTAGCGCAACGTTTAAAGGGGTCATCCTATGAGAAATCAAATTTGATTGATCTTTTGACATACAGTATAAGAGGTCTTTGTACCATTAAAACAATTTGCAGGTTTTAGAGCTTAAAATGCCCTCCTCAGTATAAACAAAGCATTTATTTAATCAAGCTCCTTGGATATTATTTTACCTCATGTCGTTCTAAACAAGTAAGACTTTCGTTCATCTTCGGAACACAAATTAAGATTTTTTTTATGAAATCTGAGAGATTTATGACCCTCCATAAACTGCCTTTGCAACTTTGACGCTTCAGAAATGTTCATAAAGAGATTGAAAAACTAATCCATGTGAATTGAGTAGTTTAGTCCGCATTTTGATGAACAGATTTAATTTAGGCTTTTACTCACATATAAACCTTGATCGGCAGAAATTAACAGAAGCTCAAACAAACTCGAATGACGCACAAGAACAAACCTCTTGCGGAAAGGCAATCTATGGAGGGACAGAAATCGCTCAGATTTCAAGATCTTCATTTGTTTTTCCGAAGAGGAACGAACGTCTTACAGGTTTGGAACAACATGAGGGTGAGTAATTAATGACAGAATTTTCATTTTGGGGTGAACTAACCCTTTAAAGGAGCCAGAGACAGAATGAAGGTTGAAAAGAATTGTTTTTTCACATATATACTATATTTGTTTTTGTGCAAACAATATTAAGATTATAAGTGAACTTCAAGGAACATATTAAAATAGTAAAATCCACATCATGACACCTTTAAATGAACAGCTCTAGAGAGATCTGTGCAAATAAGATACCTAGAAACACAGTTAAATCTAGCTAAATATGCAACTTGTCTTTGTTCTAAAGTGTGCATGAATGTGCAGAATACCGTGGGGTTCTTCAAAGACCAGCAGCAAACAAGTCCAGATTTCTGATCTTTGAAATGAAGCTGTCCATATCCCACAGCAAGAAGATCCTTCAGGGAAAAACATGTCACTCAGTAAAGGTTCAATATTTTAAATAATTAAAATCATTTGTGGATGAAACATGTGGGTAAAATGGATAGTACTGGGTTTTTCTTGTTCCAGGCCATACAGCTGACATTTCGCCCCATGGTCAGTTCACACTCAAAGGCCCAGAGATAGTCAAGGAATGGGCTCAGGAAGTTTTCAGACACCATTCCCATCCGCACACAGTCTGGGTCTACATATTCAATCAAACATCAAATGTTTATATATAAATGGATATTTAAATGCAAAGACATAAAAATACTACTATTACATTTAACATGCAATTTTAGAAGCTATACAAAAGACATCACCCTCTATTATAGGCAGTTGTCTGTATGCAGCAAGCTTGGGCTGGAAGATATTGGCCAGAACCACCTTTTCCATCACTGCCAGGTCTTGCTTTAATTTGTCTGACTGTAAGATCAGCTCAAGATCTGGCTCTTCCTCCACCAGAGGGACAACTGACATCTTTTCAAGTTGAGTGCTTGAGCCACTAACTACATTGAAAACAAGGATGAAAAGGAAAGTCTTTTTAACCATTTCCATAATGTCATGTGAAACAACCTAATGGCTGATTTTAAAGAGTTAAAAACAAAACAGACAGGAAAAGAAATTACCTTAAACATTTAAATGTATTATTTATTATTTATTATTATTATTATATAAGCCAATAATTCTTTAAGTGCAAAGTGTATTTGTATTTACTGTAGTCTAGATCAAAGTATTTTTTGTGCTATATTTTGTAGTTTTGTTTTTAAAATGATTTATTTGACATAACTTTTCATCCAACTGTATATAATTTGCTATTACATTAATATATATATATATATATCCACAGCACCTTAAGCTATCATTAGCTTACATAGGTGAACCTGTCTATGTTGACTTCTGTCAAATTCGTACAGCTTTACCAAATGACACATTAATCTATAACAGCACACAGTATGATTAGATGCACAAGTTATTTCCTTTGTTATCCAACCATGCATGATTATATGATTATATACACACAATGTAGTGTTTGTTTATAAAAACAATTACCTGTACTGGTGAGGCTGACCACAGACATGCTCTGGTCAGAACCCTTAGGAGTCAGGAGGTTACTCATGGAGGAGGAGTCTAGGACAGCAGGCTTATTTTCTTGAGGAGACACCGCTATGTTTCCACTGATATCACTTTTATTACAGAATGAATCATACATGTCCCAGATGGTGGCCATGACAGCTAAATAGAGTTTGTGATGCGAAAAAAATTGCATTTGAATCACAATGAAATGCCTTTTATTTTAAGGGTATATTTTAAATGGACTGTGCATTGGCATCATACCTTTGTCTGCCATTGTAATGCTATCGCACTGGACCTCTTTCGTCTTTGGTGCACCACTGAACGCTTGCATTGAGCGCTCCACATACTTATCGTTGCCCTGTCTGTTTTTGCACAGTTCTGTGTAAGCCTCGTTCCTTTCCCTTCAAAAACGCAAGAACAAAATACAGCAACATTAGTTCTATGGAAAAGTAACAGAGTGTGTCTATCTAAAGTCAAAGAAAACTAGTAAATGAGAAATTAATCATTTAATTAGCAATAAATTAAATGTCAAACAAGTCAAATGTCATCGACAGAGTGTTACTGGGAAAAAGGACCATAAATGTGACTCACTTGACTGCCTCAGCATCCTCTGAATCTACTGACACGGACACTGCAGGAATGTCCAGCAGCCAGATGGTCTCTGTCTCAGTCAGGTAACAATCCGCCACACTGTCCAATATGTCCTCTCTGACCCGCTCCTTCACCTCCTCTTTGCGAACCTGAATATCTGAATGAAGCAAACACAGCAAAATATAGCGGGATATCAGAATGCTATATTGGAACATTAATGAACAGATGAGTTAATGAGGAAACTTGGCAGGTGAAAATTTGAAATGGAAACGAAAACCTGCAAGGCTGTTGGACAAGTCTTGTTTTACTAAGTCTTTAGTTTCATCAGTCACTGATTCCGCTGTCAGGCTTGTTCTGGATGCGCTTCCAAAAAAAGACCTGGCATGACAGCAGAGATCACTCCTTTGTTACTACAGCAACAAAAGTAAGATAATTCTTTGTGGTACAGATTTGTGTGCACTCAAGTGCTACAAGGAAATAATATTTTGACATTTCTCCTCAATTACCTTGTAAACGGCCCAGTAAAGCTTGCGTTGGTGGTCTGGAAGGCTACCGAGGGAAAGTCTGTCATGGTAGTCCATGACGTGTCATGCGCAGGAAACATTTTACCTTGTTTAGGTTGTAAAACCCCAGGATCTGGATTATATAATGGGCGAGGAGCAACATCCTGCCCATTTTCATCAAACACCTGGTGAAGTAGGTACAAAAATGAATGAATTTTCAACAGACAGACAGATAGATAGATAGATAGATAGATAGATAGATAGATAGATAGATAGATAGATAGATAGATAGATAGATAGATAGATAGATAGATAGATAGATAGATAGATAGATATAGATAGATAGATAGATAGATAGATAGATAGATAGATGATATACAGATAGATAGATAGATAGATAGATAGATAGATAGATAGATAGATAGATAGATAGATAGATAGATAGATAGATAGATAGATAGATAGATAGATAGATAGATGATATACAGATAGATAGATAGATGATATACAGATAGAGAGATAGATAGATAGATAGATAGATAGATAGATAGATAGATAGATAGATAGATAGATAGATAGATAGATAGATAGATAGATGATATACAGATAGAGAGATAGATAGATAGATAGATAGATAGATAGATAGATAGATAGATAGATAGATAGATAGATAGATGATATACAGATAGAGAGATAGATGATAGATAGATAGATAGATAGATAGATAGATAGATAGATAGATAGATAGATAGATAGATAGATAATATACAGATAGAGAGATAGATGATAGATAGATAGATAGATAGATAGATAGATAGATAGATAGATAGATAGATAGATAGATAGATAGATAGATAGATAGATAGATAGATAGATAGATAGATAGATGATATACAGATAGATAGATAGATGATATACGGATAGATAGATGATATACGGATGGATAGATAGATAGATAGATAGATAGATAGATAGATAGATAGATAGATAGATAGATAGATAGATAGATAGATATACAGATAGATAGATAGATAGATAGATAGATAGATAGATAGATAGATAGATAGATAGATAGATAGATGATATACAGATAGATAGATAGATGATATAGATAGATAGATAGATAGATAGATAGATAGATAGATAGATAGATAGATAGATAGATAGATAGATAGATAGATGATATACAGATAGATAGATGATATACGGATAGATAGATAGATAGATAGATAGATAGATAGATAGATAGATAGATAGATAGATAGATAGATAGATAGATAGATAGATAGATAGATAGATGATATACAGATAGATAGATAGATGATATACGGATAGATAGATAGATAGATAGATAGATAGATAGATAGATAGATAGATAGATAGATAGATAGATAGATGATATACAGATAGATAGATGATATACGGATAGATAGATAGATAGATAGATAGATAGATAGATAGATAGATAGATAGATAGATAGATAGATAGATAGATAGATAGATAGATAGATAGATAGATAGATAGATAGATGATATACAGATAGAGAGATAGATAGATAGATAGATAGATAGATAGATAGATAGATAGATAGATAGATGATATACAGATAGAGAGATAGATAGATAGAGATAGATAGATAGATAGATAGATAGATAGATAGATAGATGATATACAGATAGATAGATAGATAGATAGATAGATAGATAGATAGATAGATAGATAGATAGATAGATAGATATACAGATAGAGAGATAGATGATATACAGATAGAGAGATAGATAGATAGATAGATAGATAGATAGATGATATACAGATAGAGAGATAGATGATATACAGATAGAGAGATAGATGATAGATAGATAGATAGATAGATAGATAGATAGATAGATAGATAGATAGATAGATAGATAGATAGATAGATAGATAATATACAGATAGAGAGATAGATGATAGATAGATAGAGAGAGAGAGAGAGAGAGAGAGAGAGAGAGAGAGATAGAGAGATAGATAGATAGATAGATAGATAGATAGATAGATAGATAGATAGATAGATAGATAGATAGATAGATAGATAGATAGATAGATAGATAGATAGATAGATAGATAGATAGATAGATAGATAGATAGATAGATAGATAGATGATATACAGATAGACAGATAGGCAGATAGATAGATATTTGCTAATTAAATCATATAGGTAATTTATGCATGTTCATAATGAAATGCCCATGACCTGAATAGTGTGTTTGGGTGTTTGGGTCGAGCTCTTGTCCAGAACTTTACTGTCACACGCCGAGCTGAAGCTCTTCCCGCTGAATGAAGGGTTAATGCTCTTTGAAACGCTTCGACTCACGCGGAATACTCCAGACGACACATTTAGTGTTTTGGATGACCTGGAAGGAAGAAACCCTGTGAGCCTATGAGCAGGAAATATTCAAGCCAAAATAAAAGGTGTTAAAGAACTGGGAAAATGTTGTTTAAAAATATTTTAGAAGTAGAATAGCACATGAAATGTAAAGTGTTTGAGTTGCTCCCTGCGCGTTTGTAATGTGTAAACTTACTTGGCGACTTTCAGAGCGGGTCTTTTCTGTCTGACTGTTGTGTTAGACATGTTTCACACTTTTCAAAGCGAGAAATAAAATAGAAGCGGTTGGCTTGAAGTTACATGCAGCACAACAAACCGGTCCTGAGACTTCTTGTTTGAAATAACCATAGAAACGGACTCCTCTTACTAGTCAAGTACGGCTTGCTTTTCGACTTCCAATGCAGCAGGTGGCGATGTGGCGCTTTGGTACGCTGTATGACTTAACAGAAGAAAAAGGTCACATAACACAGTCATATGGAGATTTTTTATGTTTAGTTTTTATTGATGTTTACAATCATCAGTGTCCCAATTAATGATCTCAGTTTGACCTGACAAGATTATAAGCAAGAGGTAAAATATAACTCGCGGTAAGTTTGACAGTTTGTCGGTTTGTCTGTGGTACAATGTGCGTGTTATCCAGCCAGTTACATTGACAGCAGGTCGGCTTCGTCAGAGCAAATTTACTGTATCCGATTGTGGAGCTTGTTGTTTGAATTTAGTGATTTGAAATGTAAAGCAGAGACAGTGCTCATATTTACGTATTAAACTACTAGATGTCGGGAAGATCCCATCAATGACCAAAACCTAAACATTTCAAAACATTCTCTCTTCCATTCTTAGAGACCCACAGTAAAATAGTAAAATGTTATTATTAATGTTATAGTAAAAAGCATATAAAATACCATTTTTAAATATGGTAAAAACGGCATACATTATTTTACACTCTGAAACGTGTCATAGCAATATATTTGGTTGGAAAATATGTATAATTTCATGCTAAAACCACAGTAACTATATATATATATATATATTTTTTTTTTTTTTTTTTTTTTTTTTCATTTTTTCATTTAGCAGACGCTTTTATCCAAAGCGACTTACAAGGGGAGCAATTAGGGGTTAGGTGTCTTTCTCAAGGGCACTTTAGTCATGGGATCAAAGCTGGAGAGAGAGCAATTCCTGCCGGCATGGGAATCGAACCAGCAACCTTCAGATTACAAGCCTATATATATATATATATATATATATATATATATATATATATATAAATTAAATAAATGATTACAAAATGTGTGTTCTAAATTTTGTTATGAATCAGTAAAGCATACAATAATTTTTTAACTAAGTCTCTGAAACTTCATACAGTATAGAAGAGCTACATATTCCATTTCTCTAGAGCTTTCTGAAGGTGCATATTCTGTGCAAAATAATCGATTTCCCACTCTCAGCCATACTTTTGTTTGTTCTCAGAGTTTGAGTTGTCAAAAATGGAGGTGTTCATTCATCACTGTCATCACAAGCTCCCAAGTCTTCTGTCCAGGACTCTCTTCAAAGCCTCCAAGAAAAGCTGCATCAACTGTACCATCCACACGTCTCTCCCTCAGTCTCTGCTGTTTCCAAACCTGTCATCCCACCACCGCTTGTCTCTCGCCTCTTCCTGCCGTCCAATCTCCGGGAAGGTCAGGAGGGCGGAGACTTGACATGCCGTAGCCAGAGACTGATGCTGCAGACAGGACTTCTCCATACCTCCAACCCTGGCTGCTTCTATTACTTACCGGTCGCTCTGAGGTCCATGGAGAAGCTGGTTCGTCTCATCGATGAGGAGATGTGGGCAATCGGTGGGCAGAAAGTTGACATGCCGGCACTGTGCAGCGCAGAACTTTGGAAAAAGAGTGGCCGCTGGGAGCTAATGGGGAAAGAGATGTTCAGGCTACTGGATCGGCACAATGCGGAATACTGCCTCGGACCGACTCATGAAGAAGCAGTCACGGAGCTTTTTGCTTCCCAGTCCACGATATCCTACAAGAAGCTGCCACTTCTGCTATACCAGGTATTAAATGGATAGTTCGTTCAAAAATGAAAATTCAGTCATCATTTACGCACCTTTATGTTGGTTTCAAACGCGTAAGACCTTGGTTAATCTTAAAATATACAAATTAAGATATTTTTAATGAAACCTGAGAGGTTTCTGTCCCTCCATTTAATGGATATGATTAGATTAGATTGTTTTGCATTGCATTTACATAATGGACACGCAAATATAGAACACATCACGTATATTATATGGTAAACATGTGATGCAAAAAATCAAATGAGGTTCTCACGCAGAATCTTATTTTGTAAAAATACTTTGCGTACAGTTTAGGTCACTTATTTAGCTATACAAGTAGATAACGTGCTTATGTCTTTGCAGGTAACACGCAAGTTCCGTGATGAACAGAAGCCGAAATTTGGGCTCTTGCGTGGCCGGGAGTTCTATATGAAAGACATGTATTCATTTGATATCAATGAAGAGGCGGCTCTTCATACATACCACTCTGTGTGTCAAGCTTATGCACGGATATTTGACCGACTGGGCTTGAAGTGGGTGCAGGTACAGGCTGCCACCGGCAACATAGGAGGCACACTTTCTCATGAGTTTCAGCTGCCAGCTGACATTGGCGAAGACCAGTTACTTGTTTGTGGGAACTGTGGCTTCTCTGCCAACATTGAAACCATGGAACCAGGGCAGACTACGTGTTCACTGTGTCAAACGGGCACGCTGACTGAATCCAAAGGCATCGAAGTGGGGCACACTTTTTACCTCGGCACAAAATATTCACAGGCGTTTAAGGCCCTGTTTGTTAATGCATCCAATGTGTCTGCGGTTGCAGAGATGGGCTGTTTTGGACTTGGTGTCACACGGATACTTGCCGCTTCTATAGAGGTGATGTCATCTGAGGATGCTATTCACTGGCCTGGGTTGATCGCTCCTTATCAAGTGTGTGTCCTGCCACCTAAAAAGGGCAGTAAAGCACATGAAGTCACATCCATGGCTGATGAATTGGCTCAAAGCTTGGGAAATAGTCTACCGAACTTGAGAGGAGAGGTGGTACTGGATGACAGGATTCAGATGACCATTGGTAAACGACTGAAGGATGCTAAAATTCTCGGGTATCCATATGTGGTGGTGGTAGGGCAGAAGGCTCTGGAGGATCTGCCTATATTTGAGGTGATTTGTCAGCAGAGTGGAGAGACCATGTTCCTTAGTAAAGAAGGGCTAGTGGATCTTTTAAGTAGAGTTGAAACTATCTAATATAATGTTTTTTTATAGCATTTTTTGTACATTTTACAGGCTCATTGATGTTCAAACATTGCTTGTGTCAGTAATAACAGTGTGTGATGTGCTAAGAAAATATTGGTAATAAAACTGTTCTCTTTGTGATATTTTTGTCATTTTGTACTTGCTATTACAGGGCCACCAAGATTAAAGTATAGTTTAATTTAGTGACATTGTCATTTAAAATGTTGATTAAGAAACACCAGCAATAATAAATGTTACCAATAATAAATTATAATATACATAATATAATATACATTTTCCCGTTTGCTCTGTCCAAGAAGATACTGATTTTAAAAAACAGTAAAAGCAGTTCATATACACATAAAACAATTGACCCTTCGCAAAACCCGCCCCCTCTCTCACGCCACACATCATGTTCTCATGCAGTGAAAAATACATCGCGGAGCAAAGACACTGACAACGTATGAAACAGTTTCATATTTAAAATATTGTCATTTTTTAAAGCAGTTTAAACACTAAATACCGTACAGTGGCTCTTTAATGTGTCGTGACAGATCCTTCAAGCGGCTTGTGAACCCATCATCTCTTCATACTAGTTCATTTATAGCATCAAATAAACATAAATATCAGAAGGAACGTTGTTTCAACCGCGGAAAGACGTGAGGACACACAATATTTCAAGTTAACCAGCGTTAATCTGCTATAGGATACTCCCTGACGGCTTTGTCGGATAAGATGGCGGATTCGGCGATATGATTGGTTAGATCGCCTGTCAATCAAACTGTTTTCGAAGGGTCAAAAAAAAAATTCAAATGATTTCTCTTGATTTATTACATTTACATGTTTGTAGTTTTTGTTTTCTTACAGTACGTGGGAGAGTTGTCATTCTAACTTGCATACAAAAGGAATTTGGTAGAGAGGGCCAATTTCCTCTGCCTTAACAATACATTATGCAACTTTAAAATTTGTTTAATTAAATATTTGATCAAATATTTGCCTTTACATTTTTATTCACCCTCTCACAAAGTTTTTTGGACATCCTTGAAACCGACTTTTTTTTTTTTTTTTTTTCTCCAGACCAGCTGGTGGCGGTAATGTTTCTACGACGTGTGTCAAGCAGCGTTGCCGAGGCCATGTGCTTTTCTGCGACAGCTTATTCTTAGTTTTATCGCTTTTCATGCAGTTTTATGTCCAGCTCCTCATAGCGGCTTAGCCTTAGAACATAACAACGTATACACACACAATACCAAATTTATCTATGTGGGATATATCACAGAATTAATTGAAAGAGATAAACGATGGCTGCACCGGGCCAAGGCGAAGACAGCGACGATGCCATGGATGAATTTATGGAGAAGTTTAAGAAACAGAAATACAAGAATGCGTTTGATGAAAGCAACTGGGAAGAGGTAAGGACTGTCAGGTCAGTGTGCTGTACCGTTGCATTTGGCTGTCACAGCTTGTTATTTATATAAATACGTGTTTTATGTGTCGCAGGAGTTTGATAAGGTGCCCATGTTCATGAAGGCAGCCCCAGAAAGCATAGACCCCGAGAAACACCCCGAGCTCGCCTGCATTCAGTCCATAATCCACGACGATGACAGAACACCCGAAGGTGTGCGACTCACGTTCACTTGATGCAGCTCTTTGAACACATTATAATCCGTCTTTTCTTTTTTTTTCTTCTTCAGAGCAAGCCAGAGGTTTGAAGGATGAGGGCAATGAGTACTTTAAAGAGAAGAATTATAAGAAAGCTGTAGTGTCTTACACTGAAGGATTGAAAAAGAACTGCATGGATCTTGAACTCAATGCAATTCTACACACCAACCGTGCAGCTGCACATTTCCATTTAGGTACAGTTAGTATTCTTTAGTTTAGTGTGCCTTGCAGTAAATGTGCCAGAAGAATTTAGTTTTTCCTTTTAAACTTTTTCCTCCAGGAAATATGCGTTCAGCTTTGAACGATGCCACGGCTGCAAAGAAACTCAAGCCAGACCACATTAAAGCCATAACAAGAGGTGAGTTGTGTCTGTGGTTCTTTATCTTGTGAAGCAAACCAGAGTTGCCTCTTGTATTATTTTTGTGTACAAAAAAAAAATCTCTATATTATTTATTCCTGGATTTAGGAGCACAGTGCTCAATGGAGCTGCGTAATTACGCTGGAGTATTGCAGTGGTGTGATGAAGGTCTCAAGCTGCTTCCCACTGACAAGAAACTACAGGAGCTGAGAGCCACAGCAGATAAACTGAAGGTAGATATATTTATGGTGACCTTCTCTGCATTTATAGCATTGAGGCTTAAAGATGTACGTATCAAATTATGTGTGATGTGTAATTCATATTTTTCTGTGAAATTATGTTGATGTCAGAATGTTTTATGTAGGGCTGTGCAATTAATCGCAATCGCGATTTGAGCACATGCAATTTCTAAATCGCATAAGTCTGTAATTTTTATTTATTAATTTATTTATATTTTAATTCAGAATACTGCAACGTTACTGTGCGCATGTTTAAGATGTGAACCAATCAGAGCTCACTCAGCACACCGCACAAATGAGAACAAAGCATAGCGGGAGAACAGAATAGGCAAACGGGAGGAAAGAAGAAAAAATATGGATGCAGTTCAGAATAAAAATGATTTGGTACCAAAGGGAAATTCAACATCAGTCGTTTGAGAGAGTTTTGGATTCAAACACTGGACAAAAGACACCAGCTGCCAACTCGCACTTATTTCACACAAGTTGCTATTCCCGGAATATATGAGAAATGTAAGGCGGGCGTTGAATACGAGTTTAAGCAGGTGAAATAATCGTAATTTATTTTATGTTGTGTGTTTTTAAGACAATTTTTTTTTACAGTTTTGATTATCAAGCAGTTAATCCCACTGTATGGTATGTTACTTCATTGTGAAATGTGTGCACTGAAATACAATTTTGAAGTTGACTTATTATGATTGGAATTTCAGGTTAGTTAACCTTAATTTATTTTATGTTGTCAGTTTTAAAGAAAGTTAATTACAGTTTTGTTTATGAAGCTGTAAATACAGTTACTTCATTGTGAAACATTTTGTTACGCACTTCTCGTGCACTGAATACATTCAGAATGAAGCATGTTTGAAAAAGCAAAAACAATTACCAAAATTGCAAAATAAATCGCAATTGCAATATTGATTAAAAAAAACGCAATGTGATTATTTTGTCCATATTGCACAGCCCTAGTTTTATGCATGAGTGACGGCACAAAATTAGTTGATTTTAACCTTTGATGTAAAATATAAATATATTAATATTCCACGAAATCATTACAATTAAACTATTCACTATATTTATTCATCTTATTTTACCATCTTATTATTTGCAAATTTACTTATTACTTCATGTCTTGCTGCCAAACTTGTAGCGAATCAACTCAAAGGGGAATAATAATAATTATTCATAACCCATTATGATTTATTTGTTAAATATAATTGTGTCTGATTTTTCTGTCGTTACACTCTGCACATTTTTGTTTGTAATGTTTTCATTTGTTTTTTTCTTTGTTTGCTCCTGTCTCTCATCTATACCCAGGCAAATTTTGAACATTTTGTATTCTACAAATGAAGTTCTAATGTTTAAATTAGAGCTGCACGATTCTGAATAAATTATCAATCACATTATATTTTTTTAAAATAGAGTTTATGATTCTGACTAGACAACTTAAGAAAATAACATGTAATTTATTAGAGGTTCTGACAATGTTAATTGCTGCAGTCTATATTAAAAATTATTATTTTTTTTTTTAAATATGTATGAATGAATGATTCAATGACTTGCTCATACAGACCTATTTCATTACTGGATTAATCATCGTTTTTTTAACTAATCTACTGAATGAATGATTCAATGACAAATGCATTTTTTAAGTCACTTGTCGCCACCTACTGCTGTAACAATGTAATTGATACAATCTTTATTTGAATCGTCAAAGGTGATTTCCTCAATTTTGATAACTACCGTAGACATCAGTGTTTATAACCGAACCATAAACTTTTATCACAATACTTCTGTTATAGAATTATTGTAACAGAAATAATGATACTGTGTGGTTGAAAAAACTTCGAAGCTGTTTCATACTTATACATGACAACTGCTCTCTCTGGCTTAGCGGTAGCGCTGACGCAGATTTGAATGTTCTCCTGTGATCGTACTTGTCGATATATATGCAGCTCTAGTATAAATGCATTTTTATTGTAGAGAGAAGCTGACAAAGATGCCAGAAAGGCGAAGGTTAAAGCGAAAAAGGAACGGAATGAGAAAGAAGCATTGTTAGCTGCCATTAAGGTACTGCAGATACTAAGTTTAATCATTAAAAATCTTTTTCTTTGACCAAAACATGTAAAAGCGAAATATTCAATGACAGTTTTTACTTAGGAGCGTGGCATTAAACTTCTGAAGACCAAGCTGTCTCGACACCGGGGTTCGGACAGTGAGGATGATGATGGAGGTGCTTCTAGAGCTCTGTCTGATCTGGAGCTTGATGGAATAGGTTCGCAGGAGGCCACAGGAGCTCGTGCGTACATGGATGAGCAGGGAGTCCTCCACTGGCCAGTGCTGTTCCTCTACCCTGAGCACAGCCAGACGGATTTCATATCTGCCTTCTGTGAGAACTCCAGGTTTGTTACGAAGTCAAAATGCCATTATCAAAATGTACGTCCTTGCTGAGGAAAGGAGGGCTGGATTGGGAATTTATTTCTTCTTCAAATATTAATCGATTTTTGTATTTCAGCTTCATGGACCATTTGGTAGTTATGTTTGGTGAAGAGCTTCCTCCTTGGGATACGGAAAGAAAATATCAGCCACAAAATCTACAGGTTGGTACAGAAAGTTCTTAAAACACCACTGGTTGACACTGTTCTCCTTCCTTTTGCTTGAGCAATTTTAATTAGATGCAGTACCACAAAGATTTGTTTTTAAACTTTGATCATATCCATCTGTAACCTCACAATCGTGTTTTTTTGTTTTTCTCAGCTGTTCTTTGAGGATCCTGAAAAAGGACATCTTTATCAAGTTGATCTTGAAAAGTCACTCCTTAATGTTCTTCAGCACCAAAGGTATTTCAGAGGAATATCTTCGAAGTAGTTTTATCACTGCTTGAATTGGTCTTTGATGTTTTTTCCTCTCCGTTTTGTTCTTTCTAGGTGCTTTGTGAAGGCAGGATCACCTAGTTTCATTGTGCTGGTATCAGGCTCTCTGTTTTCTAAGCAGTTTTTATCAGGCAAAAAGGTTCAGAGATCGAAATGATCGAAATTTTCTGTTTGGACATCAAAAGACTTTAAATGCCTTGGTCATAAATCAACCTCCTGCTACTAAGGACGTTTTTGCTCACCCCACCCCCTCGGAAAACTCTGGACATGGAGGCAAAACTTTGAAGTGTCATGAAGTGATGTTGTAAAATGTCTTTTGCAGCAATGTCAATGATTCACTTTAAAAACATAAAACCATTTTTTTTTATGTATAATTAATTTTTAAATCTGCATCTTGTATGATTTGACTGTTAGACTCAATGTTCATAATTTTCATCCGGTTTTAATACATATATAAAACATGACAATGCAGATTTTTTTTTTTTTTTTTTTTTTTTTTTTTTTTTTAGATATTTCAACATTAAACATGCTATTGCATCATAAAAGAAACATTAAGGGCTGGTTTCAAGGACAGGTCTTAGATTAAGCCAGGATTAGCCCTGAGTTCAATTAGTACATTTAAATAGATTTTATATATGTACCCTACAAAAAAACAAAAAACATTACTGGTGTGTATCTTGAGTCAAAACAACAGGACTGATATGTAAGTAAGTGCAAATTGCTTTCAGTTAAAACAGCTCAAACATGCATTTTAGTCTGGGAGTAGGCTTAAGCCTTGTCTGTGAAACCAGGGGAAAAGCAGTTAAAAATATAGCCACCCAAAAATGAAAATTCTGTTCATATTTACCCTCCAAAATGGCATGACTTTCTTTCTTCTGCAGAACACAGATTATATTTGAAGAAAGATAGGAAAAAACATTGGAGACCATTGACTTCCAGTGAAAAACACTGATACATTTCTCAAAATATTGTTTATGTCCCACAGTAGAAGGAAAGTCATTTGGTTTTAGAACATCATGAGGGTGAGAAAATGACCGAATTTTTTATTTTTGTGCAGAGAATTGCTTCTGGGTGATAAAATAAATTAGACATAACGATGTTGGAGCTTTTTAGACAACATCAACTTGTTTAGTTTCTACTATATAATGCAAACCTCATTTACTGAGCATTCATCCACATGAAAATATCTATGATTTAAATAAATCTATTTGTGATGAAATACAGTTCCTTCCATACATGCATACAGTTCTATTAAACCATTTGTCACATACAATCATGAAATTATGGAATCAAACTCGGAGGACGTTCACCTAGCCTTTTTGCTTTTTTAGAAAGTAATCAGATTTTGCTGGCTGAATCCAGTTATTCCAATAGGAATGTTAAGTAGGAAGTTCATCACTCAGATTTCACTCATGTTCAAGTTAGACATGAATTTGCCATGCTGACCCAACAGCTGGTTGACAAAAGCTGCTTGGTTTGAAAGTGTCTTCTGGTTAAGCTGTAGTTCATACATCTCAATGGACAATGAATCTTTTTGGATGTGAAATTTCATTGATGCTTTTTGCTAATGTGACTACACCACAGTTTAAAACAGTTAAACACTTATTTCTTGTTAAACTGGCTCTTCAGGCTTTGTGGCATGCGCTGGAGGAAAGCGTAGCCATAAAGACAACATTCCAAAGTGACTTTTTTAACTTCAACGTCATAGTAATACATTTAGGATTTTAGAATACATTTCCTTTGTCCATTTACCAGAAGTGAATGCCTTTAGTTTGAAATGGCTACATTGTTGTTTTATTACTGTCTTAACATTAATACTACTCATGGACATCACATTATTACCCATCAGAACATTATCTAGAGTCACGATCCCATTGCTCAACAGACCCTTTCAAATAGAAATGGACCTGACCATTGAGAACTTTTTCCCTTGTGGCTTTACGCTCTTCAGCAACTTTCTAACCACTTCCAACCTCCCCTTCCTGATCAGATCTTTTGAGAGCTCGGTCACCTCATCTGTATGTGCTCGGCATAGTGCTTTCAACTCAGTCTGAACAATGTTTATTCCGTATCGCTTTTCAGCCTCCTTTAAACATTCTTCTAATTGGATTATAGTGTGGTCTGTGTCCTTCCCGTACTGGGTGAAGCTCATAAGAATAGCCTGTAGCAGACAGCGGAGGACCACTGTGTTTTGGACGCTGAGAGGTTCCAGTTCGAGCGCTTTCATGAAACAGTCGATCGCGTTCTGTTCCTCTCCTTTCAGCAGCAGGCATCGACCCCGCAAGAGCTGTACTTGAGAGATTGTAGAGCCGAGCGGACACTGCAGAGCTTTAGCCAGACTAACCAGGGCCTGGTTTATCGCCATCTCATCAACCAACAGGGTCTCCTGTAGGGCGTCCACACCCATGTAGTAGTAAACCTGAGAGAAGTGGGGAGATGGGTATATTATACTCTTAATCAACGATACATAGTAACTATATTAGTAGTTACACTAGCAGTCAAAATGTTTTTAAAAGAAGTCTCTTATGCTCACCAAGGTGGCATTTATTTGATGAAAAAAAATCAGTAAAATGGTAATATTGTTACAATTTAAAGTAACTTTTCTATTTTAATGTTATTTATTTCTGTGTTGGCAAAGTTGAATTTTCAGCATCATTCTTTTTCATCATCAGTCTTCAGTGTCACATGACCCTCCAGAAATCATTTACAGGAATTATATTTAAATAGGTTGGTTATTTTAAGTTGTAATAATATTTCACAAAATTACAGTTTTTACTGTATTTTTCATGAAATGAATACAGCCTTGGTCAGCTTTAGACTTTTCTTTCAAAAACGTCCCAATTTTTTAAACTTTTGACCGGTGGGTGTAAGTCTTGTGTTGTTATGACTACCTGACCCATCTCCAAATGAGTCCTCAAACAGGGTCGTACAGCCAAAACACGCTCCAGGTCGGCACGAGCCTCTTTTAGAATCTGACGGTCAGGGATTCCACCTTGGCCACACTTTGCTTTTTCAAGATCCTTTGCATAAGTGGTGACACTAAGCTGTAGGACAAAGAATACATATTTGGAGTGCATTAAAACCATCAGAACAAGATTATATGAAAAGGGAAAAAAGGGAAACACAAATATACTGTGTATAGTATTGTACACTTTAGCCGTTATAAGAAAAACACTTTAAAAAGGCAGAGGTTTGTTTCAGATAACAGTTAATTGGCTGGTTTATAATTGTTAGTGGAGCACGAGGCTCAGTAACAATCAAATCACTGGCCAATTCAGTTCGATTCACTCGAAAAGTTTCTCACACCGTAACAGAATACCTCAGAAAACATTGGATGAGGTGATATTTATCTATGAGTACTAGATAAGATAACATTTTCCTACTATCCATTGTATCCATTGTATGAAATAAAACACTTTATACTGTAAGTAAAGACAATTTATATCAATGTATCCACAGCTTTGAAATTTGGGGAATTTATTTTTAATATTTTTGACGTGAACATGAGGGAAACTCTTTTA
The DNA here is from genome assembly GCA_037194245.1 of Opsariichthys bidens. Lineage (NCBI taxonomy): Eukaryota > Metazoa > Chordata > Actinopteri > Cypriniformes > Xenocyprididae > Opsariichthys > Opsariichthys bidens. The sequence goes on from CM074298.1 coordinate 14,977,170, forward strand.
ATCCACTAAAATGACTTGGAACCAATTAAAGTTAGGCTAAAAAGAACCTGGTCCCACTAAAGCACTTACTCTGTTCACACATTCAAACACACAAACTTCTAAAAAGGATTCTAACATGATTGGGTCTGAAATTCACAAATTTTAAGTGCTCAAATACTTTCTGAGAAAACTTTCTATTGTCATTTTTAATCTGACTTTAAGTCTTTAAGTCACAAAATGGGTGTTTCTTTGTCTTTGCAGAAGCATTTGTTTTTGTCATCCTAGTTTATCCTGGGGTGTGATTCAAGGAGAGGTTACACAGTATATGACAGAAGCATTTCTCTTACCTTGGCACGTGTGCAGTATGCCTGCCAGTTGAGTTCTGCATCAGGCAGGACATTCAGTGCCATGTTACAGATACCTATGGCCATCTCCAGTTTGCCTGACAGTAAGAACACGTGCGCTAGCCTGTTGAGTATGAATGCATCATCTGTGGCGAGCTTAATGGCCTGTGAAAATCAGCAGTGAGAACAAATCTAATCATTTATAGCCTTTATACTGCATTTTTACTCACATAGTCACAGTATTATAAGCTTTCGGTATCTGCTTATGTTTAACCATATCAAACATAAGCCTTATCAAGACACAACAAAGTTACTCATCACACTCATGAATGTTGAGGAAACAAAGGAAATGTGTGCAAATAAATAATTAGCTTGACTACAACAAAACATTCTACATTTTTCCAATAGGCTGACATTCAGTACCGATCCATAGCACGTCAAAGGGTCAGATCCAGAGAAACCACAGTCATGGACTGACATTGGCACAGTGGAGAACTCCTCTGTCCGCTCCAGCATGAGACCAACATAACACCAGGCCAGAGCTAGAGAGCAAAGAGAGATATAAACACACCGTCTTAATGATTCCTTGACATCTGAGATCTGCTCAGGACGCTGATAAGAAGTCATAAAAAGCCAAGCGTGACAAGTGGCAACATAAAACTGGAAAGGCTGGTCTCTGAAACCTTTTTCTTCTTTTATGTAGGAATGGATAATGTGTGAGTGAGCCAATGGGGCCAGTGCTCTAGGGCCTCTGGTTGTCAGGGCCTTCAAGGTGTGAGTGAAGTCAATGTAAAACTTTTATAGACAGACAAAAAGCACTTAAAAGTGTGCCAGTGAATACTGTCAATGTGAAATAGACCAAAAAAATTCTGAATTTCCTCAGTTCTTGGCCCCTCCATACTACCATTGCCTCCTGGAGACCTTATTACCGTTTTAGTTAAATTATGGCCATAATTCAACTAAATTAAAATGAGGCTATGATTTATCTAAAACAAGATAACTAATTAATAAAATGTAGCCGAACGGATTATTCATTCATGGCCACAATATCTATTTTTCCTGCATGTCGTGCATTATTGAGATTACAGATATCACATTTGCAACTTCATATCCAATATTTGCAAATGCGTTTTTTTGACAGCTCACAACTCTAAGGATAAAAATCAGTCCTTAATTAATGGTATCATCAATGAACTGACTGTGCCTTATTAAAAACCAATAAATCCAATTACCTTTGAGATGCGTGTTGTCAGATTGTAGCGTCTCTGCGAGAAGCTTGAGACCCTTGTTGAAATAAGTCAGTCTTGTGAGGTCGATGTCTTTTGAATCCCTCACAATTCCATCTAACCTATTAAAACAAACAAATAAAGGTTGAGCCTATTAATGTTTAAGTCATGATAAGGAATGACTGAGCTGCCTCAATGCAGTCATATATTTGATGATGTGTAAAAAATGCAGCTTTACAGGTAGGTGTCAAAAATACCTTATGTAAATTGTTGCCATTTTGAAATACCAACTTCGTTTTTCCTCTATTGGTACCTGAAAGAAATAGAACAGAATTTGTTACACTCTAAAACACTAAATTCCAATGTATTGTGTTCATTTCCACATTGAGTTTTCTCAGGTGTTTTCACTGTATTTTAAATTGTGCATTGTATTTTGTTGTGTTTTAGGTTTAAAGGAAATGGAAAATTATTTTTCCATTGATTTTTTTTTTAAAGTGATAATGATACTTGGCTCAATGACATGACAAATATTTGTCTATCTATATGTAACATTACATTAAAATGTCAATTTATACATACAATTGCTTGTATACATCTCTTCTATGAAGAGCAAGATTTTCATTTCTGATTAAAAGTCATTTGCACATTTTTGGGAAGGGGCATTAAGTAAAAATTTCAAAATTAATATCATAGCAAAGAAAAAGCCTAGTTTAAAAAATGAAGACCTCAGCAGACCCTCATGATTGTGTGTCAAAGTCAATAAAGTCTCTTAAATTATCAGATAATTTGGTAGTACTTTAGAATAAGGTTCCTTATTTAACATTAGTTAACATGAACTAACAATGAACTGCACCTCTACAGCATTTATTAATCTTTGTTAATGTTAATTTCAACATTTACTAATACATTATTAAAATCTTGTTAACATTAGTTAATGCACTGTGAACTAACATGAACAACTGTTTTTTCATTAACTAACATAACAAAGATTAGTAAATACAGTAACTAATGTATTGCTCATGGTTAGTTCATGTTAGTTAACTAATTGTAAAGTGTTACCAATATTTTTCATATTTTTACCGCCTATTTAGTTATAAAATATCATGTAATTTTCAGATAAAATACTCTTATAGGTCTTTGACTCTCAAACAAGATATCTACGCCTCCCTCAAACTAACGTCCTCACCAGTTCCTCTCCGTAATCGAGAGCACGGTTGTATAACACGAGTGCAGCTGTCAGTCTCTCCCGTAAATCTTCGTCCATCTCTAGCTCCACATCATGAGGATGTGCATACGCCTGTTCAGCCAAGCACCGTGCCACCCTGAGCCTGCAGTCTGTCTGGTCCTCCCCCATCTCGGGCCCCATGAGGGCAGCCACACGCTCCATGCACTCCCCCTCCTCCAGTTCGCGACCCAGGCGTTCGTATACGTAACCCAGGTTGGCCCAGGCGTTGAGGTTTTCTGGATCCTCTTGGCAGATGCTATGAAAGGCCTCTTCTGCCATCTCCAGTTCGTCCATATGAAAGGCCAACAGGCCCAGTATATTGCGCACAGCGTACTGTAGTCGTCCCGTCTCAGCTTCGAGCTCAGCCCTGAGGCTCTCACGCTTGAGCTGGGTGTCTCGGTGCCGAAGAGTGGCTGGTCCATTGGGTTCACCGTTCAGATTCAGATCCAAATGAAAGTGGCCAGGGATGTAGGCCATTCCCTCAATTAGAGACTCAATGTCCTCTTCTGTGTTGTCCTCCATTGTCTCCTACACACGTACTGACGATGCCTGGCTGAGATAGAGCAACTTATGAGACAGAGACAGGAAATACAGGTTTAAAGAGGAGGAGAAATGAGACATAAGAAAGGAAAGTTGAGGAACATGTGCTTTCTTGCTTCCTGTAACAGGTTTCTCCACCCAACATGGTGGTTTATACATTAACCGTGTTCATTTTGAAGGAAAACATGGGCGTTTGCTCTAGTAATTGTGTAAATAGTGAGTCCTGCTTTCTGAATTTGAGTGACACACCTTGGTGTCATGTAAGGATTGTCTTTTGTCATGAATTAGCAAAACATGGTCCCGGAGAGAAAACCACTTCAAATGCTGCCAGATTTGATAGAAATGTAAAACAATTCTCTGCACATAAGATAAAATGCATTGTGTACAGCTATTGGTAATTGACAGCTTCCTGGTCTGTGTTTGAGTGAAAAATGTTCTTAGGTGTGAGATAAATGTCTCCAGAGGGTACGGCATGTACCAAATGTGTGGGAGGATGCAATGTTTGTCCTCATTCCGACATTTAGTGGCCCAAGGACACTATATGATTTTAGACCGGTGGGTCTTACATCTGTTTTAATGAAAATTCTTGAAAGATTTGTGAAATCTGAAATCTTGAGGACGACTGAGTGTTTATTAGATCCGATCTAAAAGAGGCGTAGAGAATGCCATGATCACCTTATACATTTATTTCTGAAACATTTGGAGGGGAAGGGGTCTCATGTAAGACTTTTTTCCTCTTCTTTTCAATTCAACCTCGTATCTTCAAAAGTAGGCTTTTAGAACAAGTTAAATTGAGTAATAACTTAGTGGGTTGGATTCTAGACTTTTTAATAGGACACAAAGAGTGAAAATAAATTATACTTTCTCTGCACAGGTTTCTTCCTCCACTGGTTTGCCACAAGGATGTGTACTTTCTCCTTCACTGTTTATTCTCTTCACAGACATGTGTCAAAGCAGTCATGAAAATCGTTTTGTTCTGAAGTACGCAGACGATACTGTCATTGTCAGTCTACTTCAGAAGAATGAGAGTAGTCATTAATGACTTTGTAGAGTGGTGTGAGGAGTCTCACCTTCATTTGAATGAAGACCAAGGATATGGTAATTGATTTTAGGAAGAATGTTTCCATGCACAAAGTCGGATCCATAAAGGTTCAAACAGTGGAGTGTGTGCAATCTTACAAGTACTTGGGGACAATCATTGTTTCAACGTTTTGAAGCCAACTGTGAAGCGCTGTGTAAAAAGTGGCATCAACGTCTTTTGTTTTTAATGAAACTGTGCAAATTTTAAATTGATAAAACACTGTTGATTTTCTTTTTTGGGGCTTTTATTGAATCTATTTAGTCTTTTTCTTTGGTGTCCTGGTACGGGAATTTATCCTTAAAGAGCCGGAACTCTATTAACCAAATTGTGAATTGGTCCAGTAGGTTGATTGGGGAGCCACAACTTAAATACCAGCTTCACCGTATACCAGGTAGAGCGAATGCGTGTTTCAATTTTAAGTGACAGGCAGCATCCCCTGTATTATGAGTTCCAGCACCTTCCATCTAATCGAAGGCTTAGAATGCCGCAGTGTACAAGAAAGCACAGTATAAGAACAGCTTTGATTGATGATTAATCTTTTGAACAGTAACAATATGAAGTAATGGGTGTACTATAATATTTCAGTGTTTGTTGTTGTTTTTAGTGTTCTGTTGTTTATGGTATTGTCTATATGTATGGGAAATAGCCTGAAGTTGTATACTGAAACCTAATTTACCTACAGGTGACATGAGGAAGTTCATGTGGTCTAATAAGCATTTTGATTTCCTTTATCGATATTGCGATCAATAGTGCAAGCAATACTAATGAAATGCTGATCTGAACTAGTTTAAGTGCTGTCAAATAAATTCTGTCTTCCGCTGAACACAAAAGAAGATATTTTGAAGAATGTTGGTAACCAAACAGTTGATGAACCCCATCAACTTCCACAGTATGGAAAAAATACGATGGAAGTCAATAGGGCCCATCAACTGTTTGGTTACAGATATTCAAATAATCAAAATATCTTTACTGTTCAGCAGAAGACAGAAATTCATACAGGTTTGAAACAACTTGAGAGTGAGTAAATGATTACCGAAATTTCATTTTTGGGTGAACTATCCCTTTAAGGTGAAAAGACTTTCTTCTTTGAACATAAAAAGAGAAGTTTAGCAGAGTGGCTGAGCATCTCTTTTAAATATAATGAAAATGAATGGCGACTAGGAGTGGTGCCATATTTATTAATGAATATTCCATTAATATATATCAATAAATCAAAGTCTGATGGGAAAAAAAATCATTTAAATTTATTTAATGACAAACATAAACTGTATATTAAATTATTGATACTTTCAATGAAAGATTTCTTTATTAATCACTGTGAGTAAATTATGACAGAATGTCATTTTTTGGATAAACTATCCCTTTTTTAAAAAAAGTATATATATACATATATCTTCTAAAATTTTAAAATAATATAAAACAATTATATTGACCATTTCAAACAACACAATTCTACATTATTTTCATAAGGTGCAATTTCTGTTATGACCACTAGAATGAATCCTTTCACTAAATATAAAAAACATGCAAGGAGACAACAGTGACTCACATATGATGGAGGAATCTTTTGTGTCTTTCAAGTTGTTATGCAGACAAAAAAAAAAAAAAAAAAAAATTCTCAGTGTCTCTCATCGCCTCAAGTCATATACTCAAGCAGAGTGATATAAGTAGGCCTATATTATGAATTAATATTTCCATAAACTATCCATCTGGGAATATGTCATGACTTCAAAAGAGTATCCTACCTTCAAAGTGCAGTCAATTATATTAAGCTCCCGTTTTAAAGTGCATGCATGAACAGTGACATTTTTATGGTTACCTCAGACTCGAAATATGGGTCTGTTGCGTGAGGTAATTCTCCTCACGTTCCTGTTGAGTTTTCCGCCCTGATGACTGTAGCAGACGGGAGATCCTCTTTGTGCAGCCAGCAGATGTTTCATGATGTCGTTATCTCGACTATAGAGAACTTTAGTATGACAGAATAAGAACTCGAACTTCTTGTCTAAATCTGTATTTTATTTCTATATGTAACAACTTACAAAACGTGAATATCAGCCATGTGGCGATATGCGGTACAGACCACAACTTTTTTTTTCACTGGAATGGAAATACACCGTCAACTGAACATTTACTATGCTGACTTACCTTTGGCAAGAAGATTACGAATAGGATTTTAGTGGAAACATTAAATGTCAGTCTGAGATGTGTTTAGCAGACAGTGCTTAATATTTAACAGTTCCAGTCTGAAGAGAATCTCCACGAAAGGCTTGGTACAGGGTAGTGTTTCCTCTTTTTGTTTAAGAATGGGACAGTTGTCAGTGAGTACACATCACGTGATTTATATAATTTATTTGAATGGAAAGCTAAATTATCATATATATATATAGGACGTCTTAAATTAGTAGTTAAAACTTTTCACTTAGCTTTAAAAAATATTTGGATTAAATGAGTTTTGTAATTATTTTGGTTTTAATTCTACTTATTAGGCCTACTACTACTATTGTTAGCTGATTAATTCAAATAGCTTGTGATCTATGTGACTCTGGACCATTAGTATGTATATATGTATGTATAGTATTATATATTAGCACTGGTACATTTTTAGCAATAGCCGTAGGGGTCAAAATTATTCATTTTTCTTTCATGCCAAAACTCATTAGGAAATTAAGTAAAGATCATGTCCCATGATGATATTTTATACATTTCCTACCGTAAATATATCAAAAATGTATTTTTGTGCATAAGGACTTCATTTGGACAACTTTAAAGGTGATTTTCTTAAAATTTTTATTTTTATTTTTTATTTATTTTTTGCATCCTCAGATTCCAGATTTTCAAATAGTTGTATATTGTCTTATCCCAGCAAAACATACATCAATTGAAAGCTTATTTATTCAGGATATTTATTCACCTTTCGGATGATGTATGTATGAGTCTCGTTTTTTTAAAAAAATGGAATGGAATTGAATGGTTTTGTCGTCCAGGGTCACATATATGTAGGTACAACATGGACTTTGTAGCACAATGTAGGCCTAGTACCAATTTAACTTGTGGGAGTGAATTTCTACGGTCGCGTTTTGTCCATTATTTACGGCAGTGAAGTTCAGCGCCCCGCTCGCAGTCATGCAGGTGGAATTCAGTCCAACCGTGTGATTCAAGCAACACATCAGGACAGACGTCCAGTTTGAAGAGAGCTTCCGTCCAAACCTGACTTCGTCTGCGAGCATCACACACATGGTTTACCTTAACACAGTCATGACAGCATCAGCACAACCGAGGAATCTGACCAGCGAGCGGATCGGATTCATTTAAACGACGAATCTTCAGAGAGACTCGCATCATGCTCAGGTGGTCTGTCTTTCCCCCTGAAGGAGATCATATAGTCTGCGTTTGGGAAAGAAAACAGTCGTGTGAATGTTTAGAATATTAATCAGGTATGTCACTCTCACGTATGATGATGCATTTAGCTCAGTGGACGAATCTGACGTGATTTTGAAGGCATTAATAATATACTGTATCATTTGTCTTATGTTTGCAAAGAATCACAGGGTGTTGCATAATATTTTTAGCTGTAATACTGTCTATATACTCTTTATATCAGTGGGGTGTAAATCAAAACTTAATCAAGGAGATGCATTTATTGTTATTATCATTATGATTATTATTATTATTATTATTATTATTATTATCATTATTCCAGAACAATAGTCAAGCATTTCCTTTTGTCCCCTCTTTTCTTTTAAGTTGACCCTTTGTATAATCATGGAGGAGAACAATACCTGTGAATCAGTCCCAGATTTAAAGGATCTGGAGTTAAAAGTGGGAAGAAAGACCCCAGAGGGTCTCCTGAAGTGGATGAGAGAGGAGCACAAAATGATGTCTCATCATCAGACAGACAATAATGAGACAGAGACGAAAGGACTGGATGAGAAGATCCGAAAACTGAAAATGGAGATGGTGAGATCTACATTATTTCAATCAAATGTATTCCTATTGATTCGTAAACTGTATCGTATTTGATAATGTGGCCCTCGTTCTTAAACTCTTCGTCTGTTCATTCTGTATAAAATGGAGTGTGTGACAACAGTCAGAAGAATGTGTGTGTAATGTGTACAAGTTTTATAAATGTGTGTGGATGACACTCATAGCAGATGTGCAACTTGGTGGGTATATTTTCTCCTCTTTATGAAACATAAAGCCTCTGGCAGATTCCATTTTTTGTCTGTCACATATCTTGGATATCCAATATCCATATAAAATCCCATTGCAAAGCTCTTATATACTGGCTGTGATTGTATCTTTTCATAACACAACTCCTAAGAAGCCTGCAGCATGTTGTTGTTGTTTTCTCATTTTGAAGGGTCCCAACCCACATTCCACAAACCAAATCAACCAGAAGCAAAAGAATTTCTTGCAGCGTTGCCAAACAGTAATCGAGCTGTCATACTAGGCAATGATGTTTTTAATGAACAGATGTATTGATTGCAACCACATATCTGTGATGAAGTTGAAGTGACGGAATGGCTTGAGTTGTGGTAAAAGATTTGCTGCTGTTTTCATACTGTAACTTCAAGCTCATGGGGCAGATACGCCCTCGGTTGTATAAAGAATTGTTGTAGTTAGGGAAATGAGCTTGTTCCCCAATGGAATGCAGAGCCATTAAGCAAATGGACCCTGATGTTGTTGCTATGGTGCTTTTTACTGAGTGGGAGACTTTGTAAACGGCCCCAAAGCCATCATGGATTATGCTACTGCCAGTTGCATTTCTGATTTTAGGAAGTCAGTGTTATTAATTTGGCATCATGATGATTGATGATTAAGACATCTTAACATGTCAACGGTTTACTGCATCAGCCAAGATCTGTATAGGCAAGCCTGTGTGTTGTTTCACATAAGAAGGTTAATGGTACTAAAAGCAGATTTGTGCAATTATGTGTATATTACTACATGCAAACTGGCATAAAATTGTAATCAACAAAAGATCAATTGTAGGTGTTTTGTAAAGGCCGGATGGATATCACGGTGAGAGTCAAGATATTGAAAGTTTTATCATTTTCAATATTATGTATACTACCATTCAAGTCATAGTAGTAATAAAAAGTCTTAATTGTACAATGAATTTCTTATTTACATTGTGTTTACACTTTGTTGGTTATAATGAAAGGATTCACGAACAGCATCAAACCTGCTACGTTTCAGCTGTCTCAAACTGATTCAGATTGTCATGATGACTACACGCTCAACAGATATTATTGCGATTGGATACAATGCTCAACACTTGTAAAAACACTCTGTAAGTAGAATCCATTTACGCATAGAGAGTAAATCACTGGCTAGTGGCTTCCAGGTCATTTCACAACATAGCACTTGCTTCAAAGGGTCAGTGGGATTCTATACAGAACATTAGGGTTCTTGACTAAATTTTAAATCATTTTATCGTTCAAACTAAATTTACACAATTATCCCATGATGGGAACTCCTAAAAGGTTCTTGAAGCGCCTGACGTAACATAAAGGCTATATAGAACCTTTTCTTCTAAGAGTGAAAGTAGATTGTGTGTTAGAGAATTGATGAAGAGTTCTCCTGATGCCATTTCACACTGTTCCCAAATAGTCATGAGACAGCTAGCCAACTGTCATTGAACTTTACCTCACACTGTGACATTGTCTGCTGCAGTCTACACACACACACACACACACAGTCCATGCATTCACACCCCAGTGTAAAACATACACAAAAAATGACAAAACCTACATATCATTACTATGAAAAAAACATAAAAACACTGGAAGTAAGTGTGCAATCAAACAGCTAGGTGTTTATGTCTGTGATCTGCGTGAATAAAAAGCGAGAGAATGGTGTCCTCGATGACTTTCAGCATCTTGGACCCCGCTGAATGCAACTCTCTCTCCCTGCCTGATACACAGATGGGAAACACAGGGGAAGGTGTGCTGACAGATGGAGGAAAGGGAGATGACTCTTCTGGTCTGATAGATTGAGAGGAGAGGGGAAATGAGGGAGGGAGAAAGAGAGAAGCAGTAAGGTTGAAAGGGAGAGTGGGAGGACGTAACGGTTAGGAAGGAATGCAGAGAGATAGAGTGCACGTGTTGTGCTAGATGAGAGAGAGACAGCTGTGAGGTATTGGAATATAAGAGATGCTGTCAAACCTGTCAGGAGCAAAAGACAGCTGCAGTTAGAATGAGTACAGAAAGTGTAAACTGAGCTGCCTTTTTTATATTTTGCTGCCTCATTACACATTACCACTCAAAAGTTTGGGGTCAGTAAGATTTATTTATTTATTTTTGAAAGAAATTTTATTCAGGCAGATTGCATTCAATTGATCAGAAGTGACAGTAAACTCATGTATAATGTTACAAAAGACTTATATTTCTAATAAATGACACAAAAATATTAAGCAGCACACCCTCTTCAACATTGATAATAATAGGAAATGTTTCTTGAGCACCAAATCATAGAATGATTTCTGAAGGATCATGTGACACTGAAGACTGGAGTGACGATGCTGGAAATTCACCGTCACAGGAATAAATGATATCTTTTGAAATAGAACACAGTTATTTTAATTGTAATAATATTTCACAATATTGCTGTTTTCGTATTTGTGTTTAAATAAATGGAGATTTCTTTCAAAAACATTTTAAAAATGTTAAAGACCCCAAACTTTTGAATGGTAGCATCTGAAATGTTTTCACCCATTTGATTTTCAAGAGGATTTTTTTACCCAAATGATAAAACACATTTACCTCAAGTACTTTGGCAATCATGGCTATTTATAGGTTATATTAATTTAAAATCAACACAGTAAATTCGCTTTAAATAATGAGCAGAATATGAAACCGCAATAAACATTCTGCTAGATTTGAAGTAATTGGCTGTCACTATGTTAGATTATAAAGCTCCCTACTGTAATGGCAGATTTGCAGTTTTGCGGGTATTGGGAGTGCTTTCTTCACAATCAGTGTTTATGCAGCTGACTTCAGTTTTTATCTTCCAAAACCACTTAGTAACTACATTCAACATCACTCGCCTTCGAAAGAGCAAATAAAACTAAAGGTCACTAGTGTCTGCATATCTTGAATAATGGAATAATGAAATACTATCAAAAACATAAATATCTGGGGCATTTTTGTCCCGTGACCTGCTTAATTTCTGACCCTGAATGTGAAACTTCAAGAATGACAAACAAGCACCATAATCATAGTCCATAGACTTGAATATTTCATATCTTATGCTATACTACTGTATGTTTAATCATCATTAAACATAGCGTGATGCGGCAAGTTTGAACACATGCAGATTTGTGTGTATTGGAACATGTTCAACATAGTTTTTGATAAACTCTTTCTTACACTTTTTTTGTTTGTTGTTCTACTTTAGAACTTATTTTATAAATGGTTTGTATGCAGTATTTCACGATGGCATGGCCAAAAATGTCAACATCAAGATTCTTCACTGAGTACATGCTTGAAAGCCTCCTCATCTTTCAAGGGCTGTTTTTTTCTGAAGCCAGTGAGCCATAATCAAGAAAATTTACATTGTTGTAAAATACAGTATCTTAGATACTATGAGCTACTGCTGCATAATGTTATAATGTATTTGTGCATATTGTAACTCTGCCACCGAGTAATAATATAGTGCTTTTAACACATACACAGAGAGAGAGAGAGGGAGAGAGCTACGTGGTGTGGTGTGATAGTTAACAGACCAGGACACCACAGCATGGAAAATGAGCTCTCCAGAATTCCAAGGATTAGAACACAAGACGTATGAGCGATGGTTTTAAGGAGTGGGAAAATTGAATTCTTCTGGCTGTGAGAATCTCCAGTGTGAGCCTCAGACACTGCGGAATGTTCTCCCTAAGGAGAGTCTGTGGGTCAGTGTGTGGCTCCATGTGGAAGGATGGAAGCTACATACAATACATAAGATGATTGTAGCAACAGTGCATTGGGGTTACAATGACAGTGTTTTCATTTATTTAGCATTTTAGAAGGTCCATTTAAAGGGACAATTCCCGTCGAAGTCTTTCTGACAATTTGGTGATTATTTACTTGTTTCAAACCCACATGGCTTTCTTTATTTGTGGAAAACCTGGGTAATTTTTGACGGTTGATAGTTGTTGCTCTTTTACGTACAGTTAAAAGCTTTCAAGATGTAAAAAAGATGCAAATCTTCAAATAACTCAATCCCATTTGGTCTGTTTCTCATGTAGTGTCCTTTTTGCAGCTTGAAAGCTCTAGTCAATTGCAAGGGAATGAGAAACCAGTGCAATCAGTGCATCCCAACTTCTCCTTTTTGTGTTCCACTGAATATGGGTTTGGGGTTGGCATAATGAAAGAATTTTCATTTATGGGTGAACTGTTCCTTTAACATTATCTTCGTCATTTGAACTTTTCTGGACAAACAAAATAATATGGCATCGAGTTACTTAAGGCCACGTCTACACAGCAGCGGAATATGGTTGTCAGTCTTGGATTTGAGTCAGTTACGTTATTTACGGGAGTGACAACCACATTCTCAGGTTTTCCTGTGTTGTTTCAGTTAAATTATAGTGATGGAGATATGAGCTCAGTGTCATCTGAAGGTTGTAGATCTAGTCACTGTTTTAGGAGCTGCTCCCGACAGTTTTGTGTTCTACTCTCCAGCCAGTTAAAAACGCTGGTTTGGTGGATGAACCTACTTAATTGGACTCTTGTTGTGTCGTTTTATGGATGTCACCATCTTTGGTGTTACTTTGGTCACTGTCACTGTGAATACAGGTAAAAGAATATGCGATTGACACCCATTACACCTTCATACAGACGGTATTCGAGACGCTACTATAAGTTGCTGTGTGAACGGGACATCTGTATATAAATGTGGTTGTTAATCCAAAAAACTAACAGTGTGAAAGTAGTCCAAGTTAAACTTATTGGGAATTTGAATTTGTTTTACTCTATATCCAAAGGTATTGGGCAGTGTACAGTACCATACCATGGTACGAACAGTATAGTGTATGTTTAATTCAGCCAGTTCCAGATGCATATGTCGAGATGCAAACAGGCTTGAGTTGGGCACAGCCAGATCAGCGCTCGCGACGTCAGTGCTGAGACAGGGAGAATATTTATGAGTATGTTCATTACTCTGCAACTCAGACTGAGGTGCTGTGCCGACGTTAACTCAGCCCAACCCACACCAGAGCAGAGTTGCTGCAATCTGTTCTCTGAATCTTTATGTATTTACATCTTTCACTATTTACTGTTAAAAAAAAAAAACTTGTTTATGTTTGCCTTCTAAATTCAGCTCTATTTCTCCGCCTCCCCCTCCCCCTCTGCCTCATTTGTTTTCTTTTGTATCCCACGCTCTTTTACCGAACTGTTCTCTTTTGGTTTTTTGTACTGTAATTAGTGTGGTTGACGTCAGCAGTGCACTATGGCCTTTAAATTACACAGAAGGCCGAATGTATAGGATAAGAATATGCTATTCCATTTATGACACGCCTGGTGCACTTAAACTGATTTATCCCATCCTGTTCTCAAAGTGGTCCTGAGTCTGTTGGCATTCAGCACATATTCCTTCATTTAGTCATCCTCCTTTTAACTGAAAATGTACACAATATGTGTCAGAAATTTCATTGAAATGAAAATGAAAATTCTGTATTCATTTAATGACTTTATTTTTTTCAGTGGCAGACAAAAGGAGAAGTTAGGCCCTAATCATCATTCACTTTCATTGTGTGGAGAAAAAAAAAAAAAAAGATGCGGTGAAAATGAACGGTGACTAAGACTTTCAGTCCCTAACAACATCTTTTGTGTTTCACAGCAAAAAAGAAAGTAATATGGGTTCAGACCGAAATGCAGGTTAGTAAATAATGACTTAAATAAATAAATAATTCCTTTATGAAGCTCTATGTGAATAGCTGATGGGGCACAGAAAGGGCAGAATCCATCAGGGATTGTGGGAGCCAAAGTACTGTGGCTTTCAGAGGAAGCACTGACTATTTGATGAGCTGTGTTTTATGGACTGGAGAGCCATTCAGTCAGTCAGAAGGGTTCAGGACTTTGTATATCATATTACATCTTCCTGACAAAAATGCTTCACCGTTGCCAAATGAAGCTTCATAACATACTTCTGAAGGAATGTGAATCTCTCAAATGTTAACAGATAGGCCATACTTCATAAAATGAGAAAACATTCCAAAAGCAAGATCTAATGATGGAGGAAGGATCTAATATGTTATTATCATTGGACCAATAGCATCCATTATTACTCTTTATTGGCTTGGCTAAATGGATATAGTGCTGTCTATATTATATTATTATTATTATACTATATTTTTATATATATATTAGTGGCGTCACATCTAACATAAACGTTTATATGCCAAATATATATGCTAAGGTTTACTTTTCTTTAGATGTGTCAGATGAAAACTGCTTAGCTCATTTGCTGTGGGAATTAGGAAGAGAAGAGTGCTTCACTAGAGGAATGGAAATTGTCAGGAAGATCTATAAATCTCAGCAGCATTTACAGTAATGGACCTCTGGCTCTGCAGTCAGCAGGACTCCAGTCATTCTTATGCATCTCAGACTTAATACAACAATCAGCACCAATCAGAACTCATTTTGAGTATTTATTAAAGTTGTCAAACTTCCAAAATGACAAAAAAGTACTATAAAAGTGACCCATATGACTCATGCACCATATTTCAAGTCTTTTAGAACCTTTCAAAAGCTTTGTTTAAGGAACAGAATTAAGAAATCTTTTCCTCTACCAAATCAAATCTCATTCACATTATTTGAACATGTACATATTCAAATGTAGGCACATTGCATTATTGTTTTGACACACAATATTTTAATATTTGCACATGATATGGATGTACTATTCCTTTATACACTATTAAAAAATAAAGGTTTCAGAGGGGCGTTCTTCCCCAAAGAACCTTTCAGTGATCGGTTCTTAAAATAACAATTTTTCTTAGTGTGAAAAACATTTTAAAAAATCTCAAGAACCTTTTTAACTAACCTAACCCTAACCCTGGAACCATCACTGCCAATAAAGAAGCTTTATTTTTGAGAGCGATAACCTAAAGAATCCTTTTCCACTACAAAGTACCTTTTGTGCAATGTAAAGATTCCATGGATGCTAAAGGTTCTTCATGGAACCACAGATGCCAATAAAGAAATTTTATTTGAAAGGGTGTGCCATGTACTTTCATTTGACTATAGTTATGGTTGTTTAAAAAAAAGCTCTTAATGTCCATGTGTATTTCCTCTGCCCAGGCACATCTACGAGCAGCAGACGTCAAGATCTTGAACCAGTTGCTAGCACTGCATGAGGGCATCGAGGCAGTGAAATGGCTCTTGGAAGAGCGTGGCGCGCTCACCAGCCGCTGCAGCAGCCTGACCAGCAGCCAGTACAGCTTAGGGGAATGTCCCGACACCTCCTGGAGGGGCAGCTGGAGCAGTCTGCAGGACCCCCATGACAAGCTGGACAACATTTCCATTGGCAGCTATCTGGACACATTAGCTGATGATCTGGATGAGTACTGCCCCTCCAGTGGGACTGATTCAATACTGTGTGCCACCCCTATGGGGACAGAGGGTTCCAGAGGTACTGGAGGAGGCATTGGCAGTTCCACTGTATCTGGAACCAGATCTCCACAAGTCAAATCTGATGCCCCTAAAGAAGAAGCTCAGGTTTGGAATAAAGCCTCTGAGACAACGAGACCATACCTGCCCAACAAGACCAATGGAATCCTGGACAAATCAGTAAAGCAAATGGTCAGCGCAGATTCACCCAGAGCTTGTCTCGCTGAGAAGCTGGCCAAGAGTCTGAGCCCTAAAGTGAAACCCTACAAGAATGGCAAAGTTGAGCTGGAGAGCTGCAAAATGAATGGCAAAGTTCAACTGGAGTATGACGCACACTGGCGCTGGGTGCAGTCGCAGGATGACGTGACTTTTTTGTGATTATCAAGCCAAAGGTGTTGATGGGAGATTTCTCTGGTCCTCTATTCACCACTGAGCTTTTGTTTGCAGACTTTGAGCTTTGATTAATTTGAGGTTAAGAGGTCAGCGATGGAAAAGAAGCTTAGACCTGTGGGAGGTCAGAGTTTAAAAATCCTGAATTAATTACATTAGACTCTATATCAGGTTGTGTAGATGTTTATGGACGCATGTTTCAAATGTGCATTTCGTGTGGGATCATAATGTTTTCTGTAATGGCATCTATTGATTCAGCACTATTTATTGATTTTTTTTTTTTTAATTAAACTTTTAGAGATCAGTCCTTAGAATCAATAATTATTATTTTTTTTTTTTTCAAAAAAGTTGAGGTTAGCAAAATTTTAAAAGAATCTTTTTGAAAGAATTCTCTTATGCTCACCAAGGCTCCATTTCTTATTGCAGAAATACAGTAAAACAGTAATATTATGAAATATTATTACAGTTTAAAATGGCTGTTTTCTATTTTAATATATTTTAGAATGTAATTTATTCCTGTGATGGCAAAGCTGAATTTTCAGCAGCCATTACTCCAGTCTTTAGTGCCACGTGATCCTTCAGAAATCATTACAATATTCTGATCTGGTTCTCAAGAACATTTACCTTTAATATCAGTGTTGAAAATAGTTTATTATTAATGCTTAATATTTTTGTGGAAACCGTGATATACTTTTTTTCAGAATTCTTTGAATATAAAGTTCAATACAAGTGCATTTATTTGAAATAGAAATCATTTGTAACCATACGAACGTCTTTATTGTCACTTTTGATCAATTTAATGCATCCTTGAATAAATTTCAAAAGAGTGCACAAATGCTCCCGTTTGACGTTTCCTTTATATTTTGAAGTGGACCAAAGTTTATTTAGCTAAAACAATCCAAAAGCTTGAGACCACAGCAACTTATTTTGTTACAAAAATCAGTGAATGGTTTTTTTTCCTCACCATTTTGTTGGACCTTTCAGGCTGATTACAATATGGAGAAAACGAAGTGTAGCATTTGCTCTTAAACTGTAGGGAATGTTTAAATCATGCTCCATTTTACTGCCAAAGTCTTAAATCACCCCAGAGTGTGTTCCTTTGAGTTAACATCTAAAGGTCAAAGAACAAATCCATTCTGAATACCAAGCATGTTCCCATCTGTTACAATGTGACCCTGAATCCAGAATCAGCAACACCCTTGAGTTGCCTTTGACAATTAATTAGAATCTACAATCAGAATGTCATTTTTGCATATATATAATTGTTGATTTGAAAACTGCTTGTAGTTTACTCTTTGTCTGTCAGAATGCTTATGTAATCAATCAGTAAAAATGCTGTATTGTAAATCTAATCAGGTAAACCGTGGGTTAGCTTTAAGTAGGATCCTATTTTGGAGAACCAATTAGTACTGTTTTTATAGAGTCAGTTAAGTGAGCTTGGGAAAGCAGGAACAGGAAATTAAGGATATCATATATATCTTATTCCACTGCACAGATCCAATGAAATGATAATGCTCACACAAACGCATGGAGACCAGTGGTTGTGCTGTGATCTTTGCATTTGTAAAATGTCTTTACCTTGTTGTTTAAAAATGTCGCACCTCAAGTGCACTTTTAATTTAAAAGTGTTCAGATTGCTAACTCTTACCAGTTAATCAAGTTCTATATGTGGTGTAACTTTGACTAGTCACAGTGTTAGCACTGGATATAATCCTGCATTGCCTATGTTTTGTATGCCAAAAGAACTGCATTGATGTAATATTTTTTGTCTGAAAGTACTATCAGTATTCAATAATTGAACACATGTGTTATGTAATAAAACACCATACTGTATTTGTGTGTTCATCTATTTGTTTTGTGCTGAAAAAGACTACTGTATTATATATATATATAAACTCAGACTTTTTATAACCACAAACACCCACTCTCAGTTAATAATGCATGTGCTTCTAGGACAGGGTTTCCATGACTACTGAATACATGCGCAATATGTGCATGAGTGTTATTTGTTTAGTGTCAGTGAAATTGAGACAGGACACATCCCAGAAGCAATGCGCTTTGTGCAGAGCTGGGTTATGGCAGGAATGGGTAAAGACATTTGAATGAGATGGTGAGGATGATCAAAGAAAAGCGAGCGGGTACTAAAAATGAGATATGGATTGGTTGGAGAGAGATAAAATAAAAGATATAAATGGAAACGGCAGTGGCCCTGATTTACATGCTGCCCTTGGCGAGATCAGATGAGAGAGGGATCCGAAACTCAGACCACTTGACAAAATGCTTTGCTGAAAATTTTGGATTTTTCTTATATATGCTAATACTTAGTGTTTTAGCAGCATTTTCAAAAAATAATTTTCAAAATAAACATTTGTTTATGTTCAGGTTTAAATTTTATTATTTGATTTTGGAGAAACAGTTATAGGTTTCAGTTGCTCAGTTGAACAAGAAAAACAACTTTAAAGGCTGTATTACGCATGCCAGACCAGTAGTTGGTGATGTCACTCTATAAAGAGAAACTACGCGCCTATAGGCTGAACACGTAATATGCATGACGCCACCGTTTTCACAAATTCGGGTTTTTTAAGTTTGCCCAGAGACAATAACATCCCGTTTTCAAAATTTTGCATTTTCAAGCCCACAAAACGCTGCTGTCATGTAAACGTATGGCCACAAAAAGTTGTCTGTTTTTATTTGAAAATGGGGTCATGTAAACTGGCCCTAAATCCAAATTAAATTTTTCCAATGAGTGCTCGGATTAAATGAGCAGCAAATGAGCAATTTAAAGAAAACACCGAATGCTAAAATTCACAGAAGCATCTTTTTCTTTGACCTTGCTAGCCAACGGTAGCAGTCGGCTGATGTGAAAAACAAGCGACGATCAGCATTTGTGTCGAACGTGACTTGTTTTAAAGCTTTTGCATTGGCAGTTTTGGTGGTAAATACAACATTCCTCAGCACAGCAGGATGCTAATTCACCTAATGGGTTCCAAATGAGAGATTCTTGCTTAGTTAGCATAGCTGCTAACCCTCTGTGTTAAATGTGCTTCGTTAGTTAAATGCAGTGTGCCTTACTCTACCACCACCGCTAACCACACAAAAGAAGCATCTCTGCAGCTATAAAACTTGTTTGTGTTTAAAAGAAAGTTTTCTGTCTGCTAACTAACAGTATGATTCACTCTCACTTGTCAAGTGCAGTTTTAGTGGCTGTCTAGCCAAAAGAAATGTAATTGGTTAGATTCTGACACAAACCCATCATTGTGCGTAGTGTTATTTGCATGCAATTGTGTTTCTTTCCTTGGTTTCACTAAGTGTAAATGGGGCTTGCAAGTGGTTTATGGGTATATGCCATTTAATTTCCTATTACTTCAGCAAAATTGTTGGCAGGTACGAACACAGGCGCCAAAGCCTGAGAGAGTTTTTTCCCTTCAAGTTGTTGTCTGCTATTTAAATCAGCCCATCCTTTAGAGAAATTATATATAACCTATATATGGCTTCTCCGGTATACACACAAACAGTATACATATATATATATATATATATATATATTATATAAAATAAAAAAGCAATTTTTTTGGTAACCATGTCGTAAGTTGCCTCATCACACCATGCCACTTACATACACACATATGGACCCAACCCATATGTACACAACTGTATAACATCCCCTTCTCACTCCTGACACACATGGAGTCTCAATTACATAACATCCCACCCCTTTCTCTTTTTATCCTTATTTTTGTAAAAGATTCCAGACAGACTGACTACCATTTGCCTAAATGAATACGCAAGTCACATACTGTCAGATGCTTTAAAGAGGCTACTGACTGCTTTAGAGACATTTGCAAGAACAATTTGGCAATGAGGAACATAGGAGATGATGAAAGAAATGCCCCCTCTGTTTTTCTGCACTACCTTTGATCTACTGCAGCTTGCCAGTGCCTGACCACTACTGAAAGAATGAGGACCGTTCAGATTTTTCACACATTTTCCTTGCCGTTTCATTTATCTACATCTGGTGTGTCCAAAGAATTGTAGGAAATGCTTGTGGAAAACCCCTTGCGATAAAAGCAATGCATAAAAAGTGCTTGAAATCAACAGCAAGAAAGGAAGGAATCGTGCTGGGCACATAATAGTGCCATTGTGCCATTGAATTAAGAAGAAATACACACACTACAGTTCAAGCTTGGGGTCTGTAAAAAATGATTTAACGTTTTTGAAAGAATTCTCTTATGTGCACCAAGGTTGCATTTATTTGATCCAAAATACAGGAATAATAATGTGAATGAACCATTTTAATATATTTTCAAATATAATTCATTTCTGTGATGGCAAAGCTTCAGCTCCTTCAGAAATCATTCTAACATGCTCGCCTGGTGTTCAAAAAACATTTCTTATTATTAATGCTTAAAATAGTTGTGCTACTTAATATTTTTCTGGAAACAAAAAGAAAATTCAAATGAACAGCATTTATTTTAAAATAGAAATCTTTTCTAACGTCATAAATGCCTTTACAAAAAATATCTTCACTTTCACTTTTGATTAATTTAATGCATCCTCGCTAAATTAAAGCCTTCATTTCTGTAAGAAATGATGTTACTAACCCTAAACTTTTGATCAATAGTGTATATGTTTGGTTTAACTGTAAAATGTGTTTAGTTTTATCATAGTAGGCCTTATGACATCAGTATTTACCCAGTGTTGCCATAACAATAAGGGCTGTGATCAAACGGTTACTGTTTATCTGTGGCTGGAACTATGTGATGGACCTGCCTTGTAATGAACACTGGCAAGACAATGTTTGTGTCAGTGTGCAAAAACAAATACTCAGGCAAATGCAAGAGTGTTTGTCTAGATGAGAGTTCACCACTAACCACACTGGCTATTCTAACGGTGGAGTTGGAGTATAGAGACGGTGGTATGCTGATCATATCCCAGAAGCCACTGGAGGGGTTCAGTGGGGTTTTAGCCACAGAACGTCAGCGCTGGGGCTCCAAAAATCACAAAAATCGAGGGTTGGCGGAAATGAGCACCATATGATTTGTAGATTTGGGTACAAATATTAAGCCCTCATGCACAGCGAGGACATTTTTGCTTCATTTAACACTGTGTACACAGGCTGATTCACAAAAGAAAATCATATTATAGATGCGGTGGGAGATAAATGAAATATGAAGCAAAACAAAATGTGTCTATGAATGAATTGTGCAGTTGAAACAGCGTAGTGTACAAGGGAGACCGTGGCTAGCTGTCACACAGGCTGTATCTTATTGAATGTGTTTGAATCGAAATCTAATTTTTGAGAAATGTAGTAAACATGTGACAACTATCCCTGGTTGTTCCAGAAAAAAAAAAGCAGAAATCATATGACAGTTTCAGATGAAGCCTCATAGATACATGTGATACTCATATCATTCATGTCAACTGACATTTGTGTTAAAGAGTCATTCTTATGAGAGCTTCCAACGTTTGCACTGTAGGGGATCACATTTAACTGTGCTGTTATTGCAGGTTTTGTGTATAATGCTCAGTTTCAGATTCCATTTGTGTACTCAGCCATAATTTTCAGAAAAGCAAGCAAGGTTTTGGCACCTGTAGTGTGGAGTTAAATCTCGTGATTTACAGTGGCTTTGATGTCTGCCACGAAATCTCATTTTCCATTGTGGTTGTCTGTTTGTGCAGTTTGGTTGAGCAGTTTTATCCTGGTGTCATTGTTGATATAAAAGAGAGAGACAGAGTGAGAAAAAGCTCGCAAAAATGCTAGACTGGAAAAATGAAATAAAATGATATAGAATATACTGTATGAATCACTCTATCATTAAATAATGAGGTCCATTTTTTATACATTCAGCCACACTGGTTACATAAATGAATGTGCAGCAGTGTTTTATAAACTGATAGAGTTATATTGCAATAAAGCTCCAGACCCTGAGGGGTGATCCAAAGCACAGAATCTCTTTAGTCAACCACATCAGATGAACAGTATCGCCGTAAGTCTTTCCCTGACTGTGGCCTAACCGCAGTTGGCCCTCTTTCCCTGCCGTTTTGTTCCGGCCCACAGAAAAAATAACCCCTTCGACTGGGGGAGTGAATTTTTGCACCGTTTTGGTTTCAACTTCAAAATGTTGTCCTTGAATAATAGTTTTTGCAGACATTCGATGTAAGATATATATGCTTTCTGTCATTGAGACAATCATTCAAACTGATCTTTCCTTTTGTTTTTATTCTAGTGTCATCTGTTTGTTGTGTTTCTGCATTGATGTTTAATACAGTATGCTTAATAAGTTACTAAATGCCTTTTGTAAACATGATACTATCAGTAAGTCATGGCAGCTTATGTTTTTACATTACTTTAGATCTGCAAAATAATTTAAGCAATTTTTTACATTTTATAAGTTTTTAATAGGTATGTGATGTTTCTTGAGCACAAAAATCAGCATATTAGAAAGATTTCTGAGGGATCATGTGACACTGAAGACTGGAGTAATGATGCTCAACTTTGTTATCACAGTAATGAATTGTTATATTTCACAAGTATTTTTTTACTGTATTTTTAACCAAAACAAATTTGTGAGAGTGTGTGCATGTGCGACCAAATAAATGAGTAAGATAAAATACACACACTATATATATATATATATATATGTTAAATCTTTGTAAATTAGTCTCCTTGAGCTATTCTCTTGAGATTTTCAAGCGTTCAGCAGAGTGGGGTGTTTTCCTTTGGAGTTGTCTCGTTGAGTGGGAGAGAAGGGGAAGTAAGCAAAGGGGCAGAAACAGGCCGCACTGTTCCCACACTATGATGTAATGAGCTAGTGGCAGGGGCAAAGGGATCGTCACAGATTTACTGGAGTCTGTAATGAATAACAGACAGAAGAACACATGAACGTCTCAAGATGATCTTATTTATCTTTCTTTCTTTGAGCTGAAATGCCACTTGCAGCTCAGGCTCCCACTTAAGCAAAATAAGCCCGACATATCACAGAACAATGGAAACTTGAACAAGACATTTGTTAAAAAAAAAAAAAAAAACATAAATAAATTGTCAAACATTCACACATATGACAAAATTTCAAATATGACTGAATATGAATTCTGACAAATATATAATTACACTTAAATTGAAGGATTTATGAGATTAGAAGGGTGAAAAAAAGTGAAGGTCAAACAAATAACAGTGAGTGTAACTTATTTCTATAATAATAATAATTAATTCAATCATCAGCAACAATCATATTAATATCAGCAATTATTAATATTATTATTGTTAGACAAAATGAATGAATGAATTAATTACAGTTACTGCTTTGTTTGACCCTCACTTTCTAAACTTCATAAAACTAAGATAGATTAGGCCAAGCTCTTGATCATTTGATGTGTGATGGTCAAAAAAAAACAACAACAACAACACGTCTGACAGCACTTGTCCTGTGCCAGTGTGTCTGAATGGGCCTGTCCACAACCTCTTACATTCAATTAGCCAGAAACAAGTGAGCTTTGTGCAGCCTGTGCTAAAGGCCAGCCCATGGCCTTCCCAGTGAACACACAGCAGACACAAACTTTAGAAAGTTTTTCAGCAATGGTCAAACCCTCACAACTTCCATGTTCATGACCTGAATATCAAGCATAAAGAGAGAGAGAGACAGAGACAGAGAGAGAAAATGAGCCAACAGGCTTGTTTAAGCATTAAAATATGTTTTTAGAGCGCTGACACATTTGATGAGTTGAGTAACTGATTTTATGATATTAATACAGATAATACAGACTAACTTGCTAACTTTATCTTTAATGCACGTGGCTCACTTTTCCATTTTATTTTAAAACAAATGAATGATATATAATGATTTTTGAGTCACTTTTCCTCTGCATGCCCACTTGCGTGTGCCAGTTCTAATTGGAAGCGGGTGTAGAGCTGTCGAGGTATTCCAGTCACAGAGAGAGTATGTGGGTGAGAGAATCGGTCCCTCCTTGACTGCTGATGCTGAAAGGAGGAAGCAAACAGCAGCAGCAGAACACTGAAGGAATCCAGGGCCAAAATTCTAACCGTTCACTCCCACTGAGAGCAGAAGTGTGTTCAAGGGAAATGACCTATCATACATTTTAGACACACAATAGCCTTTGTTTTCACTCATGATTTGATCATTTTGATATTTTTTTTTTTACATAAAATTTAATTTTGTTATGAGTTTAGTGAGATAGTTCACCCAAAAATTACAATTCTGTCATCATTTACTCACCATCAAGTTGTTCCAAACCTGAATGTGTTTCTTTATTCTGTTGAACACGAGGATATTTTGTCGGTAACCAAACAGTTGATGGCTTCCATATTCTTCGAAATGTCGTGTTCAGCAGAAGAAAGAAATTCATACAGGTTTGGAACAACTTGAATGCGAGTAAATGAATTTCATTCTGGGGGGAACAATCCCTTTGACATATTCTTTTGAAAATTTATACAGACATACATATATATTTGTTTGTTTGAGAGGGTATTACTTACATGTGTTACTCACCCTAAGATTTCTACCTAACCTTGGCTGATAAATTAAATTGGATACAGAGGTTTGTTTTCATGGCTATTATGAAATCAAAGAACTATTTCCTGGGAGGCAAGGTGCCCGATAGGAAAATGTTTATGTAGAAAGAGATAGTGGCTGTTCTCCAGATAAGCCAAGTTCCTTTGGCCTTTTCATTCCTATAAGGTTTGGGGAGAGGCACTAGGGATGATTTAAAGCCAAATAAATAATAGAGAGCTTGGTATCCCGTCGTAACTGTTAATGACTCAAATATAAACAGCTCTAATGTCTAGCAGTACTATATCTGGGGTAAAGAAAAAAAAAATAAATAAAAAAAAAAAATAAAATAAAATAAAAAAAAAAAAAAAAATATATATATATATATATATATATATATATATATATATATATATATATATCCCCTAAATAAACAAATAGTACTTTTGAAAAAATAAAATGTTGTATTATCACATGAGATGAAGACTCCAGTCATATCAGCAACCTGATAAATGTGGTTTTATTTCATGGGGACTGACATGTTGGGACATGACCAACTGAATACTAATTTAATAATGAATTAATCTCAGCTGACTGCAAATAGCGTATTTCTCACATTGGTAGCTTTTGATTTACTGCCATCACACTTCTAGGCGCCTCTAATTTATCATCAGTCAGCGAAATAAATACACATTGGCCAGTTTCACAGACAGAGCTCAGATTAAGCCAGGATTAGGCCTTAGTTCGATTATTTACGCACATTTTTATATATGTTCCTACACATTTAGTGTAGTTACAGTGGCACTGACATATTTTAAGAAATGTTGCTTTCAGTTAAAACAGCTCAAACATGCATTTTAGTCTGGGACTAGACTTAAACCATGACTTTGAAACCGGGGGATTAAAAATCACTTCAAAATCATCACTGAAAAATGACAAAATCTGAAATAAATATGGCTCACCCATATCTCTGTCATAGGCTTTTTTACTCTTCATGAACATCTTGGGTTTTCCTGTATTTAAAGTCAGCATGAAACAGTGCAGGGATGATGTATATTTGTAGGCCAAAACCAGGAAACAAAACTGTGACGGAGCAGGGCGGGCGAGAGCCGAGGAGGGAACGCGCGAGCCCGTGACGCGAGAGAGTAACGAGCTTCAGTGCTCGCGGCGCACCGGTCTCGAATCCCACGGAGGAGAGAGGGAGAGGAAGCGAAGCATAAAGGAGGGAGCGACGACAGAGGAGGACGAGAGAGGAGGAGGCCTGGGATTTGTTTATGTATACGTGCAGGAGAGGCGTGAGGGAGGCGCGCGACGGCCGGGGCGGCGAGAGCCGTTGAACGCGAGAGTGCTCGAGAGCTTGAGTGCTTCACGAATCCGGTCTCCGCTCCTCTCACTGTCGTTCCTCCCCGGAGCTCCTCCGGAGCTCCTCGTGGGCGTTCCGGACCGGTGCGCCGAGCACCTGCTCGCGTCACCGCCCTCGCGCCCCGGCCTCTCGCCGTTTCCCCTCACGGCAAAAACATATTAGGACTTCCGCATGGTTGCATTGTCCTGAAGTCAATGTTTTTTTTTGAATGGGGTTTTGGTTAAATCCTTAAAATAAGGTGAACACAAGCTCAAGATATTTTCACATTTTATTCCATGAAATAAAATACATCAGTAATACCCTCTTATGATTTTTTAAAAGCTTTTGTCTCGTAAAAGGTGACTGCTAACAAGTGGCTAAATGGGACTACAGAGGATGTTAGGGACATTAAACATCATCAGCCGAATTATAACTCGGACTTTCAGAGAAAATTATTTTTAAACAAAGACGGAAGCTTAGTGATGGCAACATTGAAGTCATGTGACCGTGATGTGCTTCCTTTATAGCCTACGTTTAGCATTTGACTTCTGCTAATTGTATTTACGCTTAAGTTATGTTCATTTCTGGAGATTATTACTATGAAGAAAATGTGTAAGAAACAAAGTTACACACCTTGTACAATTAGTAACACACCCTTGCAATAATTGAAAAGCCAACGGAAAATTTCTTTTGGGTTTTTGTTGAGGGAACCAGGGTAATGCTAACTCTGGGTTGGCCTACAAAAATACATCATCTCTCCACCTCTCTATCTGAAGGATCAGTGGAAGGCAGCCTTCATTTTGTGTCCTTCATTCAAGGATGTATCAAGTGTGTCCTGTGCATCATTCAATCACCCGCAATCCTTTGCACACATTCAATTCACAAAAAAAGACCCGACAGAAAACGAGTCAGTACTGAGCTTGTCTGAGTTCATTAGAAAATGTAAGACCAAAATGTTATCTTTTGTTGAGTAAATGAATCACTAAATTGCCAATAATGAAAGCCAGAGACCATTTGCTATTTACTGTATTGCATTAATAGTATGCTAGTAAATATAAAGATTTTTCATATAAAGTATTTTACCGGTTTAAAAAAGGAGATGTGCTCTCTTCTCTGCATATTAACATTGGCGAACCACAACACATCCTTGAAAGGACAGGGGTGACCATCTGGTATGACGATGACAGGAACTTTATTAAATGACAACAGCAAATTCATATGCATTACTTAATTGAATTTATTGACTAAATTGTCAACAAAGCCACTGGTGTTTTGACAGGGTGTTGCACCATATTGAATTGGGGTCGTGACTTTTAGGGTCTCCATTGGGGATTTCTGTACAAAACAGCTTTATTGGCAGAAATAGGAAAAGATAGGCCTAACGGTGTCATGTGAATACCATTAATCTCTATACACTGCATGTATGTACATCACTCGGCCCGCTGACAGGGAAGATAGAGGACGGGACTAATTAAATGCATACAATACACACTGAACACATATGGACAAGCTTATAAAAGAAAACTGATAAGGAGTGTTTACATACCAGGCTTCCCAAAATCACTGTGCTCTTTCATAACTCAGTGGAATGTGAGGAGTCTGATTGATGGAAAACAAAGTACTCCTCCAACAGCTGCTTTACCCATTAAGAACACTAGATAGTATAAGAACACAGTGTTTCCGAACTTTGAGAGGTTGAAATTCACTTTAAAATGAAAATTCTGTCATGATTTACACTCGTTGTGTGCACTACTGCATTTATTTGATCAAAAATACAGTAAAAATAGTAAAATTGTGAAACATTATTACATTTTAAATAAAATATATATAAAAAATAGAAAACAGTTAAGTTTCATTTGTTCCTGTGACGGCAAAGCAGCCATTACTCTTCAGTCTTCAGTGTCACATGATCCAACAGAAATCATTCTAATATGCTAATTTGGTGCTTAAGAAACATTTCTTATCATCAATGTTAAAAACAGTTTCTTTGAATTAAATCGTTCAAATGAACAGCATTTACTTGAAAAAGAAATATTTTGTAACGTTATATATATTTAATGTATGCTTCCCTGCTGGATAAAAGTATTAATTTCTTTAAAAAAAAAAAAAAAAAAAGCTTGGGCATTGAGACTGAAACTAAAAGTGCATTAATTTGCCTTGGTAAAATCTATTAAGCAATTAACGACCACAGATTTATTTCTGAATGCATTTCAGTTTGCTGCTGTTGAGAGACACACAAATGTTGAAGTTGATAATCACCCCTAATTTGTGGTTTAAAAAAACAAAAAAAAAACATCAAAGCTCTCCATGGAAATTCCTTTAATGAGAGGTTTTCTGCCCATGTGCAACTTTAAAGATCATTAAAACAGCAATTTTGCTCTATTTTTAAACAAACACATTCTTCCCGTTTCTAGTTTTAAGATTTCCACCTCATTAATGTTCCAGATCTGATGCTTTTGAGCTAAACCTGCTGTGATTCTATCTAAAGGCAGCAAAAGCTAGGAAAAGTGCTGGACTGGGCAAGAATCATTTAGATGATGTTAACTTAACCATCATAAGTAATGGTTCATTAATAGTCCTAATGTTATTGCATAGGCGAAAAGATATTTCATTGCAAAGCGTTCCATGTATTTGAGGATTACTGTGTGCAAAATTTTGTAGTCTACAACGTTGTACTTTTCTGAAATTCCACCAAAACACATCTGAGCACAGGAGCAGGTTTAAGACGCCACCTTCTGGACAATTTAGATAACAAAATTCCAAAGTAGCAGAGGTCTTTAGAGAGCCGAAGATCATAGTGTACAAAGCTGACAGCAATCCACTAAACTTTACATTAGCATTTATGACGAACAGGACTGCTAAACAAACCAACGATTTGATCTTGAAAGGTTATTTCTCAAAAACAGCTGCACTTTCACGGTTTAATGCTTTTATCTTCATAAGAGAGGTAACACTGCAGATGTTTTACAGACAGCATACAAAATTATATTCGTCTATATATTGAAAATTACAAGTAATAATTAATATTAATAATTTTAATAGAATAACAGCAAAAGGGACAATGACAACTGAAACAAAAGTGGATCAAAAAAAAAAAAAAGTGACATTTTAAGTAAATAACTTTAAAGAATCAGGTAACAGAAACAAAATCAGCCAAAATTTCCATTCTACTGTACGTCAAAAACACTTACAGTAAGTGCTATTTGTTTTAAGCTTTATAAAATACATTAAAAAGCAGGGAGCATTTTTATTTCCTTCAAGGAAAAGTACTATAAAATAAGTTACAGTACAGTGAATGTGTCTAAACTGACTTTGTTCCCGTCTTCCAGCCTTAAGTAAGCGTAGACATCGAAATATCAGAAGTACATCGTACAGGAGTAAAAAGATGCTTTGTTCTTTTATAAAACAAACACTTATTTCCCCCCTTTAAACAAGCAGGAAAAATTGCCAAGATGTCAATAATTACATAAAATATAGGTGTACGTGTTCATTAGTACTACCACGCGCACACACACTCACAATCACGCACAATCACACACACACACACACACACACGCTCGTTTTGTACAGCTTTCTGTCCAAATGTTGCATATCAAATAACTTTTCATCTTTGTGCTGAAATAACTACTTTTCTGTTCTAATTACTTCATGGGCATGAGTACAAAAAACAAACAGACAGATTCTTCATATTTGATATAGTGTGGCCTAGGGGGCGCTCACACGTCGTCGGCTGGCAGAGGCGGGATGTTGAATCTTGGTCTAGTAAAGAAAGCCATCTTCTCTCTGCATCGAGAAAGACGGATACATTTAGCATTTATCAGACATTTCATGATGCCGCCTCTCTGCTTTGCTGTGGGTTAATGTTATGACTCACTTGAACGTCTGCACGGGGAGAGGCTCTTTGTGGCTCTGGCCCCTCATTTGTAAAACCTCTTTTGAGGCTTTTCGCAACCTCCTCTCAGCAGCTTCCTCCTGCCTCTGCTCCTGCCTGCTCTGCTTGGCCTGCAAGAGAGAAAGAAACAATCGACAATAAATGGGATTTTAAAAAGAAGTTTCTTTACTTCCACTTACATTCAGGTCAGACATGGTTGTAAAAGTGTACGCTTAAGGCTATTTGTACACGTTTTGTTCCTTCTACAATAACTAGGTTAGTTTTATACAACTAAAATGTATATCTTTCAAATGTGTGGGGTCAATAAGTTATGTGTTAAGGTCATAAAGAAAAGACATCTAAATGGGCAGTACCTGTCTCTGGGCCTCACGCAGCAGGTTTCGGAAACGCTCGTCCCGCAAGGCCCAATGAGGGAGGTCCGCGGGGCCGCGGGGGCCCTGCATGGGCTCCTCCAGTCGCAGTTTGAGCTCCCGCAGCGCGGCCAGCTCCTCGGTCAGCTGCCTCTGTCGTGTACGGCAGGCCTGAAGGTCCAGCTCCAGGTCCAGAGAGGTACGTGTGGGCTGCTCAGCCAGAGAGGAGCGGTGAGACTGCTGCGGTCACATGAAACGGTCACATAAGTACACTTCCAGGGCAAAAGATCATAAAATGTGTGTAACACAGCAACAAGGTCATTCCAACCGGTTTATATCGCATAGTTCGTCGCTCCAGAGTGTTTCTGATGAAGGGGGATTTCTTTGGTAGAGTAGAGCTGTCACTGTCACTTCTGTACAACTGTGAAGGAGGGAGACAACATTTTTATTGTTGCAAGTTTCATTATTCATTTTGGTCTGAGACCACAATTTGATTTAAAAAAATTTATTTTTACACTGCAAAAATGACTTTCTGACCTAGTTTTTCCAGTACAAATATCGAAACATACTTAATTTCTTATACATTTACTTGAGAAGCAAAATACCATAAGACATTTAGTCTCACATTCTGAATAAATCTATCAAAATGAAACAATCTATTCAATAAATCTTGTTTGCCGTTTGAATTAAGTTTATTTTCCTGACTCCAATGGTAGATGTTTTTCTTGTTTTCTTGCTTTCGGTTTTTCTGAAAGCAAGTTATTTTGTTACTCAAGTAAATGTTATCTTGATTTTAGAAATGTGTATATATATGTTTGTACTGGAAAACAAGAAAACGTTTTTGCAGTGCATTTCACAGATTAATAAATACATGTTATTTAATGTAAAAAAATTTTGTGGCTTAATATCAATATTGCGAATATTCATGAAACATATTACTGACTGTGGTCAGGTCACCCATCGCTAACCCAGTGTGTGAAGTGTGTTTTCACTTACCCTACAGACGTACTGACTGCGCGCTCCAGGTGAAAACGTCTGCGATCTGACTATTGTGCTGCTGCGCATGAACGGTGAACTGTGCCCCCAGCGTCCTGCTCTTTCTTTCGGCCGCATCCTCATCGGCTCTGGAAACACACCTTCTGTATTGGTCGCCTTGTCCACCTGAAAAACATGAAAATGAAGGGTTAGCAAACAAAAAACACTCGCATCACTTCACAAATTGAGGTTAAACAACTGGTCACATGGATTCATTTTATGACGTCTTCCCGACCTTTCTAGGCTGTGAAAAAGCTAGTTGTGTAGACTATTAACGGAGGGACAAAAAGCTCTCAGATTTCATTAAAAATATCTTCATTTGTGCTCCGAAGATGAACGAATGTCTTGGGGTTTGGAATTACATCAGGATGAATAATTAATGACTAATAATTTTTATTTTTGGGTGAACTAACCCTTAAATAGCTCACTGCTCAGGGGTAAAGCAAAAATAAATATTTTATTCAGAAGTGAAAAATTAAATTGATCACCAGTGAAAGTAATCACTTAAATAGTCTTAAAAAATCTTTTTCAAATAAATGCTGCTCTTTTGAACTTTCTGTTTATCAATTCTATTCGTCTAAAAATGGTTCCCCCAGAAATATCAATCAGCACAACTGTTTGTTGAGCAGCAAATCAGCATATCAGAAAGATTTCTGTAGGATCATGTCACACTGAAGACTGGAGCGATGATGCTGGTGTAAATTCAGCTTTGCCGTCATGGTAATAAATCACATTTTAGAATATATTAAAATAAAAACAATATTAACACTCCCTGAGTGTACGAACAAAACACTATAAGTAATTTGCACGTAACAGAAATGTGCAGCTTTGTGTTTTTCATCAATTCCAAAACAATCTGGAATATTACTTAAAGTTCACCCGAGTCTGCAAATTGATCGCGTTTAATAATAGGAAGACAATTCATAAAGTCGCTATGACTTTTGAAACGCTTCACAATACCTTTACGATCGGATTTCTCTCTGCAGGCTGGAGACAGCGCCTCCCAGAGATCACGCAGATACCTTCACCGCAAAGACTCTCAGGACAGGGAATGACAAACGCCGTACTGTTACTGCAGCCGCTGTCCACTGACTCAGCCTGCCAACTCCTAAATCACACACACAGCAGTTACAGCACACGGACACCAAAGCATCATCTGATGCATGTGCTCTTACAGCCTTAAGCTGTAAAGGTTTTTTAGTTTCGAGAAAAACAGTGTGTGTGTGGACCTCTCAGATACCGCCTCCCCTGTCTCTTCCTTCCTTTCCAGCTCCTCTTCACTCCTCTGTAACTCTTTCTTCATCTCTTCCAAATGAGTCACCGCCGACACCTACATGAAAATGGGCAGTAGAGGAAAAGCATTTTTTAATACTTAATATGCAACACTCTGGAACTGTCACGGTTCTGTTTGTTCAACAAATCTTTAGGGAAATTAGAATAAAACAGTTTCGGGCATTAAACGGGCATGTGATCAGCTAAGAACATGACTTTATAAGAATTTATTTTTACTATTTAAATGATAAAAATTAAACAAATGAGTAATGGAATACTATTGATAAAAAAATGGAATACTAAAATAAAAAAA
Source organism: Opsariichthys bidens (assembly GCA_037194245.1). Lineage (NCBI taxonomy): Eukaryota > Metazoa > Chordata > Actinopteri > Cypriniformes > Xenocyprididae > Opsariichthys > Opsariichthys bidens. Next base: position 15,010,257 of record CM074298.1, read on the forward strand.
TAATTAACATTAGTAATAACAATAATAATACATTTATTTAAATAAAAATTATATTTATGGCTGTCTTAATTTCTTTGCTTTCAAAAGTTAAACTATTTAGGCATAAATGTTTCCCAAGATTTTGTGAAGAGCTAAATTAAAATGAGGAAACAAATTAAAATATGGCCTCAATTTCACTAAAATGAAGGAACACAAGTTGTGCGAACGAATTCTTCGCGTCATTTTCATTTTTGGGTCAGAAAAGTGTCCAGTGCTGTGATCTCACCTCAAGCTTGCCTTGCCCTTCGTTCTTTTCCTCCTCTTCATCCATGATGCGGCAGGGTTGAGTGAGGCGGCTGTGCTCGGGCCTGTGGTTCTCTGTGCTGTGGATTTGCACTTTGAGCCACTGGAAGACCATTTCTGTGCTTCCAGCACAGTCTGACAGCGAGACCTGAGCAGAACCCTGACCCACAAACAGACACAGGTCAGCGTGACCACAAAGCAACGTGCGGGAACCATGTGAACACTAAAGCGACAAAGCAATTTTAGCAACTTTATGTACAACTGGGTCTAAAACTGCTCCTAATATTCTTTCATTCAATACAAAATGTTTCATTACAAATTCAATTATCAGCATAATATTCGGAGTGAATGTTAGTCTAACCAGAAGTTCTTCTTGAGCGAGGGGTCCTACAGCACAGAGGTTCAACTGTAAGGCATGGGCCCCGGGGCCTCCAGCACTCAGGGGGATCCGGAAGCCCTCATTAAAGCTGAGAAGAGATTGAGGCTCCTGGGCCTTACAGCAGTAATACGTGCAGGGCCGGCTGGAGTCCACCGGGAGAACATGAACCTTCACAAATCTGAGGGATGCGAACAAGGAGAAAAAGCGACACGTGAATGTGTACATGTGCAGTAAATAGTTTCTGCAGGGGCCATCAGTGCAGTAGAGCAGGATGAGTGCATTAATGGGTGTAAGATGGGAGCACTTACACTTTGCATCCATCTCTAATGGTGGCCTTGCTTAAATTTCTCATCTGAAGGACATGTAGCAGCAAAAACATGCCATTTGAATCATATCTGTAAAAGAGACGCCCAGAATGAATGAACGAGCAAATGAATGTTTTAATGAGACTGATTTGGTACTTATAATGAGGGACGTGTACATGCAGGTGTCTATGAGAGTGTGTGCTGCTTACAGAAGACCAAGCTGAATCTGAACTGGCTCTGTGACGTCTTGAACAAAACCGACCTCTTCTGATTCCTCTGTCCTACTGGATAGAGACATTTAGACATAATTATTACACAGCAAAAAACTTATCGCTACACTACCGTTCAAAAGTTTGGAATTGGCAAGATTTTTTTTTTTTTTTTATTTATTTGACTGGAAATATGTGAAAGATTACAATTTAAAATAAATGTTTTCTATTTTGGTATGCTTTAAAATGTAATATATTCCTGTGATGCTAAGCTGAATTTCAAGCAGGCGCCAGACTTTAGTGTCATGTGATCCTTCAGAAATGATTCTAATTTGTTGATTTGATGCTCTAGAAACATTTATTATTATTATCAATGTTGAAAAGTTGTGCTACCTAATATTTTTTTGTGCATTCATTTTTTCAGTACATTTTGATGAACAAAGTTCAAAAGAACAGCATTATTTGAAATAGAAATATTTTGCAACATTATAAATGCCTTCACTGTCACTTTTAAACTATAAAAGTACACATTCCAAAATAGGTACATGCCAACGTGATGATTAAAAAAAAAACCAAAAAAAAAACATTTGTATATCCACAACCTATATTTGCCCAAAAGTCAATACTTTATTTTGTTTCTTGGGCTTGGAATGAGTGAGTGGGTGAGTGAATTGATGGCAGAATTTTAATTTTTGGTGAACTATGACTTCAAAGTCTTTATTACAGAATATCCTCTCACCTCCTGCTCCAGGCTTCAAACACACCACTGTCTGTTGCCAAAATGTCTTCATTTACTCCAGCAGACACTCGTCTGGCTCTTCTGCTGGTCCGACTTGCACTTTTACTGCGCAAGGTTACTCCTATATGCAGTCACACATACACAAGCGCACACACACGCACACAAAACAACATGTTTTAACATCAAAATAGTGCGATTAAATGTTTAAAACTGTTAATTTTTTGGTAACACTTTACTATAAGGTTCTAATGTTAATAATCCTAAACATTACTAAAAATACAGCATCTATTAATCTTAGTTTGATGTAAATTTCAACATTTATTTATTAATATACTATTAACATATCAAATATTGTATTTGTTAATATTTAACGGACCTGAGCCGATGAACAGTTTATTTTTATCAACTAATGTTAACAAAGATGAATAAATACTGTAACGAATGTATTGTGCATTATTGGTTAATGTTCGTTAACTAACGTTAACTAATGGGACCTTATTGTGAAGCGTTACAATTTTTAAACATTTATTTAAATCTTTATAATGCATTTAGTTATTCATAAGCACTTCAAATTATCAATAATTGAACATTTATTTAGTTTTCCATCCTTAAAGGGATAGTTCCTCCCAAAATGAAAATTCTGTCATTAATCATGTCGTTCCAAACCCACAAGACTTTCTTTTATGTTTGGAAAAGCAAATGAAGATCTTTTAGATGTAACCTGAGAGATGTAATACATGCAATTGCCACTTTGACGCTTCAAAAAGTTCATAAAGAGATTGTAAAACTAATGAATAGGAACTACTGAACAGTCCAAATTTCTTGAAGTGACTATTGCTTTTTATGATAAACATTGATCAGCGAACACAAACAGACGCTCAACAGAACCTGAATGATGCACGAGAACAATACTCTTGCGGATGCTCAAACGCCACGACGCATGCGTGTGATGCTGACAGAGAATAAGGAAGCGCTGCACTGCGCTTACAACATCAATAGCGTAGGAGACTGACAGGGAGAGGAAGAAATTGATGAATAAAGTCCTTGTTTTTGTTTTGTTTTCGTACACAAAAAGTACTCTTTAAGGTTGAAACACTGTAGTCCCACGTACTACTTTAACAATGTCTTTACTACCTTTCTGCTGTGTATAGGGAGGTCAGAAGCTCTTGGATTTCATCAAAAACATCTAAATTTGTGTTCCGAAGATGAATGAAGGTCTTATGGGTTTGGAACAACGTGAGAATGAGTAAACAATGACCGAATTTTCATTTTGGGGTGAACTAAGCCTTTAAAAACGAACAATGCCTTAACACTTCAATTATAAAAAAAAAATATGAGATTTATAGCAACTATATTTTTTTAAAATCGATCACCTGTGGAGCTATGTGTTCCTTGGAGAACTCCGTCTCTATGGCTCTTCCCTTCCAGGAGGTGTGCAGTGGCTGGGATTCCCACTTCCCCTTCCCCAGGAAGAGAAGTGTGCTGCAGGGATTGAGTCTGATTGCGCAGCCCTTCGGCCAGCAGCCCCCTGCTGGCCACCTCCATGTATTCCTCTGTCATCTGGGCCAGAGGGCAGTCCTGGGGGGCCGAGTGGTAGGGAGTGTCCATGGGGGAGCTGGGAGGGGAGAGCGACGAGAGCGAGGACCGAGAGGAGAGAGAAGTGAGGGACTGCGGTGTGTCGTGCGAACGTTTTGTGCCGAAGGCTGAAACGTCTCTACTGTGGGTCTCCAAAGGGAGAAGGTAGCGGAAGGAAGGGTCCAGAACATCAGAGTTTCCTTCTGTTCGCTCATACTGGGGTAGGCCATAGATGTCGGTGAAGCTGACAGAGCTGAGAGAACCACGGCTGGATGCCAAAGAGCCACGACTGGAGGCTAAAGAGCCACGGCTACTGCTGGAGGACACTGTCAGATTACTGGCTGATAGGCTGCACACAGAGAGAAATGGTCATTTTGGGTTGATGTGGTTACACGTCCTGTATTTGTCTTTGTGTTTTTATCATTACCTCTTTTGATTAGGGGTGCTAATTGATAAAAAAGAAAAGAAAAATTACATTATATGATATGCTTCTTAATCAAATCAGTAGCCAATAATCACACTGCAGAGATGATAATAATAATGACATGATTGTCGCAAATGAAAAAGGATTCAGAAAAGAGGCTTCAAAAGTCAATTGTGTTGTTTATCTGTTTTAGTGTATTAGTGGCTTACAGTCAAAAGAAATTCATCCTTTTTTAAAATTACTTCATAAAATGTATTTATCCATTTATTTTAATTAATACAAACAAAAATAAATAAATTCAACTAATATATATATATGGGGTGTAACAATATTTTTTCATGTCACAAACAATATATCGCAACACAAAAATCCAACAATATATATATCGTGGTTAGTGACAATATGCATGGTGTTTAGTTCAAGAAAAAAATGCAAGTTTTTATTTATTGGGGGAATATTTGTGGGTCCCGATAATGCCATATGTCTTGTGTTACCAGTAAAAAGAGGCCTACATTATTTTAAAAATATCTAGTCAATGACAGAGTGCAAGCATATTCGTGTTTTTCTGTATTTTCAGCACCAGAATCATGAATATTTTTATTCTGGTATCAACACTGTCCTGTGCGTCCAAGTCCAAGCCTATTCATCTCCCCCCCCCCCCCCCCCCCCCCAATGTAATACCCAATTTATCATTTTATACAACAGTTAATTTTTTGTTAACCTTTTACTATATGTCTTTATGTAAGTTCAGTATTGTGATATGCATCAAATCGTGACATGAGGGTATCGTTACATCCCTAATAATGTATATATATATACACACACAGTCAGTGTAACATTGCTTTTCTCATTCATTCATTCTTATAATAACAATCACATTTAAATTTTTGTACTAAATGTGTTAAACTGTCAGCTTTAGTCTTGATTTCTGCCTTTTGAATCAAGTTTGTATGAGGGTGTTCAGGTTGTGTGTGATGTACCTCTTCAGTTGAGAGTGTAGATACGTGGTGATACGGGTGGCTTCCTCTAGTTGCCTCATAAGTACATTCCTCTTCTCCTGCTGTAATATCCTACACAGCATACACACATTTGATACAGATTTACCACATTTAATGAGTCAGTTTTAACTAACCATTTGATGAATAACGCAAAGAATCACAGACTGTAGATCACAAATGGAATACTATGTTCAAAATTCGACCACATCACACCAATTCTGCAATCTTTACATCGGCTTCCCATTTCTGCCCGGATCGAGTATAAAGTCTCCTTCCTCACACATCAGTGCATCCATGGCAATGCCCCCATCTACCTTAAAGAACTTCTTAGCCCACAAATTTCAACACATTCGCTCCGCTCCACAAATACTTATCGGCTTCATCCCCCTAGGACTGAGAACTGTACCATTGGGAATGCCCTCCCTGAACATCTGAGGGCTCCACAAATGACCGGTGTTTTTAAAAAGGGCCTAAAAACATACCTTTTTAAACAGTTTTTCAATGTTGTGTTAATTTCAGTTGGGCATTGATTTTAACTTAATTCTTAATTGCTCGAACGGCTTTATTTCATTTGGCCTCTTTTGTAGCACTTTGAGATTTTTTTAAAAATGTAAAGTGCTTTATAAATAAAATGTGTAATTCAATCGTTCAATGTGCAAAACGAGAAATGACTTCAGTGCAGTCGTATAAGACTTATGCAATTTAATTCTGACGATCATAAAAAAAATGTTATTCTACCATTTTATGGCTCCTAATGTGACAAAGAAAATGCATCAATATCCACAGCACAACAGAAAAACATGCAGGTGGGATATGGAAGCTGATAAGCATACTGACGTAATATGAAAAAAAAAGACGTCTATATGTCTCAGCTGAGGTCTCAGACATAAGACACTCATAATGAGCACACTCAGAGCTGGCACAAGCACATCTGCTTTGTTCAGAGGGAAAATGAGGGCACCCTTATTTTCCTCTGCAGGCATTTTCAAAACTTTTAGCAAACTCTTTTGTTTGCAAGATTTGCTGATAACGGATACATAATTCCTCCATGTTTTTAGTGAGGTTATGCATTATGTTTATGGGATGTGCTATTATTTAATCGCCATGTTAGTGCAACTTTTCTTTTTTTGCACGGTTGTAATATGCTTTACTTTGTTGCACTTTTAATTGGCAGAATGTTCAAGGATATCTCAGGTCCTGTAGACCAATGATTAGAAGGGACCTTCGTTTAGAGTACTACATATGTTAACGTGTATTAAGAAACAATTTCCAACCTCTGATTGGCTCCCTGACTCTGGACAATCTGGGCTTTCTGCACCTCCTCCTCCAGTCTGCGTTTCTCCTCCTGCAGCTGAAGCAGAGTCTCGGAGGAGTGCTGCTGCTGGCTGAGCAGAGTGATCTCCTGGAGCAGGGCTTCCTTCTCCCGTAGCAGCTGCAGACAGTCCAAATCCCGGTCGGCCTCTGCACGTCCCGACCAGCTCTCACTATCCAACTGAGCCAACTGATGCTGAATACTGGACATCCTGAGAGAGAGAGAGAGAGAGAGAGAGAGAGAGAGAGAGAGAGAGAGAGAGAGAGAGAGAGAGAGAGAGCGAGAGACAGAGAGAGAGAGAGAGAGAGACAGAGACAGAGAGAGACAGAGAGAGAGAGAGAGAGACAGAGACAGAGAGAGACAGAGACAGAGAGAGAGAGAGACACAGAGAGAGAGAGACAGAGAGAGAGAGACAGAGAGAGAGAGAGCGCAAGAGAGAGAGAGAGAGAGCGAGAGAGAGAGCGAGAGAGAGAGAGACACAACAAGGGATCATCTTAACTTCTGTAAACAGATAAATGCAAAGACATGACAAAATGATTGTGTTCACATAGGGTACACTTATAGTTCCATGATTAGTATTACATAAATTCAACACCATTCAAAAATTAGAGTCAGTAAGACGGATGAATGCATATCGATCATGTGACACTGAAGACTGGAGTAATGATTGCCAACACACGAATAAATTACATTTGGAAATATATTAAAATAAAAACTATTATTTTAACTTGAAATGATATTTCAGAAAATGAATGTTGTTACTGGACAAAACTGAACAGAAATATGTAATATTTGCAATATTACAACATGGAATATTGTTGATGTGTGTATGTGAGTTTGCAAAAGGGCTGGCAAAAACTTTTAAAAGCCGACAGACACTGCAGCTTTGCAGTTTGGCATGAGAAATTGTGTTTCTGCACTTTGGAGTTCAGATATTGTGACTCAGTCAGAGAGCATGCAAGTTTCCACAGCCGCCTTCTCCTCACAGCTCACTCTCTTTTCCCCTTTCCCCCCTGCTTTCTGCCTCTCTGATGTCATACCTGGCACTCAGTGGCCAGCTCTGTTGCTATGGAAACATGCATCTTGTAAAAAGGTTTGCATGGAGCCACTGTTATAACACAGAAGCCAAAAGCTACAGCGCCAGTTCCTCCTAAAATATAGAGGAGCTTCCAAATGTAATGTAGGCCACATCAATCCACCACTCTACTTTTATATAAACCACTAAAATCTACAGTGAAGTAGAAGCAATATTATTACACAGCAAATCCAGACTGGGTTTCCCTTAAAGGCAGAGGATGAGGCACATGATCATACTCTCGACATTCTGCAGCACCTTAGTCAAAAAACTTCTGCTCCTTGAAATCTCATGACTGAAATCAGGTGGTTTGCGAGGTGTGATACTACTTTCAAAGTGACTTATTTACATGGTAGATGAAAAATAGGTGAAAATTCTTATATTAACATGAGGCCCCTAGATATACATGGTTATATATATATATATATATATATATACACATACATGATTATATCATCAAATCAAAAACATTGTTTGTTTTTTTTTAAAATGGTCCTGAAATCACACTTGCTGAGTCCCAATTCACCCACTTGTACTATTCTCCATGTTGAGAGAAATAAAGTGCAGAGGTGTTGTGTGCGCTGTGTAAACATGATGGTCATTGTAGTTCTAGACTAACTGTGAACACGCATTTACTCATCTCACTCATTCCTCAAAATGAATAAGAAGCGAAATACAAACTCAGAATTTTACACAAACCTGTAATATTTACCAGTAACAATATTAAATTACACAAATATAATTAATGTAATCTAACTTTACTAACCAATGTCTTTGCTGCTGACCTTCAATTATCTAATTCAACCATACTAATAAGCAAAAATTACTTTAGATTAGATTTAGAAATAAGACTGCTGAACTTCCTTCTCATGTATCCTAATCTTCTGTAACCCAGAATGGCAGAAGGAGGAAAAAGTAATGCAAAAACAACATAACACATTACTTTCATAAAAATTAACTAAGTAACGCAATTAGTTACTTTTAAGGGGAGTAACATAATATTGTAATGCACTTTCATCACAGTAGCATTTTTCTTTCTTTTTTTAAATTTGGCCGCTCGGTTACGTGCATCCTGTCACCGTTTAAACTGCCCAGTGAATCATCACAATTAACATCCTAAACATTCATTTAATATAATGTCCAACCGTCTCGGAGAGAAATGTAGTAGCAAGTTGATCTAGCAGTTGTGGGTCTTTCAAGCAGAGAACGTTCCTCATGCGTTTGCATAATGATGCATTTAAAAGTTATTGACCAAACGTATCTTTGGAATACTTGTTTCAACATACTACGATTTGGCAAAGCCAACTTCTTAATTTTGAATATTTAGGATGGATAGTATATGAATTGGGACACAGTGACTGACTTTGCAATTCTGTACATATCGTATACACAAACATTTAACAACCTGAGAGCTCATCTTAGGTCTGGCTTGAAAGGTTTATAGGTTATTTTGAAAAATCTATTTCTCTACAGATAAAATGAATGGGATTTTACTTTCAGCAACTGACTATTGTGCACTGTTATGGAGTGCATTTGTGCAAATCCACTTACTTTTTCTTAGCCTCTTCATACTGCCAATTGAGTTTGACTCTGTCTGCAAGCAGTGATGGCTCCTGGGGGCCAAACTGTAGGAGAGAAATTACAATTCTAAATTATTGAGCAAATATGACTTTAATTGCATCTCCGTGATGGCACAAAATCTTACAGTCGAATATGAAACAGCTGAAACTTCAGCTGCAAAACAAATAATCATGTCAAACCTCTCCCATCAGATCAGTCTGGCAGCCAGTGTCTGTGTATTGTTGTACACTACAGGAGTCGCCCAGGGTTTCTGTATTGTTGGCCACCTCATTAATGGAGTCACAGAAGTTCAGCGTCAGCTTGGCCAGGCTCTGTGCACAACAAAAAAATAACATTCATAACAGAGGTTCCCAGTAATCAGTTATGACCACAAGATGGCAGCACCTCTTAAAATAAAAAAAATATTTGAGAGGAGGCTCAAGGTGGAACAATGACTAATATATGTGTAGATATTAGTATATTATATTATATTGGTGCATCAGTAAAAAGGTACTATATAGAATTCTTAAGGTCAACGTGAATTGCTGTTCGCAGTGCATTTTACACCTCAGTAAACGTGGGATAGTTCAATGCTGATGATGTGTTTCCACAGTTCCACATATTTTGTTAACTACATTTTCTGTTACCTTGACATTAAATCATAGAAAATAGACAAATAATAGTATAAAATAGAGTATGAGGAGCGTCTATCTGACCTGGATGAGGTCCTGCCTCTCCTTCTCGCCAGTGCTGATGGCTTTTTTAATGGTGCGGAGCTCGCTGAAGATGGCCTGTGCTTCATCTAATTTGTAGTTGGTCTGACTGCTGGACATCTTCCGGTCAATTCTGCTCAACAAGAGAACAAACCATCAGCCATTGTTGTTAATCTGCTGATATTAATTGTTGTAGAGGCAATGGGAGTAGAAAAGAATAGAAAATACAAACATGCATTGAAAAAGGTCTACTAGATCAAATTATTAGTTGCTCTAAAGGCAGCCCATATGAATCTAAATGTAGATCGACATTGTGTGCCACTCTCAATGGCTGTGTACAGACTCCGTTTAAAGAATCTTCCCCACTTTGTGCCATGCAACTAATTATAAGGAGTTAAACTAGCAATGACATCAGAGTTTATTTACACCAAACAGGGTGTTACTCTACCAGAGCAAAGCCAAAATCAATGCTCCACGCAAAGCTAATATAACACCGCACAAGTCATACAGCATTGAGTGAGAATGTTAAAGAGAGAGGGAAAAACTATTTCTCTTGAAGAGAAAACGTGAGATGGCAGGGTAGACGTGAGCTTAGATTTATTAAAACTTGCCTCACTGACCTGTCTAACAGACTGGTTAACCATTTAGCCATGTTGGAATAATATTGTTTTAACTTAAACCAGCTTCTGGTCTCAAAGGCATAATAATTAGGCGAGTGAAACTGGAGAGCACTGCACTAAAACCCTGCCGTCGGGGAATGTCTGCCTTCTAAAGTACCAAAGCACTGTGGGATATTTATCCTCCATAGTGCAATGCCTGAAATGTTGGGCATAGAGACAGGATGCCATTCTAGAAACAGAAACAACCAGCTAAACTAGCTTAAAAAAGACGTGTAAAAATTCCTTTCATCAATTTGAACAGGAAAGCAATAAGAAACATTTTGTTTACAGGCGAAACGATAACATCTTAAGCTGTCACACAGATCATAATGGAAATTAAATCCAATATATGATCCTCGAGTTACAATCGCAGGAGTGGGGGAGAGGCTGCGTAAAGCATGTCTTTTACATCAGCATGTCTCTGGCGTGGCGCCTGAGCTCCTGCCATAGGCCACTTCCTGCAGGCCACCCTCCTCCAACAGCAGGTACTGTCAGCTCGCCGGCCCTACCTCTTCCTTTCCTCTTTTCCACACAAGCAGGGCTTTGTTTCCCCCCTTCAAACCTCCAACCTTTCACAGCCCTGCCTGACCAGGACCCGAGTCTGCCAGGCTACTACGGACATCTACCCACCCTTTCCACCCAAAAACCGCAGCGCACGACTGCCTGGTGACACAGAACAGACATGCTGGCTGCGAAATTTTCAAGACACAGAAAGTGAAAGAGACAGGGTGAAAGGGGGAGGAAGGAAGTAACCTTATTAGAACCATTCAAATTTAAGTTGTCCTATATATGTGTATGAACCAATATCTGGCCAAAAAACTAAATCTCAGTATTATTTGGCTGAATGGCGATTTACAGTGCATATTTCTCAGTATTTTCTACATTTATTTTATTAATTAAAAAAAAAAAAAAAAAAAAAAAAAGTTTTACTGACCCCAAATTATTTGAACAGGGCATTAAAACTCTCATCATATCCTATGTCATCATAGACTGCCATTTTGAGCATTTCAGGATAAAACATTATCCTAAAATACTCAACTAAACATTGGAATTACATCAAATAAAAAGAAATTACAGAGGACCCCAGTCTTGGACGACTCATGTCGAGAGGGAGCTTCCGTTTTCTTAAAGCGCCGAGTAAAGAAGAGTTAATCTTGCTATTCTGGGAGCAAGCAGAGTTGTGTTCCATCTAAGAGATAAGGGCCCTCACTGGGATGCAGGAAGCAGCGAGGAATTTGCTTCCAGATATCTCTGTGTTTTTCAAAATGCTTTCAAGCACTTTTTGCCCCCTCCTCATCTCTTCCCACCCCTCCTCTCGCTCTCTCAACTCCGGACTCTCACTCTTTCTCTGCTTATTGAGCTTTTCCTGCCTTGGCAACCCACAGTCAACTGGTGCATCCTCTTCCTGAGGTGGAGTCTCCTTTTCCAGACATACACACACAAAAAGCTTTTTTGTTGGTTTAGGCAATATTCCCTACACATATTCCCGGATCACTTTGAATAAAAAAAAAAAAAATGTTAAAAAACACTACAAAAAAGACAACAGTTTCACTGCAATTCAAAACACAGCATCCAAACTACTATTCGATTCTATTTTGTGCATTTTATCACTTAAAGCAGTAAGAGAAAAGTGTGTTTAGTCAGACATTTGCAGAGCAGGTAACTAATTTAGATGTTTTAGAGTTTGGTATCTGGCAACGGTTTAGTTTAAGGCTCCACTGAACTGAATAATAGTGAAATTAGGGTTGAAATTAGCCCTGAACGCACTAGCTAGCTATGCTGAGTATAAGGACTGCCTTGTCTAGATGAAGAACTCTCTACTTGACAAAATATTACAAGAGCAAAACTGCTATTGATGACTCTCACACTGGGTACGGTGGGTTTTAAACCTATAAACCAAATTAAAATGAAGAAATCAATTATGCTGAAATGTTAAGCATATGACTCAAATTTGTTTCGTAGCCATTTCATTATCCAAATTGATATCCATACTAACTTTCAAGAAGAAGTCGGCCTCCCATGTGCTACAAAGACAAAATGCTTACTAATCAAAATGTAAACAACAGCTATGATGTCTTGTGCAATGTTTGCATGTCGGATATGCGTATAAAAAAAAAAGCTTTGAATAAAAAATAAAAAAATAAATATAAAGCCTAAACTTACCTAAAACTCTAACACTATTCCTCCATTTCTGCAAGTATTACCATCAGAAAATGCAAATCTACTTCCTTTGTTAATCTGCGTTAACAAGACACAACTGTTTTGAGACCGAGAGAGAACGTGTTTTGGGCTGATTTGTGCCACAATCACTCAGCGGGGAAGATTACTACTGTATAAACCTATGCTTATGCTTTACACCACCTTTCAAAAGCTTGGGGTTGGTAAGATGTTTTTTGTTGATGTTGACAGATATCTCTTAGGTTCACCAAGAAACTGAAGCAAAAATGCAGTAAAAACAGTAATATTGTCACACATTAGTATGACTTAAGACAAATGTACTCTTGTATTCTATTTTAACAAATTTTAATCATTTATTTCTGTGATGGCAAAACAGAAATTTTGAAATTTCAATGTCACATGATCCTTCCGAAATCATTCTAATTTGCCGATTTAGTGCTCAAGAAGTTTTTGTGGAAACCGTGATATATAAAGTTCAAAAGAGCAGCATTTTTTGTAACATTATAAACTGCTTTAATGTCACTTTTGATCAGTTTAATGTGCCCAGATTTAATACAAATTTAATGTATTAATTTCTTCTTTTTTTTTTTTTTTTTTAAACTGACCCCAAACGTTTTAATTGTAGTGTATAAAAACTAAATAAGAACTTTACATAATTTCAAGTAATTTTGTTGTTGCCAACATACTGTCCCCATTAAGGCTCAGTTTGAGGGTCGTGATTTGAACAATAGAAAAGACCGACTGACTTTGTCAAATGCGAATTGTGCAAATTCAAAACGATATCATATGCGGTGTCTTCTTTGATGTGCACTCTCTGAGCCTGTCCAGGAACCGACGTGTGTGGACACTTGGAAAAGATTCAGTTAAAAGACAACTACAACTAAACAGAGACGCACATAAACAGAAACATGAGTAAACAGGAAACAGAAGACAAAGCAGGAAAAGAAACTAATGACAGTTTTTGACAGGGTGGGGTCATGTACCGTTAAATCACTAAAAAACACTGGAGGCAGCGATGAATAATACAATTTTACAGTTTAACATTTTAAAATGTGATGGAGTGCTATAGTGTTCAGAGAGATCTAGAGTCTTTGATATGAGATTGCTAATCTGTTGATTGCCAAGTAGGTTCTTACTGTTTCAAAGTTAAAAGAGTAAGTCAATATAGCATTCTTGCCCCTTTAAGTTGTCATCTATGGAGGACCGGGAGTGCCACAAAAAAATAAAATGAAGAATCAATTGATTCACTTAATAATTCACACATAAAAATGCATATAAATAAATCACTTTTAAATAGGCAAATTAGAGTTGTTTATTTAATTCCTGTTTTTAAACGTAGATTAAAAGAACAATAAAAAAAAAAAATGCATTTGTAAATCATTTTAAATAGCTTTTTAAATGGCTATTTTTATGTGGCACTCCTGGTCCTCCATAGTCATCTGCCAAACAAAAATCGGATCGCTTAAACGAAGTAGAACACCTCTCCCCAAAGAGCCAGCAGGACATATCGCATCCAGAAGTTAAATACTTTAATACGAACTCCTAGCAATAGCAGGCCTAATAGTGATGCTTGCCACAACAAACACCACTAAATAAATGCACTTAATGCTCCGTGTGTGTACAAGTGTGTGAAGAAGGGTTTAACTCCGTTTAACTTACTCCTGTAGGGTCTCCACTCCCATTTCCTTGTACTGCAGCTCCTGTCTCATCTGAGCCAGCTCCTGTTTAAGTCTGGAGAGCTGTGGACACAAGAGCCACTCGGTCAATATACACATGAAAACACACAGTGGTATTCCCTCAGAGACACCATCGCAAAAAAGAAAAGAAAAAAAAGTTGAGTCATCAGCAGAGACATGTCTAATGGTTTTCCCGACCCACCCAACATACACAGGAACTTAAAACGACCTTAAATACACACAGCCCTCCCAAAACCGCAATGGAGGAATGTAGGGTCATTCAATATACAGCAAAAACCACTCAAGACATGTAGGTAACAGGCCATAGAAGACCAAATATGACATAATATTGAGCCTATATGCTACGAAATGTTTTTTGCACGTTCTGTTGTGTTTTACAAGTCTTAGAGAAGTAGTTCATAAATTCTGTTATGATTATAATTTTCTCACCTTAATGCAAGGCTAAACCTGAATCCTCTCATTTGTTTCATAAAACACAAAAGAAAATTTAATTCACATTAAACGTCTGTCAAACTGTGGCTGGTGTTCCATTTTCTTTCCTATATACACTCCCGTTTGGGGTCAACGCAATTTTTTTTTCAAAGCAATTACTATGTAATTAGATGGATTAAACTGATCAAAAGCAACAGTAAAGACATTTATAACATTACAAAAGATATTCTTATATTCTTTTAGCTTTCTACTGATCAAGGATTTCTGGGAAGAAAAAAAAAAAAAAAAAAAAAATCAACAATAATATTTAAGAAATATGTAAAACTGTTACCCAGTGGACATTTACTTCCAAGTCTTGAATGTGCCACGCCGATCAAAACAGTGCGTTTTAAACACACGGGCAAAAACAGTTCTAACAAAATAGAAATTAGCATATTACTTCTAAATTTTGATGTTTTTGTGTAAAAAAAAAAAAAGTCTTCATAACATAAGTAAACCTCAGAGAACATTATAAAATAATAATAATAATAATAAAAATGTTGGTTTCACAATTGTTTTCAACTGTGATAATGATAAGAGGTGTTTTTTGAGCACCAAATCAGGATATTGGAACGATTAGGATCATGTGAACGATTAGGATCATGAGTATGGCTGCTAAAAATTTAGTTTTGCTATCACAGGTATGTTTTCAAATATATTAAAACAGAAAACAGTTATTTTAAATTGTAATAAATTTTACATTATTACTGTATTTTTTTTTTTTTAATCAAATGTTGACTTGGTAAGCATAAGAGAATTTTTTCAAAAGATAAAAATTAAATTACCAAGTCAACATTTGATCAAAAATAATGCTACTGTACCCCCAAACTTCTGAACAGTAGTATCTTTCTTCTAAAACCATAAAATAACTTTAAGTATGGAATAGAATAAAACTTTCGTTAAATGAAAATTAATTTACTGAAAATCTACTTCTCTGTAAAAGATCTAAAATACATTTTCCATTTGAAAATTACATTCAGTTATGGCACATGCGAGAATTAAACCTGAAGCAACGGCATTACGAACGAGAACTAGCGGCGTAAATATTCTCCCCCGTTTCTCCTATTCAAATTCTCATTGCTGGGTTAACTATTCCTTTAATATGACATATTTAGCTCATCATCCACAGAATAACTTTCTGACTCAATGACTAATCCAGAGAGGTCCAGCAAGCTCTATGTCAGAGAAACACAGCAGTGAACCCAAACCTAGGCCTCTTCTTCCAAAAGGTACCCACCTCCCCTCAACACGCATATACAAACACACAATCATCACAGCACATGAGGGGCCCCAGCCTCTCCCCTCGGGCCTGACGTATGAGGCATTGTTCTCGGAGGATAATGACTTACCCGCTCACGCCTACAGGCGATTTCCGCTTTGATTTGGTCAGGGTCATATTTTGCATTTGAAGAGGAACCCGAGTGAGCTATGAGAGAGAAAGACGAGTCAAAAAGTCAATTACATTGCGCTCATGTGTAGCCAGTGATTGCACCTTGTATTAAACATAATACAAAATCACAAAAATACAAAAATCTCAACTATTCAAATCTTAAGCCAAGAAATCAGAACATTGCAAAAAAGCACCATGATGATACCATGTTCTATTAGATATGTATTGGTTTTCTTTGACGCACATAGTACAGGGCTCCCAGACTACTTTTTCCACCTGTTGCACTGGTGGCTAAATTTTTTTTCTTGGTTCGCAGCCACCCATGATTGATTTGTTCCTTTTTTTTTTTTTTTTTTTTTTAAATTTTTTCAATGCATATGCTTGATGAATAGTAATTTTAAAATTATATTATTTAATATTAAATTTAATATTAATAATAAATATATTTAAAATCAGGCTGATGGCCCGATATAAAATATAATAATATATATATATATATTTATATTATTATTAATTTTTTAATTATATATTATGTATATATGATAATATTTTTTTTTGAAGCTGAACTGAACTGAAATTCTTTTCACACCACAATTCACACGCACAGAATACAGAATACACGCTTTCACGCGGGTTACACTCACTTTTGTATACGAATAAATCTGCATCTAAAATTTAAAAAATAATAGATATTCAGGGATTTGTTTTAATGATATAGATAGATATTTGTTTATTGTTAATGTTTAATTAATAAAAATAAATTAAAAAGTATTTTCTTTTTTTGTAACTAATAAAATATAAAAAAAAACACAACTGTTCTTCCCATTCAGTTTCACTTTTTTTTTTTCCTTTGTTGTTTCAAATTGGGTTCAATTTTAACATTCATTCTTAATGTCTATTTTTTCCAGTCATTTTGTTTTTTCGTCAGTCATTTGAGTCCTAACGAGTCCCACCGGCGCCGCGCGCGCAGAGTTGCGCAGCGCAGTGGTTAACGTTTGCATGCAATGATGCTGCGTTTGAATTTTACAGAGACGTTGCACGAATATACATTGCTTCAGAGCAGAGCTATGCTATATAGAATGGCAAAACAAACATCTGCGCGCCTGCAGCGCGTTGAGGAACTCTGGTCTGAGCCATTGCTTGTTGAAGGTAACTAATGCTTTTTACCTGTCAAATTCTATTGCTGTTGCTATGCTCATCTTTCATCTTTTTCCATTGCTGTATCCAAATGAAACTTTTTTTTTTTTTTATCCTTTATTCGCATTTTAACTTTTCATTTTTATTTATTATGGCTTAATTTTTTGTCTTTTTTTAACATTGAATGAGCGATTTTTTATGACGTTCTCTCTCTAATCTATTATAGAACTGCATGTCGCTCTGCTGCGTGTCTGTTTTAGAGATTTGTAGCCGGAAATATTCTCTCGTGACACGTCAGGCAGGGACTGTGATCCGTCTGTCTGTCCTCAGCCAGTCTCTGAAATAGTCACTGATAATAGAAACTATAGGCCTAGCTGTTGATTAGCGTCTGAAAATAAAGAAATATTATAGAAAATGGAGTATGATGTAATGATTCGGTAAATAAATTTTGGTTAATTTTTTAAATTAAAAACGAAAACGGATGGCAGCAGCTGCTGATACCTCGTTATTGGACACCAAACGCGAATAAAAACGAGCAGATCTCGCACCAAAAACTTGACTATAATAAATTTTAACTATATCATTTTTAAAAAAACATTCGCATATGCGACCATTTTTGGTCGCCAGTCATCGTTAAAAACACAGCACGCTGTAGTACCATGTCAATATTTAGGAAAAGTGGCATTTAGTAAAGCGGCAGGAAATTTCAACATATTCTGATATTAACACTGTCTGTCCACCACTGAAAAAAAGCCACTTTTTTTTATCTCACAATTCGGACTTTTTTTCTCAGAATTGCGTGATATAAAGTCAGAATTCTGACTCTTTTTTTTTAATATCTCCCAATTATGACTTTAGAACTCGCAATTGTGACTTTATCTAAAAAAAAAAGTCAGAATTGTGAGATAAAAAGTGGCAATAACCTTCGTAGTAGTTTTTTTCAGTGGCGGAAAGGGGCTACCATACTTTACTGTTTTTTTGTTTGTTTGTTTTGTTTTTTGCAAAAGCCAGATATGTGGATAAAAATGGGAAAAGTGAGGAAAAATAATTGAGAAAGAAATACCGTACAAAAGTCTATAGGTGGTTTCTGCTTGAAGAATATTATTAATAATTAAGAAAATACATAAAGTAATTAATACAATCAACTGATGAGCATGCTTTTAATTTTTGAATTGTCTACTTTATGCCCCCCTAAAAATATAAATCAATGTTAGGGAAAAAAGAAAAAAGGCCTCATTAAAACAATGAAATTCTGGAAAAGAAAATGCCAAACAAACTTCTTTCATTATTTTTTCTCAAACAGTTAACAAAACTGCTTTTTAAAATCATCTTAATAATATTATAATTAACCATATTAATCCTAATAAATAATATCAGTATTAATAATAATATACCATCTTGCCTGACGCAATCCCTTTCATAAGGGGTCCACCGCTTCGCCAATATAGCAATATTTTAATAATATCAATGGTTATGCCGATAATAGTACTAATACATGTAATATTTTAAAATATAAACGTTTGTTTGCCAAATCAAAACCATGTACATTTTATTGTAAGTGATGGGTATAAAAATAAATAAATAAAGATGTTTTAGTGAGAAACAGGAAGTAAGAGTAGAACTGATGAATGGTGGCAGGAAAGGGAGGGGAAAGTGAAGGGAAAAGGACGGGAGGAAGGGAGGAGGCCATAGAAATACAAGTGAGGAAAGGAATTAGATTGCAGCCAATGAATGACACTGAAGAAAGCCTAGAGTAAGAATGACTTCATTGAACCTTCACACAATATGACTAATAGGTTGGCGCAATTTTAGATGGCTGAATCAGCAGAGCGTGTGTGACGTGATCAAAGTGAGATGTGATGCGTGTCTCACAGCTAGTGATGGAACGGTTGTCATCCTGAGTGAGCTGGTTGAAGAGCTGCATCTCTTGCTGTGCCAGCTCAAGTCTTTGTTGTTTGATCTGATACATCTCTTTCTTGGCATTGAGAGCCTCCTGCGCCACAACCAGGTACTCCTTTAACATGCGCTCCTGCTCCTGACGCCATTGTGTGCGAGGGTTCTCTATCTGGGTCGTCTCTAGGAGAGAGAAACATCAACAGATGGTAACTTGATTCACATTAACCAAATCTGAAATATTTGAAGCTGAACTAGATAAGACCCGTAAGACCAGAAAGGTAGTGAAGACATCGTTAAAATAGTCCGTGTGACTACAGTGGTTCAACCTTAATGTTATGAAGAGATAAGAATACTTTTTGTGTGCAAAAAAAAACAAACAAAAATAACGACTTTATTCAACAATTTCTTCTCTTCCCTGTCAGTCTCGTACACTGTTGACCTAGTAAACGGTGCAGAGCCTCCAAGCTCTACATCAGAACGCTGGCTACTGTTCTGGGCCTTGAAATTGGTCATCAAGGTCAGAAAGCTCTCAGACTCAAATGAAAAATATCTTAATTTGTGTTAAAAAAATGTGTTGAGAGTGAGTAGTTACTGACAGAATTTCCATTTTTGGGTGAACTAACCCTTTAATGCAATTCAGATAATAAATAAATCATTCAATTCTGGCTGTTTTCCATTTCTTTATCCACTTTATGGAGAACCCAAATACTGAGAAGGCAAATTTTGCTTTTGAACATAATTGGGAGGATTTCCTTCAGCAAATATTTAGGTGATTATTTGCTAATTATTTAATTGATCAGCATATTCACCTCTAGTTTAACAGAAATGGCTAAATAGACCAGATGTGTAAAATATGACATTTAAAAACAGAACTAAAGGGCTGAACTTACTATTGATGTGGTCGATGTAGTAGACGCCCACCTGCTGGTCATACACCACCTCCCAGCCCAGAGGAAGCTCATCCCCCACACAGTCGGCAAAGGTCAGGGGCTTGGTAATCCTACAGGAACAGAGACAGAACGCCAAAATCAACATAAGAGTCGGAAACACCTAAAAACTGTGCTGTACAGGAATATTTGACAATTAGTCTTTAACAGGCCAGTCATATAAAAAAGAAACATTAAACACAACACAACAGAGTTGGAGCAGTGTTACAGAAAAGCGGCTTTCGTTATTTTTCAAAACATGCGTGTTATGGCTCATGTATTTCTGGGTGTCTAAAAACCAAAAAAAAAAACACTATTTGGTACAAAGACTCGCATTGGGACGAACAAAACTGTGTGGAACATTCCTTGAGATCTCTAATGAATGTGTGTTCAGTCAGTCAACAGCTACTGATCTCCTCACCCCAGGTCAAAAATGTGTGTAATATAGGCACTGCAGGAAGAGACGGCCCATAAACACATTCCACACAGCAGAAAGCAGGCCTGCCCCACAGCCCACAAACACAACCAGGACACTGGATACTCTGCACAAATCACTATTCACACTTTTGATGAACCACATCAACGTAAAGCTCTAAAACAAATCACGTTCTTCAAATATCTCATATCTCCTGCCAATTTTCAACGTTGAAAATATTGGCACTAAAAATTTACGCTCATTACACTAGATGCTAAAAAACAGTGAGAGTTGTGATGCAACAACCAAGGACGTCTGTCCGAGGCCCTGTTTCCACCTGGTATTAAGATGATCGATTGTATCACAAGTGGGCGACACTAAATACAGGTGTTATCAGGATGCAAAACATTTTGAACTCGTCCACTTCTGACCAATTCCAGGGGTATCGTAGTGGAAACGCTCATGTGGACGAATGTCTTCGAACAGCCGCTAAAGACCACCAACTCTCCATCTACTCACATGATGCAAAAACATTATGGGAAGCGTGCTAGCAAGACGGGATTTAAACTTTGTTGGCTGAAGACCCAAGTTTGGTTTGAAGGCGAAAAATGTACCAAGCACAATGTTCTCTCATCATTCCTGATTTCTAACACACACACACGGACGGTCTTGTGGCTGTCAGAGCAGAAACAAAAGCTGATGCTGTCTGTATGTTTTTCATGTATGTTCATAAGCTTATTTTGTTACTTAGATCGAAAGATCTAAAAAGCCCAAACATTTACCGGCCCACAGACTTGTAAATAAGATTCATTGTGCAGTGAAGACTGATTTTTTTTGATAAACAGGAGTTTTTTACTTATTAAGGGAGATTCTACTGCTGCTGCTGCTGAACTCAAGTGATATCGGCTTTATGTGCTCTTTGCACACTTTCTATAACCCATTCTGAAATCGAAATGTCTGACATAGTGATAACAAAGCAACAGATGGGACAGACAAAAAGTAAAAAAAACTGTCAAAACAGATCTGTGGATCAAATCTTGCAGTGTAAGTGAAATATACCTTCCATTTGTTCTGTTACCGCTAATCTTTATTTTTCATTTTATTACAAACATTTCATTTGATCTTTTTAAATGTTTGCTTATTTGAACAATATTTGAAGGCAACATATTAATGTTTGTTTGTTTGTTTATGATTTCACGCCATGCGAGCTACCTCAGCTATATTCACGGCGAGAACAAGATTTTTTTAAGGGAAAAAAAAAATGAAATGAATGAAAATGAAATTTTGTTCTCAGATAATTCTAAATCTAAATCAGGCCTTACTTCATTAAAAATCTTTTCATAAAAGTAAAAAAAAACAATAAAAAAAACAGATTTCAAACTAGCACAATCCATCAAAACACGCTTCGGTGATCATGGATTCTGGCAGAAGGGAAAGAAAGGAGGATCTTCACCCATTAACAGAAACATGGGTTAGTCTGGAATGTCCTATTCGACAGCGTGTGTAGATAATACGATCCCAGCGGTTTTCAAACTGGACAACGTTTTGCACCAACCACAAGATTAAATTTGTTGAACATGCATCCCATTCGGCATCAAAAAAATTATGTATTCATTAATGTTAACTAATTTCATTTTATATACAAAGTTAATAAAATAAATGAAATTTTTTGGTATGGTACTGAAATTGGTACCGAGAAGAGAGAAATGTTGAAATTTGTATGTAATTTGTAATTATGTTTTTAAACAAAAGCAAAAAATAATGTATTCAAAATTAAAAGCGTAATATTATATTATAAAAAAAAAAAAAAAAGTCAACGAAAAGTTTAGGTGATGGAAAAAGATTGTATCAAATAGCACTCAAAGGTATTTATAAAATAATACCACAGTATTACCATGATTTGCAGTTCATAAAACATAGCACCACGGAACTCTTTTGTCGGTGAGGTAACATGATCATGTTGAAGCTGGTTGTAATGAATAACGTCTTCACTAATTAAACATTTTGTGCTGTTTTTGCATCGGTTTTCAAAGAACTTTACTGCTTTTTTCCATCACATTTTCTTTTGTTGGTGGCATGTTGGGAAGAGCTTTAAAGCACGCACAGGAGGATTCCAGGTTCAAATCCCTGTCACTGTGCCCTTGAGCTAAACACTTAACCCCTGTTTGCCCTGAGGTGCGCAGTAGGACTGTCTGTGTGCTTTGACCCTTCTCTTCGTCTGTGTCAGATAACAGCAGGGTTATGAAAAGAATTCCTGGGAAGTTGTGGAACCTGCAAACAGTTAGTAAAATAAGCCCTTAATACCGAAATTCTGAAAACTAAAAATCTCCAAATTAATAAAAGTCAGACATCAATCGGATTTTAGTCGGAAATGTCCTGTGCATGGCTCATGATTTTCTTTCTGAATGTTCGGACAGTATTCACTTCCCAAAGGAGCCCCACAGAAATGGCCTCAGTCACTGAAAATCAAAACATTTAATCAAGTATTATGTGCGTCGCTTTCAAAACATTTGGACAATTTTGAGATATATACAGGCTGGCCGTGTAGACTTGCATAAAGTCTCGGTGGCGTGGAGGCATGAGAAACATGAGAGGAGGGGACTGATGAGGAATGCTGAGATTCCATGACCCCTTGGAATTACCATCATTAACACATTTTTGACACACCATCATAATTAGTGACGTTAATCACTTAATTCCCCCTTTTTAAAGCAGTTTTAGCACATAACTCTATGGCATCCTATGGCTATGCCTTGCAAATATGACAAAAGTATTCAAATGAGCAAACAAATAAAAAGATTTATATTAGATATGACTTTCTGGATTTCACTGCAAGAAGAAAAAAAAACCCAATGACAAGTTGACAATGGTTGAGAACACAGGACACGCACCACACAAAAATGTCTATTTTAATGTGAAAAAGTGTTCGGCATTCAGCACTGAGAGGTGGAATTACTTGCAATGGCCTAAAAATCCCAATGATGTCACAAAAGTGATGCAATCCCTGTGATTTCAATGCAATCTTTAGACCAACCAGAGACATGGAAATATCAAGACATGATTTTTATGTTATTATTTGCATTTTATGCTCCATCACAAACTTTCTGGGATAGTGGAAAAAAAACAGTGTGAGACAGCAAGATGGCCAAATATGTCCAGACGAATATGCTCTTAGGACGTTAATTAAAACAGGCGGTAAAATGAAGAAATTATATTAAATCAAATGTAATTTCATTTAAAATAATGTGACAGGCAGACAGCCTCTTCCTGTCAACGTGGGAAGTTCTTGGCCAGAAAAACCTGGGATGTGGACCAGACTTTGTGCCATTTAGTCAAAGGTCTGGTTATGCTAGACTAGTCTGCCGACAACTTCTGTACCCCTCTACACATGGCATTCATGCAACACATTCCATTCAGCCACATTGAGTCTCTTTAAAACCATGTTTTTTTTCCTTCCCGACTGCCTCTAAGAGTTCAGTAGGTCTATCATGTGGATATAAAATGATTTAAATGTTGCACATATTTTAAAGAAAGAAACAATTTATTCAGTCATTTAAATGTTCTTGTTGAAAGGAATCACAACAAGTAGCTTTACTGGAATACCTTGACGGATCATGTTTATGGAAGGAAGAGTAAAAAAAAATAAATACAAGATACTTCAGAAGCAATTCAGATTCAATGTCTTTAAATAACACACAGACAAAGGGCCGTTTGATCATAATGCTTCCAACACAAATATATAGCTAAGATGGAAGGGAAAACACATGCACTGTGGCAATCATATCATCAAATTACAAAAATCTCTTTATTCTCCAATCAGATCCTTACTGTAACAACTATGTCAATCCTGGAATAAAGCCCAGAAAGCAGTTGCTGTTATCTCAGTGCTATGAAAGACAGAGATGAATGGGTTTGTTAGCGGGGTTATAAAGTATTGTTTGACAGGACTTATATATATATATATATATAGAGAGAGAGAGAGAGAGAGAGATAGAAGATACATCTGTGCTGGTTAAGAATCACAATTTGACATGATTCGTAAGCCTAATTAAGATGAAGTGTTTTTTTTTTGTGGCAGAAGTAGCTCAAATCAGAAGATGTTTGAAGAAAATATAATTTCCTTCAAAAAATTGTCAATGGTTGTTGACAATTTGGATGGTTTTGTTGCATGGCCCAAGCCGTCAAAAAAAAAAAAAAAACTCTAACTTCCAAGTTTCTATGGCCCTTTACACCATTTTTTTTTTTAAACCCACCCCCCCAACGTTTTTTAAAAACCGTTGCCAGCCAGCATCAGCATTTTTGATCATTTTCACAAATGGCACGAAAATTCTGAACATACAATTAAACAAAAAAACAAAAACATTTTATTCTAGTTTCATGCATTCTTTATCTACACTTGAATGTGGGTAAGTTTCATAAAAAGCAACATTTTTGAACAAAAAGCTGAGAAAAATCACATTCTTTTTCTAAGACTATGTCCGGATGAGATTTAACCAAATGATAACCAAAACACACAGAGTAGATCGCGTTCATCAACACCCCCAAAGTTTTCACAGTCCTATACCTCTTCCTGGGTTGACATTTCATTCGGTAACATTAGGCAGTTTTTATATGCTGTTTAATGTTTGATGATCGCATTAGCTTACATGTACGCAAGCAATGCTTGTATCGCTTGTTTCTGCTTCTTCTTCACCTGTGTTTTAATCAGAGTTGTGTAATAGCTCCTCCTGCTGTATAACAGTGAAAACAGAGATGGCTGGAAAATTCCGTCAATGGTGGAGAAAGTTAAAAACGAAGTGTAAATGCACCCAAAATTTATTGTGATCGGATCAATGAAGCCACATTTCGAAGTGGTCTGGGACACACTAGATTTAAATGCAATATCTGGCATTTCTACATTATTTTACTGGAAGACACTTCCCTCAAAGAAAGCACTTTAAAAAAAGGTTTTCTTCACTACTAATGGTAATAACATCCTTAATACCAAGCCTGAAAAGTGATTGTAGAAAAAGGAAATGCAATACATGACAGAAAGCATTTGAAATTACCCGATAATGTTTTAAAACTTGGTAAATGATAGATAGAAATGATGCAACTATTGAGTTACTCTCTCATGTAATGTGTAAATGTCTAAAATGAAGCAGATACTATCCAGATACAAAACTAAATGCATGTTATTGCCAGGTGTAAGGGGGGGATGAGAATAGTCCGTTCCTCCTTTAATACAAGTCTTAAATCATGAAACAAACCAAACCGATTTGAAATCTGCGATAGCGAAGGACAACTTGAACAATAGAAAAATACCGACTCAAAATATCAAAGTCAACAAGCTTGAGTCTTGTAGTGTGCACTTGGCCTTAGAGGTCAACAAACAAATGGCTTGTTTATTGCCTGCACATGAACTTGGATGGAAAAAGTATTTTAACATCAAACAATATTACGCACATCACAGTTTAAAAACAGAATGAACAAAGTAAAAGTTCTGAGTTCGCCATGTCACAACATCACAACATTTCAAATGCATTTAAGGGTAAGTTCACAGACTTGTTAACCTGCTTTGTATTGTTACAATGTCAGTAGTACATGTACATGAACAATGTGGTGGTCGGTTTTCTGCACCCAGATATCATTTTATTTGTTATACAACATCTGTACATTTGTTATTTGGAATACAAAAATGCAATCCTGAAAAAGGTCTTGGTTTGAAAGTTCTTAGTAAATCTGTAGTTTTAACAAAAGCCCTCTAGCTCAAAAGTCACTGGATGATGCAAAATTCATTATTTTGCAGGTGGAATTTTAACGGCTACAACAACAGACTCTAGTGCCAACTTTAAATACACTGCCCGGCCAAAAAAAAAGGTCACTGTTTGGATTTTAATAGACAAAAACTTGTCTATGACTGGATCATTATTGCAACGATTATGTTTCTATAATGTTTTATGTTTGGAAACTGTTCTTTTAACCCTAAAAGATGAGTGTGTACCATTTCATGTCTTATGTAGGAAGACGTATCACGGCCATGTTCCTGGATGACAATGCCAATTTTCATCACAGTTCAAATTGTAAAAAATAAATAAATAAATAAAAAACAAGGCTCAGAGAGCATGAAGAATCATTTTGACACATGAATTGGCACATTGGAGTCAAGACCTTACCTCAGTTAAAGTCTCTGGGATGTGCTGGAGTAGACTTTACAGAGTGCTCACCTCTTGCATTGTCAATAAGAGCTCGACCAGTGGTGTATAAAGTACTTGAAAGCCATACTTGAGTAAAAGTATAGATATCTTACCAGACAAATGACTTTGGTAGAAGTAAAAGTAACTGTTTAAAGTATCACTTGAGTAAAAGTTTTATGGTATGTGATATTTTTTGTACTCAAGTACGAAAAGTATTTTTTTGACATTAAACATACTTAAGCACTTAAAATAAAAGTAAATGCAAAATACAAAAGGAGCAGAAAATATTATTAAAAATGTGCTATACACAGTTTGAGCAGCAAGATTGTTTTAACTCTATTTCTTACATTTTGTTTGCTTTGAATTTTTTAAAAAATGGCCAAACGTTTATTGTTATTAAGTGTTAAAAATAAAAAAATACCAATATATTAATTATACCTTGATCATTGATTCATAGTAGTGGTAATAGAACGCGTTATCTTTAAATGTTACAAATAACTAATTTCATTTAAATCCAAAAAAAATCATGCTTAAAATGCCAATTTTTTACACACAAAGGCATATTATATGAATACTTTCACTCGTTATTTGCTTCTATTTTAGAACACTTGATAATTATCTAATCAAAATATGTGTTAAAGTGCGGATAAAAAAAAAAAAAAAAAAACTAAAATCGAATACATTTCTGATTTGTGGTTTCTGTTGACTGCATGATTAGGATACAATTTAAAAATGCATCTTCACTGGATATCGAACAAATGGACATAAACTAATGCAAATAGATAATAACAATCGTGACATTAAACGGTTGGTGTTTTCGTCACATTGTTTTAACCGCTTGAGGTAACGTTACTACTAATGTTAGCATCCTCTCAGCCTCGACAGCAAACATACAGCTGTTCTCCACCAATGCATCATCTAGTCAACAAATTAATTACTTTAGTGATATGAAAACATGTACTGTAGTGTACTGTATAACATACCGCTTTGTTGTCCGTTTTAAATCTGTTTTTTTAAGTGTCCCGTTCCGTGCTTTGCGCAGCCTCACGTCACGTGTCAAAGCAAACTGTACGAGGCACCAGTGATAGTTTTTATTTGGCCTCTAGAGGTCGCTCTTGTGCCGCACTCTTCTCAGCCGCTCCAGCAACAGACGCAACCCGGAAAATGAAATCAACCGTGGTTGTTTGCACATGCTTGCAGTCTGTGTTCTTCCGACTTTATTTTGTAGTAAGTAACGAAAATGCTTTGGGGAAATGTATCGGAGTAAAAGTATAGTTTATTAAGGAAATGTAGTGGAAAAGTTGACCAGATTCTCCCAAAAAATACTCAAGTACTGTAACAAAGTATTATTACTTCGTTACATTACACCTCTGATCTCGACCAAAAACTGATGCACCTCTAAATGGAAATAACATTACAACATTTATTTCCATCAAAAGGTGCATTAATTTTAGACTTTTTTGAAATGTTCATATGTCTTATCACCATTTACAATACCATGTAAAAAAAATTAATACTAGCCTAAAACACTCAAGTAAACAGTGATAAAGAGAGCAAAGAAAAACTACAATAGAATGAAGACACAGACAAAATAGACCTGCCTGAAAAACTTCAAGCACCAGAAATACTATAAAGAAAATGTATAAAGTAAACAAATGCATAAAAACCAATGCATGATCTTTACTGTGTAAATTAAATATACATTTATTCTTATTAAAATTACAAAAGCAAGCAGGGAGAGACATTCTCTCTTTTTTGTTGTTTGATTAGATAATAATAATAACAGCTGGTAAATTTGGATGCTGTTCCTTTAAGACTGATGGCACCGATCCATTATACTCAAGCCTTGTCTTTTTCAACTGTACCTTCACTTAATAAGACATAAATGGCTCTGTTTACTTGCACATACATGCTCACATTGACACAGGTGTGTGTATTTAACTGTTCAAGCCCAATTAGGCGACAAAAAGCACTCAATTCAGTCTTCACGCGCTCCAGGAGCAGCGGCTTCATTGTTGCACGTCTCTCAGAAAGAGCTGAGAAACAGACTCATATGCTGAAATGGGTTGTCTTTCACTGCTAATTGTGCTTTAATGGTGTAAAATCTCTTGTTTTTTATAGCAACCTCACGATAGTCGAAAATCTATACCGGTTGACAAATTTCTTTCGGCTAATCGTTTCTACCTGTTTATCGCCCACCCCAACTTATTGTGATTAACATTTAACTTCACGCACGTCTATATTCGTGACCGCCAAGCGAGAGGCAGGTTTCTGTGAGAGCGAAGAGTTCTTTTTTTGTGCTTATAACTCTTTAACATCAAGCACATCCCGCTGTTTATATCCTCATTCATGCGTTTCATCACTCTGAAGTGTCAATAGTGCAATATATTTACATACTGTGAGATTACTAATATATATATATATATATATATATATTAGTAAAGTCTCTAACGATGGGCATTTTACTTCATGGTAACGATATATATCGTCATATCGCCCAGCCCTAGCTTTACTGGGCTAGCCTTAAAGGCCTCTAGGCACAACCCACAACCACAGGCAACTAACTTCCCACAATACAACACAACAGGAAACATTACATACACGAGCATGATGTCCATTTCCTAAACCTGAACTACAGTTTACAGCATGTCTCCTGCTAGGTTTATCGATCTCTCCCAAGGACAGAAGAAAAACATGCAGCAAGTAGTTGAGATTCTCACACAAACTCTAACATTGGACATAATGTGAGACACGGACCTCTGACAGGAAATAGGACCACCCTGCATTCTCACCAGGAACCTAGGGTCAGTTTCCTTCTGCAGTGCTTTCAAAAACAAAGCCATACTAGATCCCAAAAGCGGAGCTCTGAAATCTGCACGCACATACATTTTTCATAATGAATCACTGAATGAATCAATAATGAATGAACATGAATAAACACCACTGCTTACTCCATCATACGTCATACAAAATTTTTTCGGCACCAATGTGGAATGTGTCACCAACAAAAGCACAGGCCTGAGCAACGATACGCTAAATGTTTTAAACACTGGCAGAGAGCGTTCATCAAAACGCTTCTGCGCTCAGACTTTATTCAGCATTGAAGTTACTCGTGAGTTTCTCAAGCAAGTGTTTTGTTTCAGTTCCTGAGAGACCCTCTGTGCTCTGAGAGAGCTAATCTTCCCATACCACGCCTTTTCTTCCAGAGAGGAAAGCAGCTCTGCCAGAAGGAGAGGTCTCGGAGTGTTTAGCGGGCTGAATCCCAAAACCCGTCATCGGCAGAAAGAAAGAGTTACGGGGCCATGGGTTATTTTAAGACTTGGGAATTTCTCAAATACACTCGGAGCAATGCAATGTGTCCCAACTTTTTAACCTAACAGAGAATAAATGTCAAGGCCATTTATGTAGTACAAACTGGAGTACTATGACAATTCCACCACTTCAAATCTTACTTTAAATGTCCAGCTAGTTACTTTATCAGTCTTCAAGAGGGAATCATTTGGCTTTAGAAGTGAACATGTCCTCTGTTTTAAAATTAAAGCAACTTTATGGGGTATACTTTTTGGGATTTTCTCCTCTTCAGGGAGTAGTTTTACTCCGGAATCCTCCTACGAGGAATGTCAAAGATGCACTCTGGGTGTGCAGGCCAAAATTACAAATCAAAAGCAATTTAGCACAAGACACACAAGTGTCAGACATTTGCAGAT
This sequence comes from Opsariichthys bidens, assembly GCA_037194245.1. Classification (NCBI taxonomy): domain Eukaryota; kingdom Metazoa; phylum Chordata; class Actinopteri; order Cypriniformes; family Xenocyprididae; genus Opsariichthys; species Opsariichthys bidens. The sequence goes on from CM074298.1 coordinate 15,040,480, forward strand.
TCTATAATCATCTACTCTCCGCTTTGCCATCTCCCTGATGTTTCCCAGTAGATATTTCCATCCGGAACGACGCACTTTTCCCTGGTGGGAAAGGCATGTGTAACTGGAGTATGGCCGTTGGTACAGGCCTCGTCTGGACATCCACCCTGTCGCTTCTTCAGCCTGAGCCGTTCTCGACAACAAAGGGCCAGTCCAGCATTCCGCCTGCAAATTAAGATGCTCCCAAACAACAGGCTCTGCATTCCTCGTCAAGAATGTGTTTCTCTAAAAATAATATACCCAAATAAACTTAATTATAGTAGCCTGGTGGCAGAGTTTTAATGCTTCTGGAGCTCCAAGCACTTCTTTCTGGGTTCCGCAAAATCCAGTGGCAGAACTTTCGTTTTGGCAACCATATGTTTTAAGAAGCATGTGTTTTCATTTGCAAGCTGCTGCTACAGATGTCACCTTTTATGTGGGCTGATCAGCTCTGTATAACTTTATGAGGACCTTTTATTGGCTTAATTAATTCGCAGCCTTCGTTTAGACAACTTGTCGCCATGGCACAGCGCGGCCTCTCCTCTGCGGTTTTACGTTTAATTGTTTAATGGCTTGCTTACCACTAGAGATACTCTATTGTTAAAAACATGACACCACTCTACAAACCAAAGCTTTTAAATTGCTTAGACGCTGCTAAATGATGTCTCATGCAACCTCACCAGGTATTCTACTTGCTTCCATCATCCCCATCACCAGGGTTCTCACCAAAATAAAAATCTGAATTACGTTAAAACACAATAAAATAGCAACATCAGGACATCTACTAAAATAAAATAAATGAATAATACACCATACACATATCAATTCTAAGAAGATACTTATGGCCAAGCTAGTCCTGATACCATAACAGTGTTTGAGCAATGCATATGCTGGGATCCACAAGTGTCAATCTAAAAATTGCTTTCTCATTTTAAAAGACTATCAAAACTGGGAGGAATTTCATTTATGTCCAGGCAGCTGAACGCATGAGACAGGATAGACGTCTCCTCCTATTATTATAAACAGCATCTTATAGAAATAGGTTGACTATAAGTAGCTCTGCTTAAGAACTTCCATTCTGACACATTTAGATACAGCCATCCCTGCTATCCATTTCCCAGTGAGACAACGGCAGACAAGGAAGATTGTACAAAGAAACAGCTGAGGAAAATCAAAAAGTTAAAGAGGAAGTAATTTTATATTCAACATAAATTAAAACTAATTCTACAATTAGGTGGGAAAATGTTCGGAATTATCCTAAAATGTAGAAAAGGGATTGAGCCTAAAATAGGAGTCATTTTTATAATACAAGATTTCTTTTTAAGCTCCAGGGACCTTAAATTTTAAAGATGGTTTTGTCTGCTGGATGTGTACTTAGGTTTTGATAGGTTTATTAACTAGATTGGAGGTAGGAATGCACTGTTAATGATTTTTCATGGCCCATAATGATTAACGTTTTTTTTTTTTTTTTTCAGAAGCACATGGGCTGATTCAGATGTCGGTTGTTGATATTCACTTTCTTAGTTTCTTTAAGCAATTTTTGTTGTTGTTGTTTATTTGCTTTATTACAGGCCAAACCATTTGAAATTAGATGCAGCAACTACATTTTGTCCCCTTGGAATTATAAGGTTCCATCTGCATTCTGAGCAGTTTTAAAATATTGAGCTTCAAAGTTTTTGCATTCCATTTGACTGTGTAGATAGAACCTTTGTTTTCTAAATAAAAACTGCAAAATGTACACAACATAAAAAAATTACATCATGTAAATAAGTTAAGAATAAGTGCATAACTCAATTTTGACAAATGTCAGAACCTTGTAATTCCACGGCGACGTGGAATGTTAAGATGTAAAGCAAAAACAGAATGGTTTGACTTTAGCGTTGTGAAATTATGCTACATAAAACAAAAACAGCAGACGGGCTGAATAAAAATGCAAATTCACTCTATGCCAGTAGGTAGCGTTTTCTGGGTTTCTTCCTATAAAAAAAAAGCTGTGCTGCACTTATAAAGACTACTTAGGTATACAGTACATGGAGGTAAGAGGAGAAAAATGCCATTTAAACCTTTCTGACAGCCAGTTCTCTTCAGAGACATATTCATTAAAATTCATTATATTTTCTTCTAATATTTTGAGCATTACGGATAGTGAACTTGCTGTGCATGGTACAGTATTTTCTTTGCTGGCACGTCTGCGCTCTCCTCTTCTCTTTGCATCCATATTCAGCATGGTCCCATCTCTACCCTGTGTTAATATCCTCATTTACAGACTTTGTAATATTTCTACACAAATTAAATTTAGGGAAATTATTGCAATTCAGTTTGTGTTCAAAGATTGGCCAAAAAACAAAAAACAGCTGGTTGCAGATTTATGGCGTGTTGACTGGTGTATCTCTTAGGATTGTTTGTTTTTCATAAATGCGGGAACTGATAAAATGATCAGAGACATCCGATATTGCTCCAACATGACGTACAGCAAATTAGTAATGGTTAAAAAAAAAAAGAAAGAAAAAAAGCTTGAATATTTTCTCAAAAATTCCTTGAGGGTGTCTGTGATATGAGTTTGCGGCAAAGCGTGGTGAATTCGATTTTTGTTTTTTGACACTTGATGATCTGCAGACAGCCATGCATTAAAATTCCTCGGTAAACGGCCCTGACGAGTTTGGTACATCCTGCTAAGCTAGCATTCCAGACGTGAGCGGCATAACCGGTGTGTGACCGAGTGCACCTGGCATGCTTAAAAATCAAAATGACGCTGAGGTCTGGTCTGACATTTTTCGATTTTAAGCTTTTAATAGGAAAATCCCTCCTCTGGAAGACTTGCTGATACACTGTGTGGTACATACAGAGGTCACACTGATTTCATGCTTTCGCACATGTCTGTTAATCTCTGGACTGTTCTGGAAAATAAAATTCACAACTCTTTAGGGTTTAAATGAAGTCTAAAGTGTACCCGTATCGATGCTTTTCTGAAATGGATCTCATACCAGTAACAGAACAAACTGTCCTAACAATATGCCATAAACAACAGGACGTGCAGCCTTGACCAAAAGCTACACCGCTGACATATGAGTGAGCAGAGTGACAACAGGAATCAGATGATACTCTCAACCTCCTGATTCAGTAAATGCAATGAAATGAATGGAAAAATCATTTGACTATTATGTACTTTTAACAACCCTCGGGGTCTGAGGTTTTCTGTTTACTGCAAGTTAACATCAAATTAAATATGCTGTCTACCTTTACTAAAGTTATTTAATAAATTAAGGTAGGAATCCAGTTTGATGGGGAATCCATTCTTGGAACTGCGATGCCCTGCCATCCCTCTTTATATTTTAAACTGAAAGGTAAATATGCATTTAATGTAGTTATTTTAATACATTTTAAATTGTTATTTTATAAATAAATGTAAATCAATCAAATCAAACTTTCTAATGCCTCCCCGAATGTCATTTGCATAAGAAGTTGAATCTGAATTTTGGGGGATAATAGCCTATGGTATATACTGCTTGCCAGTAGTGTTGCATGAATGGGGATATTCGGCTGGAGGTTTTTTTTTTTCTTTCATTCTTTTTTTAACAACAACTGCAGAGAAATCTGGACCGAACCAAAATAAAGTCAGGTGAAGATGCCGACGCGGATAACTCCAGACCCGGACAATCACATAAAGATGATCCGCAGAAAGCTCAATTGTAGCCGCAATAATGCCAGAGAGGACCATTTACATCCAAATGTTATTTAATCTAAACAGAACAAAACTTAAAATGTAGATTTTAGTAAATAAACTGCTTAATCTGCCATTTTCAGTAAGATTTACTAAATATGAAGAGTTGGTATGCCTGCTATTGTTGTATGTTAACTTTAATCATGCCCAACAGATATCGGTTTTAAAACAGTGGGTGAGTAATTCACACGTTGATTTGATTAATAAAATCCTTTTTTATTAGATTCTGTTGACAAACATGCATTATTTTCAACATGTTTATTACTGCCTCTGCAAAAACGGATGTAGTGCAAGAAATTTCCATGCGATGTATCTGGTTGATGACAACTTCGTGCTCGCTGCTGCTCCATGTAAATCAGTAAAACCACTCGAAATGGTACGCGGAGTGTGAATTTGTAAGTTTACTATAGAAAAACAAATGTATTTAAAAGTGTTCCTGACCAAATCGACTGGCTTGGATGAAATAAGCTTGCGCGACGACTGAAAACATACGGAAAGCAGCAGCAGCTTTCGTTTCTGCTCTGACGGTCGCACGACCACGGTGAAGATTAGGTGAAGATGCATGGTAGACATCAGGAATGAGAGAATATTATGCTTGGTACATTTTTTATCTTCAAACCAAACTTGGGTCCTCAGTCGGCAAAGTTTAAATCTCGTCCCAAAACGTTTACGCATTAATTAAGTATAGGTGTAGAGTATAGTTTTTGGCTATTTGAACGCATTCCACCACAAGCATCTGTACCGTAAAAAGAAACCTGGTCAAATGCGTTTTCGACTATCTCTTGAAGTGGTTGAAAGCGGACAAGCTCAAAACATTTTTGACCCCGTTTACACCTGTATTTAGCGTCGTCTACTTGATCCGATCGACAAAAATCCCTCTTAATACCAGGTGTAAACACTAATATGGTCCTAGACGTGTTCCTGGTGCAACATTCCTGTGTGAAAACTTTAACCTAACCATATCCCAACCTCTACCCCTGAACTTAACCCTACCCATAACTTATCCCTAAAATAAGAGGGAACTGATAGGTGAATAATAGGGGCACCTAATCCTGGTTATTCCCTCAAATCTGATTTGTTGATTGAAATGTTGTTCCAGGATCAACAAAGATATTGATCTAGGAATATGTTGCACTTGGTAAAATCAGGTTCTGCCCTCGTTGAGTTTGTTTTTTTGACATGCGAGACTGTACACTGCACAGAAAGAGACACTTTAGATGCAGAATTAAAACGCAAAACAAAACGGTACATATACAGTACACTACCGTGTTTTCATATCAATATAATGTAATTAATTAATTTGTTGACTAGATGCTGAACAGCAGTTTGCTGTTAAGGCTGAGAGGACGATAACATTAGTACCAAAACTGTTAAAACTGTGACGCAAGTCCAACCCAAATGTTTAATGCCCTAATTGTTATCATCTATTTGCATTGATAGTTTACATCCAGCTGGTCACTGTTATGTATTCGTTTGCCAGCAAGGTTGCGTATTTAAAGCTAGTGACGTGAGAAAGCAAATGTTCATGAAGTCGACAGAAACATTTAAAAAAAATCAGAAACGCATCCGATTTCAGATCTTTAAAATTTTAACACATTGTTTTGTGTACGCACACCGAAGGCACCCAGCCACGCAAGTTGGTCAAAATCTTTCTGGGCCACAAAGCAACACAGTCGCTGCCAGTCACATATTTTTCCATTAAATTATGTAATGTTTGTCCCAAATCATTGGTAAAGTGCATAATGGCAAAATTCACCATAGGCGTTTGTCTTTGTCTTTCTGGGGCTTTAATATTGTCTGTATGCTTCATATAAAGATTAATATTTATATAGGCCTATTTATTTCAAATTACAGTTTTATTGTTCAATGGTGTTTTTTTTATAGAATGAAGTTCTAAACTGGTTTACTTGGGGTGTTATGTTAGTTTTTAAATTGAATACTGAATGAAAACAATTGACTGATTAATCGGTTATCGGTCAGTGCTGTCCAACCTAGTTCCCATCATCAGTAAAATCCACAATCGGTTGACCTAATAAAGAGTAGTTCACAAAGGACATGCTCCTGTGTTCTAGAGAGGGTACAATGGGATTGTGCATAACTCAAGGATCTTGTTTTTTTGGGGGTTTTTTAAGCTAATACGTCCAAAAAGAGTGTCTATCATTGGCAATTCAGTGACAATTAAATAGCAAAAGACAGTTGAACTACACATAATGAAATACAGTAAATAGTCAAATTTACTGTTCTTTAGAATAATTTTGGAACCTAAAAAAAAATAGATGCTTAAACCCTATGCCTTTATAATGGATGCATTTCTAATCTCTCATCATAACCACCTTATTCTCAATGCAGAAGTAAAGTGTTTTCTGTGAATGTGACTTCTGATTTATTAGCCACTATAGGGAAATAACGAGAAGAATATCAAAGTGCAGTAAACTCTAAAAATGTTTGCGCTACGACCCTGTGTGTTTATAATTATACACAATACATTCAAATGATATTAGGGGTGCAAGTAACAATTATTTTGATAATCAATTAGTTGGCCGATTATTTCTTCGATTAATCTGGAAAAAGACCAATTTCCGTTTTACTTTGACAAAACAGACAGCACTGGGCAGGATGTGGAATTGTACCTTTACAGTTACTACTCTCATAAAACACACAAATTACATGTTGACTTTTAAACCTAAATTTAACATCCGACAACAGATATTTCAGCAGAAACATCGTTTGATTGACCCGCTCATTCAGTAAAGTTTGAAGTTTAACACTGACTTCATTCAAAATGAAATCACTCACGTGAAATTGTAACAATGACAGTTAAGGATATAACCGTAATATGAAAGTTTTGCGCTGACGAAGCATACCATACGCATCACATGCATCTGTCAAAGCACCCGACAGGGCAAGCCATGTTGAACGTTACGCTGATGCAGCTTAAAGTAAAGAATTCTCATGTTTTGGGCAACTCGAATCCCGTACCTTCGCCACAGCATCTCACTCCGCTTCCACTATTTTTAGAAGCAATTTGTTCTTCGAAATGCGTTATTCAGTGCTGTAATTTGACATACCTGGCGGAGGTTTTCCATGCACGGCGGGTAGACACGACTAGTCAATAATGACATTCCTTGTTAATGATTTTGATTGTCGGTTATTATCGATTTGATCAATTAGTTGTTGCAGCCGGGTACAATACTAGTTTGCATTGGTTTTGTACAGCTAAAAATATCTGGAACGGAATAGCACCTGTCTGGAAGCCAGACACATTTCATTTACAAACGGCCGTGCCCGCTCTTACCTGAAAAATAAGGTGGATGGAGCCAGCCCAAGACAATAAATGGAGTACAGAGAATCTACACAAACGGTTGTCAATTCAGTAAAGAAACCTTCCAAACAAACACACTCCGCATGAAACAAAAGCCATGTTCACCAACCCCCTTTTAACAAAAAAAAAAAACTTGCCCTCCCTTAACCGACATAATGAAAACACCAAGGGAAGCAAAATAGCACTGAGGGGTTTGCGCTCATGTGAATAACCTTTTGGCGCTGGCAACACGGCTTCCACTTTCCAGAATAATTGAATTTGGTGTGCTTTGTGACCACGTATAAAGGCTGCCCTTTGCCAAGCGGCAGGCCTGGCTGTGGCCATTGCATAACAGAGCCTGTGAAGAATAAAGGGAGAGCCGCTGGGGCCTGCGGATGGAGGGAGGGAAGACACGTGGGAACTGCTGCCTCCATTGGGCAGCTTTGTCTAGGGCCGATCACGGGCAGAGTCCCTCAGGCATTAGTGTAAGCATGCCTGACATTGCACTCATTCCACAGTCACAAGAGCCTCCCCACAGAAACTACGCTGGAGCAAGTGGACGAAGGAGAGCAAAGTCTTAAGGAGTCACCTTAGGAAACCGTGCGGCGGACAGCCTTCACGGCAAACTGAAAACTAAATTTGCCGTTTACCCGACTATTGTCTTGCTGAGGTGAAGCGCCTTTCCTGCCACAAAGCCAGGCACTGAAGGCAGTACTGAAAATATTGTTTAAAAAAGGCCTCTTGAGATGAAAGATATCAACCTTTTCGTAAGACTTCTTTTTCGCACGGTGAGGTTTGCTGCTCAAATTGCAGTGACAATTTCAAGCCATGACAGAAAAGCAATACCACAGAATCATCTTTCACACTTTTTTCAAATGGAAGTCACACCCAGCTAAGAATGATATTTTTATGGATCCATCCTAAAGGACAGCTTACCAGCAAACACTACAACACAATTCAGCATTCTGTGGTTTTAGGATTCCAATTTGTCCATATAAAAGAACTAAACGATACCATGCGGTTAGGGAGCGAGGGGCAGGTGCTGGAAGATGGCCTTGTTTCACAGAGGAGCTCCAGTGGTTTACCAGGTGATTGCGCAGTGAATTCACACGCTGATTCCAATTTTCACTACAAGCCGTCACTGGGCCTGAAAACCTGAAAACTCATGTTCATTGGTCCACAGCTGATGCTCAGACAAGGCGGTGGTGTAAAACATCATGCCCATGATCAACTTTGTTTCCTCTGAATACTCTTTCTTTTTGAAGAAGAAGAAGAATATAAATTTCATTAATAATTATCATGTGTGAACTAAATAATTACATCAATCTAATGAATCATTTTGTTTTTGAGGTAGGGCGCTCTGAAGTAGCACATCAGATAATAAATGCTGTAGAAGAACTACAGTAAATGGATCATAAACGTAAGCAAAAAGTAAATAATTAAGGACAATAAAGCCGGAACTTCAAAAATTATGTTTATGACTTTTTGTTCTTAAAAGTTACAAGAAATGACCTGAGGAATGGACAACAATATCGGATTAGCAGTAAAAACTCAGTCTGTCAAAATATTTTTTCTTTCTATACAAATTAGCCCAATATAATAGACCAGGTGTTAATTAACTTTCTGAAAATGTTAATGTTTTTAAAATCAGTAAATCAGCATGAGCATGTTAACTAGTGCTGCAAGATGTATCGTTTTAGCATCGAAATCACGATGTGCGCATACTCGATGTTCTCGTCGCAGGATGTGCGATGTCAAGTCAAGAAAAGGGGTCAATAATCCGTACAGACCAGACACCGCGGTTCAAAACGCATGTGATTGTCAGATTAGTTGCAAACTTTGACCATCATACAATTAAAGTTTATCACTTGAACATGTTTTAGGTCCTGCCAGTTTAAACATTCAAGCGACTTTAAACCATTTGAGAGCACAAAGACGCAAAAGAGAACTCCATTCTGCATGTGAGGCTGTTTTCTGTGTACACACACACACAAAATAAATAAATACACACATACATACATACAAACATATGGGTTAAACACACACATAAAATTAATAAACACACACATACATATGGGTTACACACACACACACACAAAATTAATAAACACACACATACATATGGGTTACACACACACACACACACAAAATTAATAAACACACACATACATATGGGTTACACACACACACACAAAATTAATAAACACACACATACATATGGGTTACACACACACACACAAAATTAATAAACACACACATACATATGGGTTAAAACACACACACACACAAAATTAATAAACACACACATACATATGGGTTACACACACACACACAAAATTAATAAACACACACATACATATGGGTTACACACACACACACACAAAATTAATAAACACACACATACATATGGGTTACACACACACACACACAAAATTAATAAACACACACTTACATATGGGTTACACACACACACACACAAAATTAATAAACACACACATACATATGGGTTACACACACACACACACAAAATTAATAAACACACACATACATATGGGTTAAACACACACACACACAAAATTAATAAACACACACATACATATGGGTTAAACACACACACACAAAATTAATAAACACATACAAATATACAAACATATGGGTTACACACACACACACACACAAAATTAATAAACACACACATACATATGGGTTACACACACACACACAAAATTAATAAACACACACATACATATGGGTTACACACACACACACAAAATTAATAAACACACACATACATATGGGTTACACACACACACACACAAAATTAATAAACACACACATACATATGGGTTACACACACACACACAAAATTAATAAACACACACATACATATGGGTTAAACACACACACACACAAAATTAATAAACACATACAAATATACAAACATATGGGTTACACACACACACACACAAAATTAATAAACACACACATACATATGGGTTACACACACACACACAAAATTAATAAACACACACATACATATGGGTTACACACACACACACACACACAAAAAATTAATAAACACACACATACATATGGGTTACACACACACACACACACACAAAATTAATAAACACACACATACATATGGGTTACACACACACACACACACACAAAATTAATAAACACACACATACATATGGGTTACACACACACACAAAATTAATAAACACACACATACATATGGGTTACACACACACACACACACACACACAAAATTAATAAACACACACATACATATGGGTTACACACACACACACACAAAATTAATAAACACACACATACATATGGGTTACACACACACACACACAAAATTAATAAACACACACATACATATGGGTTACACACACACACACACACACAAAATTAATAAACACACACATACATATGGGTTACACACACACACACAAAATTAATAAACACACACATACATATGGGTTACACACACACACAAAATTAATAAACACACACATACATATGGGTTACACACACACATACATATGGGTTACACACACACACACACACATATACATATGGGTTACACACACACACAAAATTAATAAACACACACATACATATGGGTTACACACACACACACAAAATTAATAAACACACACATACATATGGGTTACACACACACACACAAAATTAATAAACACACACATACATATGGGTTACACACACACACATATGGGTTACACACACACACACACACACATATACATATGGGTTACACACACACACACAAAATTAATAAACACACACATACATATGTGTTACACACACACATACATATGGGTTACACACACACACATACACACAAACATACATATGGGTTACACACACACACACAAAATTAATAAACACACACATACATATGTGTTACACACACACACATACATATGGGTTACACACACACATACATATGGGTTACACACACACATACATATGGGTTACACACACACACACACAAAATTAATAAACACACACATACATATGGGTTACACACACACACAAAATTAATAAACACACACATACATATGGATTACACACACACACACACACACATATACATATGGGTTACACACACAAAATTAATAAACACACACATACATATGGGTTACACACACACATACATATGGGTTACACACACACATACATATGGGTTACACACACACATACATATGGGTTACACACACACACAAACATACATATGGGTTACACACACACACACAAAATTAATAAACACACACATACATATGTGTTACACACACACGTACATATGGGTTACACACACACACACGTACATATGTGTTACACACACACATACATATGGGTTACACACACACACACGTACATATGTGTTACACACACACACATATGGGTTACACACACACACATACACACATACATATGGGTTACACACACACACACAAAATTAATAAACACACACATACATATGTGTTACAAACACACACATACATATGGGTTACACACACACACACGTACATATGTGTTACACACACACATACATATGGGTTACACACACACACACGTACATATGTGTTACACACACACACATACACACATACATATGGGTTACACACACACACACAAAATTAATAAACACACACATACATATACCTGTAACTCTGCCTGAGTATCGGACAAGTGTTCACTGTTGGCCAGAGGAGAACTGGCCCCCCGACTAAGCCTGGTTTCTCCCGAGGTTTTTTTCTCCATTTGTTGGAGTTTTGGTTCCTTGCCGCTGTTGCCTTTGGCTTGCTTAAGTTGGGGACACTTGCTTGATATTCAGCAGTGCTTTTGATATGCCTGCATTGGCGCCGTTGTATACAAACTGAGCTGAGCCGGACGATTACGTCACTGTTTTCTGCAGTGCTGATATACCTAAATTAAGTAGACTAATAACTATTGATATTTGCAACGGAATGAATCAATAATATATAGAATAAGCTGCACAATGACACCATTTTCTTATTAATGTAAAGCTGCTTTGCCACAATTTGCATTGTAAAAAGCGCTATATAAATAAAGATGACTTGACTTGACTTGACATACATATGGGTTACACACACACACACATACACACATACATATGGGTTACACACACACACATACATATGGGTTACACACACACACATACATATGGGTTACACACACATACACACATACATATGGGTTACACACACACACATACATATGGGTTACACACACATACACACATACATATGGGTTACACACACATACACACATACATATGGGTTACACACACATACACACATACATATGGGTTACACACACATACACACATACATATGGGTTACACACACACACACACACATACATATGGGTTACACACACACACATACACACATACATATGGGTTACACACACACACATACACACATACATATGGGTTACACACACACACATACACACATACATATGGGTTACACACACACATACACACATACATATGGGTTACACACACACACGTACATATGGGTTACACACACACACACATACATTACACACACACACGTACATATGGGTTACACACACACACACATACTTATGGGTTACACACACACACATACATATGGGTTACACACACACACGTACATATGGGTTACACACACACACGTACATATGTGTTACACACACACACGTACATATGTGTTACACACACACACACGTACATATGTGTTACACACACACACGTACATATGGGTTACACACACATACATATGGGTTACACACACACATACATATGGGTTACACACACACATACATATGGGTTACACACACACATACATATGGGTTACACACACACACACACAAAATTAATAAACACACACATACATATGTGTTACACACACACACACACACACACATACATACATACATATGTGTTACACACACATACATATGGGTTATACACACACACATACATATGGGTTACACACACATACATATGGGTTACACACACACACACAAAATTAATAAACACACACATACATACAAACATATGGGTTACACACACAAAATTAATAAACGCATACATACAAACATATGGGTTAAATACTCACACACAAAATTAATAAATGCATACATACATATGGGTTACACACACACACACATGGATTACACACACAGACCGACACAAAATGCATGTAATGTCTTCAAAATTGACCCCCAGATTAGACTAACCTGGTCTGAGAGAAGAGTCAGCCTTGACAGAGATGCATTCAATAAAGACCTCAATGGACAAGACTGTAATCAGATTGTAATGAAATGTAAATTTAAATAAAATACAATTCTAAACCTAAATGTAGTTAAGGTACAGACAGTCCAAATAAAAGCAGAAATATGGCATATTCAGAGGCTATACAGCACATTAGTAAATTTGATGCTTGATTCACAAGTTCCATTGTGACTATTCTTGTATTATTTTCAGCTATTTTGCCATTTATACTGACTCAATGACAGAAAACTCTGAGAAGAGAGAGAGGAAAAGAGAGAGAATGTCATGAGACCAACTTTAACTCATGTCGCCCACATGAGCGCCCCAGTTCAATGTGCTGTCCTCACATGTCCACCTCAACATTTTCTGGATAACTCCTTACCGCTCTCCTGACATGAAAATATGAGATTTCTCAGACTCTAATCAGCTTCACATTACAAAAGCACGTCACATGACTGTGTCGAGTGGAGCCTTCAAGCAGATCAGGTTTTTCTTATCTTGATTCATTTCATTTCTCTTGAAAAAGGAGAGGAAAAGTGGAAGGAGGAGAACATTAAAGATGCTTCTGAGCGAAAATGAAACATACAAAGTAACAAGAGCGATGAATGCAAAAGTGAAAGACTTTCAATGTGTGTGGGCTGTTGCAGTGTACATGACTATAACAGCGGTGTGATGTTAATGACAATAACTAAAGTAGATTCAGGCATTTTAGAGGCTAAAATCAAATTTGATTTTTAAAACGGACTCAAAATACAGCAAAAAGTATATATTGTTATTACAAAATTATGTAACCATTAGTGGTGAAAATGTAATCCAGATTATCTGTTCTCAGCACAATGTCATTATCCTATAAGAGTCATACAATGACAGAGCTGCCTTTGAGGTGGCGATCTGCTTGCTCATTGTTTTGACATGAGTGACCCAACAAATTAACATGAAACCATGTTAACTACCCTCAAGGCAGTAAATCCCCTCGATTTAATTTACACAAGGCTTCTGGTGAACTTGTGTTTAAATGAGTCGGACTGAAAGGCTGGTTTCTCTGCTGGTGAAAATACAGACCTCACAAAGCACATCCACACTGCTTTCCCAGCGGCCCAACTAGCATTCCATACATATTTGCACATGGAACTCTTGGAACTACGGTTCAATTCTCTCTTTCATTTGCACACAGTTTACATTATGTGACCACTTAAAAAAATAAAGGGGAAAAAGACTATTTTAATTTAGTTATTAAAATCAGATAAATAAAATACAGTATGTGATTTGTATTTCTACAATTTCTAAGGAATAATGAAAACAGTTTCCTATTGATATTCTGAATTTAGAAACGTTCAAACTTACTGCAAAGAGACCTCCACACATTCTATAATGATTTTACAAAGTTGAAAAGAGAGAGAGCATTCTTTCCAGGCCCTATAGATCCATGTTACATGCTATCTAGATTTAGCTAAAATGACTAATGAGGGAGATTATGCAGGTGACAAGAAGCAAACAGCAATGTGTATACCTGACTGATAATCAAGAATTGCTAAAGTGTCGACACTGAAAATGGGGGACCCAAGTATAATCAAATCTATATCACACTTAAGGCAACTCAAGTCAATATCACATACTTTTTGTCATTAACAGTGACTAAATTCTATTTTTAAATTAAATTGACTGTAAATAGCCTTTTAAATGGTATTCACGGACACTGATTATTTTTTGACAAGGGAAGATTTTAGGGTGCTAATTAAAATGTCATCACCCAGCTGGTATAATTAGTTTTAATTATTTGCTATGAATTTATATAAAAGTTAATATACTATATGCTTATATATATATATATTTTTTTTTTAGTGATATATATATATATATTATATTATATGTGTGTGTATATATATATATATATATATATATATATATATATATATATATATATATCAAAAAAAAAAAATATATATATATATATATCAATAAAAAAAAATATATATATATATCAATTAAAAAAAAATATATATATATATATATATATATATACACACACACATATAATATAATATATATATATATATATATATCAATATATATATATATATATTTATATATATTTATATTTTATTTATATATATATATATCAATAAAAAAAAATATATATATCAATTAAAAAAAAAAATATATATATATATATATATATACACATACACACATATATATATATATATATATGTGTGTGTGTGTGTGTGTGTGTGTATATATATATATTTATAAATTTTATAAATAAATATAAAATATTAAAATATTACACACACTTATCTTAACAGCAAATAAATAATAAATCACGCTATATCATTTATAGTCCAACCAACATACATCTTCTTTAATCCTAATTTTGCAATAATCTTGGAGTTCTACAGTTGAAGCAACATAACTGGCATGAACTGTCAAGTATTACACTCAGGACTTCATCAAACATTAAATGTAGGGAAAACAATCTACGAGGTTGCCTTATCTTTCCTTTTCAGTTTCATACAAACCTACCCAAACAGTAATAAAACCAGCGACTTCACACAGACACCACAAAACATGATTAAACATCCATTTTACTGGGATTTTTTCCAGATGAAGAGTCACTGACAGACAAGCCAGAAACGTAACATGGGCTAGAATTTGCACATAACGTGACAATAAATCAGCATCATGACAAGTACAAAGAAAGAATAAACCACCAGCCATGTTACACGGTGTCAGCTCTGGACTGTGGCATGAAAACACTTCCATTCCCAACTGTGCAACTTCCCTCGCTTCTTAATCATCCCTTGAATCTGAGCCCCCGCCCTCTACAACCAAACAATCATCAAACTTCACCAGTACCGCATGCAGCACCTCTCACGGTCACTTTTACCTGTCTCTGGGGTCGATCCACGAAGTTTGTCGAGTGTTGTGGTCAATGTAAAAGACTCTGCCATCAAAATCCCTGGCTTCCTCCCAGCCCGGGGGCAGCGGCAGCTCCGAGCTCTCTCTCCGCTTACAGCTGCTCACCCACGGCATAGCGCTGCTGGGACGGTAGGGGGGTCTGACCCCCTGCCTTTACTCCAACAACAAATATATCACAATTTTCTACTGCATTACAAAGGTTTAACTCCCATCAACTCTCGGAAACAGGAAACTTCACGACGAAGAAACAACCGTGGGTCAAATCGACACAGGCAGTCCTGCATCCACCTTTTCCGAAAACTTTTGCGGCGCTCTCATGACTCTGTGTGTCGGTCCTCCATGTTTGACTCGATCTACCATCTTTCATTCCACACTGTCCATATTCGGGCAGGCTGATTTGCATAAGCACTGCCTCCAAATGCATACGTATGTGAAATTAAGCCAATAGTGTCGCTCGTATGATTTTGGGATTGTTGTTGATGGAAGTGGATGCAGTTTTTTTTTTATACCGACCCATGTGATGGGTGTGATTTTTGTGATTTGTTATTTTTAAGATTTTTTTTTTTTTTTTTTAAATAAATAGACCTATAATTTTTCAAATAAATGTTTATCTCATTGGATTCATTGAACCAATTTTATTTAGTTAAAGTTAGGGGACTAGACACTAATTTGTCTATTATAAGGGTGTTCTTAGAGAGAAATTAAGTTAAAAAAGTAGCCTGTTCATAATTTCAAAGTTCCTGTCGTGATAGAGTGGTAAACAGTTGCAATCTATGTTTGTACTTTTTACAGGAATGCCGTTTACTCATTACAGAAAGTGCTTGAATTAGTTACCATTTTCAGTATAAGAGCGCCATCTAGAGATGACCACCAGACTACATGCTTCCCAAACTGTGGGCCGCGGCTCCCCGGTGGGCCGTAGCGGTATTGCAGGGGGGCCGTAGCTAGTCCAATATATTAAAATAATTTAAAAATTCCAATTGTTCTAAAATTAGATTTTTTTGAAAGTATTCAATGTTAGTGTTATGGATTTAAATATATTTTTAAAGAACGTTTACATCATAATTAGACATGAAATTCTTACAAACTTGTTAATAAATGTATTTGTTGGTAAATGTCAGTATATATTTTTTAACGGCGGGGTCGTGGAGCTTTTGCAATGTTTTTGGGGGGTCTTGCCCTCTTAAGTTTGGGAAGCTCTGCTCTACATGAAGCAACCGTTGTGTTGGAGCATTAATTTTTTTGCACCTTTATTTACTCCAAGGAGTATCTATCTATAATAATTTATATGTATTGTTTGCCGCACGAACATAATTTAATTCTTCTTCTTCTTTTTTTCCCATTGAGAGGCATATTTTTAAAATAACATTTTTGTATCTTTTTAATCATCTAGTCTTTAATGCAGCTTCATCAAACCTCTGTGTATTTTTTAGAAACGCCTTTCTCCCTCCTTATCACAGTATTTCCTGTGGGATCAAATAAATCTAACTTTTGTTTTCCTTCTCCTCCTCATCCGTTTCCATTTCTCATCACACTACTTCCATTTAAACATATTGAGCTACTCTACTTTAACAAGGTACGTCACAAACTGATGCACGTGTATACTATAGTTTACTCAGCTTGTACTTTGTAAAACCAATTTAAATTGGTCATTAAAGTATGAATACATATTTTGTGGAATGATATACAAAATATCAGGAAGAGAGAGAGATAGAGAGACAGAGAGAGAGAGATGAGGCCTTTGAAATACATTTTTTTTTTTTTTTACCAGAAGTGACTTTAGAGCTCCAATTCTCTAATAACCTCAACATCGCTTATCAACTTCTACAGACATTTAAAGGAATAGTTCACATAAAAACAGCAAGTCTGACATACTTAATGCACCCTCATATCGTTCCAAACCTGTTTGACACAAAGGAGAAGTTTAGTGGGATGTTGATGCTGCACTCTTTTTCATAAGTGAATAGTGATCATGGATCATCATGTTCGATCACAGAGAAAAATCATATTTGTAATGACATGACTGTGAGTAAATGGTTAAAGAATTTTAATTTGTCATCCTTAGCAGTGAAACTATTTAGTTGCTTAACTAACTGTAATCAAAATCATTTTCAGACAAAGTCTGAAATGTGTGTATGTTAATTATGTGTTTGTTGAGAGCCAATTATGCGTTTGTGGAAAGCCACTGTGTCACGTCACAGATTTGTTCTTCAGCCTCCCACTGCCGTACGTGGCATTCTGCAAGTGCAATGAACACTTCAATCTCAACACAATTCCACACGCTGCAGAAGACCGATCAAACGAGACAGCCTCACACTTCAGGTAACACTCTCATTTCCTTGACTATGTTTCTATGCACAGTAAGAAAGTACTTTGATGGACATGAATATCAATGACGAATCTTTATTGCACAAAACTTAACTGCAACTAAGAAAATTGCATTTTTGTTAGTAACCACAGATGATGATGATCATTCTTATCAAAACATGAAATCTATGTCAAAGTGATGCTTTTTTCAACCATGGAAGTCAATGGTTACCGTCAACTGCTTGATTACCAACAATCTGTAAAATATATTGTTTGTGTTCAACAGAAGAAACAAACTCATACAGTTCCAAAAGTATTAGTATTAGTACTCAAAATCTTGATCATTTTTGGGTAAACTATCCCTTTAATAGCTTAATATTTTACTCAAACAGATGTTGCATATGATATTGGAAGGGCTTTGAAACTCAAAATGACTCCACTTTGCACTCAGAAAGGTTGAAGAATTGTTTAAAGGCCACAAAAAGCTGTACTGAAAATCTAATATAAACCTCGAAATTAAAATGTTCAATGTTTTTGTAGCTCAGCTGGTGAAACATGACACTAGCAATGCCAAGGTAGTGGGTTCAATTGCCAGGGAACTCTTAAACTGGCCATTTAGCTTGAATGCAATGAAAGTCGATTTGCATAGAATTGTCAGCAAATGCAGAAATGTAAATGAAATATATAAGATGAAAGATTGCACACTATTTCCAGGACATCGAATAGGTCAATTTTGTCACACTGATCTGTACAAACGATGAGACTGAATCAGGACGCCGTCATTCTCCAAACATGCATGAATGAAATTAATCATCTTGAGTTCTGCTCATTAACACAAAAATGAGGACAATCTACTTATATGAATTCTGAAATTGATTTTAAAATGAAATTTACTCCAATTGTTCTGCAAAGAATATAATTTGTTATGAAAAAATATATTATTTTTTCCTTTCAGGAAATATAAATCCAAAATTGTTATTTCTCCAATTAAAAAACAAACAAAACATGCAGGAGTTATGGTCGGCAGGCATCAAAGATCCCTGGTTAGTTACACACTGCATATTTGCTGTGCGTCAAGGAATGTACTGCCAGGCACTTAGCGGAGCTTATCTCTCACCCATTCGTTCCTTAAAAAAACTCTATAAACAGTCAAAACTTTCCTCTCTGTATAAACCTTTCTTTTTTCCCCATGGCAACCCCTACGGCAAGTGCTGTTGCCGATAGCAGGGAAAGCAAATGAAAAGAGACAAACAAAAACTAATGAGGTGGTAAAATCAAAACAGTTTGTCCCTTGAAAATGACAACAATCAGGATTTTAATGGTATCCTGTCTACAGTTTAATGGCATCCCGTGCGGCCTTTGGTCTCCTTCTGCCAGACTGGGGTCTGTATAAAAAGATCTCTCTCCCTCTCTCTCTCTCTCTCTCTCCTCTCTCTCTCTCTCTCTAAAAAGGATCCTAGAGGGCAGGGCCTAAAGTTTGAGTGCCCTCTCTCCCCATGTGTACACCTCCTCTACCTCCTGTGCTCAGATGATGAGTGCCTCTCACTGAAGACTGACGGACTGTGAAGAACCTGCCAGCAGAACTGAGCAGTATCAGGATCCGAGGTGCTACTTTTGTTCTTCTCATACTCTCCATTCCTCTCTCATTTCTCTCATCGAGAGGAAGTTCTTGAGGTTCCAGCCAAAACCGAAGGTCGTCGGACCCCTCGAGGGACGCGGTAGTCAGAGGTAACCATGACAAACCCTTGCACTGTGGCTCTGGAAATTCTGGGGATGCTGATTGGGATAGGGGGCTGGTTTTGTTCCCTGGCGGCCACCATCATGCCTCAGTGGCTGTCACTTTCTCCTGAACTATCGAGCTTGCAGAGCTTTGAACAAGGGCTTTGGGAGACCTGTGTGTTCCATGAGGTGATTGGCACGGAGTGCCTCCCCTATGACACTATCCTAGGCCTCGACCACACGTGGATGTTGGCCCGTGTTCTGATGTGCCTGTCGGATGCCACGTGTCTTCTCGGATTGCTCCTCGCAATCCCTGCCATGAGTCAGGTCAATTGCTGTAGCAGCGAGGACGGACTACGGATCAAACGAGGCTTGAAGATCGCGGCTGCTGTGTTTTTATGCATGGCTGGATTGTTGGTGCTCGCTCCTGTTTCCTACGTCGCTCATGATGCCGTTATGAAGTTCTTCGACGAGACCACACCTCACGTGGTGTTACGTTCAGAGTTTGGGGACGCGCTGTTCATCGGCTGGGCTGCGGGACTTCTTGACATTGTGGCAGCCGTCCTGCTATTTAGCTCTTGTACTGACTCGAGATACAGTGAGCCACATCTGGTGTATCACCATCAAAGGCCGGACATCAAAACTGTTGATGGTTCGAGAAAACGCACTGAGTATGTTTGAGATGATCCTCACTGTCCTGAAATGACTGTTAATGTTGATGGGGCTGGAAAAAAACTTTTTGAATTGATCTTTTAATCATTTTTTTCCCCCCTCTGGAAAATGTTTATCCTTAATTTCAATGCATACATCAATCAAACCCATGAAACAGGTAAAGCAAAATTATAATACATTTATTAGTCTTATCAGTAAAGTATTAATTAAAAGGTTTTAAAAGGTTGCCGATATGTTTTATAGAGATAGTGAATGAAACAAGTGGCGATAATAAAAATTTTCTTCCCATTTTGTGGAAATGTATTCACAAATACTATTCTTATAGTACAGAAAAGCATAACGATAACACTTTGGTCATCTTATTTCTGCATCCATTTGTACACTGTACATGTAGGACTCAGTATCAGTTGCAAGTAAACTGCACCTGGAAATGAACTGGTGCTAATATTGTCTACTTTAGTAAGAAATAAATAAGATGCTGACCAAACTCATAATTTATACACATAGTATTTTCTTATGCACTGTATGGGGCGATTGTAACATTTTCATAAAGTGAAAACTATTCAGTAATATTTTAAAACATTAAATCGATGATTTAGTGATGTGGTTCATTAATATATTTTGTGTTTATTAATGAACTAGTGTTTGGTTAGGTAGTGTGATGGTTCAGATTATTCATGGTTTGGTTTTGTTGACGATTTTAGGGTTCCGGTTTTGATACGATTCGGTATGTGCTATGTTCAGGGAAAAAAGGACTACTGTCAAATAAAAATAAAGAAAATAAGAAGAAATAATCAAGCTTCAACAGCACAAATCAATACAACAGGGAAAACATGCAAAAAAAATAAACAGTGCTTTTCAGATTATTTAGGTATCTAACAATAGTTTTCAGGTACAGAAATTGTAATCAAGTGTAAAATAACATTGCATATAACCTTTACTGTATAAATTAAGTCAAGATGAATCATTATTAAAGTTACAAAAGCTATTTAGTCAAGAGCAGTGAGTGATTTCCTTGTCTTTTGTTGTTTGGTTAACATTTAAAAACACAGACAGCAGGAATATTAGGCTGCTGTCACTTGCACAGATGCACAGAACACATGCGTTGTCTTTCTCGACTTTTTACGTTCACTTAAGGCATATGCGGCTATGTTTGCACAAGCACAAGACTTGAAAGAGAACTTTTATTTGAACTATTTGTGCGCTGTCTGAGATGCGGCTTTCCGCGAGCGCACACAGTTCTTTTTCGCGTCTTCTTGCGCTTGAATATTTAAATAGGTGAGACTTAAATGAGTTTAGTTTAAACAGGGATAGTGACGTGTGCTGCACAGGACTCACCTGCTCTCACACTATCAACATATTATAGATGTGTCGTCAGAAAGGTACTCTTTTGTACCTAACAGGTACATATTAGTACCTAAATAGTATATATTAGAACCTCTTGAAAGGGTCCCAGCACAGTGACAGATTTTTTCTGAGAGTATACGTACATATATATATATATATATATATATATATATATATATATATATATACAAAAATATAGCTGGTTAAGCATACACACACACACACACACAAAACTGTTAAAATTGCCCCGTGGGCTCCCCAGGATCACGTTTACAGTAAAATAAAATACAATTATTTATAATAATAAATAATATCTATTATATTATATTATTTATTATTATTTATTTATATTATTTATTATTATAATAATAAATAATAATCTATAAAATACACCATTATACAATGGTGTGTCTTCGACAATTAGTTTTAAGTAATTTTTTTGGTCTCGGCCATTCAACAGTTTCTAAGCAAGAGTGCAAAAGGCATAAATGGAACAAAATGAGATTTGGTGTTCTAGTGTGTTCAGTCGGGTGAGCTAATGGCAGTAAATGCCTGGTTGAGTGTAATTGTCTCTGATGGTCTCTCTATCAGAATGGAGACTAAGCTGTGTTTAATGAAGGCTCTAACGAGCAGCATGTCCTCTGAGGAATGCCAAACAGTACCACCTCCTCCTCTCCATCATTACTCTGATTTGACCAGGTTTGAAGGAGACCAGGAGCTCCTTTCCATGGGAATACTGTAACAGGTACGGCTCCACCCCGAAGAGAGCTTCAACCAAATAATCACATCTTTAAATGGAAATGTCCCTGTCTACTGATGCTTTACACTTCATACTACAAGGTGTCAGTGATTTGAGAAAACAATCATTATGTGAAAAGGTAGATAAATCCAAGCACGTAGTCAGAAAAAAAATGTTTCATTAAATATATGTCTTGCATTCCTTTAGAGATGATAGAAATATGGTATACAGACGAAAAGTTCTCAGACTTGAAGGCGCCACGTAGATTGTGCCCAGAACTTCCTGCGATGGATATTGATAATGGCAGTGAAAATGGGCGTTATGTTTACACTTTTGATGTTTAGCTATTAACGCTCATTTCCAGCTTAGTTGGGAGGGGACTTGCATTGGGCTCTCAGAAAGGGGAAATGGTGTGTCTTCGACTCATTAGGAACAATGTCCTGATGTTGCTCACTGCAAACAATAAGGAGTGAAAGAAGCTGATAAACGAAACTGTAAACATTTAATATTGCGAGATAAACACCATTCACAAACACAGTATTTATTTATGTATTTGTATATTATGTGTTTTCACAGTTTTCCTTTTAATATCATTTTCTACAGAGAACAATAAGCAAAACAAAAACAAATGTGCTTGCTGGAAATGCCATCCATTTCATCCAATGTCCAATTCTTTCAGCGAAAAATAACCACATCACTTATTAAATAAATAATGTTTTTTTTTTTTAACAAATCAGCAAAATGCACATTTATCCTGTTTATTTTATTTTTGTTTTTTTATTATTATTTTATCTTAGTTGTTTTTTTCCATTTATTTCTACAAGAGGATGTGTTTTCTCTCTCTATATAGACTATATATGTTAAATTAGTCGACTATGTATTAGTTGACGTGTATATATATATATATATATATAGTGAAGTTGTCAACCCAGTTAACTTCATATGTTTCTCTTTTCAGTCAAAACTATTCAAACAATCAACAAATGAATCAATAAATCTTTCTAAACACCTTGTAGTGTCATTCTAGACTTGGAACGTTCTTTAAAATACTACAAAAGAATTGTATTAAAATCACCTTATCAAACTGGAATAAGTACCAATTTCAAAAAAAGACCCTTGTGGCCATATCGCGGCATTATAAACAGAAGATATCACCTGCACCGGCCAGTAAATAAATTTTAACTAACAACAAAAAGTTCAGATAGCCAGATTTTTGTGCAAACATACTGTATGAACACTCAAAACTAGGTTTAGTATACAGACTTATAATGAACGTCCTCAAGTGAAATTATACCATCAAGTCCTTAATCATTGGTGTTACTCATTGGAGTTTATACCCTTTACTTAGTAGCTTAACTATGCAAAAGGGCAGATCAGAACTGCAGAGGGTGAGATGACCTCTGTGAAGATGAGATTCAAGCTGCAGCTCAAGGCCAGTTGAGATACTTCAAATAAATTACAAGATGAAAGTCTGAAAATGCCAATGGTGTCTCACAGGTAGAAATCTGACAAACCCGTGTTCACACACACACACACACACACACACACACACACAGAGAGAGAGAGAGAGAGAAAAAACCACTATGCCTAACACACCCAAGCAGTGTGATCACCTGCACACCCACAATCACATGACACACCCTGCAGTACACACCCACAATACACCAAAACAGCATACCAATTTAGCACCTCCACCACAGCGACACAGAAATCTTAGCAATTATTTTTAATTACTAACTGAAAGTAAAAAAAAAAAAAAAAAGAATATGAGTAAATAATTAATGAAAATAATGTTATAAATAAATCATCTGTTTTCTTGAGAATGTTTTATATATTTTTACTCCACCCTGATTTGACTGCTGGTTGCATCCTTGAAGGATACCGGTGAAAATAGTGTATCCTTCAAAACTGTATGATGTTAATTTAGTGCGTCATACAGCATATTCATACAATGCCTCAGTCCAACTGAGACGAGTGCATTTTTCTCAATATACATGATCATGAAGCAAAACATGTACTACAAACTGGGTAACACTTTACAACAAGGTTCATTTGTTAACATTACTTATAAAGTATTAACTAACATAAACTAACCATTACATTTGTTACTGTATTTGTTAATCTTTAATAGAAATACAGCTGTTCTTTGTTTGTTCGTGTTAGTTCACAATGCATTAACAGATACAACTCTTGATTGCATTATTGTATTATGAAATGTTGAAATTAACATGAACAAAGATTAATAAATGCTTGTAGAAGTGCAGTTCATTATTAGTTCATGTTAACTAATGTAGTTAACTAATGAACCTTATTGTAAAGTGTTACAAACTGGTGAAGATGCGTGTAGAAAGGGTTAAGACAGACACAATTGATCCCACAAGCTAAATGATTGTACAGACATAATATTTCAAAATGTAATCTTTATCTTTGGGTTTGATCTAATCTCATAATCTGCAATCAGGTCATATTCCGTAAAGCCAGTCAACTTAAATACAAGACATTAATTAACTAAAGGGACAATATTCTGCTTCAGGCCCTCATCCATTGTTCGTGAAAACAGTGAGTTATTGTAATGATTGGCGGGTCAATGGAATGGGATCCAAATGCAAGCTTTATTAATAAGCAGCATGGTCTTAACAGGCAGTGGTCAAAACAACAGCAAACAGGAATGTCAAAGGAAAAGCAGAGTCGTAATCGTCGGACAGGCGGGGAGATCGAGGTAGGGATGGCTGACGCGGAACTAGAAAAGTTTCGACACAGAGTCGAGATCCCGAAGCATAGATGTTTCGAAACACTGCTCCGAACTGTGATTCAAAACACCCATGTCACGTGACTATGGCTAAGCGTTTCGACAGGTGGCATGCTTGCCGAGTCTGCGTTTGATTGACAGGGGCGGGAACAAATCACGCAATCAACTCCCACAAAATTTAAAAGAGGAGTTAATGCACCTTCACCTCGTGGGTTTTTGTGAGAGGAGAAAGCAATTAATATTTTTGAATAAAAATCTGTAAAAAACAAAACAAAAATGAGACCATTGTGGATTGATTTGTTTTATTAATTTCCATTTTCCCTAGTTATTATTATTATGTATTATAGTTATATAGTGAGGATGTTAAAAACTCACCACATTAACAAAAACACAACGTTTTGTTGTCAAATTTGTTTCAGATAACATGCGCAAGGTGTCACCGTGGAGATGGTGTTGGTGTAGTTTCGAAGCCTCGACACAATAAGGCACATTTGCTTCAACTGTTTCAGTGTTTCATGAAGCCTCGCTCTGCCCACCACTAGATCGAGGCAGGCAGCAGGTAAACAACAGTCCAATAATCCGAAGCAGTAAATCCAAAACGGTAGGTAAAGAACACTCAGAGAACGGGCAAAAACAGGCAGAATCAGGAACAGGAAAACAAACACGGGATATAGACGCTCGGAATCGACCACTGTTAGCAAATCAAGACTTCACGATCTCTGTGTGTGTGTGAGTGGTGCTTAAAGAGTGACAGATAATGTGCTGCAGCTGGCTGGGGTAATCAGTGACAAGGTTCAAGGCTTCTGGGAAATGTAGTGCGCGGGTGTGAGTGAGTGAGTGTGTGACATGGGTCAGATGTGATTGCGATCAGTCCAAGTGTGGAGGCTTCTGGGAAATGTAGTGAAGAGTGATTGAAGTGATATGTGTGTGTGAGTGTGTGAAAGTCCCAGGTGGAGTGCCCTCTAGTGGTTATCACGGGCACTCCTGCTGATGATCATTACAGTAAAAAATATAATAAAAAACATTATAACTTATATTTTTTAAATAAGTCAATCACTCATTTATTCATAAATACATTAATAAAGCATGTTTCCAACCAAATGAATGCAGTTCAAAGTGCTCTACAGGAAAGAACAAGCGATTGAAACTAAGTTTAAAAATAACAAATTAAATACGACCCAATTAGATTAGATGAGATTTGAGGATTTACTGTTACAAGATATTACAAGAAAGCCAGGCTAAGAAAAGTATCTTTCAATATTTTCTGCAGCTCTCACTTCCTCCGGAAGGTTGTTCCATCGGCGTGGAGCATAATGGCTGACAGCAGCACCGCCAAATATTTTAGCTCTACTTTGTGTTACAGCTAAAGGAGAAGAATCCGTCCTTCTGGGCTCATGCACTGAAAGCATTTTAGGTGCGAGACTACCTCTCAAAAACAGCACTCCTCCAGAATATTCTTATATCTGTCATGATTATGCTGAACTCTGATATGGGAATGTTGTCATGTTCAATGTCCTTAACCTTTGGCTTTACTTTTTATTACAGTATGTGCAATAATATGAGAAGTTTTCATGTCTCACGTCTCATATGCTGCACAACCAGAGCGGGGTTTTCAGAAAAGAGACTCAACTGTTTTGATACCATTCTTCCATCCTTTTGAGGCACAGGCTGTTTTTGTCTGCTAAAATACTTATAAACCATCGTAAAGGAAGTTTTACACCGAGGTCCATGAAAGCTTGTTTATTTCCGCCAATATCATGCCCCAATCTTGGTCACATGAGAGAAATGTGTATACCCTCCCTGAGACAATGCATTCTTCTCAGTGTGGGGTCTTGGCTCTTCTCTGTCAGGATGTTTTTTTCACCTCTTCCTCAGAACAATGCACGTCAAATTGCCAATGTCCCTGGGAGTCCATCCTGGAAGACAAATTCTCTGTGTTCTCAAGCCTGAATTCTTATGAAAC
This sequence comes from Opsariichthys bidens, assembly GCA_037194245.1. NCBI lineage: Eukaryota > Metazoa > Chordata > Actinopteri > Cypriniformes > Xenocyprididae > Opsariichthys > Opsariichthys bidens. The sequence goes on from CM074298.1 coordinate 15,068,257, forward strand.
TTGACACATATTCTTGTGTATCCATTTTTGAGTGTTTTAGATGGATAAATCATCAGAACTCCTAAAGGGACCTTGACGAACTAGTGAACCAAGACACAAAAAACAAAAGCAACTTTAATTGGCAAGAAATTATTTCCCTTTGTCGAATTAACAGGGGGATTATGTGGTTTTATAACAGAAGAAAATCATGTACTATCCAATGGGATTTGTCAAAATTAATGTTCAATTTTAATAAGATTAAATGCTGGCAAGTAACAAACTCAAAGCCCATGGGGGGTGTAGAAAAACAATAAGGGCAAAGTAATAGGGTAAGTATCAAGCTGAGAAATAACAGTAAAGTTCATTCCACTCATCGCAGGGGTTATTTCCTCTGAAATCACCTTGTCCCCGCTCAAAGATCCACTCTTAGTCAGCTGAATCATATCTAAAATCAAATTCAAGATATTTTGCATTAACAGCTTTCAGCAGGTGAATGTATCTAGATAAGCACTGTCTGAACAACAATGGAAAATAGTTTGTATAGCATTACTCAATTTGTTTTTATCACACTGGGTCCAGTGATCATCAATTTCACTCTAAAACACTGAGAAAAATAAATTAGCATTTTATATACATTATCTTAATACACACACACACACACACACTATTCAAAAGTTTGGGGTCAGTAAGATTTTTTTTTTTTAAAAAAAGAAGTAATTCATTTTGTCCAGCGAGGACATTAATCAAAAGTGACAGTTAAGACTTTTAGATTGTAACAAAAAAAAAAAAATAAATCTATTTCAAATAAACACTGCTCATGAAAGAATCCTGTTTCAATAAAAAAATACTGATAATAATAAGAAATGTTTCTTTTCTGAGGGATAATGTGAGACTGACAAATGATGTTGAAAATTCAGCTCTGTCATCACAGGAATAAATTACATTTGAATATATAATAAAACAGAAAACATTTTTTAATAACATTTCACAATATTACCTATTTTCTTCATGATATAAATGTGAGCATATATAAGAGACTTCTTAAATATTAACAAGCCTTAATAAGCCCCCCCAACGTTCGAACTGTGGTAAACGTATGCATACATATACATTTATCTTACATTACAGACATTTAGAAGAGTGTTTTGTTGCACAGATCTCAGATTCAGAGTTGTGTGTCCTGCACATTATGTAACAAAAATACGACAAAATCCAGTGTGATAAGATCCTTCATATTAACAATTTGATACCAATCAGATGGCCTAAGAAATAAAGGTGTTGCCTTTATTTCTGTTCACTTCAGTAATTAAATAATTTCATGATAATATTTGACATGATCAAATATACAAATTTACCTCAACTAGTCGAAATTCTTGAGAAATTGTATGTAAAGCCTTTAATGTCCTTCAAGCGAGTGATGCATTTTATTATTAAAGATTCTCCGATTCAAAGGCTGGGTTGATCTTCCCCTCACCAAGAAAGACTTCATCCCTTAGATTTTCGTCAAAATGTCCAGTTTCACAACTCTTAGGTATCTTGGTTTTGGGATGCCTGTAGCACATTAATAGTAGTCCGCTTACAACGAGTAGGCAAACCGAGCCAATCCCGATCCCAATCCCTGGACCCACTTCCTGTTTTACTGGAGCAGAAGGCAAGTAGAAGTCAGGTGGGAATTCTATAGTGCGATTTGCCAGCACAGAATTCATATTCCAAATGACAGGGACCAGGGAACACGCTGCAGTTAGCCAGTACAAGGAACCCGCCATCACAAAGGTCAATCTGACATGCCCGCCTTCAACCGCAAATAAGGCATTTCTCACCGCATATCCCGCCACCAGGTTTGCGACTACCCCCACGCCAATACCGGTCATGCAAAGTACTTGGGCAGCTGCTATCTCTGGAGGAGTGAATGAATCTGTAAGGCTGATGCTTCTGCAGATCTCAGCCGAGTCCAAAATGTGGCTGTTGAAACAGGCCCTCCACACTCCCACCCAGGCCAATCCTCCAGTGATGACCGTCTGATTGTCCACAGACCATATCCTCCAGTCGTTCACCCCAGAGATAGAGGCCATCATTATCCATCCCACAAACCCAAGCACCAGACCCGCAAACTGCCGATGGACTGACTGGGCCAGGTAAGCCATTGCTAAAACTGTTGAGACCCCACACCAGGCGATTATGAATATTTCCTTCTCAAGTTTGCCAACTGTCCTTCAGGGCCATGGCTACATTGCAGTCACAACGCCTGTCAGATTAAAGAAAGTCATTGAAACAAATGTGTCCAATTCTATAGATCATGTTTTTGATGTCAGGGACACCAAAATATGAGGATTCCATTTTGAAGGACGCCTTCAATATAAAATACACTACTATTCCAAATTTTGGGGTCAGCAAGTTTTTTTTTTTTTTTTTTAAATGTTATTATTCATCATTTAGATTGATCAATAGTAACAGTAAAAACATTTATAGTGTTACAAAAACTATTATGTCAAGAAAAAAACGGTTTACGCAAAAATATTAAACCATTTGATAATAAAAAATAAATGTTTCTTAAACATTAGATCAACATATTAGAATGAAGGATCATATGACAGTGAAAACTGGAGTAATGATGCTGAAAATTCAGCTGTCATGACAGAAATGAATTACATTTTAAATATATATTTTTACTGTTATTTTGATCAAATAAATTGAGCATTAGAGATGTGTTTCAAAGACATTAAATTACCGACCTCAAACTTCTGAAAGATAGTGCACTTTTTCATGTTTAAATATGTACAGATATCGGATGTGTGAGAAAAATAGTAGCATGATATTATGTACAAAACATGTTAAATTAAAAAGAGAGAGAGAGAAAAAAAATAGTAAAATGTTATTTGGAAAATATTGCATTTGTTTTAAGAAAAGTGGTAACACTTTACAATAAGGTTCATTAGTTAAACATTAGTTAGTTAAACATAACTATGAGCCATGAGCAATACATTTGTTGCTGTATTTACTAATCTTTTTAATGTTAGTTAATAAAATTACAGTTGTTTGTTGTTTGTTTACAGTGCATTAACTAATGTATTAGTAAATGTTGAAATTAACATTAACAAAGATTAATAAATGCTGCAGAAGTGCAGTTCATTATTAGTTCATGCTAACTAATGTAGTTAACTAATTTTAAATAAGGAACCTTATTCTAAAGTGTTACCAGAGAAGTAACAAAGACATTTTTCTACTGACAGCCTCAGAAAAAGTTCAAGATTTGTGACAATTGACAATTAATCTCCTGATTTATTACCAGTCATTAGAAAGTAGACATAAAAGGTAATCATTTTTAAAATAAATGTCTAAATTTTTAAAGAAAATTTCCATGGACACCCAACACCCCTATGGAGCCTTTTAATGAGCTTTTGTTCTTTTAACAATATGACAGAAGAGAGAAGACCGGAAAACACAAGGAGAAAGCAGGGGGAAAGGGATTGGGACATGACGCAGGCCAGATTGAGGTGTTTGGAATATACAAAGTGTGTCACAAACATTCAAGGTCAAGCAACCATTTCAGAATGAGGAAAATCTTTTTCACATGTGTTTAAAAAATTGTGTGAAATTGTTGTGAAGAGTGATATTTCCATAGGGAGGAAGAAGGACACTGCATTGAGGGTCAAGCACAAGACTACACATTTGAGACCAAGCAGAGGAGGATGAGGAGGAGGAGGAGGAGGGGGGGGGGAGAGAGAGAGAGAGAGAGAGAGAGAGAGAGAAACTAATATTTCCTGCCTGGCTCCCTGCACACCTGGGGTTGCGGAATGTTCCAGGATAAGCTAAAAAGGTCATTTACAATAATCTGTTTCTTCACGCACAGGAATCAGAGATGGGAAAAATTATTAGAGCTTTGGGAACGTGATTTCCTTAACACTTTGCCAACCCTCATAACTCCCCCATGTTACTGCTTAATATATTTTATAGCCAACCACTTGCAAATGACATATTTATTCTGTTGCTAAGTCTATTGAGTCCAAACTTTTTTTCTATTTGTGTGCATTTTTGTTTACACTTTTATTAAGGTCTTCGTTACAACACAATTATACCTTTAAAATACATTTAAGTACTGAGAAAATATCAAGCAACAACATCTACTATGGGGTTAGGTTTTAGTTCAGTGTTAGTTGGATTTAATTATGCATGATTTACTGTTATTACTATGGTAAGTACATGTAAAATGTAACAAAGACACATTTTCACAATTTCTAGCTTCTCTTGTTATCCACAATTGTAACTTTTCAGTCAAGGCTGTGTAAAACTGATTTAGTGAAGTACACACTTCCTTCTTAATGTTAATATGTACTCACATAAAACACAACAAACTTATCCTTACCTGTGAAAAGTTTTGAGATCTGAAGCATCTGTCAATCAGTCCATACAAAATACAGGACTCTTCGTACGAAACAAGCGGAAAGGACAACTTTCCAAACCAACACGTACAAGTCAAACACAACTGTAGTTAATGATTAATGTAGAATATCCAATAAATGGATGAGAGGGCGGGGAGGATCAGTGTACAACAATGAACAGTTACGGCATACTGGATTGTATAATTACATTACTGATACCAACTTTTTCTTTTGGCCTATGGAGATGGTCAGTTCAACTTTTTTTTTTTTGGAATAATTGTTGAGAATGTCTCAGCTGTGTAAGTATATGCACATGATAAAGTAGCATGTTATTTGCATTTTTAACACAAGCATTTTAACTGTAAACACAAGCAGACCGTTGCATTTGCATAAAGCACACTTTTAGTTTTGTCAGGATTATGTTCAATATCATATTTTGAATGATCAATAAAAAAACACAAAAAAGCTACTCTGTTTCTTTAGCTCAAATCATGCCGAAGACCTATGTTTCTTTCTTTCTTTCTATTTTTGTCAGGCTACTCCAGCCAATGCGCATGCATATTCCAGGGAAAATCGATCAAAAAGGCGATTTATGGGCCAAATTGACTAAATCAGCTTGCTTATCAAGATAACGCTGCGTCTCCAGCCCCTTTACCCCTTATATGTCTGCACTCCTGCTTAATCTGGGCATCCCCCTTGGCACAGGTCAGCCTTCAGTCTACTAGCATGTGTCCACTGCGGTTGCAGGTCAGTCAGCACTCCCATCCGTGGCACTGCAATCACTGTGGCCGGACCCAGGAATTTCAGCTCTCCAACCTTAACTGGTTTCAGGCTCCTGATCAGCACCTGGTGGTTGGGCACAAAATGATGTGTCGTCTTTCTGAGGGAATAGGACATGTTAGCGAGACACAAACTTTAATAGAATCTAGTAATGATTTCTTTGCTCAAAATTTTAACCACTGTTTTCATGTTCTTCTTCACACAGCGAGCTTCTGGTCGTGTTGTGAATCTGTCGACAATTACTAACAAATGTTTACAATTTTGATAGGGCGTAGGGCATATGCATAGAATCTATTTGCATGCAGATGTTGAAATGGAGCCTCTGGAAATGGTAAGGCTGAATGGCTTACAGGCCGATGAATGTTAGTCTTTGCACAGATTAATCATGAGTCTAAGACTAATTTGGCTGTCTTGTGTACATCTGCTCTACAGTACAAATCATTGATCGCTTGTGCTGTCTTTGCCACACTTGTGTGTGAGACACCATGATAATGACATATAAGCAGCACCAGTGTTATCTGTAACAAGGCCACTTTCCCTTCAGAGTCTTTCCTGGTTTGTCAGGCCGACAGCCTTTTGAGCCCCAATGTTTTAAGTCAGCCTTTGTAGGTTGGCTCTGCAATATTTGGATATCAATGTCAGGGACATTTTTGTCTTCATGCATGTTTCTTTTGGAGATGCATCAGCCAATTGTTTGCCTAATACTTTCTCTGATTCTCCTTTTGCATGCCCTTTCACTTTGACTACGGCCACTTTTCTCAGCAGCGGCACTGCATTTTTTACATTCTGATCAGATCAGAATGGGCTATTGGTTTCTTCTTCAGCTGTCTTGAAATTTTTTTTGTTTTAGCGAAGTCATGAAACTACCCCATTTGGATATTTAGAATCAGTATAAATCGTCACAATTTTACCTTTTGAAAGTTCTCAAAAGTGCCACTAGTCCCGTCGCCGACATGTTGACCATTCCCCTTTTTCTGAGGCTGTATCTAACAGATTATGTCTGCGAGCAGTTTCATTTTCAAATGTTTTCAAACAACCCTGTGCCTAATTAGCTCTGTCAGTGGTTTGGTTGGCGCTACCAAGCAAGTCTCTCAAAGTAATGACAGCAGTGTGGGATATGAAGGCATGAAGGCATGCCTTGTCAATGCTTTTGATAGATAAGCTACTGGACGATAAAGTGTGTCATGTTCCCCCCTGCTGCAATTCCCCCTCATGCACATACAGATGAAAAGTTTTTTTCTTTGATTTCTATTAGGCCCAAGGCTGGAGCAGACATGATAGCTTGTTTCAATGCTTCCATTTCATCAGTTAACTTGATTGCTTGTGGTGAATCTTTGCTATCAATTGCTTGTCACAGGGTTTTGTCATACAAAGCAAAACACAAATCCATGCCCTGCAGTAGTTCCAGAAACAGTTCCAGAAAATTCTACAGTTGTTTAGTTAATCTCTTTACCATTCCCACACTGCCTGGGGAGATTATCTTTTGTCCTTCAGAGATAATGTGTCCCAGATAAGAGACTTGTGGTTTTACCCACTGCAGTTTCTGTCTTGATGCTTTGCACCCTGCCTTGGCCAGCACATTGCAGACAATAATGAAGGCTTGTTCACAGTCTTGTGCTGACACAGCTAAGATGAGCAGGTTGTCTGCATGGTGATGGTGCTGAGGGTTTTGTGCATGATTGCAGAGAACACAGAGAGTGAGTCAACAAAGCTCTGAGGAAGAAGCGTCCAGGTATATTATTGGAATGCGAACAGTGGCTCTGTCTCTCTGGCCAAGGGAACACTGAAACCTTTCAACCTTTCTAGACAAGACCAAGAGTCCGAATTAAGTGTTTGAGGGACCTCCTGTTTGCCGATGATGCAGCTCTCGCCACACGTTCCGCTGAGGATCTGTAACAGCTGATGAATCGCTTCAGTAAGGCATGCCAAGTGTTTGGGCTCACCATCAACGTAAAGAAGACGCAAGTCATGGGACAAAATATAAATCCTCTACCCAGCATCTCAATCTCTGACTATAAACTTGAGGTTGTGTACGACTTGTGTACCTGGGATCCTCTTTCTCTTGACACTGAGCTGAGCAGGTGAATTGGGAAGGCAATCACAACCCTGTCCAGACTGACAAAGAGGGTGTGGACTAAAGACATGCGGTCAGGGTATACCAAGATCCAAGTCTACAAGGCATGCATGGAGAGCACTCTCCTATACGGCAGCGAGTCTTGGACCCTGCATGCTCGGCAAGAAAGTAGGCTCAAAACTTTACATATGTGTTGTCTCCATCGCATCATGGGCAATTCTTGGCAGGACAAGACCTTCAACTGCACTGTCCTTGAGAGAGCATGGATTTCTTCCTTATTCACCCTTTTGAAGCAGAGACACACTCGATGGTTGGGTCATGATGTAAGAATGGAAGATGGGTGCATTCGTACGGATCTCCTGTCAGGAGACACCACCTCAGGTGCAAAGACATTTGAAAGAGATCTAAAGGCCCTCGGAATCAACCCGGACTCTTGGGAAGCTATAGCCTCAGACAGACCTCAGTGGAGACAGGCTGTGTTAAGGCCCCTCAAACTTTGAGGAGACCTTCAATTAACAGCAGCTATGGAGGAAGGCCAGGAGCCAAGCTATGCAACCTGCCTCAGATTTTGTTTCTGCAGGTTTTGTGGCAGAGACTGCCATTCCTGAATTGGACTGTTCAGTTACAACCAATGCTGCCGGTGATCCTTATCCGGCATGATCCATGGTCTCCCGAGACTGGAGGATGCCTATTATACAGCAAAAAGGTCTTAGTTATTATGCCCTGTTTCGAAAGATTTTCAATCACTGGCTCAATACCCTTCACTTTCTCACGAGAGAGGGCATTGTTTCACAGACTGGTGTTTGTGTTTTCATTAGGGCCATCTATGGCTTAACATGGATAGGACCTGCTTCGTCCTTGTTCTTGGCCCAGAGTTGTGGGTCTGCTCATTCCATCTGCGCTATCTCTTCTCTCTGTCATTTTCCACAATTTCCATTCCCAATTTATGCATCTCTCCTTTGTAAATTTATTTGTGACTTTGGAATACTTATAAATTTGTGCATGAACTGATCATCACTTGTGAACACAGGCAAAGGATATATTTTACTGGGCAAGAGATGGGAACCCCAACAATACTCGTGGAATGTGCTTTTTTTTTTTTTTCAGAAACTCAACCCTCATAATTAATCCAGGAATTGATGAGGAAGTGGCACCATTATCAATCTCAATACAACTCAATAAAAAGTCTTATCTTGAATTCACCACTTTTAGTTTGCCAAATATGGTTCTGTCCAATATCCACAACAGTATCTATACATCTAGTCTCATGTAGTCAGACCTTCAGACTGACAGCAAAAGATCTAGACTTGATTGCAGCATTCATTGGCCAAGGACCACCCAAGAGGCCATGTCTGACTGACATGTAAAGCAAACAATCACAGTCTGTTTTGTTCCATGTCATGTAAAAATGTGAAGTCGATGTCCCTACAACAACAGACCGGCGTGCATCAAATAAAATATTCATTCAAGAAAGTGCAAGTTTACTGCAACAATGGAGCTACGAACTTTACATACTTTTGAAAATCTAGTTCAGTTGGTCATGATAAGCTGGCACTGTCACAGTTGTAAACATGACAGCTTTCTTCTTCCATGAGGGTATTTGGCGTCACAACGGCTTTGTTTCCAGGCAGACTGTTAACGCGACACACGTCTCCCAGAAATCCTGTAGAATTTAACCAATCAAATGAGGACTTCAAAACTCCTGAAGTGTTTCCAATTTTGTGTGCCATCAGATGTTCCACCAATGGTCCATGGGCGTGACGTCTGATGCTGAGACTACTATACTGTGCATTCAAGTTCACACTTACATATAATCATGTACAGTAAAGGTTAAGCGTATTTGGCGTGCTGTCCAGGGGGAGGAAATATGGAAATATACGTTGCAGACAAATCTTCCTGGAATCATCAAGGATATCAGCACAAAGGCTTATGTTGTCATCACTTAATACAACCAATCCTACCACCACAGGAGAGCATTAAAAACGACTTACCTGTGATTGAGGAGGATTTTCGGTCACGTGTTTATTGAGATGTGCTAGATTAATTTTATCAGTCATCAGTTGGAGACTGATATGTGGCAGCAGTGCCAGATATCTTGGGAGAATGATCAAGCAGACCTTGCCATATATTGCATATTAAGAAATATAGTAACAAGTAAGAGAGGTACATGAACAAATGTATGTGCGCATCTTGAGCTGTTTGCGTGCAGGTGCAGTGTGTCCAGGGTCTAGTTCTTGTTTTGTCTAGGTGTGCATTTCATAATGGAAAGAAGTTACACAAGAGCAGTCTTACACAAGAAGTTAAAAGCATAAGAAATTAGAAAATATTAACAACTTTTTAAAATAAGATACAGATTTGAAAAGTGTTTTTAGAAATGTTTGTAGAAATAAACGGAATAAACATTTCAGCAGAAATATACACATATGCCACAATGGTTATTTACACAGCTTTGCCATTATTTTGCTCAACCCACTATCGTGATTTACAGATGTCAAAGTCTCTTTCCTGATTGGCCAAGGCAATAAGACTATATCTGAAGTTAAATATTACAGAAAACAAAGGTGATCAGAGCTATTAAGATAAAAAAAAAAAAAAAAATGACTGCTTCAAGAAACAAGAAATAAAAGCATTCATCAAGTATTGGATTGTTTTACTGATACACACAATGTTGTAGATACATATTTCTATGATTAAACTAAATGTCCTTCCTCTGATCTCATTATGGAAATGCCCAACTCAATTAATGTTTAATAGGATACTTTAGACAAATATGTTTAAAATTGCATACATTTACATGAAATTGCCAACATGTTGAGATCATATGAACAGTCGAATACTACTTCATTTATTTCTAAATCTCCCCCATTTATCAGACACTTTTGTTTGTAGAAAAATTAATCTTGGGTGATATATATGGCTGTTATTTGTATCATACTGCATCCATGCCAATAATTGTCAGTATAAAGCAGTATTACCCACCCAGAAATGTGGCATGAAAGACAACATTCACCCAGAACCCCAAAAATCCCCACAATACTGCTTCTGAATAGCCATCAATGAAAAAAAAAAAAAGCTTTTTACAGAATAATGTCATTTCAACATCTACCAGCAGGAGAAAACTGAACGACGCTAAGCGGCCAGCCAAAATCATATATTTGTAGAATTTGAGCCAAATATATTCTGGCTGTGTTCAACTCAATGATCTTGTAATTCATGCTTTTCTATTTTCTACATAGAGTCTTTTATTTTGTGGCACTTAAATGTAGTAATTAAGAGAAACAAAGTTAAATGCAATACACTCATGCCTCTGCTTTTTATTAGCTATCTGTGGAAATAAGACCAGAGTTCAAGCAGAATTGTGACTACTTATTGTATTACATACAATTTAAAAGTATAGGAGATTTTAAACTAGAACATGATGCTTTTTAACTAATTATTCTGCCCTCATAAAATATCAAACTCCAAAACCCTTACAGATGAAATAATGACACAGACACATGAATTTGAGCAAAAGGCAGCTGGTATTTTATAGACAAGCACTGAATCCTTAGTGAAATAATATTATATAGTTTAGGCAAGTCTCTTAGATTCTTTAAACAATAGAATACTTACATTCAACTCTAATTCTGGTGTTACAATGTATTTTACGGTGACACACATCTATAAAAAGCGTGCAGACTAAAGTGGTGGTTTGCTTGGCTAAAATGAAGTGAGTACAATACTAGCCTATTCTAGTTATATATACATAGATTCAAAAGGCTAAAATAAATTACTAAAAATATCACTGAATTATTTTTAACACGATCAGGATAGTGATATGTCATTTGAAATAATGCAGCCCCCAGTCAGTTTCGGAAGTTAATTACAACCTCCTGACAAAAATAGCAACACAGTTTGCATGTGAAAAATGTCTGACGCCAGGATTTGAGTGTATGTTTGAATCACAAGTGTTTGTATTGGGCTTCAGGCACATACACTTTAACGTGTCTTTTCATTGCCCTCTAGTGGTTAAAAAGAGACATCACATCAAGTGACTGTGGCATGTTTATACAGAGTGTCAAGAGTTGAGAGCATATCTATTTAAACAGCTGTGGAAAAAATGAAAGTGTCTTTAAAAAATATTATTATTATCATCATCATCTCACCATATAATTCTATGGGTCGTGTAACATTAAAAGGTCACAAAAGTATAAGATCAGCTGAGACTACATTGTAACAACCACAGTGTGCTCTGTAAAATCATGTTTGGTCAAATCATGATCTGAAAGTGCCCAGCACTTTCAGGGTCTTCATAAGTCTTGCCAGAATGCTCTCTGCTGGGACAGACAAGGATCACTCAATATATGACCAGAATGAAATTCTATTGGCAGTAAATGGACAAAGTACTAGAACCCTGTTATTTAGGGTGACGTCAAGTGAGTTGCTCTGGATTACAGCATGAATCGTTTTTTTAAGTCCTTAGTTAGTTGTCCTCTGGTCCATTGGGAGACTGTCCATCAGACACTTGAGCTGCTCCTCGCCCAGTTTGATCTTGTCCTCGAGCTTGCGTTGCTCAATAATAAGGGCAGATTTCATTTTCACAAAGTGCTCATAATCAGCCATGCTCTCCTCCGGCAGATAGCTGGCAAGGATGTCGTAGACCACACGCTCTCTCCTGTCAAGGTTCTCCTTCAGCTCTTTGGCATCCTCGTGTTGACGGATTAACAGTTTGCGTTTCTCTGTCAGGGTATGCTGCAGAATGAAGATTTCACGCATTAACATTTTCACGTATATAACGCAGTAATTGCAATTAGAATGACTTCTAAAAGGATCATGTGACACTGAAGGCCGCAGTAATTCAGCTTTACTCACACAGGAATATACTGTTCTTACTTTTCATTTCTTAAACATACAAGGTTGTTTAAGAAATGAAAAGTAAAAACAGTATATAGTAAGTGAAGTGACCGTGTCATGTTTATACAGAATGTCAAGTGTTGAGAGCATATTGGTGCAAAAAGGGCAAAGTCTATTGAAACACATGGTTGTTTAAGAAATGAAAAGTAAAAACAGTATATTCCTGTGATAGTAAAGCTGAATTTCCATCAGTCTTCAGTGAAAACACATAATGGCCATATTCCATAATGTCAAGATTCATCAGGCTCAAACTGTGAAAGAATGCTCGGGAGGGAGCAGACCTTAAATTTATTTAAAGTCTTTGGGATGTGCTGGAGTAGACTTTACAGTGTGCTCGTCTCTTGCACTGCCAATACAACATATTGTCCAAAAATTGATGCACTTCTCGAAGGAAATAACATCACAACATTTATTTCCATCAAGAGGTGCATCAAGTTTTGGTCAAGATTGTATTGACAATGCAAGAGTCGAGCACTCTGCAAAGTCTACTCCAGCACATCCCAAAGACTTTCACTGAATTTAAGGTCTGCACTCAGAGGTGCCAATTCATGTGTGAAAATGATTCTGTATGCTCCCTCCCATCCATTCTTTCTTTCACAATTTAAGTCTGATGAATCTTGACATTGTTGTCCTGGAAAATGGCCATGATGTGTCATCCTACATGGTTGTAGGATGGCAGTAGGCAGTAAATAACAATATTCATGGAATATTTATATTTATACAAACATTAATAATTACTTTGAGATGTTTCTCTAACGGCCTTTACATTGTCTTGTTTACATAAAATACACACACACAAACCTCTGATCAATTTCAGGCCACTTAAAACACGAAACTACAAAAAATATAATTATCAGGTAGTCCATTTAAACCTATATAAATGGTACTGAACTAGAATAGAACTGTTATGTATACCATGGTACTCCAAAGGTATTTTCCAAAGTACCAATTTAAGGATCGAGATGGGAAACAGAAAAGGTTAGAAGAATAAAAACAAGGAATCTGGAAGTGGCATGAGCTGGACTCAAAGCGGTGTCGCCTGTATCAGCAATAGGCCATTTTTCTGACCTAACATTGTACTCACCCTTTCCTCCTGTGATGCATCTTCCTCCAGGCTGTTCAGGGCATTCTCTACTCTGGCCAAACGTCCAGACAGAGACAGCAGAAGGTTGACCACTTTATCGAGATCACCGACGAACATACGGAACTTATCGAGTTCATTGGGCTTGCAGACACCCTGTACGATGGCCTCCACGTCTTCCCCAAGAGCGTTGTTGTCCTGCACGTCCTCCTGTAGACTCTCCTGAGCTTCCCTCAATACCTGCAACTTCTTGCTGAGGCTGTCAATCAACTCATGCTGCAAAGAGACATTAGATCAAATAAGTGGCTAAGAAAGCATCCGATTGTACAATTCAATGTTTTTGTACAGAGTATTGGTACCTTCTTGCAGGCAAGATCATTTTCATTGTCCTCCTCCAACTCCTCTTCTGAGTTGTGTTCCTCACTCTGTTCCTGCATGTCCTTCATCATAATCAGCAGCTCTGCTTTGGGTGCAGATGTACTGTAGTAGGTTGAATTAGTCATTAAAGCAGTAGCCACCACCAGGTTGTCTTCCTCTTTTCTGAGAACCCACAGATGATTTTTATGAGAAACACAAGCCAACTGATCCAAACAGAATTACTTGTGACAGGAAAACAACTGTGGGTCTGCCCAAAGCATGAAACAACATTTAAGAAAAAAAAAAAAAAAAGGTTGTGAGTTTAGAGCGCAAGCCACAGAACTATTTGGCCAACCTATGGCAGACTGAAGAGTGTTCAAGAATCATTATTTTTGCAACTCCGTTTCAGTGACTTCATATTTACTCAAAAAACTGACAGATTTCTAGATGAGCTAGTGCCCTAGATTTGCAAAAAGAAAAGAGATTCATGCTTATGAATCAGAATGAGAAAGTAGAATTAGGCCAACTACAATTTAAATAATTTCAAAATGCCATTCTTAGTTTTTTTTTTAATGAGAACCATATGGGTAGGGCTCAATAATAACCCTGACTTCATGATTAAAAAAAAAAAAAAAAAAAAAAAAAAGAATAAACAGAACACCAGAAACTCGTTCAATCCGTCTTCCTTCCTAATGGTATTAAGGGTAATTGAGGGTAAATTTCTGGAATGAATAATCAAATAAAAACTTGGCAAACCGAGTGTGTGCCTTAATGAGTTAAAAACAAAACAAAAAAAAACAACTGGAATATAGTAGATTCACAAGTAAGAAATACTGACTTCTCCACAGAATTACGAGGGGAAAGCTGTTTAGGTGCAGCTTTCCTGCGCTGTTGGGCCTCCTCGAGTAGCTGTTCTCCCTGAGGGAAAATACCCTCCATCAGATCCATAGTGGTCTTCATCTTACTCTGGTCTAAAATGTCCACTAGGGACTTGTCCTTGTCCATGATGTCTCTAGCCAACTCCTTTCTTTTTTCGTCGTCCTCTGACTGCAAGGGATTTGAAGACAATCCGTTGCTGCTTTGATCTAATGAAGGGCTTGTCTGCAGGCCATGTACCTCATAGAAAACCGGGTTCACATTGGTTTGTGGCCCCTTGTCTTTCAGAGGGCCCATATCTGTGTCTTTTGGTTCAGGCCCCTGGTCCTTTTGCCTGGTGTAGGTACAGAACAGGGAGTATGACTGATCCGGGTTCCCCAAGCTCTGAAGATGAGTTACTCCAGGTTCTTGCGAGCTTACAGGTGTCTCACTGGGCAGGTCGAGATATTGTCGACCTTCTTTTACGGTGTTATTTTCTGAGTGGACAATCTTAATGGGCACTTTCTTCACTGATGTGTTCTCCTCTTTAACCCCATCCATCCTGATAAACAAGAACAGAGAAAATAAAATGTGTTATTCTGATGAACACAAGAAATGCGACATAAGGTAACTAGGCAAAAGCACAACAATGCCAGTAAAAACCATTTTCATGGGTCTAATCTTGGTTAAAACATGAAATCCTTTTACTTCAGACTAGAATGCTTTGCACAGAAAAACAAGGAGGAAACTATTTGTCAGGTCCTGTGACCAAATCCATATATATATATATATATATATATATATATATATATATATATATATATATATAGTTAAGAATCATACGCCACTGAAACCACTTCGCCTCACACAAAGCCTGTCCTCTCCAGTCTTATAAAGAGGCTTATAATAACTACAAACTGTAAGACCACTAAAGTTCCCATATTTGACCAAAAACAGCAAAAAATAAAGCCTCAGAAATGATATTTCTCAGCAGTCTTCAGTTGAGGCTGGGTGGTATTCTTCAGATGAATGATCTGAAGAACTGCAGTACATATGGACAATCTGCAGTAAGAGCACATATGAATAAGCCCCTTGTATGTGCATGAATACAATAAAGAGACAGTCAGAGAAGCACTGTCATTAAATTACTGGGCTGTAGGGAGAGTTTCCAGTGATGGTTTTAAGATTGCAGCTGAGAGGAGCCCAGCTGTGGTTTGCCAGTGGAAATCTCCCCGAATTCCAACACAGACCTGAAAGATTTCCTGAATGGCAGAACTAACTCTAAATACAGAACTAACTCTAAATACAGAAAGTCTTACCTTCCAGGAGCTTCATCCTGTATGGAGACAGAGACAGGGGGCTTGTCAGTCAGCCTCTGGGGAGCAAACTGGGGCGAGGGCGAACGCTGCCCCTCCATGGTGGGCTGGGTAGGGCCAGCGGTTTGTTGGGTGGGCAGAACAGCGGGAGGGGGAGGAGGTGGAAAGGGAGGAGGCACAAGCTCTTGTTGTAGCTCCTCCTCCCCGATTGGCCCTTTGCTATGCTCCAACCCCTTCCAGGGAATGGGGGCTGAAACTGAGGTGGAGCTTTGATTGTTGACAGGAGAGAGTGAGGCCAGAACTCCTCCTTGTGATCCAGGCTGGACCTCCTGAAAATTGCTAAGAGGAGGAGGTGTGCCCTCAGGGCATTTGTACTTCTCCAGATGGGGCAAGAGAACAGAGCTCTTGTTTGTGGAGAGGGCTGATGGTTCACTCGGAGTGCTATGGTCAGAGAAATGCAGGGCAGGTTTATGATGACTGGACGGAGGAACTAAAGTCTTTTTCTCCAGGTCTTCAGTCAAAGCTGAAGGAGGTGCTTCTGGTTTCTCTTTGGAAACGAGTTCACTGTATCCTTTTTCATTTAACCTAAGAAAACAAATGAGAAATGCTTCGAAGTAAAATTCTCAATCCACCAATACACACAAGCAAAGAGCACTTATCAAAGGCCTAGACTCTGAATGTATTTGTCCTTTTTGGTGCACAAAGCCTCACTGTGTTCAGCGTAAATCGATAGGCAGGCAGACATTTCTCCCACATTTCACCATCTCTCCGTGGTAACTCCCAGGCTGGCTGTCATACCCAGCATATTTCTGTTCCCACAAGCCTGTCATGCTGTGGAGAAAGAATGATCTTTCCCCTGCAGCAATTGGCAAAGAGAACGCTTTTCCCTTCTTAATCTTGATTGTTTTCGTTTATGTTTTTTTACTCTGTTCCTTGTCCACTCAGATTTATGGAGGGCAAGGGGAGGTAAAAGGGATCTTGTGTGAATATTCGAAATAAAATAGCTTGAGAAAGAGAAAACCCGCTAATAAAACAAAACCCTATGAAAGTAACTTCAAGAAAGATTAAAAATGATTTCTTAGCTTAGCAATACACCTATAACAGACATCTATTAGGAATGTCTGGTCAGACAGTATATATTTATACAACGCAATGCGACATTAGAAAGGTGTCTACTGGTAGAGATTCTACTGTATGGTTTATAATGATTTTTGTGATAGCACCCACTCCTAGTCGACATTTGCAACTAAATTATACCAATTTAAAAATCTAACTGCATAGAAAGACACCCACAATTTCTACTCACACATACTTTACAGAATATTGAATTACCTGATGGGTGTATAGAACCAGTGGCTGTGTTCCAAAGAAAGAGACAGAAAGAGATTTTGACTGAAAAAAGCAACAACAACAAAAAAAAGTAGCGAATAGCAGTAGAGTGGTTAGACACATACACTACAGTTCAAAAGGTTGGGGTTGATTTTTTTTTAATGTTTTTGAAGGTCTTATATGATTAAACATTTAGCAAAAACAGCAATAATGTAAAATATTATTAGAACTTTAAAAAAATCTTAATTAAAATGTTTACTTTAACATATTTTAAAATGTAATTTATTCCACTGATGTCAAAGCTGATTTTTCAGCAGCCATAACTCCAGTCACATGATCCTGATTCAGAAGTCATTCTAAAATACTGATTTGGAGCTGAAGAAACATTACTTCTTATCAGTGTTGAAAATAATTAATTTATAAAAAAAAAAACTGATTTTTTTTTAAATATATTTTTGTAACAATGTCCTAACTATTAAACCATTTTTAAGCATCCTTGCTGAATAAAAGAATTCATTTTAAAAGTAAACAATCAAAACTGACCTCAACCTTTTGAACTCTAACATACAAAATGAAGACAACTGGCAAAGTGCAGAAAAAAGAATTAAGGAAATGTAAGATACAGAAATATAGAGTAAGTACTTTAAGAGTCATTCATTTTATCTGGTACATGCTTTCTTTGCAGATGTCAGTATGCATGCATTGGTAAAATTTAAGTAGGACAGTCTCTTTCTGATACTACAGTCTCTAACACATGCATTTGATCTCGGCATGAACTGGCATGCAGAACGTCTCCGCTGTAACACCAAGTAAGCTTTTGTCCACAGTACCCCACCTTTAATCAAACACAGTCTCTTACTAACTTCCCTTGTTGATAAAGTGTATGACAAAACATGTTCTACCAGTACCAGAAACGTCTACATATCAAACACCTTCGCATGTGTATGAGCAACTGTACGTTTCATTGTTTACTGTGCATTTTACTTCAGAAATTGACCTGCATTTACCTATTAAGTAAAACCAGAATGAATACATAATTTAAAGTTAATCTTACAGACCCAGGACACAAACTTCATCAGAAAAACTTCAAGAAGAAAAGTCCATAATCCATGCACTCCTGCTGCTGGCCATATACAACTTTAAAGTGGCTATAAAATGGCTAAATACCAATCCTTGCATTAAATATGAAACTTGACTATTTGAGAAGCAGCGCTCACCTCTGACGATTGGGAGTTCTCATCTAAGCGACAGGTGCTTCCTGTAGCCCTGAACATATGTAATCTCACCTGGGTGGGGCTAAAATGCGTGTAGCTCAATTGCACTGTTTCCAATTGGATTTAGTCCATATTCGATGTACTAATAAATAAACAATAGCTGTACAAACAATAGCAAAAGGCGGTTTCTAACATTAGAATTCTGTCAATATCACTTACAGGAGTGAAGAATGCTTTTAGCTAGGACTTTAGCTTTTTATAATTGAGTCATGCATGTTTGCACATAAATGAAATCATTGGGTAGGAGACAGGAAGTTTGACATTTAAACAACGATTAAAAAAAAAAAAAAAAAACATGAAGCAAAGACGCAGGTCTATGGTATAATTCATAGTTTGCTCTCCACAGCACCTTAATTAAAAGCAAGAATCACGACAAAACCTTTCATAGGGGGCAATTTACAAGGCTTTGGATGATGGATGTTTGGCGCTAACTTGCTTATTCAAGTTTGCCACTCCTTATGTCTACCCATATAAGTCTAAGAGAATGACCTGGAGATACCTTGAAATGCCCAAAAGATGTGGAAATATATAAATATGAGAAGGATATGCATCTAAGATAAATAGGTAGATCATCTGTTACACACATAACTGGAAGCTGTTTGTGACATTAGTAAATGTATATTTATTGCTTTGGCAGAAAGAGTCAAACTAAAACTTCAATATGCATCTAATTTATATCTGAAACATTGAGAGTAAATATCCAATTTGACCTCACACTACTGGAGCCCCAGCGAAAAAGTGTGCATGCAAATGGAATAACATCCCAGCCAGCTATCCATTATAATTAAGCTGGATCTTCAAAGGACACATTTGCTTTCATATTGTGTTTTCCTAAACTATAAAGCAAGCGAGCGATGGCAGGATCAATTTAACATGTTTCACTGGCTAGACAAGAAAATATCGGATTTCAAAATCTGTTAAGGTAACTGGAGGTCATTTCATGAGCAGCAATCCATACTATCACAGCTGATGCTACTTCTTTTCTGTGCCAATTTAATACATTATTCAAGGGCAAAAATACATAAAAGCTCACTATTCTCCATGCAGATGGTTTTAAAATTTTGAAAGTTCAGCATTATGAACGGGATCAAGTCTCTTCTTAGGAGAGTACAGGGCTATCATTCATGGTTATTTCAGGGTAAAATGCAATAGCGACTATAATGTACATGCAGTGTAAAAATGCAATTGAAGTCTCTTATTTTTGCACCGTGTAACAGGGCAAACTCTGTCAAATAAATACATAAAAAGCATAAAGCAAAAATTACATTTTGGTTACTATTTTACTCTTTGGCCTTATTATGAATGGACTGATTGGACACTTCCTATGTCATACTCACATGCCTACACCTCAAAATCATCTCCTTGTAACACAAAGCCCAGTCAGTGAGGATAGCAGTGCTGTCACAGCTGGGCTAAATCCCAAGACTGCGAGGACCATAAAGAGTCTACTGTTTGTCTTTGACCCAGCGAGGGCTGACTGATGGCCCAACTGTGGATTTCTGTTTGCAACAAGGCCAAGATCAGAGCCATTAGAACTGGAAAAGCTTCACTGACACACTGACACAATCTCAGCCAGGACTGTTGGCATCTGTATAATTTCCATTACAAAGGGAAAAGTTGTCTGGGTTTAGTTTCAACCATGCCCAGGAGTATCATGAACATAAAAAAGAAAACATGTACTTTGATACTCAATCAGCACACTAAAAAGTATGTATTATCTTTTTACCTTTTAAATAAGTTACAAAAATAATATTATAGCACTCACCTTGTACTATTATTATCCTGTTCAGAGAGATTTTTCCCAGGTTTGGAATAGTCAGCTGTCTTCTTTTCTTGAACTGGAAGTTTCTGGGTGGAATGTAACACACATGAAACTTAATCTCCTTGTTCAGGTATTAATATATCTCTACTGTAAACTTTTGCTATTTTAAAAATATCCTAATTATTGGCTTAGTCGTTTGATACGATATGTGATCTTACTCTCAACTTTGCTGGTCTGAGGGTGTGACTTTTTGCACTTAGTTTAATGTTTGACTAAGTTCCAGCCTTTATATTGCCATCATTGCTATTCATTGGAGCTATTTGTGAGACAAGTTACTTTTGTTTTATGACAGTTTCTAAATAAAATAAAAAAACTGACAGTACATTTGTAAATAGTTTACACCAATATGAAATAACTAACCTGCCCATAGAAGTCAGCAGAAGGGGAGGATCTAGATCTTTCATGCACACAGCTGGGCTTACTCTGTCCCTCATTTCCTGTATCAAGGATGTTGTCGGCGGAGTGGTATCGTCCAGATACCCTTGGTTCAGTCATCTTCCTCTGGGTGTTCCATTTGGCTTCATACTCTGCAAAGGTACCAAGTCGCTGCTGTTCAAGCATGGC
This sequence comes from Opsariichthys bidens, assembly GCA_037194245.1. Lineage (NCBI taxonomy): Eukaryota > Metazoa > Chordata > Actinopteri > Cypriniformes > Xenocyprididae > Opsariichthys > Opsariichthys bidens. Next base: position 15,088,960 of record CM074298.1, read on the forward strand.
TTGTCTGTTCACTAATAGTGGGCCATCCTGACCTTCATTAAGGTGGTGTTCAATGGGGGTTGAGCTGTCACTGTTACTCCGCCCTGCCGTGTCACTCTTTGCCGAGTAGTGCATGCCTCCAGGTTTGGAGAGTCTGTTTTCTTCAGATTTCTGCAGGTTTTGCTTTGGCATAGGTTTAGGGAAAGCTGCTTTTGCTGTAGCTTCAAAGAAACTCTGCTGATTTTCTAAAGGTACAGCATTGTCAGGCATAGAGGAGCGCTCATCAGCTCCTACTTCATGAATTTTATCTGGCTCAGAAAAAGACCGAACTTTCCTTTCTGCAGGAAACCGCTTGCGGCTACCAATGCGGAGCACCTGATTACTCCCTGAGGTGGGTTTGCTAGGTGGAACTTCAGAGACACTTGGAAGCGGAGTTGTGTCCTTCCAAATGGAACCCTCAGTACCTGGATGCTCAAACAATACTGGCTCAAGGTCTTTTCGCCTAAAAGACGTAGCTTGGAGGACTCTAGCCTGGGCTTCTTTCAGATGGTCTTTGTAAGAGCTAGAAAAGCAGCCTTCCGAGGAGGGAGAAGTGGCCTTCCAGACAACAGCCTCCTCTACAGCTTCAACTGGACTTTCTAAAGTGGCTGCGCTTCGACTCTTTTGAAGGTGGGCTCTTCTCATCTGGATTTCGTTGCGCAAGGTGGTGGCAAAACGGTCACTCCGTCTTGCCTGTTTGCTGCTCTGACTGTCAAGAGCTTCCTGTTGTGCACTTCCACTGTTAATCTCATCTTGACAGTCATCCATGTCATTGCACTCTTGGGCCAGAGAATACAGCATAGGTGTTTTCTGGGGACATATCTTTGACTCACTTTTACTTGGCAGAGGTTGTTGTGAGTATTCTTTAAGATGGAGATGGCCAGCATTTCTCCTGTGCTGAAGCTGCTTACTGTGGGGATAACTACTAGAATGCTCATCTGAGCTAGACATATAGTGCTGCTTTTGGCTCCCCCTCAGCTCAGAAGGTTTTGTTGAATCAGGCATATTCAAGGGATTAGCTGGCGCAGAGAAAATGCTATTGTGGTTGTCACTTTGTTTGAAGGAGGCATTATTGTCCTTATGATCTGTATCATGGTGCTGTGACTGAGGAGGGAAATAGCGGTCTTTAGTTCCTCCTTGAGAACGTATGGATATCCTGTCCCGTCCACTGTGTGACATTTCTGAGACTGCAGAAGCTTTAGCGTCATCAACTCTCACTAAAGAAACCTGTGTCATTCCCTGAGTGATATGCTGGGAGGTGACGCCAAAAAGCCCGCAAAGTGATGCAGCTGACTGTCTAGCTTGATTCTGGCTGTTGAGTTGCATGTGGTTGTTTGTGGGCAGCTCCTGCATACTGCTGAAGTAGCCACTGAATGGAGGATTCACTGCTGGCACTGTCCTAGTTTGAGCGTGAAAAGTGCCCTCGTCGTTGCACTGCCATGGATGATATGGAACATGGGCATAAGATGGATGTCTATCTCTGACATCTGTGGTTGATAGGGAGTATGTCTTGTCTGATGACATACGGTTGGGATACTGATGATAGGCATTGGATGAAATGGAAGGATTTGAAGAATCATTTTTAGATGGCAGGTTAAAATCGTGTCGACCTTCAAGACCTGTCTCCATCACTTGGTGAGACCTTTGTGTGCTTTCATAGGTTTCTCCAGCCTTTTGTAATGCTTTCACCTGAGGCTTTAACTGAGCATGAACACCAAGGCCCTCAGAGGTGCCTGTGATCAGACCCTTTTCATGAACCTTGGTGGCTGCAAAACTATCACTGCGTGTCGGTGGAGTGGGAGGTGGGGTACAGGATACCATGTTTTTCTTCCGATCTGGGACATGCCACACAGGTCCAATACTAACTCTTCCAGAGTTTGAATGCCGCGTTCCTGGCTGTTCTTCGGCTCTTGGGATCTCATGGTTAACTGTACTTGAGAGATGCTGCAAGTATCCAAGCCTCTCATCTTGTCGTACCCCCTCGTTTAGGTTTTGGCTATGCCTACCATTGCTGTGCCTGCCACTTGAGTCCCACTGATTAATTTTGTACAGCATGTTTTCAGTGGATGCAGCGTTACTTTTAGACAGTGTGTAATCTGGGGTTCCTGAGCTTGTAGAAAAGGAGCTGTACGCAGAGTCTCGTTTACCACCACCCAAATGTTCAATGCTGTTATTATTGGATTTACTTGGGGAAAGAGCACCAGGTGGATAGGGATGAGAGCTATGCTCTAGGCTGTCCATGCTCCCCAAAGAGCTGAACTGATCAGATACTCTCTGTAGATTTGTTTGCTCCCAACCGGTTGAGAGTTCAGAGGAGAATGAACTACGAAAAACAAATATGTGTAAAGAGTGTTTAGGCTACATAAACAGGCAAATGCAACTAAAGTAAGCAATATGAAGAGTTTGTTCTATTCAATGTATATTTAAAAAGGAAAAATAAAGGCCTTCATTGCTAATTCTTACTGATTCTAAAGCAATATGTCTCTTCGATTACCTTGCATCATATCTTGTTTGCCAGACTGGTGAGAGTGTGGACTGGGTTTTGGGTTCTGAGTGGCTCTCGTTGAATTTGGTGGCATGCCAGGAGTGAGGTCGGCTCATGGGTTCATTTCTCCTGTGAGCAGAAAACGGAAAAGAAAGAAGGATAGAGAAATAGGTAGAGAAGAAAAGGAAAATTAGAAAACAAGGCAATCAAATTTTGCATGTGAAAATCTGTAAAACAAAAGGCAAACACAGATCACCAAGCATCAATACAACTATTCTGAAGGACAGAAGAGTGTCAAAACATGGTAAATGATTATGGGAGTAGTATAATGATCATGGCAAGAGACAGAAAAGTTGCCTGTGAGCATGCTGATGTTGCAGTCACCATCAATGCAAAGTTTTTCCTTTGTCAACCACAAATAAAAAGACCAACTAACACCTGAAAACACCAAAATTAAATTGCTGTAAACCACAAGTCCACTCTCTCAACACTCATACCACAGTAACATACCCTTTAAATCGGTTCTTTCTGGAATGCATGAAGTGAAATAGAAAAATATATAATTGTTATTGAACTGTTATTTAACTTCCATAGCAATTCTTGTAAGAAGTCAAATACATTGTACATAAAAATACAAATACACTGTCAAATACAGGGTTCCCACACCTTCGATCGATGACCAATAATGCCAACTGGATAAGGATTTTAAAAAAATACTTTATTGAGATTACACTCATAAAGAGCAATTTATAGAAAATAAATATTTTAGAGAAATTTCCTTTATTTTCAGTTCACACTAATTCTCATGATTTTCCAGGCCTGGAAATCACAATTTTCAAATCCAGTGATATTTCTAGGCATTTCATGATCGTGGGAACCCTGAATGAAGAACGTAGAGCATATGCAAGGTGGAAAACTAATGGATGGAAATCTGAACTTTTGATGGATGATATCACAAGGCCATGGAAGGAATATGATTGTAGATCATCATTACTAAACTGGGTGGTACAGGAAAGGAAGTGGATTTTCTTGTGGATATATTGATACGATACCTCATGGAACTTCGTAAAATCTTCGTGAGAAAGCTCCGGGCCATATGCACGTCGCTCTCTGATGGCATTTTCTGTGCTACAATATCCACCATTTTCATCTTCCTGAAGGGAGTTAAAAGGGGGAGGGACACATACAGTCTGAATCTCTGAGCTCAGAAAACTTTGACATGGACTCTAGTGCTCTATTCCAAATGGAGACAAGAAAAGCCATCTGTGTGATGGGAAAATACAGACGTACTAGCATGGGCCACAACACTGTCTATAATTAGTCAATCATTATACGCAAGAACACAAACACAAATATAGCCATAACATAACCAATTCAGACAAAGCAACCACAAAATGTTATAATTAAGATGTTATATTGTATGAAAATACACTGGCAAAACACACAATCCACATAAATGAAGCCATAAGGTCATTCAGAAAAACACCAGTGCCAGCACTGAGAGAGGGTTTTAAAAAGGACAAAATAGTAGGGAAAAAACCCAAACACAACAGATTAGTTTTCCTGTCATCATGGCTATACTGTAACATACTGACCAGAGATCCATTACATACAAACCATTGCTTGGTGTGAATAATGGACACAGGGAGACATCTTGTGGTTAAGGATTAACACTACCATTCCAAGTGACAACGTATGCCATAATATAAAGGGGCAAAAATTGAGAAAAATACAACAAATTAATAAAATACCTCTTTCCAGGATCTGTTCAAAAGCCTCATGCCACATGCTTTGCTATCAATGAGTTTAGCAAGAAACATTCTTCAGTATCTCCCCAAACTAAAGAGTCCACCCACACCTGACCTGTGACCTCTAAGTTTTGAGAGTCAAAACATTCCTGTCATTTCTGAAATTCAGTTGTTCCGTTTAGTGATAGGATTGTAAAAACAGAAATTCATCCTTCCAGATTTTCCAACAGTCTCAAACCCAAGCCTGTGAGACTATCCACGAGACCAGAGGGGTTAGAATAACAGTCAATCAAAGACATCAAGTGCTACTCCATTAAAACATAAGGTTAAGTGCTAGTCACCCTCTAGCCAGTAAACAGTAAGAGACATTCTTTGAATATAAAAAGTACTATGCGAACCCAAATATCTTTGAAAGCAAAACATTTGGTTAAAGCACCTTTGGCTAACCCAGCTGATTTTGTCTAAAAACAAAAGATGTCCATATGTACGTCCCTGCCATGTTTAAAAGATAGCACAACAGATTAAACGGCAAATTATGAGCAGAGTGTTCCTGTGTAAAAGTTTCAAGTGTGTATGTGCTCGCCACACATGGTGCTGGCTATTCAGATGCTAATGACACTCTCTTTACTAGATGTATTGTCAGGGCTACAGCTGGTCTAGCAGAGATATGCCAGTGGTCTGAATCAGCGGCGCCCAGGCGGAATGGAGGCCAAGGAGGGGTTCGGAGGGGAAAGTCCCCCACCGGTGTTTTCAGTACGAGGCATGTTCAAAAACAAACAAATCACTTCTGAAAAGACAACAACCAATCCAAAGCTCTGATGCAAATCAGCTTGGGTAAAGAATTAAGATCCAAATCTCATTCACAGGGCAAACCAACATGAAAAAGTCTTAAAAAGACACCCACATGAAAGATTAGCAAGCTTTTGAAAGTGAAAAAAGCTATTGTTTACTAATACATATATATATATATATATATATAGGATCTGATCGAAGGTTGATTTTGGTTTGCAACAGGTTTCACGAGGTCAAGTTTTAACCTACCATCTACTCGTTTACACATAGTCTGTGTCATCTGAGGGACAAGCTGCACCAAAGCTTTCCCAAACAGTAAAATAAGACAAGACTAAACAGATACCAAGATAAACTGAAGCAAAGGAACAACAACAGGTGTGAGACAAAGACAGCAGACGAAAACAGACAGCAAGATATAAACTTCTAAACTCACCAAACAATCCCTCAAGCAAGCAAGTTTGCCAAACAGGTCCCTAAAAAGAGCAGACTTGAGACGCTTTGATGGATGAAATGGCACTGAGAGTCCGGGTTTGCTCTAGTGGACTCCCCAGGCAGTGCATTCCACATTCACATCAAAGACAGGCCAGGACAAAGGGCCCTCCATAGACGGCCGGTCCCAGACCGCAGTGTGAGTCTTTCCAACCATCCACGTCTTCCATATGAAAGTGTCCCGAAAAAGGTATCCTTGAGGAACCCCATGAAGAGATCTGATCATACGAGCCTTAGCACACACACTCTCATATCTACTTCCAATGCCTGTGTGACTGTTGCAGTCAGAGCAGAACTCAACAGGGATTATGGTGATTTTACCCCGGGAAGTAAGGGGGGAGGGAATGAGGAGGGGGTTGTTGTCATAGCCAGTCTCCTTGAAGCAATCTAGCAGCTTCTGTCTCCTTATTGGTTCAGGGATGGTATGCTAATGAGCAGCCGAGAGGGCCAAACGCTCTCGTTGAACCCCTCTTGTGCGGCGATCCTCTGTTTCTGCTATTTCTATGGCAACAGGTTGATTTTTGCAGAGTCTTATCCACACTGGTTTGTAAAGTGGAGCAAAAACAACAAAACACATAACAGAATTGAAAAGGAAAAAGTGTTTTATTGAAATGTGAACAGATGAGAATAGCATTTATTTCTATAAACTTATTGGTCTAGCACTGAATATTAAGTAGTGGCTCTGGACTACACACTCATTAACGGCACTAAACGTCACCATGACCGTTGACCTCAAGCCATAACCCCTCCCAACCCCCCAAACGGATCATGTGACTGGAAGATCACTCCAGCTCTGACAAAGGACATCTGGTTAAAGCAAGGTTAGAGATCTCAAATAATCAACCTGTTAGCTTTGCAAATTGCACACTCTCAAGAGTGAAGTTTGACTGTGATTAGAGCTTGACCTACAAAGTTTCAAGCTTGATTAAAACTTTTCTTGGCATCAAGACAAGTGGTCTGGTGACAGGCAAGAAGATTACAGAAAAATTGTTTTGGCCTATGCCTGATGGGCGGGCTTTTACAAAATCTTTCACAATGATCTATTGTAAGACGACTTCTCATCCGTGCATTCCAGACAGGAGTCCATTCCTAGGCATTAACGTTCCCATAAAGGTTGCATTTTTCCTCGCTGCCTCAAAAAGGTAAGGCAGGCAAAAAGTTTTGGAAACTTTAGAAGAGCTTATTGCGGAGAGAGAATACATTCTGAGACCATCTTGTCATTTGTTTGTTTTTTAAGGAGACAAGAATAAGTGTTTAAGGAGAGATGTTAAGGGCTAAGTCCAAGAAGATCTTATCTGGTCCATCTGTCTTTGTTCCCTCTAATGGAAACAGCACTTCTAAAATGTAATATTGGACACGAGAGGACGGCGAGAGAGTTTTGGCTGCATGGGAGTCAGTTATTCGTTTGGCTGTTGAGTGTCTGCACAAAGGCCTTCTTTAGAACGCATCTCAATCAGACTGCTAATACAGGGCCAGGAGAGGCCAACCGTGAGGTGCCTATAATGACAGGCACATTCCTGAGCTGCATGTCATACCAGCCAAAGAACCAATAGCCGTCTAGCCCCCCACTGGGTTCACAGCTGCGTCTCTTTTGTTTGGGTGTACAGTACTAAGATATATCAGTATAAAGCATTCCTTAAGCTTACACATACTATGTGTTATGATTAGGGCCGAACAAGATATTAATGGCTTGCTTACGCCATGTTTCCTGCACGTTGATGTGATTAAGGATGCCCTTGGTCTAACCTCAGCTAACAGTGTAAGAAGTAAGAAAGGTGCACAGTAATCAGACTTAGAAGGTGAGCAAAGGACTCTAAATTCATTGCTCCATGCCAACATTTCTTGGAAACAATCAGAACAGGAGACTGAATCCTTCTGTGCAAAGTTTTGCATTCCAAGAGACTTAATATGACCTTAATATGACAGATGGACATCTGATCACAGGCCTAGACTGAGCACCCAGAGTCCAGGGATTAGCCTGGGGTGAAATGATATGATATGATATATAATTCTACTGAGATTAAATAAACAGCTAGCATTACATTCATAGAAGAAAATATCCAGTATTGACCTAATGTGAGAACTTTGCCTGCTTTCTTCCAGCAAACATACAAAGCACATTACAAACCCTTTTTTGTCACTCAGGTTAATTACTTAATTTTTGTACTTTGGTTTGATAGTTGAATGTAGACAAAAAAAAAGTACTTGTCTTGAGCATAAAAAACACATCACAGCATAAAAGTGTATTTGATAAGTTTTGACTTCTTTAAAGACCTGAAAGGGCAATTATTCTAGCAATCTAGTGCCTAAATCTGTTGCACATGAGGGAATATATACAAGAACTAATAATACGCACTTGCAATTATTCAGGAAAACAGAAGGCTTTACAAAAAATTATTAAAAATAAAAAAACTAGATTTAAAAATTATCAGCCTTGACATTCTTACCCCTTTAAATCACCAGACTTGAAAAAAAAAAAAAAAAAAAAATTGATTTCATTATGCAACAAAAAAATAATGGATCAACATAAATCATCACAATAACACATTTGTAGTAGAAAGATGTAGACACTTTGTTTTGAGACTTGGACCAAAACTTGTGGTTACACTAAACCCAGTTTCCCCTAACGACTGAACCAGGTTCAGGCGGATAAATCCCTCAGCACCACCTTTCCCATGTACCTTTCACTTTCACAGGCTGGTGATGTAACAGGTGTCATAGCAACCGAAATAAAGAGCGATCTCATCACCATAGTATTGGAGCTTGTCCAAACAATTGTTTGATGCCGTTTCCCATAAAGCCAAGCCACCTGCAGTTAAAATATGACATGATGTCCACAAATAAAAAATAAAAAAATACAATAAATAAAAGCACTGAAAAAAGTATTTGTTTCATTCTTGACTGAAGTAGGCTACAATAAAACAGGAATATTGCACTTCATCATTCACATGAAATTCAGATATTGATAACTACAAAACTGGAAAAGTATGGCAACATTTCAACACTTTACATACCTCAATAACACCTGTATATCAAAAGGTCTGAGCCCACTACAACATCTGCTTTGATTCAGTCATGATATGATTTACTTTAAAGATCAGTTCCCATCGCTGTGGTAATCCGTGTTAGATTATATTTCCTTAAACTGCTTGTGATAACAGCAGCTCTTCCTCTAATGCTAATGAAATGTGTCTAACCCACGGGTGTTAGCTCACCTTGCCAATGGACTGTTCCAATGGACAAATCATTTCAGAGACGGGTGAAACAACAATTAGCAACACATGAAAATGCAAATTAAAAACCACTTTGGCATTTAGGTAATGCCAATTAAGATGTTACATTGTTAAATTAATAATTAAGAAAGTAGTTATAGTTTATCACTGAGCACCTCTATAAATCATATACAGATGCCTCGGCTCCACCCCTGTCGTGGTGATCAAGTTCAAGTCATCCACTTTCAGTTAATGCCACAGGAGAGATTTACTAGTTATAATTGGATTCACAAGCCAGAGTGACACAGCTCTGATCACCACAGCCACACAGCTATTTTACGCTATTGGGCAGAGGCATAGACACAGTGCAACCATAATTTTTGACATGGCAATACACTGGAATACACATCCTAGAAGGGCCTATAACATAATGCATCACTTTAACATTTAAACCACATCCTGTAGCTGAAATACTCCTTTAGATGCAATTTAAATCTAAAGAGGGACAGGTTAATATCCTATTTTAGCCAGCCCAAAGGAAGAATGGAACCCATTCCAGCTGCATCCTGGGAAATCATTAATATCATCAATAAATACTTACAGTTTTCCTATTGCAAGAGGGATGAGGATTTTTACAGAGACATCTTAACTTCATTCAACAGAAGTCTTATAACATTTGCAATTTCAATATATAACGCTGACGCTTTTGTTCACAAGCCAAATACAAAAAATTTAATATGTAGAATGACACTGCTGTTTAAAAGATTTTTTTATATATTTTTGAAAGATTTCTCCCCATGGCTGGATTTATTTGAGAAAAATTACAGAAATATTATTATAATACTATATATAAAATACTGATATTATATATCAGTCCAATCTTCAGTGTCACAGGATCCTTCAGAAATCATTTTAATATGATTATTTGGTGATCAAGAAACATTTCTTATTATTAACAGTAAAAACAGATGTTTTTATGATTCTTTAATGAATAAAAAGTTAAAAAATAACTCTGCTTGCTACATAAAAGTATTTTCAAGTATAAAGTACACTTAAAAAATCTTAGTGACCCGAACAACTTTTGAGCAGTAGTCCACACACACATAAATAAATATGTTTATGCATTTAAAGCGCTACATTAACTAAAAAGGAATTGAAAGCTTGAACATTTTGTTAGACAACACTTTTGTGCTGTCAAACACAATTCATTATTGTGTTATGGTGCTCAGCCACTAGGTGGCTGTATTCATTCTGTGTGAGGAGCTGGCTGTAGAAGGAGGACTGGCCTATGGATGATCTAGTTATTATAAAAAGTCTCTTGGGTCAACAATTCAACTACATTCAAAGATACGACAGTCGAAGAAAGAAAACAGCCAAAACTGGAAAGAGACGACTTTGTTTTTGTCAATAAACTATAAAGAATTAAATCTGCTTTCCTGAGGTCTTTTTCCAATCAAAGTTTCTGAGAACAGTAAATGAACAATCAACAAAACTTTACAGAATAAACATGTGTAGAGATCATTTATGACTGAATCTGAATCATATCAATGCCGTCTCTTTGATAGTTTCACAAGAGAATTCAAGGTCATGACGAGCCAGTTGGCAGACTATTTCTCTGAATCAGTTACAAGCGAGTAACTCTAAAGATCACTCCAGACACACCTCTGTCAAGTGACTGCCTTCTCTCATCTGTATTCCACGGATGAAATTAAAGGATTCTATGTGTAGTCACAGTTGGGATTCCAAATCAAGCAACCACAATATTCATGCTTGCTTACCACGGAAAAATAATCTCCAGAGCAGCAGATCTTAGTGTTTATGTATCAACATGCATGCACGCTATTGTCCAAAAGTTTGGAATCACAATGAATCTGCAGTAAAAGTTGTATTAAATTGATCAATAAATACAGTAAAATCATTTAAAACGCTACAAACAGTTTATATTACAAACAGTGCTATATTATGTTTGCAAGCAGCCAGATTGTTCAAATAGAACTTAAATTCATCTCATGCTTTCTGCAGCACTTCTGTGTTTCTGGTATGTAGGGCTCTTCTAACAGACAATCCATGCTCAAATCAAATGATTTATAGTTAAAAAGGTTATTTTGCCCCTTTGAATCTCTTCTTCTTATTTAACAGTTCCAGATGTGTCTTTTTCTTTGAAACTTAGCACAAAAGCTTGGCATCCCAGAATGTTTTCTTCATTATTGCAGATGAAACTGCTGCTTGGCATGTACTTTTCAATAAAGCTGCCAGTTGGGATCTTTTGATGTATCCTTTTTCTTAAAATTTGTCCTCTAGTTATTGCATACCTGGACCATCCGCATGGGTTGAATCCAGTTTGCTTCTCTTGTTCAAGAAATCAGAACACACTCACTCATCCTCTAGAATAGCTTTCAAAGAACACACTGTGTGAGAGATGAGCAATGTGTTTATTTCTAAAATCAAAATCAAACTTTAGAAAAACCCAAATGATTCAGAAACTGGGTGTTGACTGAAGACAGATCTTGCATTAGAATTTCCACACTTCAGTACTACAACAGTATTATAGTATCATATAGCTCCTATTGTAGCACCAGACAAGACAGTCTGTAAAAGTGTGTGTGAATGATCTAATCCAGAAGCAGCAGACCTCAAATCCCATTTTAATCACACTGACCATAATCCCAATATCACAGTAGATTACCTACTCAGTGGGGAATCTGGACACACTGGCATCCACAGAAACACTCATTGTTGCGTGATGCATGAGTGATAATATTTATTAGAGTTTAGTAATCATGTTAGGTTAGAGTAGTTCATCGAATTAATCACTGTGTAACATTTATCACTTTTATTACTATGGCGAATTACTAATCGAAAAAAACAATGTAAAAACTGTTTAGTGTGGTTCATCTGTATTACTCTGTATTTTTTTTTACTCTTATTTTTATGCAAATAAACAGGCTACATTAAAAAAGTATGATTAATTAAAGGTGAATCAGTAAATTGGTGTGAATACTGTACCACGCAAAGGACATTGACCCTTCGCAAACATCCGGCCCCTTTAGTTACTGTAGCTTTGTCCAACAAGCCATGCGCTCTGAAATTAGAAATGTTACCAACTAACTAACTGAAAATAAGTTTAAGTAATAAAATTACTAAAAACTAAAACTGAAATTAAAAAAAAACTAATAACAACTTACTTAAATATTACTTACTAATACCACATAACGAAAATTTAATTAAAACGAAAGCTGAAAATATAAATATCAAAGCTAATTCAAACTACTAATAAATACTACAATAATATATAAATAATATTAAGATAACACTGAGTGCGTTTACATACACGTTCTTGAACCGTTTATGCTTAATAAACCGAAAATGCATGTGGTCATGTAAACGCATTAACCGATTTTTCTTTAATGTAATAAAGCATAAACCCAGTTGGATTTTTGTTTCTTACCTCGATTTCTTCCGGCATGTAAATACATTAACCTGTTTTCTGTCGGCTTATTGAAGTGCACATGTGTGATATGTGATTAGAAAGTGTCCTTACTGTGGATTTAAGCGCAGCCAAACAGAGCGCAAACTCCAACTCTTTCTTGACCCAAGAACTTGGGAAAGAAATGTGTTCTCATCTTGTGCAGAAGTGGTACAGTCAAAATGCTGCATCTGTAACTGCAGGATAAATGCAGCGGATAGTATACGCGTATGTAGGTTTTTAATGCTTTATTTAACATCACAACAGACAAAACAAAAGGAATACTCTAAGCCAGACACCTGAATGATCACGTTTTGACATCACTACTGGGAAATAAACAGATATGTCAATAAAGTCTTGTAAACGCAGTTTACTTGTGTTGCTAGGTTATTGATTTGCATGTAAACTGGGCCAACGGGTTATTTCAATAAGCTTATTTTTGAGTTATCAGTGTATTGGTGTGCTAAACGTGCTCACTGTACAACAAGAGCCTAAAGGTGCTGTTCATTTCTTTGGGGAAAAAAAAAACAAAAATCTCCAAAATGCACCTTTAATTCCAATCACAACAAATTTCTTTATACGCATGAACTGAGAATCAATGCATACAGATGGCCTTGTTCTACTGTAAATGCCATTTTCTCTGTTTGTCCAGTTCCTTAGTCATGCCAAACTAAACAATCTATTCCAGCTCATACCATGACCTCATAGTTTCAAATGAGACATCATATGCAAAACAGGCACCACCCACAGACTCAACAACTTCCTATTTCCTCATTTCACAGTCAAACACCTCTTTTGCTTAGGCCTTAACACAGACATGCAATCCCTTTCAAAAAGTACACTGTTGAAAGCTTTCTGCTTTATTGTAATGGTACAGATCGAGGCCCATTTTTCACCAGGGTCAGGGTCGTTTCGGTCACACAATCTGCCTTAGGCTGACAAAACATGACATAGATGTGTCATAAAATTACAAACGACAATTACACCCACCTCAACAGGTTTTTAAAGCAACATGAGGGTGAGAGTGGAGTGATGTAACCGCATGTTATTTGTTGGCTATAAATATGTACGTTATATACAGTGGGGTTTAGAAGTCTGAGACTACACTGTAAATCTAGGATTCAAAATTTATTTATTTTATATATTATGAAGCTCTAAATTTATTGAAAACATTTTCACTGGGCCAAACACATAAAAAAAAATATAGAAAATGCAAAATACAATACCATTCAAAGGTTTGGGGTTGGTATGATTTTTTTATTTTTTTTAAGTTTTTGAGAGAAGTCTCTTATACTCACTTATTTGATCAAAAACACAGTAAAAACGGTGTATATATATATATATATATATATATATATATATATATATATATATATATATATATATATTAACATGGAATTTATTCCTACGATATCAAAGCTGACTTTTCAGCAGCCATTACTCCAGTGTCACATGAAATCATTCTAATATGCTTTTTGATAAATAGAAAGTTCACTTTTTTTAAAAAGTCTTCACTGTCACTTTTGATCAATGTAAGGCAAAAGTTAAATTTAAAAAAATAATTATTCAGTGTAATCATAATTTAAATAACTACAATAATTATAATAACTTAGTGACTCCAAACCTTTGAATGATACATAAGCTTAAACAATCAGGCTATCCTTAATGACAGCCATTTAAAGGCATTCTGAATGAGATTCACACCTCTTGTGAAACACATCAGGCTGCAGACTGCCCACGCATGCCCTACCTTCCACTGTGGTCCAGTAATGACTTGTTATCTGCTCTGTGTTAGCTAATTCTGACCCAGTCATGTCTTGTTGCCCACTGAAACTATCTGCTACAGGCACAGGAGCATACAGGAAAATATATGCAGAATAAAATCATAGCTACGTATATAGATATAGGTTTAGGTCCCCTTGATTTAAACATTCAAATGCTGCACAATGAAATGTTCCTAAATTCTTTTGCGATTACTCTATTGGAATGCATCAATCTAACTGAATAAGCTGTGAGTAGTTACAATGTCAACCATTAATCACTGATTGCCTAATCGTCCACATTTGTTTCACAGTTGGAGCCATGAAACTATATCCATTTCAGCACACATCTATAATAAACTTTACTCCAAAAAAAACCCCCAAAGTCAAAGTCATTGATCTCGTTTAATCTCAGCTTTGATTTGAATTTAACTTTAAAATGATAATCTTGCCCAATTTCCAAGTATTAAAAACAACTACAGCGAATCTTCAAAAGAGGTTCAAGTCACCTTAACGTCGATTTCAAGTCACCTTCTACGCCGCCGTAAAGCCGCAGTAATGGCTCTGTGCAACAGATAAGAGGCAGTTTTTCTCCCTGGATGACATTGTTTGTTTAGCAGTTATCCTGTAATGCAACCAAACATACTTAGTGTTGCCCAGATATGCCAAGCTGAGACAAAGAAGACAGTGTTTGGCACACAAAGACTGACTAGGACTGACCAGCTTGCTCCTCTTCAGCTGCAATGGGCCAATGAAAATGGGCCAGTGAAAGATATTGTCTTTCAGAATACACATTTTTCTATAAAGACATGTATAATAATATAAATGTGACATTAGGCCTATATAGCTTAATGACGATTTAAAATCAAACCCGCAACTGTCCTGAATCCATTTATTTCATTTCTAGCAGAGATATCACATTGTTTTAGGTGTTGCTGCAAGCATTTGCATATACTGGATTCAAGGTGAGAAAATCTCACCTTTGTGTTTGGAGTTGGAAAAGAGCAGAAGTTGTAAAAAAGAGGAAAAAAAACCTGATAACAATCAGACCACGTGAATCAGGACCAAATCACTTCATTTGCATCACATATTCGACACACGCTCTCTACCCGCAGTGTCCACTGGCTGAGAACACTTCCAGCCTGCATGCAAATCTACTGTATCAGATAGAAACTTCAGAGAGGGTTGTTAGTGAAAACATAGTGGCTGTTCGCTTTAATGTCAGCCTTTGACAAACGTCGGGGAAAATACGGGTGGCCGAGTGCAAAAAATGCACAATTTGATGTTTAAATTAGAAAAAAAAAAAAATCACGAATCGTGATAACCTCCAAGCACCGATTTTGTGACAATAATAAAAAAATTATTATTTCACACTTTATTTTTAAGCTGATGATATAATTTGTAATAACTTTTTAAAAGTAATACTCAGGCCTGTACACAAGGTTTCATGATTACTGAGTTCACAAAATATAGTTCAGTAGGGGTGATCCCCCGAGAAAATTTAGATTCTCATGGTGTACGCATGTTTGAAGGCCAAAAAATTTGATATCAATAGCCAGTGCTTAAAGTGGAAAAACAAAAGTGCCCGTACTCCCGATGCTCAGCTTGAAAACGCGTTCCGGCGCGGCGGTCTTCCATACGTGCAACATGTTGTCCCAGTATGCAGGGAAAACTGGCAGTACACTAAAGGTGAAAACAGAGAAGTGTTGGTACTGGTCCACTTCAAGCACTGTCAACAGCTTTAAAACCATGTCAGTATAGCATACATTATTTGTCAAGCACAGCCAGATAACAGACACTTAAACATGAGAATCAGGTTAAATATTGCAATGAATGATCCACAAAAAACTACAAATACAGAAGAGACTGTTAAATGCTATTGATATTGGTGAATTGGGATTTTTATTAGATAGGTGAGCAACTATTTGGATGGATACATTCATTGACAGAAAACTAATCACGTTATATAGCTCAACACAGCAAGTCTTATTATAGGCTTGTTCACAAAGAACGTGTTTTTGCTTTGAAAAACACAAGACGCAGACAGTGGAATGGGGAGAAAATGCATTTTAAAAGTTTAACTGATTTAGCTGTTTTTAGAACACAGTGTCATGTGCGAGACGCAAGCGCAAAGGTTTTGAACTTCTAGAGCGTTTACATAGAAAAACAATGGGAAAGTAGCGCTTTCTGTATGAACTGACCCTTTACGGTTTAAATCTCGTTTTCTGGATTTACAGCGAGTACGATGTTTTACCATGCCTAATGTTGATCTAGCTTACTGCAGTGTGCATAAAAAAATGTTTCAAAATAAATAGCCTATTAATTCTTAGTTATTCTTTTTAAGTATAAGTATTCAGTGCTGTAATGAACAACAAAACAATTACAAAAATCTCCTGCACGGTAGTGCAAAGTACTGCAGCTGCTTTGTTTATTGGGTTGCATTTCTGCTCTTCTATAAGCGCCATCTACTGTCAGAGAGTGAAATTTCCTTGATTCAGCAGCTTCTGTGAACATAAAGCCAGCCTACTATGATCTGATCTGATCTTATTTCACAATGTTTTTATATACACCTCAGAAAAATGGTGGGTACGGCCCTCCCAGTAACTGGTTAATCAATTCTTTCAGTATACAGCTGAAATGATAAATAAATTAGAACCTTTCTGTTTTATTTTAGCTTTCTATTCCCCTTTCTATTCCTGTTTGCTTGTAAGTGCCAGAAAACAATCTGGCAGAACTGGACCGTCAGGCATTCAACGACTCCCTCAGCATCAGTTGAATTAGTGATGCAAACAACACCAATGCCCAACAGCTACACTCGCTCACTACCCACCTGTGACGTACACCGATTCACAGGTGTTTCTACCAAACAGAGCAATACAATATCGGTGGGAATGCAAATAATCCTGCTCAAAATGTTCAGTGCATATGTTATCCGAAAAAAGAACAATAGCCAACAACCACATATATCGTTCCACTGAGGACGAAATGTCAAAGATCTTGTTTACACCTGATATTGATATCTGTTTCTGACAATCTGACAATCGATCATTGAGCTAAAACAATGATTCTCACTTCTAAACATTACCAATTATGACTTTACAAAAATAACTGAGCATTCTGCTATCGACGTGCAATAACACACCGATGTAGTAAGTTATGGATGTATCACAAAATCAGGGACCCTAGCCTCGAAATTTGTATTTGTGAGGTATGTGAGGTGAAAATAGCTTGACCGCTTGTTATCAAATCCCCTGGGATCTTATAATCAGGTGTAAAAAGGCCCAAAAATAATAGTGAGGTTGAGGATGAATTACCTTTTCACCACCAGGCTGAGAGTCTTGTGGGAGCCCTTGACTAGACAGATGGCCTCTTGTCTGAAGCCGGAGAGAGAAATGTTGTTGATGTTGAGGAGTTCATCTCCAGCCTGCAGTCTTGCGGTCGCAGCCTTACTGCCCTCTTCCACCTGTGACAGACACAATACACTCAGGCTCAATCAAAACTCAGTCTCATGGCCATACATCATCTACAAATGAATAGATCTATAGCAAGAGCACTCTCTTTGTTGTGAAGCTGAAATCAAACAATGACAATATTTGGACAAGCATTCACCAATTGTAAATGACTTCAGCCTCTGTCAGGTTGTTCAGATAGGAAGCGAAAATCTGATCATTTTTGGCATTGCAACCTTACATCAGTTTAAGGAAACCTTACTCAAATATTATCATGTTTTAGTTTGAACGGTCACATAAAATTGTTCTACCGGTCCACTTTCAAACTCAAACACTTCCGTATACTTTCAAACACCCTAGTGCAATCAAATACATATCTGATAGGCACATGAACACAATGGCCAATCAGAGGTGTTTACGAGTCCACTCAAAGCGTCAAATTTTTTAACATTTCAGTACTGACATTTGACAACACTAATACCCAAATGTACAGTAGTTGTCACATTTTTACTCAAACTTTTTTCCTAAAAACTATATTGTATACACTGTGCAGTACATAATGAATTACATTATTCAGTATCATGGTGTGATAGACATTAGCAGAGGCAAATGTTTTCCAATTTTTGCATGCTTTCTATTCTCTAGACAGGAGTACGTGATATTGACAAAAATCATGTTTTTGGATTGGTATCATTACACAATATTTTGCTAAGTGCATTTTTGTGCTGGACTGGTACATTGGCTGGTTTTGGTCTGCAATCCGATTTGTTCAAAACACCTGATTCTTTCAGAGACAAAAGAAGTGTTTTCATGAATGGGTTATTGAATCGTTCACATTTTGTTAACAAAGAAAAAAAGAAGCAGAATCATTCAATAACGAAACACCACCGTGTGTTGCTCTGTGTGAGCAACAGTTCTGCTCCGGCTTTGTTTGGAGTTATTTTTGTGGCCATTCTAGCTCTATTCTAACAGGCTACATGATGCAGTGGACTCTCAATGAGTTTCTTTTTTTGTGAAGATTCACGTCTACAGTGAAATATGCTGGATATTGACTGTATGAACAGTTTATTTTATCACATGCAAAATGACAGTGTGGACAATCAGCCCTAAAGATCTGAGTTGAAAAACATTTAAGATATATATGCGGTGTGAACAAAGTTTTAGAAGCACAGCTGCACACACTCCAGTGCCAAATACATTACTGTGGGTGTTTTACCCTTAAATGACCAAATGAGAAAGGCATGTTCACCTTTCTAAATCAGCACAGGGGGTAAGTTATAAGCTTTCCACATCAGCACTTTACCTCCGCAGCTAAGTTAGAAGCGAGTTAATCATAAATATTCTGTCATAAAGAGCAGATTTCAGGGAACATGTAGCCAAATAGGGGGTTTGGTCTAAAGTAAAGTAAATTCCTGACATGATATGTAATGCTGCTCTATCTTCCAGTAAGCCAGTTATCTGCATTTACCGCAAAGTTGATCAGGACTGTTCATTATTTACTTTGCAGGCACGTCTATTACTCATCAAACATGATCCTTTCTGGGGAAATCATATTCATTCACTGGCATGTACTTTTATCATTACATGGTGCCATTAGCAACGGGTCAGCAGAATTTTAGAAGGTCAACTTTAAGCTCAAATGGACAACAAACATTGAGTGATAATTCACGCAAGCTTTATCACCAGCTGTGGCTAGATTCAAATGCCAATCGGCCCTATAATAAGCCATCTTAGAGAGTATACGTGCTCAGTCAAGAATGCACAAATGTGGCCATTCCTTTGTTGTATGCAGTCTTCCCTGCATTTATTATTTTAACAGCAGCAGGACTATGTGACATCCGGACTCGAGAGCCCCCCTCAGAGTTTATAAAACAAAGAAAACTTTAAAAAGGCTGAAATAAGAAGCACTTAGAATAACCTCAAACGTTAATGTTAAACAGGCTCGCCATTGGGTGCCCCCCTCAGGCATTCCGCAACATACTGAGAAAATAAATGACTTAAAACAATGGAAATGTTCACAAGAGAGGTATCAGACCAACATAAGCATAGCAAACACTGTTGGATCATCAGGAATGAGGGTATGGTGGTATTTAATAGGAATGTGATGTAAAAGCAGAGGTGAGAGAGGGAAAAAAAAATTTGTATATGTATATGCGAGACAAAACATATCTGCAGAGTTCATGACAAAATTTGACAAGTACTCAACACTCACTACCAAATTCACATGTCATTTAGGCTACTTGTAAAAAATACTGCGGCATTACCATGGTACATATCCAAAATATTGGGGTATAAATCTATGGGAAGGCAGCAAATTCACGATTCACTGGTTGTGCTCGTGCATTCAAAAGTCACATACAAAACCGTTTGATTCAATTAATAAAATTCAACAGTTTTCAATTAGATTCAAAAGCAATTTTTGCAAATTTAGAACTATTTAGTCCATTCCACATGTATAGGATCCTCACAATACTACACCAAATATGTCTTTATTTCTAAAGACTAGAAATAAGTCGACATTTCTTCAGTTGTTTTCTCTGATGAAGCTACCCTTCGACTGTTTGGGACATCTAGAAAATTGATTGTCCAGAGAAGAAAAGGTCAACGCTACCATGAGTCCTGTGTCATGCAGTGAAGCATCCAGAGACCATCCATGTGTGGGGTTGCTTTTCATCAAAGGGAGTAGGCCTTTCTCGCAATTCTGCCAGAAAACTCTGCTATGAATGAAAAATGGGATCAAAATATCCTGCAAGAGCAACTTCCCCCAATGATCCAGGACCAATTTGGTGATGATCTGTGCATTTCGCAGCATGATGGAGCACCATGTGACATGGCACGAGTGATAATGAGGTGGCTCGGAGATCATGACATTTAAATTTTAGACTGTGGCTGGACAACTCCCCAGATCTCAATCCTATAGAGAACCTGTGTTCAATCCTCAAAAGGCAAATGGACAAGAAGTCATCCATAAATTGTCAACTTCGTGATCTTGCCTTAATTGTGATCAAGAACTCTGATCACTTATAAAAGGCATGAATGAATCCTTATCAGTCAGGATTTGGCCCAGAAGCTAATAACCAGCATGCCAGATAGTCTACACTGCAGGGTCAACACTGTAAATATTTACTCTTTGCATATATTTAACGTTTTTGCCAATAAAATGCCTTTAAATGTTATGAATCTTTTATGAAATTGTTTTTCAGTATTCCACAGAAACATGCGAAAAAAAATAATCTACAAATTCTGAAGCAGCTAAGTCTGTGAAACTAAATTTGTGTCACTGCCAATATTTTTTTAAATTTTCATTGTATAAATTAAAACATGGATGTATGGCACGTTCACAATAGCAGCTTGTGATGTGTTCCACTGAAGGGGTGATGGCGATGAACTTCGATGTTGGGCTTGTTCAAATAGTGAAGAGTCAACGGTTGCTTTCCGCTTCTGAACTGCCATCTGGTGTCGCTTTATAAAGGTAGATAGTTATTTGTGTACTTGCGATGTCAGTTTTCTGTCACACAGTGCAAGTACTGAACTAAGTTCTCTTTTGCACAAAAACTCCCAGGGTTTACATAAATTATTAGGTCTAGGTCGGTGAGATCTTACATGAATGTAAACAGTAGGGTGATAGCCGATATGTATCGGTATACTTCGATCTGTTCATTAGGTCTGTGTCATTAATATAAATCAAAGAACAAAAGAAAAAGAGGAATTACTCACTTTTTTTGTCATAACTTTTGTAGCTGTAATACAAATCAGTGTATATTTAAATCAAGTTATGTCTGTGCAGTGTTTCATTTTAACCTTTGTTTAATTTCTTACTTGAATGCTACAGTTAAATAGACCTACTGTAATTGAAAAAAATTAAAGCACCATTTATTGCATGTGTATCTTTATATTTGTACTATTATTTGTGATTTGTATCTTTGTATGAATTAAAGTGAATGAGATAAAGTGAAATAAGATTTTGGCCCACCCCTACTTTGGCCTAAATGGTCGGTCTTTCTTTTTTCTTTTATATTTGACCTTGTAAGACTATATTTCTTATAAGGAACTGTACTGACCGTACTGCTCAATGACTTGCAAAATAATCTCAAAAACCAACACGAAACCAGATCCTGCCTGAATTTTTTTTTTTTTTGATCATATTACCCACTCCTACTCCTACTATCAATTTATCATCCAGCCCTATTCCATGAAATTTTTAAAGAGCATGCATCTTTTTCTGACATCCATTCTCCAAATCACTTATCCTCTCTAGGGTCGCAGGAGGCTGGAGCCTATCCCAGCATCTCAGGCTGCAGATGGGGAAACACCCTTACTCCCTTACTCCTTATTCCACCATATCCCTTATTTCTAAGGAATTTTTCAAGAGCTTGAAATGAGCTCCATGACCTGGCATTCTCTGCAAGGGGTCTGCAACGTGCGGTGGGGTGAGGGAAGGATGTGGCACTGAAGAATGTGGGAGTTCTGCTGACTAGTGTCCTGTGCTCTACGCTGACAGAGCACTGAGGTTTACAGCTACTGACTATCCCGCTGCGCCCAAAACACACACACATACACACACACACAGACATACCTCAAAGTACAAATGTTCATTCAAGAGACATCACCTCTCCACAATGGTGCTATTGTCAAATGTTGGAAATAAGAGTACGTACAATACACACCGGGAGCTATAACAGGACTCTGTACAGAGCAATAATATGACTAAGGGTTTTTATTTTGTTTCTGCTGAACTTGATCATACACTTAAGAATTTGAGTCAGCTCCAGCAACAAAAGAAGTGTTCAACTGTACAGATTAAGCTCTTTTGAATGAACATTGTATCCTAGCACAAACAAAAGAGCATGGGCTCCTTGTGGCTTAGCATAAGAAAAGCATCTAAATTCCTGCCCCTCCAGGCAGTTAAAAAAAAAAAAAATTGCCGCAAGCACATTCCATATATCGAGAGATGTTCTGACCAGGACGCACTGCACCATGTTTACTCTGTGAACAGCATAGTAGGCTGACTGGAAGAGAAGAAATCGCACTTTTTGCGCACAGAAAGTTGATTCGTAACATTGAGGTTGAACCAATGTAGTCACATGGACTGTTTTAACAATGTCTTAAATACCTTTCTGGGCTTTGAAAGTGGTAATAATCTATCAGAGGCCAGAAAGCTCGCAGATTCGAAGATGAACGAAGGTCTCACGTGTTTGAAACGACAATTTAATTTTTGGGTGAACTAACCCTTAAGCTATAGCAGTTATTGTGCATTTGCATTATACTCAAGCCACTGTCAAATGTGCATTTCTAAGAGACAAAACATCTAATAATAATTTGTGAAATGCTCACCTGTTTGGCAAGTGTTTGTGATCTTCTGGTGCGAAAAAATTGCGATCATTTTTTTGGCCATATCGTCCAGCCGTAGTTCTAGGTACCAATTTTGGTACCAGAGCAAAAGCGGGTACTTACCCGTTTTGTCTTACAATCAACTTCCAGTAAAAAGCTTTATATTGCAATGTTGTTTCTGATCCATTTCAAATTCAAATATTTTGAATCAAATGTAATGTGATTCATCTCAATGCTGGTTCGGTTCAAAGTATCAAGGATTTTTTTTAATTGCCTAAAGAAGAAATGAATGGAAAAACATTTCCAGATTCTGCTTATAAAGGGTGACAATTGTCGTGCTTTAGACCTCAAACGGCTGTTGTCTCCATATGTAAGGACAGCCCAGTGGTGTGTTTCTTTAAACAAACACCATTATTTTCATAACAGCCTTTGGCAGTTTGGAGCGCTCTAAACAATGGATGCGTGCGTATGTGTGTGTTTGTATTGAGCAAGTGCTCAGAAAAGATAAGAGCAAAGGCCTTGAGATACTTCCAAACATGTAAAGTGAGGTTAAATACTCTTTCCTGATGCTTCTTTCTCTGAACATGAACAGACTTGTATTGCGGAGTTAAAAGTCATGCTCTTTTGAAACAAATACTAATGAAAGCTTGCCTAAACTCAACTCGTTCCTGACACTCCTTCATTAACAGACTTTTCCTCTGATGGCTTTCAGTATGTAGGTGAAGAGCCGTCCGCATCAAATTTGCTCTCAACAGGTCGACTGATGAAACGTATTGTTGGAAAATAGGTTTACCAGCTCTCATTTAATGGCTGCCCTTTTAGGGTCAGTGTGCATTGAAAGAATGCATAAACGAAAAACAAACACAGGCGGTGTGTGAGAGGCAACACAGAGTATGCATCCAGTGTAAAACAGGATTATTAGAGTTTATTGAAACTGAGGATTTAAAATAAATGCGATGAAGACCTTTGGCAAATAAACAGTAGGAGAGGAATGAGGGGAATTTTAATTTGTTCCATTTGTCTGTATAAATACTTGGTTTAAATAAAGCTGCTTCCTGCAGCCCACTTTCACCTAATATATGGACAAATAAGGTAAAAACAAATAGGCTTTCTTATAAGAGTTTGCAATCAATAAAGCAGGCAAAAAGAAGGCTTTTTGACACTTTTTTGACCCTAACAACTACATGGCAATGGACTAAAAACAACTAAACACCTTAGCAACTTCACTGAAACAGTCTGGCAACCTTTCACAAGACCCTAACGTTCATCTTCAGAAAAAAAAAAAAAAAAAAAAAAAAAAAAAAAAAGGTATAGGGTACAAGGGGGAAAAGGCACACTGGGCTAAAAAGTGCATTTGACAATTCTCTTTTAAACCACTAGATTTTGAGGACAGCGAAGTTGATTCTGCGCTAATTTGATCAAATACTTGATTTTTAAAATGTTGTAGATTTATATAGCAAGTTAGAATCAATAAAATTATTGTCTATATTTTAAGACAAAGGTCTTCTTAATGTTTTTCAGTTTTGTTCATGGTAATTAAAGCAACAGTTTTTCCAATAATGGAAGAGTATGTAAAAGTATGGTATTTGGGGTAAACGGCAGCCCTGCTGTTGAGGCTATGATAATAAACAGCTGGCTGAGTTGTCCATTTGTTGGCGTGACATGGTCAGATTCAGATGGGAAATATTATATATATCAAGTTGGATGTCCATTTATGATGAAGCCATCATTAAAAATGAAGGTTGTGCACTGCAAGGACGATCGTCTGTTCTTCCTGACTCCCTATATCACTGTAACATATATATATATATAGAGAGAGAGAGCGAGAGAGAGAGAGAAACAGAGAGATATATAGTGTGTGTATATAGTGTCCAGGGAAGCTCACAAGTATACAGAGAGCCTGTCGCCAAACAGGTAACAATGACCTCATTTTTGTGTGGAGGAATTATTTCAAGAATTTAGTGAGACCATAATGCTCTCATCCTTCACTTACAAAGGAGCCCAGGTTCTTTTAATCCAATCTAAATTCATCCCAGATGCTGTATCATGCAAGCCCAACAGGCTTCAGGCTGTCAAAGATAATTCAGTACATTTGGATAATCAAGCAAAGCTTCAACATTCCAGTGCTGTTCCTGGCACTGCCAGTTTGCCTCAGGAATCTCAGGGAAATGTAGTGAGACAATTCACTGAAAAATAGAGTGAGCAAAGAAAATCAACTAAACTATTATCTCAGTCTATTATCTCGGATTATTTTAACTTCCGTAGTAGTCCCTTGTTTACATTCTTTATGTCGAACCTTTTCCCTTTTGAGGTTTAATGAATCTCAGGGAACAGACAGCTTATGAAACATGCCTTTTCTTTCTTAACACTAATTTTCTCA
The DNA here is from genome assembly GCA_037194245.1 of Opsariichthys bidens. Taxonomy (NCBI): domain Eukaryota; kingdom Metazoa; phylum Chordata; class Actinopteri; order Cypriniformes; family Xenocyprididae; genus Opsariichthys; species Opsariichthys bidens. The sequence goes on from CM074298.1 coordinate 15,114,090, forward strand.
TTACTAAAATACATCTGTCAATTGATGTATGCCTAAAGGTTTGGATGAAATCCAGACCATGACAACTAAATGTCTACTTTCAAAGGACAGTACAAGAATAATAATTGAACATTATAGCAATCGCAGAAATATCAATTTGCATACCATCGTATACCAAACAGTATACGAGAAATGGAAGCTCAGAACAGTAAGCAAACAGTCTGTTTGTTTGTTTGTTTGTTTTTTGACCTAATAGTAACCACAACCTCTTGCACCATAAAAGAGGAGATTCACTTTCAAGGTTTTCAGTTTAATGGAAGCACTCAAGAAAGCAAGCTATGAACTTAGGTCGAAAGAATCTCATTGCCAACCAAGACAATTTTATGACCATATGATGGGTCCCAAATACAGGTGCTGTCTTAATACTAAAAAAAAAAAGAAAAAAAAAAGAAAGTATGCGTTTTTCCATCACAAGTGGGAGACCACTTGTGCGTGGTAGAAATGTAGAAACAAATGAAATAAGCACATTTACAACTGACTTTTGTTTGTTTAGTTTTCATAGATAATATATTATTTTGGGAAAAAGTGAAGATAAGTGCTCCATACCAAAATGGCATGTACTTGGAAGAGATTTAGGTCATACTTGGTAAAGGTCATTCGTTTGTTTTGTCTACGGCACTAGTACAAGAACAGTACGGTCAAAAACACTGATATGCCAACAATAAAAATGGACTCACTACTAATGTTGCAATATGAAGAGAGTCGAGTACACACAAGCTGTGGAAAGCTTTGGAAATGATTCGGATTCTCTCAACATCTTATTTATGAAGTTTCCTGCATCAGCAGAATAGTGTGTGTGTGTGTGTGGGGGGGGGGGGTGAAAGGAAGTGCACTACAAATCTAATAAAGTGATAGATCAGTGTATAAGGCTTGAGCTGCTAATGAACCCTAAATCCCAGGTAGCAGCGACTTGAACAAACACAATTCCGGAGAAATTACACCAGCTTTACACCCTTGAGCAAGAGCACACAGTATGCTCAGATTGCTCCAGAGATATTGGGTGCTATGCTGAATTTTCCCACGAGAACCAAGTTCTAAAGCACTCAATCAAGCAGTCAATCTATCTATACAGCAAAATAATTCAAAACACATCGACTATAATCCGTCATGAATCAACGAAACCTCGGTTAAAACAAAGACAACTAAGCCTAAATCTCCAAAAAATAGGTGCAAAGGTTAATTTATGGCTAGATTTGCCATCATATGATTCAGTAAGAACAACAAGTGACTTTAAGAGTATCAACGAGGGGGGTAAAAAGCTTCAGTACATTATTAACCGCTCTTACCGATTCCTGAAGTGTGACGGGGTCTGCAGGGCTCACAGAAACGTTTCTTGATGAATAAATGTCCAGAGATGTGAAAAACCACAGATCTACTCACTCTTCAAACCATCATCTGAAAAACTGTGCTAACAAATCGAAGGCTTCCATGAACTGACCTTACCTCAGCTTTAGCTCCTTATAGACCCCAGCAATGGCAGGAATTTACTTCTGAAAGTCACATGCACATCAAAATTAACTGCACATTTAATTACTCTAGGTAGGGTGGCCACCAGAGTTTTAGAAACGGTCACGTTCTCTCTTATTTAACCATTTCTATAGCGAATCTTTGAGCTAAAATTGGATAATAGAAACATGTACTTAATGGAGAACGTTAGGTCTCCCATGCTGAAAGTAAGGGAAACCAGTATTCTTTCCAAATTCATCTGCAACGTCCTTCAGAGTTGATAAGTAACCAGAAAAGCACACACACAAAAAGTTTCGGTCACTGTTCAAAATGAGTTTATGAAAAAAAAAAAAAAGAAAAACACTGCTAGAGACCAAAGTGCCATTTCCAGAGCCATTTCTTAGAATGTATGGAACATTTAATCTACAAAATACTCATATTAATAGATGTTGATTTAAAGCTACAATGTAAATTGAAATTGTTGTTGGACAATGGACAGCCTTTCAAGGAATCACAATGTAGAAAGGCGTAACTGTGTTTCGCAAATTTGCTGCTTCAGTATTAGTAGATTATATTTTCATGATTCTATGGTATACTGGAAAACAATGTTAAGTATTTCATACATTTTAAAGGCTTTTATTGGCAAAAAAAAATATTATATGCAATAGTCAATATTTACAGTGTTGACCCTTCCACATAACCTCTGCAATTCGCTCTGACATGCTGAATATCAGCTTCTGAACCAATTCTGACTGATGAGGATTCATTCTTGCCTTATTAGTGATTGGAGTTGATCACAATTTGTTGCCTTCTGCTTGTCCACTCGCCTTTTGAGGACTGACCACAGGTTCTCGATGGGATTAAGATCCAGGGAGTTGCCTGGCTATGGATCCAAAGTTTACAGGACTCATGGTAGCTTTGACCTTTTCTTTTTCAAGATGTCCCAAACAGTCAGAAGGGAGCTTCATCAGAAGAAAAAAAATAAACTTACACTTCTACTGTCCAATTCTTGTCCTTCCTTCAGAATTTCAGTCTGTCATTGAGGTTTTTCTTGCTGCATTTCTTGACACCAGGCCATTGACCAAAAGTCTTCGCCTCACTGTGCGAGCAGATGCCCACCTGCTGCCAATACTGAGCGAGCTCTGAACTGGTGGTGACACGAATCCGTAGCGGACTCCTCAGCAGGAGATGATCCTGCTCTGGGCTGTCCTGAAGCAGCTGAACCTCTCTCCTTGAACCCTCTCTCCACATGCTTCTTTCAGGTGCAATATTCATTGCAGCAATTTCCTTGCATGTGAGGCCATTTAGATGCAAAGTGATGATGGCTGCATGTCTTTCTTTGGAGGTAACCATTGCTAACACAAGAACACACTTCTTCCGCAATCAGTCTGCTCTTATAATCCAGTCAGAATGATAGTAAGATGAAATCGCACTAGTACTTGTTCACACTTTCCCATGTGCTGATGATATGATTAGTGAAATGATGTTAGCTAGTCATTTTGTGCCAGAGCCAAAAAACTGTGAAATGTGGGTTTTTGTGATAAGGTTTTGCAATTATTTAAAGCTGCAATATCTAAGATTTTTACAGTAAAATACCCCAAAACAACAAGGCCAGTGTTATATATTTTTTAAGTTGAGTAATTACAATATCCTAAATGTTTCCAAAAATTGAGATTTTAACCAAGTAAAGCATTTTAATGGCGTCATATCCACATTCCCTGTTGGTTCGCGGTTTTATTTTGTAGAAACCACGGTAACACCAAAGAAGCTTTAATATATTACATGTTTTATTAGACAAGGGAACAACTGTTTGGTTACATTTATAGATAGAAAACGAATTATTGTTATATAGCTTAACATGTTTAGACTTCTTGTTTAGATCTAGTTTTCTTGATTTTCCATGAATCCCATGATTTTACCATGCATCAGAGAAAAACACTATTTTGTCAAGTGGCTAACATAGCATCATTAGATGTAGTTGTAGCAACACAACATTTTCTCAATCATACAATGCGTTTTAAAATTAATAGCATGCCATTTATCAACACAAGCCACCCCGCATTCATTTATATGATATAATGCTGCACGTTGGTGGTGGTTGAGGAGATTCCCCCCTTTCCATATGTAAAGCGCTTTGAGTACCCAGAAAAGCTCTATATAAATGTAGCAAATTATTATCATTATGACAAACTCTGGTACTGTCATATAACAAAGAAAAGATTTATAGGCTAATAATTAGGTGTACAAACCCAAAGGGTCAATGGCTGATGACCAGATTAAGATGCACTGTTCTGGTGCCTATATGTGAAATAAATTTAAAAACTGTTTGTTTCTCTACAAAGGTACTGCCGTTTAATGGTTTGACTTAGACTGAAAGTTTAGATGCTGTCTGTTCCTGGACATGAAAGCAATTGCGCTGTATGAATTGCCCATATTTTTAAACAAGCTCTTTCTTCTTAAACTTTTCTCTTCTTTGCCTGTTGCTTTATTGTGACAACTGAATGGATCCAAGAGAGTAAAACTTCCATGTAGAAAAAGAGAAAAGAGAAAAGCTTGCGTTGGCCGGGAATCGAACCCGGGTCAACTGCTTGGAAGGCAGCTATGCTAACCACTATACCACCAACGCTTAGTGGAGTGAACGGGCAAGATTCACACTCACAACACTTGAAGTGGTATTACTTCGACATAAATGCAAACTTGATGAAAACCAAGTTAATATTAGAAGAGGTAAAAAAATACCTCTTTAAGTAAAAAATATAATTATATTATTTCTATTATTATTACCCTAATTTCATTAACCCAAAATAACTTTAAATATTATTATATTTTGTTTACATATAATTAACATTATTTTTGATTTACGTAGTTTTACACCAATTTTCTCAAGAAACTAAAGTAGTGTACAAAAAGCATCAAAGTTACACATAGGTCTCTCTCTCTCTCTCTCAAACCACAACAATACTCAGGTTAGATAAACACTCGGTCACTGTCGAACATAGCCGACGGATGACTTACCTTGGTAATAAGAAGAGGTTCTCTGTGCTCCAATCCACCTCTAAGGGTAAAACCCCATGGTGCTCCCCCAGAGAGGGTCACATCCACCACTTTCCATCCCTCATCACTTCCATGATGTTCATCAAAACTCCCAGATCTGTCTGAACTGTAAAAGATCCCGTGGTCTCCTTCGGGAAAGCCGGAGAATTGGTTGATCGTGTCCATTTCATACACGAAAACCTGTGTCTCAACCAACAGAATATGCCAGTCTTTTGTGTTTAAAAGCAAAAACCGAGGTGCATCAATTCCAAAAGTCAAAATCCAGCATAGTCTTCCTCATTAGCAGCAGTTGTTAACGTTAATCCACAAGAACATCACATGAACGTCTCTTGGATACTTTGCTGCGTTGTTTCCTCCTCTAAACGAGGCATCATTCAAGAGCGCTATTTAATGAACTGGAGAGTAAATTAACAAAACAAGCTCTCAAACTAAAACAAAATAGTGTTGTGTTAATTCCCGAAATAAAGTGTCATGAACAGAAATGTTACGTCTTGTTTGTTTGTGGTTTATCTAACCCTTTCTTTATGTTAGCATTAGCCAAATGATTCAGTTTAAGTTTGACTCGCCATATTTCCTACAATAATAATAATACACGTTCACTGACTGCCTGTCGATAACGCAACCGTCCGGATTCAAGTCGTAAACCACAAATACTGATTAGTCACACAGGTTTCGCAGTGTTCACAGTGAATGTTGTGTTCTTCCAGTCCTGTGGTAAGTGTGTGTGCCGGTGGAGCTAGTCAGCTAACCGCGAGTCTGATTCAATCAACAAGTGGATGAACACCGTACTTTAATTATCTTCCCTGAACCCCATTATAAGTTATCCAAATGTTGTACGAACCGAAACAAATGCATTTCTCTCTTAGTTTTTATCCTAACGCAAAATGGAATCGAAGATGAGCCACAAAGGCTCCAATGCTGGATAGCAAGAAGGCTGATCTGTTGGGATAGTGTGGATTAACAAGCCTCAATCTACCTGTGCGCTCGTCAGCAACTGTGAAAAGAGAGCAGCAGCGACCTCTACCGCTCACTCTCTGTGGCCGCACTAATTTGCAAGCGCTTGTGAATGAAACAATTTGTAAAGTAATTTATTTATCGAAATAGAAAAAGACTGGTTTGTATAGACCTTAATCAAAAAATGTTGAAAGTGCTTTGAATTTGAGAAAGATAAGGGTTGTTTTCAAAAATATGGTGACAAATATGTCCCTTGAAATGTCAGTCATGAAAATCAATATTGAAGAATGTCCAAACAAACTAACATTTTATTTAGCAATAGGAATTTGCCAAATACCTGAAAAATCTTCATCAGACATTGTAAATGCATTTTTAATTCATTTATAGACTCCACTATGTTAACATACACCATTTTATATTGTATATTAATATCTCTAAAAAAAAGAGAGAGAGAGAAAAACTTCAACAATGAATCTTTTATGAAAACGTGCCACTTGTGTTAAAATAATTAATAGATAATTATTGACCAAAATAGACAAAAACTGATCGAGTGAGCGTATCAAATGTATGAATGTAGCGAATAATGAGCGTATTCTCACAAATCATATTTCTTATTATAAAAACCTCATAAAGCATAAATCAATAATGCATGCAACACGACATCTCTTCCCAGAGAGGGCACTCATGGTTAGCTTTCCATTGATTCCACTGTCCTGTACATGATTTAAAGTTCTATGAAAACAAGTTCCCAGAGGCCATAACAAATCAGTGCATTTTGTTTCATTTTTCTGTTTTTGCCAGATAGTAATTCTTAAAGCATTTTGTGTCTCAGAAGTATATTATGATAGGCATGCAGATTGAGCAGCCCAAGTTCTTGGTAAAATAATAATAATAAAAAGTAAAAAAAAAAAAATCATCAGTTTTGCGCTTGCTAAGGCATATGCCTAATTTGGATCAATGCAAAGAAAAATAATCAGCTTGCAAAGCAAGAGTAAGACAATCCTCTGTGCTTGCCAGAGAGAACCACGTTTGCAGAACACACACACACACACACACATATTCTCTCTGTGTAGGCCTTCTGTGCCTACATTATAAACCTAATATAGTCCCTCAATAAAAGTCTATTGGCAGCTCAACCTACCTGTTAAAGGTACTCTCTAAATGCACAGTTCACAGTCATCCTCGATTAGTTTATTAATAACAATAAGGGTGGCTTTAAATAAAGCATTTACATTTTTAATTAATTTAATGTCATCTTTATTTTAGGCTACACTACATTTAAGCTGAATTAAAGCTCAGCATGTGTTTGTTGATTTTAAAACTAATAATCAAACCATGAAAACATACAGAATTGCCACACGAGTAAAGCATGCGATGAAGATTACTATATAGCACCAATGTGATTCACCCATTTATTTATTTTTAAATATTATTAGGGATGATTCCTTATGTAAGCCTCTATTTTCATGGGCAGACATCTGCGGTTAAATTAGCATGAATATTGCACAGCATAGTAGGGTCAGAGAGTAGTTAAAAATGCACTGCCTAAGAGACTATCTGAGAAACTTGATTTATGTCGTCTCTCAGAAGATCTTGAACCATAAACAGAGAGTCCATCCCAGAAAGGTACAGCGGAACCTCAGACTTTTATAGCACTGAGTGAGAAAAGCAAACAAGCAAGACTATCTCCTGTAGTTTCCTTGTCACTGAGAGCAGCTGAAAAGCAAAAGAGCATTTACACATTCAGCAACAGGTCATTAGAGACCTCGAAACCAGTAGTTCCTCTCATCAGCTCTCCCCATGCTAGCATAAAAAGAAATAGTTCTGCAAATTACCCAAATTGCCACACAAATTACCACATGACTGAATAATAAGGTATTATTATACATTAGGATTAGAAACTAGTTTAGCCTATTTCTATGTCGAAGTAAATAAATCCAGGTTCCACAAACACGTTGGTCGTTTCATTGGCAGAACACATCTTGAATGCCATGCAAAGTGTTTACCAAATATATAAATGTATAAATTGATTAGTGATATCAATAAACTAGACCGAAGTGAGATGGTGGGAGACTTATGTGATTCTACATGTGCAAAGACACCATGAAATCAAAGGTGACCTCTCTTATTTCTTTACTGAAATAGTTTATTATTAATGCGCCATCCTAACTTTTAATCAAATGACTTCCCTCTTCTCTTCTCTGACGACAAGTTTAATGGCTCAAAGGCGGGACAACCTGTCACTCAAATGAGATCGACCAATAGCAAACCACAGGGATCCAATCAATTCCAGATGGACAAAATTAAGTCCCGCCCTACAGTTTTTCTTGTTCACCATATATAGCCTATATAAAGGACAATAAGGAAGAAAAAAACGTCGCAATTTCTGTTTCATGCCAACTTAAAAAATGTTTATACTTTTTTATGATACTTAGATTATGGTGTCAGAATAAATATGTTTGGCACTCTTTATTTTCTACGTGCAATGTAAGAGACAGCTTTGGTATATGGATCACGTGCTAATTAATTTTCATATCAGTGTCAAAAGTGTAAAATGTTTTCATCTTGGTGTTCAGAGAGAAGAACACACACATACATTTGCTGTTATGTTTATAGCTCTGAAGAAGCTCTTGAAATGAAGTGTTGAGACAATAGAAGAGCTGAGAGGTGAGCATGAGCGCTGCACGCTGTCCTTGGGGTACTGCCATGGAAACATCACAACCACACTTACTTTTGAACATTTTTATTGTTTTAATTATTTATTTATTTATTGGTTGTTTCTTCTATAGAGAAACAATGTATTCAAAGAGTCATTTCAAAATCACTCTGACTGCAATAAATGCATATTTTTGGATAAATGTTTACCTCTAGCGCCCATCACTGAGAGAAATGCACATGGTTTAGGGGGAACATACAGTAGAATTAATTACATGCTCACAAATTTCCCTCTGTGACACGACCAGTGCACTGTATCTCTTGCATTAGTTACTATTTAAAACGAACAACAGCAAGCATTCTATATAAAATTCAAGCTGGTCTATGTCAAGGACAAAATACAGAATGAGCGTGAACATTTTTTAAGAGTTTTTAGATTCATTCCTTCTGCACTGCACTTTTCAGAGATCAGGCTGTTGCTAAGCAACTGTAAAATAAAGCAGAATCCTCTTAAGTCAGATAACCTCCTAACAATTGCTGTACAGTACATACTCTACACATCAGTGTTCATCAATGTGTATTTCTCTCAGCTGATGGCCTGTTGTTACAGTAATATGGAAAAAGTGAATGTAACTGAAGTCCAGATATCCACTGAACAGTACGCCATTCAAACTCTCAAATATAAGACAACAGTTTTTGCCCTGTGGATAAAATCCAGTTATGGCTTGAAATGTTATATGTAAACCTGATAGCTTAAAAATCAGGACTGTTGTTCACTCTTTGTGCTTTATTTGAAATACAGCCTTAGTATATGAATGCTGGTGTGTGGCATCCGTTTTATCAAGCTGTTTATGCCTTTGTAAAGTCTATTATTATTTATGACACGTTGTAGACTATTGAGCAAATAGCCTACCTAATTAATCAGTTTAGACAACATTGAATATGAAAATGACCAGCCACGTTTTTTTCCTTTAAAAAAAATGTGTAGATCACCACTGTCATTTAATGTAACGCAAAGCACCTTCTAAACTCAGCATAAAATACATTTTAGACTTTTCACGGGATCTTATATTGGTGATGGAAAAGAGATACAACATTATTATTGCTCAGTGAAATGAAAAGTGGCTCACTGGTGTATTTTGTGCATGATCTATAGTTGCCATGGTAATGATTGCTGAGTACAGTATCATGAATATCATAGAGCAGTATAGTCTAGTGTTTTCACAGCGCAACATTTCTTATTTTCTCCACACAAATGTCTAACTAACAATATATAAGGTACCTGTCAAAAGTTTGGGAATTTTGTAATGTTTTTGAAAGAAGTCCCTTTGTCACATTTACATTCAGTTTAGTTTGTCTTAGTTTCAATTTCATTGATGTTTAGTTTATCGCCAGTTTCCTGTGTTCCTAATTTCCTGCCTTTCATTAGTTTCCATAGACGCTCATTCAATCATCTCTTCTTAATTATGTTCATCATCTCTGTGTATATAAGTTCCTCTTGGTTTTGGGTATTGTTGTTTTATGTTGTACATGCTGTTTTGGCCATATCATCAGTGCCAGTGGGGGTTTTCGTGGAGCTAGAAGAGGAGGATTAGCTGATAGACTAGGAAATGGATGTAGTGGTTCCCACCCTGTTTTTCTACGAACCCACTCAGCCACTGGTTCCTTCATGCACTAATGAATGCTCATCACCTGCCTTTATCATCGCCACTGGTCATGCCCAGCCCTAGTTTGTCATCACCAGCAGTCCTGTCCATCACCGAGCCTGCTTGTCACCGATTCTTCTCTTGCACACTCCACCGAAGCCAGCCATTCCCTCGGCTCCACCTAGACTGGCTCCCTTCAGCCCCTCAGCTCCACCATCAGCCCTGATCCGCCTTGGCGCTCTGCCTTGGCGTGAGAAGTCCCAAGCTCCGCCTTGTCTCTCGTAGCCCTTAGTTCCAGCCTGGCCCATCGACCTATCGGCTCCACCTGGGAGCATCATCCCTTCGGCTCCACTGGGCCTCCTTGTCTCACCGGCTCTGCCCTGATCAATCATTGCTCCACCATCACCATGGACTTCTGAACTGTCTGCTACACTCCATCCCTCCACACCTACAGTCTTCTCCATCCTTCAGGCTACACCGTGGTCCATGATCACACTGAAGTCGCATCAGTCCTCCGGCCCCTTGGCTCGACCTCTGCCACATGACTCCGCCTTTGTCTCCTAGTCCTTAGTCACAGGGTCTCTCGGCCCAACAGACACTGCCTGGGTCAATACATCTCCAGGTGGCATTGCTTTTGGTTGGGCTTAAACTACCACCTTTGCTCCTCCCTCCATCACTGCCAGGAGGTATTGCCTCCCTCCTGGGTCCCTCTGGGGTTCGGCAATTCATTCTTCCCTGGATCCTGCCACATTCCACTCCTCCCTGCTCCTCCCACCATCTGCTTCTACAAGTTCCCTTCCACTGTCAACTCCTCCATGGCTTCTTCCACCATCTACCCCACCCTGCAAAAGGGACTCTCTCAGTAATAATAAAATAAAAAGCTGGAATAGAATAAAGCGCTGCAGTAATCACAGAACTTTGAGCGGGGAAAGGAAACCTCTGTAACTTCGCTCTTTATGACAGACTTTGGAACTATTTTCATAGAAGAAATATTGAAATAACTGGCCGATTTTTTTTTTTTTTCTGAATGGTGTTTTTCCTCCCATTGAACTGTTAAAATCGTACTTTACAATATTACAATAATACAATATTTTTTCATTTGACCAACCTGCCACGTGCCTTTACATCCGAATCACATCGTGATTGTACTTCAACAATAATAATGCTTAAATTAAAATAAATTAAAATTTAAAATATTTTAAACCAAATATTGCATGCTCACATGTCTATTTGCTAGTCTTGCTAAAATCATAAATGTGCATTAGACCCTCAAATTCATGAGCTCGCTATAAACTCACGTGGCCTGTAAGCACATGCGCGAGCAGGAGGTGCTATAATATGAATAATGTGGCGGAGAGAATAATTTAAGACATAATGCAACTTCATATCCAATCCTCGCACTCAGGCGTGAAGCGTAGGTGAACTTGTTTGATTGACGTCGTGGGAGTCCGTCCGCAGACCACCGTATGCACGCGCGCAGCCATTGCACTGAACCGCACCGACGATGCAGAGGAGATGGAGACGGTCTACAAGGAGGCACGGTGGTTAATAACATAGAGAATTGTGTTTTTTTTTATTTATTAAAATCGTGACCCACTGTTATTTCCACTGGATCTTTTGGGAGGGGAGGGAGCCGAAATCCGTTTTTTTTGGAAAACGTCTTTTTCTAATCTTGTTCATTCGGTCCCAAAATGAGCAAACTGCTCCATACGGTACGTACGAATTGAGTGCATGTTTTATGTTTCTTTTGCTCTTTACAGAACGCGTTTTACAGTGGCAGTGCTTGAATGTTCGTGCATCTGCACTGAGTCGCAGCTGGCTGAAATGAAAGTACGCCTACTCAAAGTCAGCAGCAGCTTTGCGCATGTTGCGGGTATCATGTCTCATGTGCAGATCCACCTCTGATTGAGGATTGACCCCTCTGCCCCAAGGGGTTCAGGTGCATAACGGGTTTTTGCTAAGTAGAACAAGTTAACCTGGTTGTTCGCGATCTTTCCTGTGATTTCTAGCATCCAAAGCATGACGCGTTTACTCAAACACGCAGCCCAGGCATGTTAGTCCGGTTAAAGTTCAGGTTGGCACTGTTGCTTATAAGGATTACTTAAGTTATTCTACCCCTTTAAATTTGAATGCTTAGATGTCATTACCCCCCCCCCCCCCCCAAAAAAAAAAAGACAAAAAAAGTTGATCAACTTTTCATCAATAAGCACGCTGTAATGTTATTTATCACATGTCCGAAATGGGTAGAATGTTGGTAAAGTGGGATAATTTGTCAGTTGTCTTTTTTTTTTTTTTTTTAAATGTCATCCAAATGGCTGCATTAATGTCCACCCATTTTGTTTATGATTTCTGTATATATATATATATATATATAATATATATATATAATATACAGGTTGTAAAAGTAGTCTTGTCAGGAATAACAGCCTCCATATTTTATTGAGATATCATTTTGGATTTCTCCATAAAACTTTGTGGGAGCAATTTGATTGTTTTGTTGCTTTAAATGTTAAAGTGGGGCCCATTCAGCCCAGCATATAATTAGCAATATAAATAAAAGCAAAGTGGTTTAAGCTTGCAGATTATTAAATGTGATCCCAAAGTTCTCTGAAAAGGGCAATTTGTGGGCGAATAAAATGGAATTAACAGTAATCATGACATTGAATTATAGTGCAAATGTTTACTGCAAATCAGTTGTCTGTAGATTCAGTGTCAAGAATTATTTGATTCCATTTTACGGCAAGTGATTAAAAAATATTTCGATTATACTCCAAAATACACCAATATTATTATTTGCTCAACTACAAAAATAAAGTTTTGTTTCAAATAAGCATTTAGATTGATCGCAGAATGAATTTGCAGTCTATTTGGTCACAAAATAAATCTAGCTTGATAGCTCAATGAACCTTAATGTACTTGCCTTCGAACTGTTATTTAACCAGTATTAAATTCACTGTGAACTAACACGAACAGTATTTTTATTAACAAAGATTAACAAATACAGTAACAAATGTTTTGCTCATGTTAGTTAATACATTAACTAATGTTAACAAATGAACCTTGACATATAACATCCTCATTGTCCATAGTTTGAAAAGGTGGTTTGAAAGAGGAGGCTCTTTGAGAGGCTCATCACTCCCTCACAAGGTCACCAAATCCTTGGAATGTTTTCCTCTAGAAATCCATCTGAAACCATCTTGACTGGGCAGTAGGCCAACAAGAGTCAGCTAAATGATCTGGGTCTCTCATGTTAGAAAGAGCAGAAAGTATCAGATAAAAACTTTCCCGTTGGTTCAGAATCAAGAAAACCTCTTTTTAATGTTTAATAGTCGCATGAATCACAATTACTCATTGCCATGCATCATCAAAATGTATTCGTTTTGATGCGCATATTGTTGATGATGATGATTTCCGAATTAATGATATATAAACAGACCTGGTTTGAAGGAAGCAACAGTGCAGGGACTGGATCGCCTCGATAAAGCCAATCAGATTAAAGTAGGTCTTCTGTCAACTAGGTCACCCCGACCTACATACGCTTGTCCCATGGAAAATACTCAGCTTTTTTAATCATAATGTAGCTATACCATGATAGAGCAAGGAGTGGCGTTTATTAAATTTACAACGTGCTAAATAATTGAAGAAGTGCGGATTACCAGTAGGCTACAGATTTATCTGTTCAGCTCACACTGGTTCGATAAAAGAGACAAGTTTTAGGGAATGTAATCTTTGTCTTTGTTTAGTTAGAGATATTTATCACAAAAGTCCGTATAGTACATTAAGTGCTGCGACATTATACGTCTGAACTGTTTGATGGTAACAAACAAATGCCATTTTAAAGTTGATCTTCAATGAAATTATTTGTTATTACGGGACTTTTGGAGCATTTGTTCCCTGTTTGTTTTATTCGGTTTAATACTGCTCTTCAGGCTTTTTAAGTATGTGGATTCACATTTAGCTTCAGGATTTCTACTGAAGTTGCTTGATTACATCATGCCGTGCTCTTTCATGTCTTTACTCTCTATCTCTCTCTTATACACACACATTTTCTCAGTAGTGCTGTGGAGAATGGAGGCAGCCAGAGCTGGCACTTTAATTCCATGGTGCTTTTTCCTCTTCATATCTGTCAGCGGGTCGCTGCATAATTAGCTGCAGATATCTGTACAGGTTTCCATGGTGCAGCATCATCTCTGTGTGAAAGGCCTGCCTACACATAAACACTTTAGCTCTCGCACACACACACACACACGTACACAGCAGAATGTGGTTTAACACTTTATTATAATTATCGCCTATTATTGCAGATCTGGAACACCCTTACTCACTATGTGACTTCACAACTAGGAGCAAAGCAGTGCATCTGCTGTCTTCTCAGTGGACACAACGGTTCTTTGTTGAAGTGTTTGTTGAAGTGTTACTTTCCCATCTGTTGTGTGTGCTGTGGTTTGCCAGTCATGGAAACACCCACAAGTTTTCACCTTTTGAATCATCGCTGTAGGTAAGAATGTCTGCGTGATGCATAATTTTCAGCACTTGCAGTGCGATCGTTGTTCCTCGATGACTTGCGATCTCCTACTTAGGTTTACCGCAGAAGCGCCGTGTCGAGGTTACGAGGAAGCGATATTTGCTCTTTCTGATTCCCTTTCTGTCTGTCTGTCATGACTCTCTGTACACTGCAGAAAAGACAGTTTTTCAGCCTACAGACGAGGTTTCGTTTCAGTGTTGTGTGGGCGTCTGCAGTGCAAGAGCTTACTCTGCGGAGAGAGAGGCAGAGAGTGGGGGCTTCCAGTTGTGCTCCACTGCAATGGCAGGCTGAGAGCGGCCCCTGCTGTGTGTGAGAAGGGTGACTGATAGCTGAGGGAGAATTCTGACGAGCTGAGTAAAAGTTATTCAGCATGCTTATCCACTCAATCAGTCATTCACTTTCCACCTGGAGCAAGGGCATTAGCTGCTGTGTGGCTGTACGGGGCCATTACCCTCTGGGAAATTCATGGTCCAGTTCCATTTTATGTTTACAGTTTGGTTAACGCATGGAAACCAACCGATACTATTTATATTTTTATACATGTTATTTTATACATTTTTATAAATTACATTTATTTATAGAAATATACACTACTTTTAAAAAGTTTGTTTTCTCTTCCAACAAATCTGCATTTTTTTAAAACAAAAAATAAAGGAAAAAATTGTGAAGTATTTATTTATAAGTATATATTATTCAAAATAACTGTTTACTCTTTAATCTCATTTTAAATGGGGGATTTCACTCAAGTCTTTAGTGTCATGTTATACTTCACAAATCATTTGGTGCTCAAGAAACATTTATTCTTATTATCAATGTATTATTACAAATGTGTTGCTATATAAACCTTGATACTTTTCAGGATTATCTTTTTATTTTATTCTTTATTTGGATCACCATTAACATCCGCAGTGTGGTTGCTAACCTTCCCTGCGTCCCCAAAATAATACAAAGACAAATAGCTATATAAATACAATTACTCAGATTAAATCACTCAACTGTAATTTCAAGCAGCAGATCCTCGATAAAGCACAGTCTTTTTCAGTGCTCTGATATGTAACGTGGTTGCGAATCAGGCGACTCGAGTACGAGTCCCAGTCTGAGGAACTTTCCACTTTGCTTCTTTTCGATTATATGTATCTGTCATATCTCAAAGGCAACAGTTTTTTTTAATTCATCAATTTTTTGTGTGTTTTTAACTTTTTTAATTAATGTGTCTGTTTCCACCACTTTGACCGTAAGGATTTGCGGACCAGTTGCAAATATGATGAATGGTATTGACAGCGTAATCAGCCAGTTACAGTGCTGCCTCTTGTCACATGACTTTTTACTGTATTTGCACTTGATGTATACTTGTGGTCTTTGTTGTGTCTCTGAAGTTCAAGAGACCATTGGGTGTCCCATTTGTCATGTTATGTTTCAGAAGGGTGTTCGTGAGTGCCACCTATGTGCCCTCGGTATGCCCGCACTGGTGGATTTTTCCCAACAGTCTATACAGCAGAGCTTCACTATGTGAATGACTTTGAGAATTGAATATGGGATTTTATCTGCTGGATCAAAACTGTTTTAGGAACATTTGTGCTTTACACAATTGTTTTATCTTATATTTCGTTATATATTAATTTTGTTTTTTTATTTCTGTACAGTTATCTAAATTGCCATTGCCTCCCTTGATCCCTCAGACAAAGGCCTCTAATGTTTTGTACTGTGCTTTCCTCTTGAGTGAATGAGTTACCTTGGGCATTCAGAGCAAAATATTGCAAATAATAATGCATTCATATAAATTGCATAAAGAACAGTGTCATTGAAGAGTTTGTTATTCATAGTAGTTGTGGTCTCACTGAAAATGAATCTACTGGACACACAGGAACTAAGGCCCTGTCCACATGAACATTGGTATTTCCAAAGCCGTTCGTCCACACGCAAACACAGTATTAGGTCACTGAAACCTTCTTGAAAACTCCTTCCAGGATGAAGATTTTCAGAAACTCCAGTTGCAGTGTTGTTGTGTAGCCATTGAAACCAGAGATTTGGCTTGTGACGTCAGAGCGTGTGCTATTATCTCTTTTGATGCTTGTTTGTTTAAGGCTTCTGATTGGCCAACATGGTTTTACAGTTAGAGTTATATCGCCACCTGTTGGTTTGGCATGCTCTTGACAGCGCTTGTGGTTTTTTTCATGTGGACAGCTTTTATTTTTAAACCATCTTTTAAACATACTTGTGCACATGTGGACTAAGCTTAATTATGGATTTGCATCAAGCTTGAATAAGCAATTGGGTAAAATAACCCACCATCTTCTAATCTTCTCCTTATTAAAACAGTCTGGAGGCAGGTTGACCGTGGGAGGAGGAGAGAAGAAATTGTGGGGGGTTGATGTGATTGGAATACACAGTGAATCCTGATCACAAACCCCTTCCCCCCACCTCTTTATTTCTCTGTCACTTTATAGTTGTTATTTGTATTCCAACTGAAATACACATCTTTCTCACACACAATCGCTGACACAACATGACCTGTGAAGATTCACACATCAGCAGGACAGATCGCATGTTACTCAAATATTCATAGATCTTATTAAAATTCACAAGCTCTGTTTTTCTTATCCGCAGAACCTTTGAGGGCGCTTTGATTTTTTGACACACGAGCAAAGGTCACAAGACTGTAAATCCACATCGAATGTAGCATTTAGGATGCATCATCACTGTCCCCAAATAATTATGTTTCTGATAAATTATAAGCTTGACTAAAATGTTCCCACACTTACTCACAATGTCATGTACTGTTATAAACTGCCTACATTTCCACAAGAAATTTTCACAAGATACAGCTAACTGCTAAACTACCCCTTAAATTCTATTACTTTATACAGTAGTTTCCCCAGAGGAACTTGCGTAGCTTTATTTGCATTATTTTTATGCACAGTCTCCCTATGCATTGTGGAGTTGGATATACTCAACTACTAAACTGGAACTCTATATGCAAAGTTGGAAGGTAAAGCTGTGATGGTGCATATTGCGTAATAAGACCCGCGAGCCTGTCACTCAGAACATAGTTTCATTCATCTAGAATTTTGAATCTCAAACCAAGCCCTTCCATTTTGGACAACAAGCCAAATCCAATTACTTATACTACCATTTAAAACTTTGGGGTTAATAAGACTTAGTGTAAGCAGGTTTATTGGACTGTTCTATATGATTTGTCCCAGACCACATGCAGGGGATATAACAAAAACAGAAGCAATCCCATGGAAAACCATGTCAGGAGTTCATAGTTTTCAAATGATGTCACACATTTATAGGAACGCCCACCTTGAGGGCAAAACAAGGCTTTCCTCCACTGCCCACCAGTGATTTTTACCAGGTTTGTTCAAAGGACTAATAAAGTATGGCAAATCAATATAGACCCTATTGATATTGCATAATATGTACAGACAAGCAAATGAATATAAACGGAACACGCAGTTTTTCGTTAAGCGTTTTTCCATAGAAAACCACTTAACCATTCAACACATTGCATTCATCCCGCCTGTATATAGTATTCATCATCAATAAGATGTATGCTGAAGTTGGTCATTTCACTATTTTTTTATAGTACGTTAAGGCTCTTTAAGTGTTTTTCATATTAAGCGTTTTAGAACGTCTCGCTGTATTTAGTGACTGAAAAACTGCAGCAGGTGCTATAATTTTAAATCAAAATAACTTCCCTCCTTCTTCTCCTCTCTTCTCTGATTGATGCGTTTCATGGCTCGAGGGCGGGACAACCTGTCACCCTCATGAGATTACAGCAATAGCAAACCACAATTTACTGATCCAATCAAAACGAACATTTTTCTTTTTATGATATATAGAATATTGTCATAGCCAGCAGGTATGTTAGACTTTTTAGTAACCATACTGAAATTAGGTTGATCTGTTATAGTCCTAGAAGGCAGACACATCCTGTGTTGGCTCAACTCTCAGAGCCTCTGAATAAACTGGGCCACAGTCTCTCTCACTGTAGCCTGCTGGTCAGGCAGTGTCACAAGCCTCTGCCCTGGAGGTGAAAATGTGTTTTGGGCTTTTGTTTTCTTTAGATTGATGTTTTAGTTAATGTTTATTGCATTATTTTAGTGTCATATGAGATACCCTCATAGTGTTTTGCGTTTAAAGTGTATGACCCTGTGCACCGTCTTTATACGAGTATTGGCCATGTTTAATGGACAGGCCATTTACGGTGAACTCTGATTCATCATGTGGTGTATCAGTACATTTGAAGGTGCAAAGCAGATTTTGGTGTTCAAGTAAATTGCTATATTAACATTAAATGATTTAACGGAATATGAAGCTCTAAAAAATATAGGTGGGTGCTAATGTCCTCTCTGTTAATGTCAGAAACATTGTCTCTATTAGTTATGGCGAATTTTTGCTGCTGTAAATATAACAGAATTTTTGTGTGTGTGTGTGTGTGTGTGTGTGTGAGCGCGTTTTTGTGATTTATGAGGAGACAAATTTGTATAATGACATGGGTATGACACTGGAATTACAACTTAAACGTGAAATATGAGGACATTTCCTGCATCTTCATATTTCAAATAGCTTTAAAAACCATACTGAACAATGTTTTGTTAAAAATGTAAAAATGCAGAATGTTTTCTGTGATGGGTAGGTTTAGGGGTAGGGGAAGTGTAGGGGGGTAGTATGTACAGTTTGTACAGTATAAAAATCATTACGCCTATGGAATGTCCTCACTTTGATAGCAAAACAAACCTGTGTGTGTGAGTGTGTGTGTAAAGAGCGATTTTAAAAAGACACAAGAGTAAGGGTAAATGATGGGAGAACTTTACCTTTTGGGGTAAAACTATCATTTTAATAATGAGAGATGGCAATGTGTGAGAACTGTGAATGAATTTGGCAGTATCCTGCCCTTGGTTGAGCATGTACTTTGTGTCCTTGTGTTGTTTTGCTTTTTCCTGCTGTTTTTCCCACTGATTGTCTGGTCACTGGTGAAGGTTGATAGGAGCTGGTTACAGTGCAGATAGAGTGAGGGAATGCTTGCAGTATGCATTTTATACTGATACACATGTGGTTTGACAATGACGGATTCTGTATTTCGTGTTTGGTTTAGCCACTTTATAATATGCCCTAAAATGACAGAATCTACAAATATATTTCCCCCCTTTTTTGTTCTAAGAGCTCTAAGATCATGAGGATGTTTTAAATTAGCTAGCATTTTTCCTGATTGGTCCTTATTCTGCTACAGGGAAAATAAGGCATTACTGCTAAACCTAAAATGTTCAAATGAGCTGAACTTCAGGCGAATGAGAAACTAGGGCAAAATATAATGTGGACCCATATATTAAGTGATCTCTTGCAACAGTATCTATTTTGAGCTCATAGACAATGAGCAGATTTGCTTCATTTTAATCACAAATTACACAGCAGAAGCATTTCGGGAAATTATTTTGCTTTAAGAGGGCATTTGCTTAAATAAGCTACAGGAACATGGAAGAATTTAGCACTGGAGTCATGAAGAAGTGTATCGATCTGTCTCTGTGCACCAGATGGAGCCAAGACTGCATTTTGAAGCATTTCAATCAGATATGTGAAATTGCTATTTAAAAACCAAAAGCAAGCTATTTATATAATGTGAATTCACATGACATGTCGTTCCAAACCTGTATGACTCTCTTTCATCTGTGGAAAACAAAAGAAGATGTTTTGAAAAAATGCCTCAATGAACATTTTTGTTTTAGACCCCATTGCCTCTCATTGTGTGAACAGGGTTAGTCAAAATATATTCTTTTGTGATCCTCAGAAGACAGAAAATCATACAGGTTTGGATTGACTGAAGGCGTAAATAATGACAGAATTTTCATTTTTGGATGAACTTTCCCTTAATGGAAGGTCATGTGGAGATGTACATTTTATTCCATTCGATACATGCTCTGGCTGTTACGTGTAGGGCAGTGCTTATGTCATCATCTTTGAGTATGGAAATGGCAAATGGTTGATGGTTTGAAGTCTAAACTAATCCACACTAAAGAAAAGCTGGTACAGTACATTGACATTACTGATGGTGGCTATGAAGTGCAGCCAATTTTGCTCAAGTCTCAACTAGAAGATTAGTGAGCAGTAAGTATGTTTGCTTTAGTGTCTCGTTACCATTTTCACGAGGCGCACGCTGTCGTCAACAGTAGATGATAAAATGACAGAACTTAATTCATATCCTCTGTCTTGCACTTTCTCCTCCGTAGCCTGCAGTTTCCATGGCAACTCTGTGTAGCATGAGCGCTTGTCAGCCCACTCAGGCAGGCTTCGCTGTGTGAAGTCACAAATAAAACATTCTCTCTCTTCATCTCACCATCCCTACTGCAGTACAAACCCAAGCACTTCCTCCTGGCTGTACCAGCTCCATCGATTCAAACAGGAATCATACCACCAGTCCACTTATTTTGTCCTCCTTTTTTCTGGAATAGTGGAAGAGTTGCAAACCATGCCAACCATGGTGGGGCTTAAATCTGCCATTATGTCAGTTATATGTACATGTAAAAGCAACAGAATTGTTTTATTTAGTGGCAAGGTAATGTTTCATTTTAAGAATTGATTGTACTGTACAATACTTTTTATATTATGAGGACTTTTATCATTTTTTGTTTGTTTGTTTGTTTTTAAATATGAGAGGTCAAGCTTGGATTGTGGCTAAGGGCATCAGTTTTAAAGTTAGTTGACACTGTCAAAGTGTTTTAGAGAATAAGAAAACATTTTTTTTCTGTTCTCAGAAGGTTCTGTCTTATATTTCATATGCATGAACTTAATAATTTCGGTAACACTTTACAATAATGTTCATTAGTTAAACATTAGTTAATACATGAACTAACCATGAGCAATACATTAGTTACTGTATTTACTAATCTTCGTTAATGTTAGTTAATGAAAATACAGTTGTTCATTGTTCACAGTTCACAGTGCATTAACTAACGTATTAGTAAATGTTGAAATCAACATTAACAAAGATTAATAAATGCTGTAGAAGTGCAGTTCATTATAGTTCATGTTAACTAATGAAGCTTTTTGTGAAGTGTTACCATAATTTCTTTTCCAGAAATAAAACCAGAAATTATTTACAAAAACTCTGTATGTTCTACACCTTGGTAGCTATTTACTAATTTACAATTTAAAGTCTTATTTAAAAAAAAAAAAAAAAAATTACTGTATAAATATTTACTGTATTTGATGCATAGTTCCTCGAAAAATGAAAATTCTGTAATTTACTCACCCCCATTCCAAACATGTATGACTTTCTTTCTTCTGTGTAACATATACTTTGAAGAATCTTCACGCTGGTCTTTTGCATATAATGGCAGTTCGTAGTGACCAAATAATGCAACATTCGAGTGATCTATGACTATATGGCACTATTTTCAAAGTCCTCTAAGGATTGTTGAATTTATGTGAAGAACAACCTAAATTTAAGTAGTTATTTATTGATAATCTTCCCCTCTAGATAGCTAATAACTTGAACAAATCAGTCCAATTTGATTTAATGAATGAATCTGAGAATGAATTCATTCAGCACGATTTGTGAAGCTAACTTCATCCAAAATTCATTGAAAAGAACCAACTCAAAATTCTGATTCTCATATATATATACATACATATATATATATATATATATATATATATATATATATATATATATATATATATACACGTGGGTGAGTAAACGGAGAAAGAACTTTAATTTTGGGGTGAACTGTACCTTTAAAAAGTAGAAGTTAAGACATTTAAGGACAAATATTATATTGTCTGGCTCAGTGGGTTTGTGTGAAGGACTACATGGTGACTGATGGTACCTGCTTGGTCATTTCCCAACAGGGAGGATGTGATTTGTAGTTATAGTGGTTCATTCCGGCTGACGTTCATTTTGTCCTTTGCACCTGGACCTGAGGGAGAAACACAAATAAAAAACATGAGAAACACGAACGCCTATCAGTTAACGAAATTGCTTTGTTTTGTTTTTTTCCAAGACCTGCTTTTATTGCTTCTTTAGCTGGTCTGTGAAGATCAGTATGAATGTTTAAACAGGTCTTTCCTTAATTCAGAGTATAATTCTTCTCTATGTGCTGACAAAATGCAGGGGCACCAGAAATAACGAAGTAGGCCAGTGCAAGGCATTCTGGGATGGCTAGACACCCTTTGGGTGCCATCAAGAGACTTTTGTTTAATATTATTACTCTCTTGCATGGCTTCCAGTTTAGCTTCTCAAGGAGTCTTGTGACATTAGAGCGTTTACAGCACCTAATTTGATCTTGAACTAAAGGGCTGCTTACTTTATGTTTAGTTAATAATTAACCAGTCTTCATAGCTGAAAATAAAACATAAAAAGTCTCATATGGATATAGTGCATCTATTAAGAAAAAAACAAACAAACTGACAACGAAAACGTGAAAGAATTCTTGGAGCATACACTGAAAATCCCAAAGCCACATATTATGCATTATAAAACATAGGTTAGTCAAATGCATAACATATCAGTTCCATTTAAAACTGGCCTCTTCTTAAAACACAAAAATGCTACAGGCAGGTGTAGGGGATGAAACTCTTGCTCTGTGAGAGGCCATATGGGCTGTGTTAGTGCCTGGAGGTGCTCTCGTTCAAGTGACTCAGTGATCTCGTCTCCTCACGTGGCAACTCCGCTTATCCTCAACTCTCTGCCGCGGGCTGTCAACATTAGAGGCAGGAATGATTGTGTGTGCCCTTCTGTGCTTCTTAATAAACATTCATGATATGTTTTAGCATTTGTACTACCTCGCTAATGTGTGGCAATGTTGATGGTACGTCCCAGAAACAGAGGACCTTGGGGACGATTGCTCCATTTTCCCCTTCCTTCTGTTTATTAATTTATCTGTTTTATTTGTGCCATGCCTGACCTGAGGACAGCTTAGCCGCTTTTAAATGAGTGCAAGGTGCTTTGGTGAACATTTGCGTATGAATGGCGGATTTGCATTTGAAAGATTTCAAGAGCTTTTCATTCTGTTCAAATCATGTCAGGTGGGGTTTCTTCAACTATGGCTACTTTTGTCCCTGTGGACTGTGAATTTCCTTAAATATCAATTTATTTAATTTACTCAAAGTAAACTATGAAACATTGAATACTTTTTACTCCTGAACTGTCATCAACAAAATGTCATTTCCACCCAGGGTTTTTACAGTTCACTAAAAAAATGTAAAAAAATAAAATACACAAAATCAAATTGTTACTTGAAATAAAATATTAATAAAATAAATTGTGAAAAAAAACAACTTAAACTTATTTTATTTCCGCCTGTTGGCCAAGGAACTAAAACTATATAGACTATATAGACACATTAAAAAAAAAAATAATAATATTTGAATGACTCTAAAATAATAATAATAATAATAATGATTCCACCGCATTTTTTTTTCTGTGATCAAAATTAAGGAAAGTCATATTACATAATATAAGGAAATGATATTTTATATATTTATTGAATAAAATGACTGAATACTTTGTCTTGTTAAGGAAAATTATTTTATATATCCTAAAAACATATAAATAAATCATTTGTTCATTTTGAATAATTGGAGTCTCAAGCATTTTGCACATTTCATCTCAAACATGCTCATAGACTTTGGTAAAATAAGTGGTAAAATAGTTGATTGTGGTAAAAACAACGTAAAAATTGATTTCACACAATTTTTTGTATTTTCATAATTTAAGATCAATTTTAATTAATCATTTTTTAATATTTTTATCAGTCAGAGACACATCTATTTTAATTACAAAAACTGTATTTACAAAGCAACTGTAACGAACAGATCTAAATGAATAGTATGTTTCCAGTCCACACATATTTTCTAAGCAGAGAATCTTCTGATTAAATGGAGGTTGGATTCCACTTGGTATTCTGCCTCAGTTTTAGAGGGTCCCGTTTAGCTATATATCATCATTTGTAGTATGGAGTCTGGGCCCTATCCCCTCTGCCTCACTGGGACAATGGCCTTAAACATTTCGCTTCTGTGCTTGGCATGTTTAAATGCTGCTGTTTGCCATACTGTGCGAATTACAATTCTTTTCCCCAGCATTGATCGCTGGCTGTGGGCTCCCCTCCGGAGATGTGATTTAATTACACACCATCCTCTCTCTTGGTTAAGCCTGTTTCATCAGAATGCTCTTGCATGTCATGGGAATCCATAAGCATGAGGTCACTGGCTTCACTTCCTGCTGAGCAGATCTGGACCTCAGGTGGAGGAAGCTAGTTGGCATTTGGCAAACGGCGCTAAGCGTACACCTAAGCGTACAGTGATTTTCGCCGTTACGATGCCCATGTGATCAGCATTCTCGTTCAATGTATTCCCAACTGTAATTTAATTATTTACTTTGCCTTTGAGTTCTTAAAGCAATAGTTCAACTAGAAATGAAATGATGTTTTCTTAACAAAGTTCGGGTTAATCAACTCATTCAGTTAATCGACTCAATTAAGGAGATAAGAGGTAATTCCAAATTCCGAGCTCGGAGCCCTCCCCTCGGACAGCATGTCAAATACACATAACCTTTATTTAATTATAATTATAGGGAAGTGTGATGATTTATTAATCATTTGTTCAATCGAATCAGATTGATTTGTTCACGAATCAATTTCAACTCACTGACTGAGTTTTCAAATTGTCAGCTCACTGGATCGGGGAAGATAATCAGTAAATAATGATTTAAATAATGACTTGATGCAATAAAACTATTGTTCCGAGATCTCCCGAACACGGTGGTCTCAGCCCGATTGAAAACGAACTCTGGAGGGTTGAGGTGAGAAAGCAACATAACATCATAACATAGGGGTAGTTGTGGCCTAGTGGTGAGGGAGTCGGGCTTGTAATCTGAAGGTTGCTGGTTCGATTCCCATGCTGGCAGGAATTGAAAGTGGGGAATGTGAATAAACAGCTCTCTCTCCACCTTTGATACCATGACTAAAGACACCTTGAGCAAGACACCTAACCCCCAATTGCTCCCCTTGTAAGTTGCTTTGGATAAAAAAAAGCGTCTGCTAAATGATGAAAAATGTAAAAATCATAATAATTTTGATTTATGATTCTGAAATGTGTTATATAAAAAGCAGCAGTGCCTGACTCTGAGAGTTGTTGTAGAAAGAGCACCAATGTTAAGAATGCTGTCCCGATGAAACCTTGATTCTCGTGCTAACTGCATTATAAATTAAATATATATATATAATGTTAAATATATAAAATTCATCAGTCAGAGCAGGAAACAAGGTTTTCGTGTGTCACCGCAGCTACAGATACAGTAAGTTACAGTAAGCTTTTCAGTCCGTCTTGATTCGATAGCACAGAGTAATCCAAACAAGTGAACTCTGACCAATAAGAGGACACTTTTATTCACTTGTGACTTTCATAAACGCATTTTGGTACGCTTTGAAATTTGTTGCCTTGTGAAAGCAAACCAAACCAAGAAAATACAACATTGTAACAAGTTAAGTCCCAGTTTCAGAACAAAGCAAGCGATATACAGTTCTGAAAACGCCCTAAGAATGCGACGCAAGAGTCAAACGGACCACCTTTATGGTGCTTTTTTGGTCACTGAACTGCCGTTATATAAAAAAGACCTGCTTGAAGATTCCTCAAAATATATTGGGTTTTTGTTGTCTAACATAAAACAAGGAAAAAATTAAACATGAGAATGTAAATAATAATACAAGCTTCATATTTGGGTGAACTACACCTTTAAATAGTAGGTCTACTACAGTCATTAAATGACAGTCCTAGATTCCTCTAAATTTAACATCTACTCATTTTTACACCATGCAGAAATAAACAGTACACACTTTTTGTTTGTATTTTTTCGAGGGCATCTTTATAAATAGTTGCACCACCATGGCAGGGTGTTGCTGGCAACACTCCCATAATCCCCCTTTATCTTTGTGCTGAGGTTGGCAACGTTTTTCCGCAACTCCATCTCCAATGCCTGTGAGTCATGCACCCTCATTTTGAAGGTATGTTTAGATTCATTGACTAGTTTATATAGAGAAACGCTCAAGCCATTTTTTCCTTTTTTTTTAGCTGTGCTCCTAGGACCCAAGGCACATGCCAGGAGAAATGATTGTTCTAGAGTTCCAGAGAGAATTTGTACTGTCCTGGAGTTATGTGAGATTTGACTGGTGTTAACAATTAAATGTATTTCAAAAAGAACATGAAGCACTGAGGAGAATTCAGATCGGTTTGTTCTCTGGCACCCAGTGAGTCATTTCTGTTTAACACAACACCCCCTCTGCTTTCTGCTTCCTGATTATATGGACAAGTGCTTTGATTGGCTGCAGTGGAAATCATGTGCACTGAAGAGACATTAATGGATTGTGAAATTCAAAGCAAAAATATTGTGAAATGCAGTTATATTTTATTACGGCAGTTCTAAATTAAAGGTACGTGTACTCTAAGAGGGTACTTAAGCAAGTGCTAGAGGAAGGATTTTGATTGTGCTTTTGATTAATCCTGTTAAGCAGAAATTAGGACTTAAAAAAACATTAAGGCTATAATTGATATTATGATTGGTGGGGTATAAAATAACTTACTGTTGTTAATTTTTAATTATTTATTTGTGGATAGATTCATTTTTAAAGAAATTAAAACTTATATTTAGCAAGGGTGCATTGAATTGACGTTAAGGGATTTTAAGACTTTCTATTTCAAATAAATGCTGTTTGCTGAAAATTCAGACAGTCTATGTCCGAAAGCCGCTGCTGCCTCGCTGCCTTGACGTTGTAGGCAGCGTTTATGCACGAAAGTACTGATTTCGGACAGGCTTCTGGTGATAACGAAATGAATATTTAATGACTACAATGGTAATTTCTCACTAGAAATGACGCCAACTGTCACAGAATGGAAAGCACGGGATTGTGGGATGTCTTCTTCTTTTTCTGTCAAAGGCAGTGAAGGATATATCTATGCTGCCTTCAAAAATCGATTAGATGAAGGTATTTCAGGAGACAGGAAGTGAAGCTAACATAAAAGCACACACCTGGCACTCAATCATTGTCTGCTTTCAGTTATGGACAACAGACTACTTACTCTAAAGATTCTCCTAGTGATGCATCAACGTACTTCTTGTGAGTCTTCCAACAATCTCCTTGTGAATCCTCTCCTACACTCTCCTTGTGATCTCCCCATGTGTTCCTGTGAGTCAAGCTTGTCGTCTGCTTACCTGTACACTCACTCTCTCCGCCAGCAACAACCATCTATGCTCTGATCCATCTTCACAGTCTCCTCTTCACCTTGGTAAAACAAGAAAGACTCAGTTAACATTATTTCAACCACCCAGAACCTGCAATACTGCCATACTCACCTGCTTGTCTGTCCTGCATCGCTGTTAACAAATACACTGCTGTGGTTTGAAATTAATATATGGTTCTGAGTTCTGTGTTCCTGATACACATGAATAAATTACATTTGAACAATTATTGATATATATATATATATATATATCTCAATCATCAAAAGCCTTTTAGATTTGTTTTTTTCCCTCATATTTCCCTCATGTGACTTGAATAATATTAGTGTTAAAGCTTAATTATACCTAATATATTTTCTTGAAAATGAGCACATTTCTGGTTTAGTATCAGTGAATGAGGCTGTTACATCCACCAGCTGGAGTGCCTTTGATTTCCACTAGAGGACACTGCTCTGGACTCCTGTACTAACTCATCAAGAACTGCATTTCCCATAATCCATTGCCTGGACTCATTATGTGTCATTACTTTCAGCTGTGTCTCATTACCTTAACTCTGCCTTAACAAGGTAACAAGACTCTGGCTGCATCCGAAAACTTAGGCCACATCCTAACAAGAAGCCAGAGCTTTCCCTATCTGATCTTTTTCCCCCCTCGTTCTAAACAAAACAAAAAAATTCTGCAAACTTGCAGTGGTCTCGATAAATACGTACATACGAAACCGCTGAAGCCGACTCATGTAGTCTACTTGCCAGACCAGTATATTGCACTGTACTTCCTCAACAGAGATACACTAAAAACAGACAAGAAGACTTGGAGCATGCGCATTAACCTTACGCACTGTATCCAAAGCTAATAGGCTCAGTATCTTCTGCAGGGGTGTCTGACTAGGGCCGAGATTGGGGTGATGAAATCATCGTTTCACAAAATTGGCTGTATACACGAAGATTTATTCACCCTGGGACCCGGTTTATAAAAAATAACAGTTTCAGGCTCCCAAAATGCCGGATCCGTCTAGACGAAATACCAAAACGGTAGTAGTCAAAAATTTACAGGTCACATTTACACAAACTGTCCACCAACCGCAAGTTTCATACGCCATCTTTATTTTTTTTTTAGCACAACTATCACAGAATGGAAAGCACAGGATTGTTGGATATCAATGGCAGCTAAGGACACATCGATGATTCAGACATTCCTTGATGCCTTCCTACCTTGAAATGTCTCCTCCTAAGGCAGCATTTTCCAGTTTTCGCATTGCAGTCTTTGTGTTTTCAGTCATTCTTTGCAAAGTCTTGTTTTTGTCACACTGCAATTCTGAGAACTCTCTGTTTGGTTTCCCATGTTATAGTTTCGATCATCTACCTGGATTTCTCTTTTTGCCTGTGGTTTAGATTTTCTGCCCTGTGTTTTTGATCACTTGCCTGTTATTTGAATTACAATTTTGGATTACCCTAATAAAACTGCACTTGGATCCTCAACCTGTGTGTGTCAGAGAGGTCCATGAGAGGGGTGGTGGTGTATAGGCCAAAAGAGATTGTGAAACACTAATTTATTACATTAAGATGTTAAGTATTTTAATTGTCATGGGAAAAGTTAATCTGAACTAAATATGTGTATCAAAAGTCAGGTTTACTGTTATATTTCGGTATATTCCAAGGAGAAAATCTATTGGAAACAATGCAAACATAACACAGATTCAGTAAGTAATGTGGTAAATAACGGACAGTAAAAATAACAGCGTTGGTAGAAAAAAAATGCATTATTCCATATGTGTAGCCACATTCTTATTCTTTTATCGTTAGTGTTCGAGCTGTATCATTTTTATAAGCTCTTAAATGTTTTAGGTGCATTCACATGCAGCTCCTTAAATGTGATTTACTGCTCATCATCTTGTGCTTCTGAAAGCAGTCTTGCCCTGCAGCCATAAATCTGTTTACTTTAGTAGTGAGCTGTTCTCACATGCTCATCTTAAAAGCTGTGTTTGCCACCAAAAGTATATTTGCACTAGTGCTAAATCACATGGAAATGATAGTGTGATTTATTTAAAAAAAAAAAAAATCTTGGATCTTGACCCATATTTTCTCAGACCCAATACCTTTCAATTCAACATAATATCAAAAGATAAGCCAGTTTAGTATCTAGTATCGGTCATATTGCATACAGTTGATCAGCCTTCATAATCTATCATCAAAAATTAATAACTTGCTCCACTCTCAGGGCATGCAGGCTATTGGTTCATGTTTACTAATATTCAAATGAACTTACTGTTACAGGTAAGTCTTTCTGGAATTGTACTTTTTAACGTAGAAGCTGAATGCCGGTCAACTTTAATGTAGTATATATTACAATAATATTAGCAAATTATTGTTGTTAAAAAGCATTAAACTTGACCTTCAGGTCAACCAGTTCCAGATAAATAACATGTTCTCCTTGAATATTCTGTTTCTCTTTGAAAAACATTGCTTTAAGGAAGTGAACTGGGATAATTGTGAGGGTACAAACCCTTTTCATCCCATATTGAGCTCCAGAGTTCTGCAGTTAGGCCATAATAATACAATAATACATAATACAGACTATTCTGTATGTGTTAAATGAATGTTATTTAGGAATGTTAACTCCATGCTGTGTAAATACGTTTTGAGAAGACAAAAAGTCACATTTCTTACATGATTTTTTTTTTGATGGGCTAAGAAGAATAACAATGTCTCCTTTTCTCTGTTTTGCAGGTGCATCTGGAAACAAGAGGCAGCCTCTTTCGGTCAGTGCTTCAGGACTGAGGGTGTAGCATGGGCGATATAACAGGATATGCCATCAGAGTCTAGTGGTTGGCAGGATTTGGACAGGAGGCTGAAGATGAGGAAAACATGAGAGGTTGCACACAAATGAACTGGGTGGCTGTCTATACCCACCAGTGATAATCTACACAAGTCCTGCCTGCTCTGGGAGTCTCTACAGAGAGCGGCCAATAAAATCTACAAAAGGTCATCCCATTTCTACTTCGGTAAGTGTGAAAAACGGCAGAATGAAAAAAGCAATATACAGACAAAGACCCCGCTGGGCCTGTCTGTCTGTGTGTTTTTTAAATTAATTTAATGTTCTTTGTTCTGTTTCAAATTAGTGCTTGGGTTTGTATGCTTAAAAAAGAATATGAATGAGGTTCAAGGAAAATAGTATATTAAAAGGGATGTGGTAAAGCGGGCCTTTGTTCTGTGGCTGTTACTGTTGCCCTTCCTGTACAAGTTATTGCTTCTGTCATGACAATCCAAATGGCTCCATAATTTCCTGTGGTCATAGAGGTCTATTGAATGGTTGAGTGAACTTTTGCTTTGTAATGGGCTCACTGAGCTTTATTGCAGTCTGAATGTGAAACAGATAATGGCATCATTTAACTTCTGGCCTTGCCCTATGATCGAGATTGGCAACAGCTGGACACAATTGTCCAACAGGTTTGATTTGGTGGCTATAGACTGTTGAGTTTTGTAACTGCACTTCGCTGAATACGACAGATGGATGAGGATGAAACGATTACTCGGGATTTTTTTTTATTTGTTTTAAAGCTGCTCTTATGTGGCTTTTTTTTATTATTATTGAAAAAGGAGTTTGTGGTAGAGCTAAGCGTGTTTCATTAAATATTTTATGTTGGACACAAGAGCAGGGCCAAAAGAGAGCTAGTTATATATTGTTTCTAATGTACTTCTAAGCTGAACGGGGTGAAGTTTCTTATGAAGGCAGCTTATTAATGTTAAAATTCTGCTCATAATTACATTAATTATTAATTAATTACATTATTTTCAGGCTGTTATTTCAATTCTGTAATGAAAAAATATATATAATTCTATATCAAAAGCTAATAACTTGCTCTATTCTAAAATGACTTTAAAGACATCATCTAATGCTGCCTGTTATTGATTAATGTTAAAGGGTTAGTTCACCCAAAAATGAAAATTCTGTCATTAGTGACACACCCTCATGTCGTTCCACACCAGTAAGACCTTCGTTCATCTTCGGAACACAAATTAAGATATTTTGATCAAATCCGATGGCTCTGTGAGGCCTCTATTGCCAGCAAGATAATGAACACTTTCAGATGCCCAGAGAGGTACTAAAACATATTTAAAACAGTTCATGTGAGTACAGGGGTTCAACCTTAATATTATGCGACGAGAATACTTTTAGTGCAACAAAACACCAAAATAACGACTTTTCAACAATATCTCGTGATGGCCGATTTCAAAACACTGCTTCGCAGCTTTACGAATCTTTTGATTTGAAGTGGTTCGGTTCACGTATCAAACTGCCAAAGTCACGTGAAGTATAGACACCGTGAAACACTTATGACGTAACAAAGCCTCGTGAACCATTGTTTCGAAGCGAAAAGATGAACGAAGGTCTTACGGGTGTAGAACGACATGTGGGTGAGAAATAAACCATAGAATTTTTTTTTAATTAATTTCTTTTTACATTTTTGGGTGAACTAACCCTTTAAGTTAAATCCAAATAGCTTTTTAAATTACTGTTATAGATAAAGGAGTCTGAAATTTATAATTTTACTGAAATTGTATTTTTTAACGTAGTAATTTACTGACATTCAACACTAATGTAGTAAAGAATATGACAATAATAGCAAATAATGAGTTATTACCTTTGCGAATCTGTAATATATTAAGATACATTGTTCACTCTACTTTTTATGGCCAATAATTTCTATGATAAAATTATGTAAAAAATATTTAAAATAAATAAATACCTAAAATACTAAAAACTAAAAGTTGGGCATCACAACTTTATTATGTACAATGTGAGAAAGAATGGATACTCATTTTGATATTTGTTAAATATTACCTTTTACATGGTTGTTAAATTATTCTATATTTTTTTAATGACTTTAGATTGCAGCATAGTAATTAAAATGTAAAAATTGGCCAATATGCATCCAATATCATCCAAATGCCAGTAAATTAACAATGTAAATGATTAGTCCAATTAAATTGTGAATCATTAATCTTTCAGCATTCCCATTCATTTGGACCATGCCATAGCCATAGCCAAACTCTGGCTCCTTGAAGAAAATTCCCTAATGGATCTTTGTGGGTGAGTCTCAGTCTACTCGCATGTTCAAATTGGGTCTGAGTGATCTACACAAGCGAGTATCGCTGTGAGAGGCCTAATGAATGGCTTCAGGAACACTTCTCGCTCTCAGCTATTCAGCCAGGTGTTCTCATTAGCACTTTCTCGCTTTGGAAAGGAGAAAAGAGATATGAGGTAGAAATTAAGTGAATTCACTATGATTTAATTTTTGACACACATTCTCCTAAATCCTTGTGAGACTAATACTCTTAATGTTTTTGTTGAGTCATGTATGCTTTGAAAGACTATTCGTTTTGCAGTTCATTTATATGCACAATAGTACACCAATTATGCTTAAGATTGCAATAGTCCAATATGCTTAAACACCTGATTTATTTACCAGGTGATCTCCTTCTGCTCATAAACCCCAGCGTTACAGTTGTTTATTCAGAGCATGCATGTTTTGTACACCTGTCCACTTAAGTTTTAATGTCTCTAAGACCGGAGAAAAATTGCAAAGGTTTTTTTTTCCATCATGTTGTGCATGTAACACAAAGTTTCCCAGCTTTGTTGAATAAGATTGATTTAAGAAGGCGTAAAAGCATATTCACCTATAATTATGGACAAGTTCCTTCGATCACATTTAGGCTTCATTCAGTTTTTAAGGGTTGAGATTACATGTAGCCAGGGCTGGGTAGGTTACTTTTAAAATGTATTTCATTACAGATTACAAAATACATGCTTTAAAAAGTAATTTGTAACGTATTTCGTTACATTACTCAAGTTTAGTAACTTAATCTAAATGCTTTAGAATACTTTGGAATACTAATAAGTGTGAAACAAACACAAAAAAAGGTCCTTGCAAGTTTTTATCTCACAATTCTGATTTTTTCCCTCAGAATTGCGTG
Source organism: Opsariichthys bidens (assembly GCA_037194245.1). Classification (NCBI taxonomy): domain Eukaryota; kingdom Metazoa; phylum Chordata; class Actinopteri; order Cypriniformes; family Xenocyprididae; genus Opsariichthys; species Opsariichthys bidens. The sequence continues at coordinate 15,147,618 of CM074298.1, forward strand.
ATATAAAGTTGTAATTGTGAGTTATAAAGTCAGAATTATGAGATATAAACTCGCAATATTGAGAAAAGTCAAAAATATGAGATATAAACTCAGAATATTGAGAAAAGCCAGAATTGTGAAATCAAACTCACAATTGTGAGGGGGAAAAAAACAAATTGTGCAAAAAGTTGACCAGTGAATTATAAAATGACTCACAAACAACTATCTTAAAACATGAAAACAGTCGTGGATCGTCCAGGTCATGACAGGACAGTTAAGTTGACAGATGGGCAAATTTTTTAAATAAATTCAGTCATTTTGTCTTGTTCAGGACAGAACTAAATAAAAATAACAGAATTTTTATGATCCCTCTTAAAAGTATTAAAATGTTGATGAAACTTAACTCCTCTTTTTCAGACGGTCAGAGTCAGAGAATCACCAATCGCTGTTTAAATGACATTAAAACTCAAAGTAATCACTTTGGTAATCTAAAATACTTTTCAGATGGAACTGTAATCTGATTACCACCCATTTAAAATGTAACTGTAATGAAATACAGTTACTCAAAGTTTGTATTTTAAATGCGTAACTAAGTTACTTGTATTTCGTTACTCCCCAACCCTGCATGTAGCAAATGATATTTGGGACACTTGCCGGGCGTTATATTAAATTTGTCAATTTTGTCCTCAGAATGCTGGAATTGGTTGACCAACAGGTGTCAATCTGGCCGAGAATAAGCTGATCAAACCTTTAATTCACTGACGAACCCTGTGGGATCCCTTATTGTCCGGGACAGCTAGTTCAATTTCTTAATATGAATGTAGATGCAGAATGCAGAATATCATCGTATATAAGTAAAGTACTCTCATTATTTTGGTTACTTCAGATGTTGACTGTTTATAAAACAAAAGGGTTGTATCTCTACCAGATGGGGATTTCCTGGCCTTTGTCCTCTTGTCTATTATACTGATGGGAAACTATATTGACAGTTTAGAGTAATGGTGGGGTAACTGGATGAAAGCAGTGAGCTGGAGGGAACAGCTCTCTGGAGATCTTAACAAAATTGTAATGCAAGCGGTCAAACTCCCTCCCATTCTGAACCTTCATTATAATCCTGTGGTATTTCAGATAGTAAGGTTCGGAACTGTGCCACTAGTGGCTGGCTAATCAGAATCATGTCTTGCGTTAATAGTGATGCTGAAATAAAAGTACTCCACATAGTATTTTGGCACAAATTCATCTGGCATTTGGTTGAAGCTGGCCAAATTAGGAAGATGCCAACACAAACACTTCCTCAGTCTCGTTCTTTTAAAAAACATTTATTTAACCTACATTATACTTGGTTCACTTGCTACAAGGATAAACACGGTTGGTGCGGTTTCTTTTCATTTGAATCATTGTTAGTGTTGGGTCTTAGTAATTGATTTTCAGTGTTTAACAAGTCAACTAGCATCACATTTTAGAAAGAAAGAATCATGTAATTATTCTACAACAGAAAAGTGTTTTCTGTACCCTCTTCAGTTTTCTAGTTAACGCGTTTGAGGTCAGCATGTACCGATCATGTGGGGAAGATCAAGGAGTGTCTAACATTTTAGTGTCAATGTCTCTTGCACAGTGAAAGACTTTATGTTACATCATATGCCTATGCACATTATTTTTACAGTTTACTGCACTTTGATATTTTTCTCTCATTATTTATAGCGAAAGTCTCGCGCATTCATAGAAAACACCATATTTTTTGCGTTGAAAAATAAGGTTGATAAACTATACACGTAATACGTGTGTCACCGTTTTCACAGATTTACGTTTTTGCAGTTTACACGGACATGATAATGGTATAGTTTTCAAAAACGTCCATTTTCAAAAGTTTGCGTTTTCAGGCCACCGAAACGTTGTCGTGTAAATGAACGGACAAAAACGCATAAAGATTTTTCCGTCTGTAGTTGAAAACGGTGTCATTTAAACAGCTCCTTAAAATACAAGCCAAATGAGGATAATAATGACAAACACCTGTGATCGTTAAATGAATCTCTCGTGATAACTCATAAGTGGCGGGACACTAGACAAAGGAAATCAGGAGCTAATGAATACAAACTAAAAGTTGACAACGAAACTAACAGAATGTAACCCGTGACATCCATGATATTTCTGCCATTTGTTTTTTTTAAAGGTGTAAATGAAAATCTTGTTGATTTTATTTATTAAACAATAAATATTTATTCTGCCACTCAGAATTTTCAACATGATCACAAATCAGTTACTTTCTTACTTTTTTGTCAAATATACTGACACCTCTGGTGGTCATGATTGTGTCATTTCTCCCCTGTTGCTCTTCTCTATTGGTCACACTGATTTTACACTTACTTTCTAACAATTTAATTCTAGATAATGTATTAAGATCTCAGTGTGTGTGGGCCTAATTCTATTGCCTGGAGTATTGCAGTGTGCTTAGTATCAAATTAGGCTATTATAATGATCCTACATACTTATTTTATACACTACATATGAGAATGACAGCACCCTGCTAGCACTTGTATAATGCTATAGACATGTTTTCACAAATTGTCAGAAGAACTTGAAGAAGAGTTACAAATACATTTCCACATAAATAAATGCGAGCTATGATGTATCAATTTATCAGTATGGGCAAATAAAGTGTGCTTTGTGTTTTCGAATTTTACCCTAAACCTAATTAAATACATTTTTCACTCAGAAATTGCAAAGAAATGGCTAGTAATACATTTAATTAAATGTGACATTTTTAAATAGACACACTCAAATGGTATTTTCTTGTAAAATGTGCTCCTGTAATCTTTTATTTTTATTTACAGCTTTTTTTTTTTTTGCTGTGTGTATTGATGTTTGACCGTGTCTACACTGTTTGTTTTTTTTTGCTTGAGGTGCAGGACTTTTGTTAAATTTTAGTGACATATTTCAAATGAGGAGGGTGAAAACCTGATTGTACATTGAAGAGAAAATGTTGTTCCGCTTTCACTCAGAGGTCAACCTAATTACGTTCAGTCATATTTCCAAAATGACTGGCTTCAGGGCTGGCAAAGATGAAGACGGCGTTGAGTCATGCTAATAGATCAGACGAACAGATCTCCCTCCATGGTCTTATGTAGATCAGTGGGACTTGTTGCCATGGTAACCACAGCAGATGGAGCATAGCTACACCTCAGCAGTGTGGATAGGAGAGAAAGCCTGGAGTCCCTGAAGAGGCAATGTGGTAGGTGGTGTAACACTAGTTCCTGCAGTCAGCCCCCCTTCTTCCTCTCAGACACCCACTCTCAAGACTTACCAGTCTCTGTGTCCATTTCTTGTGAGTAAGGTCTCATGATCACTTTTCATGCTGATATTGTCTGTTGAATGAGACATTATTCTGATGTTTGCATTTTAGGTAAAGTCAGATGAGATTCATAAATAAAGCATTTTACCCCCAAGAATGTAGTCAGGAAATGTGCAGCTCATTAGCTCACGCTAACATACTGTACATGCATGTCAGGAATTGAGCTCATTTATTTGCACAGTCTCAGGGTAATCTCTATTAACAGTAGTTGCAGGCATATATTTTGTTATCGTAGTGATTAAAAAATCTGAAGGCCCTGCAATGCAATCACAGTAAAGTAATTAAAACAATCTTGAGGCCATGCAATAACTCAAGCTTAGAAAACATTTTTTCAACATTTCATAATTCTCATATCTACAGCTAGATGAGATTTGTATGGTCAAATCCTGTCCTCCTTCATAATGTTTCCATGACATTCCACTTGGATTGTCTCCATGACATCCCACAATGTTTCCATGGCACCACAGACCTAAACCTGTCTGCCAGGTTTGCATGTAAACTGGATTCAGTTCATAACTTGACTGATTAAAAGTTGCTACAGATAAATGAATAATTATAAAATTTTAATAAATAAAAATAAATTTTAGTTATACTGAAAGTATAGATGCATTTCTTTAATTATAGCACTTGTATGTTCAAAGGAGTTGATTTTTATTTATTTATTTACAAATTTCAGATTCATGATTTTTGTTACATGATGTTCGCATTAACTGTATTGGAAACTTCATGCCCTCGTGCTTTTTTTTTTTTTTTTTTTTTTTAATTATTATTATTATTATTATTATTTTTTTTTTTTTTTTTTACATGTTTCAGACCCAAAGCTTAAAAAATGACAGTTTTTAAAATGAGGAGTGAACTAATTATAAATTGTTTCAATATTTGTAGTGTGTAAATGATTTACGCAAATTATGACTGTCCCTCAGTGGCAGAAAAATTTTGCTTCTAAGAAAGTTTTATCAAAAGTTAATAGGCAAAAATACTGTTTATTAACTGTCTTATTTCTAGCAGCTTCAAACACAATCAAATTCAATGTTTGTGATGTTTCTAGATAATGCCAATTCCCTGGAGACGCATGTACCTGTATATACACTGCTGAAACTTTTCAGAGTTTTTCACAGGTCACAGATTTGTTCTCAACAAAAATGTATGTGAGAGTTAATTGAGAGTTTTCTCATCATCACCACTGCTGGCTGAGGTTTCACACTTCCCCATCCCTTGCTGAGTCTGGCACAGTCTGCGGTCTGCCGGTGAGGCCTGTGGCTAGCTTGCCTTTCAAACCTTCATTATACCAACATGGCACCACATATCCAGTCTGTCACAATGAGGCTTTACCCTGTGCCTATCTGAGTGGATATAACATCAAGTTGAGGATCTCAGGACCTGAAAAGTGATGCTTTCAATGTTTGTTTAATGTTATGTGATCAGCACTATAAATAGTTAAATGTAATTGCTTTACATTCAGTCAACTGGCATCTCTGTAGTTTTTACATTTATGGATAAAAGAAGGATCAGCTGAAATTAAATACATTCATTATTCTTATTCAAACTTATGAATTTGAAAGAGATTTTATCAACAAAAGGACTGTCTCACTATAGCGGAAAAGATAAAGCTCCCTTGACACCCATGTTCTGTTGAATATGGCTTGAGAGCTGATCCAAAGGAATATCTTAAATGATTTATTGCATCATGGTGCAGCACAGCAATGGTCGTTGTAAAGCTCTAGATACTTTCCCTTGCAGAGAAAAAGATGTTTGCTTATCATAACACTTGAGGATATTACTATTTCATGACACCAAATGTACTGCTCAGAGTGTGATAAGACCAGCACATGACATATGACGTATGAATGCATGTGCTTTTTTAAAATATTATATATTTTCAATAATGCATTGCATTGTGTTGTGTTTTAGGTAGCGTTCAAAGTGGGCTGGTACACAGTATTTCTTAATCTAGAGTGTACCCTCACTTTTTCTTGCCTATCCCAGCAAATGTGCTTCTTTGGGGCCCATATGGGGCCCGTGTGGGCAGCCCACTGTGGGCCCAGATACCGGCGTGAAATGCGGGGCACGTGTGGGCCCCACACTATGGGGCCCAGGTGGGGCCCCAGTGGGACAGCCCAAAGTGTGGGCTGGCTGTGGGCTGGCCCACACTAAGCAGATTGGGTCCCCATTGGGGCCCATTGTGGGCCCAGAGCAAGCCCATTAAGAGCCCGTGTGGGGCCATTGCGGGCAGTCCACTGTGGGCCTAGATACCGGCGTGAAATGCGGGGATACCGGCACTTTTCACATGTTGCCGGTACTATGACCGGCCGCAGAATGCGACTTCACTTATTTTGCACTTTTTTTCCCCCACTTTGCTTTGTATAAAATAACATCTGATTAATCGACCACTGATTTTTAAGCCAAACAGATTTTAATTGTAACTGAAAAAAAGTATATTTGTGTCTTTGATAAGAATTGCATGATTTTTGCAGTTTATAAAGTGTTTCATGAGTTCATACTTACAAGTAATCAGATAGAGTAATTAGTATGCATATTTGGCGTGCTGTCCGAGGAGAGGGCTCCGAGCTCCGTATTTGGCCCGAGCCCAGAATACTCCCCCCGTATTCTGTTTTAGGAAGTAACCAGGCAAGAGTGAGGAGACAGGGTGGTGGAGAGTTGCTGAAAACTGTCCAAAAAACATAGGTGAGTCAATTAGTTCTCCGCTCATGGTGATTGGATAGACATGTTGATCGATGATTAATGACTGCTGGTTGGAGTGATGTGATGATTAGTTAGAGAATTTGAATGTGGTCCTCCCGAACTTTGTTAAGAAAACATCATTTATTTAAATTGTATGCACCCTGAGTAGGGAACAATGTCTGTAAAAAAGGGATGAGCTCAACAAGCTTGTGTGTCTGCTCTCAATCCACTCCACGGGTTTCACTTATCATCTTGCGAACAGCAGCTATGTGTGAATATTTAACATTATTACAATATACAATATTCATACATTTCATTTCAAGTTCATACAGAAAGATCTCAGTGTTTATTTGTCTGGACACAAACACTGTACAAACACAGTGTGGTATCGGTTTTTGGTTTTTTGGCATTTTACACAAGCACAGTATCGGTTCCGATACCAATATCGGTGCATCTCTAGCCTTGACCAACCCAGGAGCTGACAAGACCTGTAAATCATGTGCCACCTTAAAGGTCCCAATATACTCATGGCGAAGTTCCTTTTTGTTCTTCGTTTAGGGGTAAAATCTAAAACTAAAATATGTGAGCGGCGATACACTGTTATTGAACATCTGAGAGCGAAGTTTAGATGAATATGTAAATGATGTGTGATGCGCGCTTTCCTCTAAGTAACAAAATAAACACAACAAAAATGAGAAAACAGCCAGCATTTTTTATAGAAAGCATAAGAAAAGCATCTGATAATTACAACATGGTTATGTTAGCACAGGCTCTGCAAATTAGCACTCCAGTAAAGTCACGTCATTTATATGGCATTTTATTCAATAGATTTCTTAAAAGCAAGCAGCAATACAGTATCAGCGCAAACCTCCGTTATCGACCAATACGTTATCGACCAATGGTAGTATGGTCTTTTGCAGCTAGAGCCAACTTTTCCTGAGAGGACATTTTGACAACGAACGTTTTGGCCTGATTTGGTGCCAAATGAAGTCACATCAGTTCATTCTTTGATTTCGTTTGAAGTATATTGGGGACTTCAGAGTCAGAACTCAAAGTGAGACTGGTTCCAGCAGGACCAGAATGGTCCACAGAAAGGTCCCAAGAAGGAATATATACGTATATAAAGCAGATGAAAAGGCCTCAGCAGCCTCACTCTGAGAATAAAACTGGAGAGTTTTATTCTCAGATAAAACTCTTCTGCATTTGCTTGGCAGCAATAGCCATATAAATCCTAAATCCAGCACTGAACTGATAAGGCAGTGGATAGGATCTGCCCACGACTTTCACACCAAGATTCCCCCATTTAAGAGATTACAGCTTCCCAGTAGATGGTACTATAATGTTTTTAATAGTCTCTTGAACCTCAAAAGAGAGACCATAAACATCAGGGGCAAAACCCAAATCCTCCATATCTATGGACATGGGTGCCAAATCCTACCTTGGGCCTGTGTCAGCAAGTCCTCTCTGATCGGGATCTCCCAAGACTCCAAGAGAGATCTGCTTCGTGAAACAAATCTGGGTCGGCCAGAACCCGTGCTACTAGCAAAAGGCGAATCTTGTCCTCCTGCAGTCTGCTCAACATTAAGGGAATCAACTTTATAAGGGGGAAGGCAAAAAAATGCAGCCTCGGCCATGGGTGAGCCAGAGGTGCAGGATGCGACAGGAGACACTGAATCATTCAAAGCTAACAGATCCAGCTCCGCCCTGCTGAAACATTGCCATATCAGACAGACTGTCTGCGAATGCAAAATCCATTCCCGGGCCAGAGTCTACCTCCACAGGAAGTCTACTGCTAGATTCACTGCATGTATGTACCACCCTGACAGACAAGAACCTGTTTTGTCCAGAGACCAGCACAATCGAAGGCCCCTTAGTGATTTATGTAAGATACCATTGACATGTTGTTTGTCTGAGCAATGATGTGATTGCCTCGGTGGACTGGAAGAAATTGGTTCAAGCAAGACGGACCTCTAGCATCTCTAGGCAGTTTATGTGCCAAGAGAGACACCTGCCGGTCCAGATCCCACAGACCGGAAGGCCCTCAAAGACTTGGGATACATGGGGTCCCATGGGATACATCTGTCATAATATAAAACCCTAATAATAGTCAAATAGACACTGCCCACGCTCACACCTCGTAGAAAACTTTGAGGGTGAAACCAAATGAAGAGAGCTCGAAGGCAACTTGGGCAGACCAAGATGAAAGAACACTTACAGACCTCGTCCACCACTAAATTGGCCTCATGTGAAGCAACCCCACCGAAACTACTGAAGAAGTGCCCGTCATGAGGTCTGCGGCAAAGTTCCATACTTTCGCCCCATCTGAAAAGAGACAGGCAAACCTACAAAACACAAGCAGGAGGCATAGTGAGACACCATTACCTGCACAGTGCGTGAGTCCAGTTGCATCCCCAGAAACACTGTCCTCTGACTCGGAGTGAGGACACTTTTCTGGGAGTTCAGCCTGAGGCCCAGGATCCTGAGGTGTTATAGAATGCAGTCCCGATGACTGCGAGCCAACTGCTTAGACTTCGTAATTCATGGTGCGGATGCCCTGGAGCCTCAGAGGAACCAGAGCAACATGTAAAAGCCACTCATCTCTTCTGAGAGAGGAACCTCCTCTTGCAGGAGAGTGCGAACTTCCTGCTCCTGACTCGAACATGATTTCCACGCGGCGGCCGAGGAGGGCAGGAGGTGCCTAGCCAGCATGACCTTCATTGCCGAAATGGATGCGTTTTCCCTGCTCCACAGAACCAATAAGGTTGGTGAAGTCAGAAAGCACTGCATTAGTTAAGCACACAGAAGGGTTGTTTCCATAATTTTGAAATGCCATAAAGCATGAGACACGGCAAAGCACTTCACACGCTTACCGTGAGTATCGCTGTTGGCAAAAGAGCAGGCTTCAGACAATCGATGCCGCCCATTCCTACATGTTGAAGTTTGTTTGTTTGTCTAGGACTGTATTTGGATCACTGATGACAACATTGATCAGTGATTCAGATATAATCTGATGGGCTTAAACTTTAGGTTTGTCAAAACTAAATAAAACGAATACCCATTTTTATAGATTTAACTATTACATTTATAGTTTCTATTAATCAGATATGCCTTGTAAAATGAATAAATTATTTAATTGTTTTATTATTTATTATTTTATCACAATCTTGATGTAAAATAAAGCTAATATATGTCAAATAAATGCTATTTGAAAGGTGGTTTTTCAACAATTGACTCAATTTTTTGTATCCATTCACCAAAAAGATATGTTGAGTTTCATTCAATGAACTTTTCTGCTCTTTATTGCTACACCAGTAGGTAGTGACAAGTGAGTTGTAGCTGAATTTGTGCCCCAATTCTGTGCAAGTGAGACATTTGAATCATTCTCTCATCTTATTTTCAAAAATTAAAAAGTATTTATTCCCTGTATTAAATGTAGAGTCTGTACAAATCTACTACTTAAATCGACTTAGACTAGCGTTAAAGCAGTCTACAAATGACTACAGATCTAAACCTTGCCCTTGGTTTTTGTTCATGTTTCATGTTCATTCGTTCACTTTTTACAAAAACATTTTTTTATTATTGTTATTGTATATCTCGAAAAGAATTTTTTTCTATTATTCGAAAGAATCGTTTCTACCAAATAATACAATCCATTTTGATGTCGTTATTCTTGCCTTTATGGAGGTATTCAACTTATCTCACATCCAAACAAAACAGATCGAATGTTTAGTTTGACAGACAGTCGGTTTGAGAGGCTAATCCTGTTGCCTGACTGGAATGAATCCTGCCTAATAATTAAACAATAACAAAGGAGAAGGGAAGACAGTGACTTGGAGCACCCCAGAGACAGTTCTTGGAATACTTAAAGCATAGATTTGCCAAATAGAATTGCCCTGCCAGGCAGACAAGTGATTAGCTAGTCTGCCTCAGATAGCTAAGATTAGCAGAGATATGTGGTGATACAAAACATTTGTATGCATTCAGATCCATTTGGCCCCATGCAGTTGTCCAATTCAGTTCCGTAAAGGTGAATTATATCGCTGCGTAATTCTTGCTTAGGGCCTCAGGATTCCATGTTATATTCATGCCATCTGTTACACAAGCTGATCTGACACAAATATGCATCTGTTCAGCTAGTATGTTAACATTATCCCGGAAACTAGCCCCACCTGAAGAGACAAATCACAATGTTGTTTTCAAAGTGTAACTTTGTAACACAGGGATGCCTATGATGAAAAGAAAAGATTTTAGAAAATTTGACTTTTACCGTACATGTGACGCGTGGTAGTAATCCAGTGGTACAAAAAATCTTGTGGTTAAAAATGTATTTATTGTATTTTTTGCATGCTCTTTTGTGTATGTAAGAATTATAAACTTTAGTGTAGAATCTTTTTAAAATATTATAACACTAATTGAATTGATATTTATTTGAAAAATATTTAAAATGAGTATTTTTGTTGTTATTTCACAGAATTTTTTGTTTCAAACTAAATATGGTGTATCACTATTCATATAAGTATGAAATTAGATAACCTGAATTACATCTCTACAAATGAAATACAGAAGTACAGTGTGTGTCTATATATATAGATATATATGCATGTATATGTCTGCTGTAATTCAGCCATTTTTGGTCAGTTGGTGCCTTTGTCTGTGGAAAATGTGCTTAGCTGACCAAACTTGCCATCTCTTTTTGCCATTATTTTGCTCTCTTTGAAGGACCTGGACTTAGTTCCTATTCCTGTTGTCCTACACTTCCTCCTCAGGCACTTTATCCATCTCCTCAGCTCTCACCCAGAAAGAATGGAGAGAAGGATGAGGTTGCTATGGCAACTGAGAGCCCACAGGGAAGCTAAGTACAAATAGTGTTGCAGGGTTGAGATTCCTGCTTCAGATGAGGCGCAGAATTGTGCTTCAGAAGCAGTACAGTATAAATATTAGCTTTCTTTCCAATTTTGCGTCTTCATTAAATAAGATAAATAGCGTCTCCTTCTAGGCCATTGATGCATGATGTCATGCTGCCGTCAAGCCTATGTAATGGAACGTTAGATAGTGAGTGTATTTCCGAAACTCTCGGAGTCTGCACATTTACACCTGCATAAAGGATAAATTGACATGTCATCACAATGTATTCTCAGGTGTTGGCAAAAGGATCTATTTTAGGGTACGTAGACACATGTTTCATCATTAGGTATGCACAGGTCTGGTTCACAAATTAGGAATTCTGTCAGACCTGATTTTGTGAATAGAAAATATTGCTTTCAATCAGGAAACGGAAGATTTTCTCTTTTCAGTAATTAGCGTCAGTGACCAGCTATCTAGCTATTATCTACTTCCTTAGCAAAAATATAGCAGTCAAAACATTAAAATAAAGAAAAAATAAAGCATTAGTCCATCATTCCTTATTCCCTGAACAAAGAAAAAAGAGTGTTTTCTGTTGGCTTTAACCTTACTTTAAAAGGAACATTCCACCCCCAAATTTTTTTAATTTTAAAATTTTTCAATGGCATTTCAACTTGTTTTCTCTGTTAAGTGAGATATGTCTGAAAAATGTACTGCGCTACAAACCAGTGTGTTCACATTTATGATAATAAATTAAAATAATATAATAACACACAAAGGGTTAGTTCACCCAAAAATGACATTTCTGTCATTTAGTATACTCACCTTGTCAGAGTTATGTCTTGTTTGGTTCAGTTCAGTCTTGTTTCATTCTGTTACGTCATGTCTGCACCTGTCCTCGTTTGTCCCATTAGTTAAAGTGTAATCACCTGTTATCATTTAGTAATCGTTATCTGTGTATTTAAGTTCCTGCCCGTATCTGATTCAGTCGTTGGTTATTGTTTGTGCTAGGCACACTGTTGTGTGAATCTGTGTGAATCTGTGCGAATCTGTGTGAATCTGTGCGAATCTGTGCGAATCTGTGCGAATCTGTGTGAATCTGTGCGAATCTGTGTGAATCTGTGCGAATCTGTGCGAATCTGTGCGAATCTGTGTGAATCTGTGCGAATCTGTGCGAATCTGTGTGAATCTGTGCGAATCTGTGCGAATCTGTGAATAAACCTCTCTGCTTAGATTATGCCTTCGTCTCCCATCAGTCATTACGCTGCACACCTCATGTGGTTCCAAACCTGTAAGACTTTCAGAACACAAATTAAGATATTTTTGATGAAATCCAAGAGGATTTTTTTTTAATTTCCCATAGACAGCAACGAAATTACCACATTCAAGGTCCTCAGAAGTAGGAAAGACATCTTTAAAATAGTCAACGTGACTGCAGTGGTTCAACATTAATATTATGAAGCGACGAGAATACTTTTTGTGTGCAAAAACTACTGTATTGTAATGTATAAAAATAATGATTTTATTCAACAATTTCTTCGCTACCTCTCAATGTCTTGCGAGTGTGAACGACATGAGGATGATTACAACACGATCTCCTAGTACTGCGTATAGTATCAAATTTACGTTTGTATTTGGCGTGCCATTTATATGCTGAAATTACTTTTTTGCGTGCATATGTTACAAAATGGGTAGGATAAGTGGTGTGGGGTAGGGGCGTATGTACGCCATTATTAGTATGCCAAAAGTGCGTATCATGCACGTCAACAAATTGCGTATCATATACACAGCAAAATTGCGTATCATAGTCAAACATGTGCATATAGTCACGTCAATTGTAATTTCTGTGCATAAATAACATGCTAAATAAAAAGATAAAATCGTGCTATTGATTGATGCTATTGACTCTTAAAAATTGGAACAAAAGTTGCTCAAATCTCATTTGGGGTTTATATCATATTAAACTTGTAACATCACGACTGGCCATGTGACACATAGGAACCAATGGCATTCTTCCCCCAATGTTTTTGACTGAGCTGAAACATTTTGGAAAGTAAAGACTGCTTTGGTTTCACACTGGGTGCTAAGTGTTTTTCTCCCACCTTTGTTTTTTTTCCCTGTGTTTTATGATGTTATGTGACAGCAAGGAAAGGTGAAAGTGAGTTGTTATGACTGTAATGTCTCTTCAAAAGCAATCTATTTTATCTGATATTTTCGGAAGGAAATAGTGGGGAACGAAGATCGCCATTTTAGAGTAGCATTAAATAGCCTTAGGGGGCCTATATTTCCCAACAAAAGTATTTTCACCTCAGCGAGAGGTACAGTACAGTAGTGCCCAAACACACCTGCAGGTCCAGAAAGTGCTGTAAAAGATATGTGTGCAGGGAGAGAGGAAAATCCTTGAACAATACTCTGTGGTCATCAATAATGATGAAAATATGCATGTATTGCTATTGAATGGATGTGGTTTAAGGGTTATGACCCTTTAATGTGTGTGCTTCTGTCTTTATTGAGGAAATAAGTCACTGAGGAATAAGTCATCTAACACACAAGGCATCTGACTGATAGGAGTTTGCGCACACCTTGTTGTCACACTTTTGACTCTATAGTGAATGTTACACAGAAAAGTCTTAAGTCAGATAGTAAACAATTCCACTGATATTTCATGAAGGATACATTTCACACACATCGTCTCCAATGACAAGGCATGCTGTCACATTTTATGGGGTAAGCTGTCACAATGAAACTTACAATTAAATAACTATAATAGGCTTTTCCGTAAAATTCGACACACTAACGAAACATACAATTAATCAAACAGCATTTCTAACAAATAATTTTATAATATATTTCAAGCACTCCTGATAACTTGCCAGACCTGAATAATACAATTTTGCTGAGAACACAACTTTTCAAGAAACATTTCAACGTTTTTGTTACAACATTCAAGGTATGCTGTGGTTTATTGTATTTAAAAGTGGAAAAAGTGAAAGAGACATGACGTAAAGCCAAGTATGGTGTGGTGTACAAACTCTTTAGATCTAGTGTAAACTAGTTTATTATAGTGTATTCATCTGAATGTATTCATCCGCATTTTACATGGAGTTGTGTTGTTTGAGCCATTCACAACTCCTCTCCCATGCTGGTGAATGGATAATAAAGTGTGCATTGGATGTGAGCTTCACAATCATGGCAGAAGTACTGTAGAAGGTCATCCGGGTACTTATTTTTATGAATACTGTGAATGCAGACTATTCATTTCACATACTGCTTTTCACCTACTATAGAGTATTATATGCATATTCAAATACTTGGTTGGTGTCTAAGGCAAATTCATGGCTCAGAGCAAAAAAAAAAAACAAAAAAAAAACAAACAACCCCAGACTTTTAAGTAATTCGTAACGCTTCAGGAAAGAAAAATATTACTATTGACAAAAAATGTATCCAAAAATACTGTGTTGAGTCAAAATTCCATAGGAGATGACCCCCCTTTATGCATTCTTGGGCTAGTGATACAAAAAAACACATTTGCCTCTTTTCTATCTCCCCCCTATATTTCTCAATGTGTTTCACTGTCTGAATACTCACTAAATTCTTTATTATGAGAAGAGCAGGAATGAAAAGTTGTAATAGCCATGTTGGGATTAATTATGATCAACTCCCTTGGAATCAATATATTATCATGGGTCTGAATTCTTTTAATCGGTGCTCTAAAAGACGTCCACATTCTTTTTTACCTCCAACTATCTACTTTCTCAAGAGTCCTAATGGAAATAGATTTTGTTCATATTCTCATCAATATCACGAGAAGATACATTTAGTGTTTAATTTCCTCATAGAAGGAATCTTTCATTTAATTTAAAAGGAGGGATCAGTTAGATCCTTGAAAAATCACTTTCTTGTTTAATTTTCAACCATTGAGTTCAGAGGTTTATCGTCTGGAAGTATCGTAACTGCATAGAAGAGATTTATTTATTATTTATTATTCCCCCCCTTTTTTTCATGCCCTCTGGTATCTCTTGCGTTTGACTAAATTGTCATATGTGGTGTCATTTTGCCGATCTGTTCTGTTCTACCGCATTCAAAGGAATGTCTGTTAGGTAAAATAATGTGAGAGAATAAAGAGACAAATCTCTGGGTGTGTAATGTGTTTTAGTAGCAGGTACATTTCACTGTCACTTCAGAGTGTTCACTTCAGTTAGCCGATTTGACAGCTTTATGAAACTGAGAAGGTTTTGTTAGCAGTGTATTTAAAACACATAAAGCTTCTTGCTGAGGTGCTCTATGCCAAGATCCTGATATAAGCATTAAAGGGCCCCTGCAGATAGATATAGCCTATGCAGATCTTTAATGAAGTAGTCACTACTTGATTATCCCTGTGGGGATTTTTATGAAACCAAAAAATGCAAATTAGGCCGATGTTGCTGCAGTGGTTGACAGCATTGCACAACTCAAGCCTGGCTTATAGATATATACAGTATTTACATCTGAGCATTAGGAATGTGTATTTTTGGTGTTTCATTTGTATAGTGATATTAGCTATTTAGGATGAATGCTTAGTTTAGAAGCTACATTTTCTTTGTTTTTTTTGTCATTGTCTTTTTATTTAAGCTACCTTTTCTTTTAACTTCCCTTGTTTTGTTTTGATATTTTAAAATCTGAACAGTGAAGCATATTTTTCGATTTATTGTTTCTTGCTATGTGGCTAAAGTCTCTTAAAGAGAAAAATCACAAAAAATAAATATAACATATAATTCCAAAACTATACGACATTCTTTCTTCTGTGGAGCACAAAATAAGATATTTGGAGAAATGTCTATACGTTTGTCTAGAAATTTGGAACTGTTTGTTCCCAGTGTTCTTCAAAATATCTTGTTTTATGTTCCACAGAAAAAAAGAAATTCATAGAGACTTGGAACCACATGAGAGTGAATTAATGATGCCAGGATTTTTTCACTTTAACTTGACCTTTGAAACATTGTAAGGACAAAATGTTGATTCTACTAACATTATCCAGCTAATTGACTGTCCAACTGATGTTATGATTTAATCTTATAAAAAACATTTTAGAGTACACTTGAGCAATTCCTTGAACCTAGCTTTATTTAGACTCAATAATGTCATGACCTTTAGAACACGAAGGAACATAAAGGAAATTGTCCTTATTTCGTATAAATAACACTTTTTAAGTATACCACAGAACATCACGCACACACACACACACACACACACACACACAGTGTATTTTTGCCCCCCTAGAAGCAGCTGACCATGTAATCCATTTATGAGTTCAGCCTGCTTTTCAGAATAGAATCATATCAGAAACTGTAAAGGAAGGGCTTAAAACATGGAGAGCAAACCAAATGAAAAAAAAAAAAAAAACTTGCCTGAATTAAAAAAAAATAATAATGAATGATGATGATGATGATGATGATGTGGATAAATACTGCAATATTACATAAATAAAAAAAATCAATTTCATGATGACTAATTTAAAAATCACAGTAGACCTTTATAAAGATGATTTTCATTAGAATGTGGACTACTAAGTTTTGTGGCTGACATTTAATTACAGATTTAATGTCTGGCTTATCTAGTTATCTCGGTAAAGTTTTGCAAAGGGCAGCGAGGGACACATTCATCAATCTTCCCCAAAAACACACACACACACACACACACACAAAACAATGAGCAGATGGGCGGAATAGTATAGTTAGAGAGAGCGGAGTCGCGTCACACCTCTCTGTCTCTCGTCCGCACGTTCTCTCTTCCTCAGACCACTCCTCTCTCCGATCACTGACGCGCGCTGCGCTCTTGCGATCCTGAGGAATCATCCGCTGTCCTACTGCGCTGGATTTGAGCCATTTGACAGAATAAGGAAGAAGATGGATCGAATACAAGAGGAAACGAGCTAGTTACTCTATCCCGTCACGACATGTCACTTGTCATGACAGAGCCGTCTATGGGCTTCATTGAATATGCGTAACGAGAGAAGCAGAAACGGTTTAATCGTTGGCAATGAACTTGAATTTCCATTCCTCCACATCAACAGGAGGACATGGCTCAATACACATGTTCCTGAATGCTTTGGAACGTAATTCTTTTTGTGCATCATCTCAATAAGGCAGCAGTGGAACAGTTAGTCGGTGCACAGCGCATTATGTCCGTTCAGTGCTGCATTGATGTAAGGGAAACGCTGGAGCGGAGGACAGACCGAAACGTCGTGTGATGTGAGATCCGTCCTGGGATTACTGCTGGAGTACGAAACAATCTGTAAAAATAGTCTAATGGACAATTACTCACCGATTCCGTGTAAGTAAACTTAGCACGTCATTTGAACGCTAATATTTCGTGAGGATATTCAGATGCATGCGCTTAAGCACTTTGGGTACAAAGGCCTCGTTTAGAAAAGTGATTGTTTCTGGTTACAAAGTACATTGTCGATTTTTTATTATATTAGAATGGGGCAACACAATTTCTTTGCAATTGACAAAATGCTTAACTAAATCATTTATTTAGTAAAAAAAGGTGATGGGGGACCATTTATACCCCACACTTGGCCCCTGGCTACAAGATGGGCTGAAATTGTATTCTTCTAAATACTTTAGAGATTTTTGATTCAATATTAGCATTTCATTTTTATATGTCATCATCAGGTGTATAACAAACTCCTTTATAAGAAATCTTGAAAACAATTTGTAGCAATTCAGGCATACTTCATCTTCCTCCTCTGCCAAAATCATGTTTGGTGCCATTTCTGACCAGAATGGGTCTTTTTACGGGGGCCTTTAGCCCCTGACTCAAAGTTTTTTCCCAGGGATTCTCGGATGCATGCGACGTTTTCAAAATTGAAAACGAGTTATCAAAGTTCAAATGTTCATTTAGTCAAATTCAGGTTTGTCATTGTATGCAATGACCTCATGGAACAAAAAAAAAAAAAAGAAAGAAAATGACAAAACAGGTGTTTTGGAAAATGCTGTGGTGGTGTCTTTTGGAACGTGTTTTGGGAGACAATAAATTCAAAACTTTTAACTTCTTATAAAACCCCTTTAAATTGTTATACAGGTTCACTGCATATTTATGTAACAGGTTAAAAGGTTAGTTCACCCAAAAATGAAAATTCTGTCATTAATTACTCACACTCATGTTGTTTCACACCTGACTTTCATTCACCTTTGGAACACAAATGAAGTTCTTTTTAATGAGAGCTCGTAAAACTAATATATGAACATATGAATTGAATGGTTTTGCCCAAATTATCTGAAGACACATGATCGCTTCATATGGTGAGAAGTTTGAATTTAGGCTTTTATTCACATATAAACATTCATCGACTCACACATCACTTGAGGTAAACGGACACACCACATCATATTACGCAGCACGTTTAAGAGCTTTGTTCTCGCACGTCATTCAATTTTGTTTGAAAATTTAATCAGAGTCTTTTCAGATTTTTTTTATTACACTACTCAGTTCATATGGATTAGTTTTACAATCTCTATATGAACTTTCGGATGCATCAAAGTGATAGTCACGTAGCTGTCTATGGGGGGACAGAAAAAGCTCAGATTTCATCAAAAGATCTTCATTTGTGTTCCAAAGATAAACTAACTTACAGGTCTTACTGATGTAGAACGACATGAGGGTGAGTAATTAATGACAGAATTTTCATTTTAGGGTAAACCAACCCTTTAAGCTAGTTCTACCAGAAAGACTCGGGAGGTAAGATAACTTAATGATATTAATTAGCAATCAGCAAGCAAATACAGAAGATAAAGTTCTTTGGCGGAGGCTTAGATCCTGAGAGTTGCGGACTCTGCATATCTGCCTAAAGATGAAGGCAAGGGCATAGCCGACCCCCGGGAGGTATGGAGAGGAACCATCCTGGTGGTGGTGGGGAGGATGGAGGTAAAAGTTGGTGTCAGCATCTGCAAACTCAGACATGTGTCAGTATCGATCTTATATACTCCAAGTGTTAGATAATGATCGGCTAGATCTAAACTCATAGTGACGTAACAATTGAGTCTTCCTGGCAGAACTTGCGCTGCACTGTTAAAAAATTACTGTAAATTTTACAGTATAATACTGGCAGCAGGGTTGCCAGCCAGTTACTGTAAAATTTACAGTTAGTGTTACTGTCATTTAATTTACAGAATTTCCCTGTATTCTCTGATTACAGTAAATAACTGTATTTTTTTAAATTACGAAGGGTCAATTTACAGCAATATTCTGTAAATTTGAGTCAAACCAACACGTGACCCCAGAATGCATTGCAGTTTACAGCAATATGCTGTATTATTAAAAAACAGCCAGCGGCTGTAAAATAATGCTGTAATTTTTACAGCAATTCATTACAGTGTAGAGCTTTCATTTCTGTCTTATCATGACTCGGTAGCCATTTAGTCAAGTAGTATTTAGAGCTTGACATAGTCCAGGGATTTTCTTAAAAGTGCTGCGAAAATGTACCGATATGACAATCTTCCATGTTCATTCACACTTCTAACATCTCATATAGCATTCTGCATGTAATTTCCATTATTGCCACAATTTCCATTACAATTATACGGTAACTTTTTGTGAATATCTACAAAAAGGGCCTAATGTTATTATTACGAAATGCTGGTTTTGTCAAAACAACAAAATGTCTTTTGAAAAATTGTTCTTAAGGTACAGTATTTGTGCCTCTTGACATTTTTAGGGGGAATACGTTACAACACTCTCATGGTTAAGAGTTATTCTATTTGTTAGCATTGGCAAAACAGTTCTGTCCATCATTCTGCACTTCCTGGAACATTTAAGCGGATATTTCCTCACATAGCTGCTGTGAATTTCGTTTCTCAGTCTGCTTAGAAAGGCAACGCTATCACTCCTCACATGCTAAGCTGCCATATTCTGAGAATGTATGTATGCTGCAGATAAGTTGCTGGACAGGTGTAAGCAGATTAGGGGTGGCAGTGCCTCATTCTGCCAGAGAAATAGGACCATAGCAAATGTGACGGCTGAACAAAAGCTGAGTGGCACGGCCGGTGGAGAGATGTTTGTATGATGGGTCTTGTGGCTGTCAAGAGATAAATAGCCCTCTGCTAGCAGAGGAGGGAGTTGGAAGGCCTGCTGGACCTGTTCCAGGAGCTTGGAGAGAGCAGAGGGGAATGGAGGCTGTCACCAAGGGCACTGATACCTACTGTCCTGCTGCCAAATGCCAACCGCTGTCTGCGTATATATAAAAAAGATGATTTCTTGCTTTTTCAAGCAAGATGCCTTCATTGCAGCCTTAAAAAGCCTCCTAAAGACAAATAGTTCAATCAGCAGAATAGGATCAGCTTGTGCTACAGCTGGGTTTAGGGGTCTGAATCTGCCTAATACCTGCTTTGTATTGTCTGTCTTGTGTGAATAGATCTCATCACTTGCTATTGTGGCTGGAATTTGCAAAATGAACACAATTTTACGTTCATTTACATCCTTCCATTCATAAGCTGTGCTGTCCATTAATAAAAACAATCAAGTGGTCTTACTTACAGAGGCAAAACCACGTTTTGGATGAGCTCAAGCATCAAAAACCCTAAAAATAAGTTTTGAAGTGTTCAACTCAAAATGATCAAGTACAAAATTGAGGCTCGGGCAATACCCACAAGCCCCTGTGCTTGAATAATTTAATTATGTATGCTTGATCAAAGCATGTGAGCTTATGGGGACATGCAGTAGTCAAAGTTTATTCAAAGATAAAATAGACTTGAGCTCTTTTGAGTATTGTTTATGGCTCACAGGGCCCATGTTAAATTCATTTCTCCCATGCAAATATTTTATAAAAGTGCAGTTTTATGTGCATTATAAATTAATTGGGAGAAATCAAGTGTATTTGTTGCTTGAACCCAATGTCCAGCCAGAATTTCATTTTAATGATTCTGAAATGAAGTTTCTTCAAATGTTTTGGGTAAATTTTTCTCATTAGGGTTTGCAGCAGTGGTGTTTTATTATCATTGAGATATAATATTTTTTTTTTTTTTTTATTTGTATTTAGTTTTTATTTTTAACTTTTTCTTTCCATTTAAGTTCATTTTAGTAATTTTGTTGTGTGTTATTATTATTTATATTAGTTTTTACAATATGCCTATAGTTTTTATGAACTTTTTTTTTTTTCATTGAAGTTTTATTTAATACAACTAAATGAAAATGGGAAATGTTACCTAGGGAACTTTGGTTTAGTTGCATGCAGTTATGCCTAATGTATAGTTATTAATATAGTAACTGCATGTAACTTCTGTTACAATGACACTGTAAAATAAAGGGTTACCCAATTTTTTATGGATTAAGTTTTACTTAACTATAATAACCCAGGTTTGCAATTTGTTTTTGTTGTGTAGGGTCTTCCGCTACTTGTCTCAAGCTGCTTAATTTTATGTTTATTTCTGGAATATGTCATGATACTTCTGTTTCATGCCTCAGTGATTTTGACAGAATATAATACTCACAAATGTTATGCAATGTTACTATCCTTAGACTAACATTTAGAGTTTTGCCTTTTGTATGATAGTGCAACACAAGTAGACTAATGCTTTTATGATGCTGCCCAGAGTTTTGCCCGGTGGTCTGCAGCCCACTGCTTTCATTTGCTCTTAAGGTACATTACAGTATATAGCCCTGTAAGCGGTTCTGTTTTCTGAAGATTTATTACAATGAAGAAGCCTTAGGCTGCCATTACATGACGCATGGAAGTGGCTTTATAAGATGAGTACAGTCCATGCAGGTCCATTTTATAAGTAGCTTCCACGGACTGAAGAGTTAGATGTCCTTAGAAAACCCAAACTGTGATTTCCATTGATTATATTCCTCAAAATGACCACTGTTACTCTTTTTTTATGTTTTCTGAAATAGTAAATATTCATGGTAATAGACTTAATTAGCTAAATGGGCTTTATATTTGCATAAATACTCTCAGTTCTTTGAATCTTTTATGTTTTGTTTGAGGTTTCATGCAACATTGTCAAAAGCCATTCATAGGCCTGTAGGCAGTGACAAGAAAGAGAAACAGTTCACTCCATTAGCAGTGTGTCTAAAGACATGACGCACCCCCCCCCCCCCCCTCACTTATTAATTATACTAGTCTAGTTATATTTGATTTATATTTTCAGTGGTTGCGTCACATTTGGTGAGTAATGGCATGATTCTCCATATGTGCTTATGCTTTGTCTGCAAACAGTGAAGATAAGATACGGCAACTATATCTCGCTTAGATGCTCAGACATCAACATTTTTTAGAAACACGCCTTAATTTTCTTCTTACTACCAGCGTTGAATGTCAGATACACTCAGATATGATCATCACAGGCAACTACAAATGATAGAGAGGCTACAGTTTTGTATTGAAAAAAATAGTAACCTAATATTATGATTAATTCAAAACTGTTGTCTCACAAGGCCAGCTCTCTATATATTTTATAGTCTCAACTATACTTTATAATCAAATTATCATAACAGCTTCCTCACCGCCTGCATTTTTTTTTATTGAGATGAGAGCGCACCGCACATATTTACATATTCATCTAAATGTCGCTATCAGCAGTGTGGACGGTGTCTGGATATTTGCTATGAGTAGCCTGAATCACATTCAGCCTCTTCTACATTATGTGTAAGCACGAGCAATAAGTTACTGGTTGAGGTTCACTTGATGGCCTGCAGTGTTGCAAATCACAAGGGTTTCTGAAATCTATATAGTGCCTTTAAAGGTTTAGTTCACGCAAAAATATAAATATAAATTGGCAGTCCACACAACTACCACTTTGACACTTCAAAAAGTTCATAAAGAGATCAAAAACTGATCCATGTGAATCAAGCAGTTTAGGCCAAATTTTCTAAAGAGATACAATCACTTTATATAATGAACATCTTTAATTTAAAGGTGACCTATTTTGCCTTCTTTTTACAAGATATAATATAAGTCTCAGGTGTCCCAAGAATGTGTCTGTGAAGTTTCAGCTCAAAATACCCCATGGATTTTTTATTATACCATGTTTTAACTGCCTATTTTTGGGTTGGAGAAAAAAAAAAGCCCTGATTTGGTGTGTATACCTTTAAATGCAAATGAGCTAATGCTCCCCGCCCCCTAGCTCGTGATTCTAATACACTGAGGCATAAATAATACAGGAGAAGCTCACACAGCAAATATAACTGTCAAAATGGATCAATACAAACAGATGCCAATGCAGCATATCTGATCACATAGGTATGGCATGTATTTTGTGGATGTTTGCAAATATTCGATTCTGAATTTCATAGAGTTTGATAGCTTGCTGCACGGAAAACATGGCTAAAGCTGCACACTGTTTGAGAAACTCATATGCGTTTATGAAATATACAGTGTGTAAGCGTTTTTGGGTTAAATGGTAACTTCTGCCACATTAAACAGTACATTAGCAACGTGTTCAATAAACACATTGAGAAAAACAATTTGCAAACATCATGAAATATATGTGAAATAAGATCATGAGCAGTTGGTATTAATCCATCTTTAAGAATCACCTTGTTTTACTGACCATCAGGTGCAAAGCAGTTTGGTCTAAAATGACTTGCGCATATGTATATGAATTTATCTGGATGCATTCCCATTCCCAAAATTACACCTCGCCCCTTAGTGGTTGAGATGCCAGGAGTTTATGGAGACTGTTATACATGTTTACTATTATAGATTACAATTAACAGATCAGTGATCATGTTTTCTTGAGTGCTGCAGTCCTGCAGAGTTTTGCTCAGACCCAACTCACCTTCCTTCACGTAGCTTTAGTAATCCTGAAGACACTCAAGTGTGTTTGATCAGGGTTGTAGCTATACCATGCAGGACAGCTGCACTCCAGGACCAGTGTTACTTTGTTACATTGCCATTTGAAAAACCAAAATGGTGGCGCCATGGGTGGAAACATACTGATTAAGGGGCTGTAATATTATAATAAGATCCCCTTCCTACATCACAAGGGGAGTGAAATCTGAATGGCTTGTTTTTTCATATGCTTGCAGAGAAATGCTTACCAGAACAAAGTTACTGGGTTGTTGGTAGATGCACATGGAGACACAATTATAGCAGTTAAACACAGAAAAAGTCAGATTTTTATGATATGTATCCTTTAAACTTTCATCAATGCACACATCAGATATGGTAAACAGAAGTCTGACTTGTGTGAGAACCAATGAGGCTCATTCTCATATGTTTTGAGATCAATGGAGATTTGTTCTTACGCATCAAGCAACTATGCTAAATTTTCTTCAGAAACCACTTAATTCATATAGATTAGTTTTATGACCTCTTTATGAACGTTTTGAAGTGACAAAGTGGTAGTTGCGTGTACAGTCAATGGAGGGACAGAAATCTCTCAGATTTCATTTAAAATATTTTAAAGAGGAACAAAAGTCTTATGGGTTTAGAAAGACATGAGGGTGAGTAATTGATGACTAACCCTTTTAAGGTTACAGTGACAGTTAATTTATAATTTTACACATTTAGGCTGACAAAACATTTTGACAGCTCATATTATCACATTAGAACCAACTAGATGTGATTAACAGGAACTGAAGTGCATTTGAGTTGAAGAGCACAGGTGCAAACAGTACAAACAGAGATTATGTTTCACCCCAGCACTTCTGCTGCAAGCTGGTTTGTACAGTTGTGCGTTTAGAAACAATTTATTTAAAACTGTCAGATACCAGTTCAAGCTGTATTGAATTACACTTCATATTTGAACATAAACATGCAAATAATTATTATTTTATTATTATTCTCTCTTTTGTGGCTGTGTCCTCATTTGTGTTGTTTCCATGGTAGGACAGTCTACTGAAGTTGCTTCCATTAGCAGCAGCAGTAAGGTGAATTCAGGCAAATCAGGCCACATTTTGACAGTCATCTCAATGCCAGACCTGAATTTACTCAATATTTGGAATAACATTGCATGCTAACTCCCTTGTGAGTCTTGTCACATTAAAGCTGTTTAGTTAGTAGTTGTTATACGTATGTGGTGGTGGCTTCTTAAGCACATTAGGTTGGTCTTTGCTATGCTGGGTGTTCTTATTGTGCTGTGTTTGTTGATTTTGCAATTCTTTAAAAAAATTTTTTTTAAAATACATATTTAAGCGTAACATTCTCTGAGATTAGAGAAACCCAGGAGTCTCTCATGCAGAAATGAATGCCCACAGGGCCTCATCAGAATCATAATGCCATGTTAAGTATAGACTAGACAGCCTGCTGATAGACACTCAAAAGCATTATGTAAGTGCATAAAAAATGTGAATTTATTACCTTTGCCTAAAACCTTTTTGAACTGGCAGGAAGTTGTCACTTTATTGTAAAGGGATGCACCAAAATTTTGGCTACTGAAAATCTTTGGCTGAAAGAGCTTTTTTGGTACAGACCGAAACACATTTAATTACTGCTTGTTTTTACTGTGTTCAGCATCTATTTCATGCACACAACATAAGCTTACAACAGTTAAACATGTCAAATGTGTGGACCCTAGCTCTGCATTGACAATATTCATTTCTCGGTTTTAATCTGTAATGATATGGTTTCTTAAATCTAAAATCTTTTAGTCGGTGCTGTTTTCTGTTGATGCGCAGCTTGAACACAATTCACCAGATTTGTAGCATGTCTGCAATCCAATAATCGCTAAAAAGCTTTGTGCTTGTAATATTAAGCACAGTCTCCACCTTAAAATCATGTCGATTTTATTACGAAATTCAAGCAATAGGCTTTAATGTCGTTTTGGCGCTCCTTAATGACATTGCTGTTGCGCAGCACGGATCAAGCCCACGTGAATCATCTCATCTCCTCTTTAATAAACAAGGGTGAACACCAGAAGGTATGTTAAAAGATAGATTGCAGCTTACCGAAATGAATCATGTAATCACTCAATCAGTGTTTCAATCGGAGAAAGACGTCAATAAAACAGCTTGTAGGCTATACAATGTAATTTAAAATTACATTTACCTTTACAAATCAAGACAGCTATTCAATGTCCATAAACTCATTAGTTAGCTAAAAAAAAAACACTCTAGAGAAGAGCAGTTTGCAAAATGTAGGCACTGTATTACATATTCATTATATTTTTACTTAAGTTGTTAGAGATGTATTTAATGTTTGAATAAATCTGTCATGAAAACAAGTTTTTACAGTTTATTGTCATTTAAATGTTTATATTTAACCAAAAACTAGAGGAGAAACAATTCTGTTAATAAAAAGTTACATTTACATTTAATAATTTGCAGATGCTTTTATCCAAAGTGACTGACAAATGAGGAAAACAATAGAAGCAATCAAATCAACAATATGTCAGCAATATGCACGTGTTGTGACTAGTCCCAGTTAGGCTTGCTCAGTGCACGTAGCAAGTTTTAAATAAAAAAAAAAGTAAATGTTTATAACAGAATAGAATAATAAGTGTTAGTATAAATGGGTCAAGCGTTTCTTGAAAATGGCTAAAGACTCAGCAGCTCAATTCGAGTTAGGCAGGTCACTCCACCAGTATGGTAAAGGTTTGTGAAAGTGATTTTGTGCCTCTTTGGGATGGTCATTCACTTGAGAAACACAAGCTTCTGGAGGGCCTATAAGTCTGAAGTAGTGAGTTTAAGTATTGGGGTGCAGAACCAGTGGTTGCTCTGTAGGCGAACATCAGTGCCTTGAATTTGATGGTAATTGGCAACCAGTGCAAATTGATAAAGAGAGGTGTAACATGCACTCTCCTCGGCTCGTTAAAGACCACTCTTGCGTCAGCATTCTGGATCAGTTGCAGAGCTTTTGACAGTGCATGCTAGAAGGCCTGCCAAGAGAACATTACAATAGTCCTGCATGGATAGACCAACAGCTTGGACAAGGAGTTGTGTAGCAAGCTCTGATAGGAAGGACCTGTTCTTCCTAATCTTGTATAAGGCAAATCTGCAGGACCGGGCAGTTTTAGCAATGTGGTCTGTGAAGTTTAACTAATCATCGATCACAACTCCAAGATTCCTGGTTGTCCTGGATGGAGTTATGGTTGATGAACCTAGCTGAATGGAGTTTGATGTGTGGAGTGGCTGAGACCACAAGCAGTTCTGTCTTTGCAAGGTTGAGTTGAAGGTAGTGGTCCTTCATCCAGCAAGAAATGTCTGTCAGGCTGGCTAAGACGTGAGCAGCTACTGTCGGATCATCTGGCTGGAATGAGAGGTAGAGTTGTTTGTCATCAACATAGCTGTGATCGGAAAAACCATGTTTCTGAATGACAGATCCTAGTGATTAAATGTATAGAGAAGAGAAGTGGTCCAAGCACTGAGCCCTGAGGTACCCCAGTTGCTATATGTAGCGACGTAGAGACCTCACACTGCCACGACACTCTGAAGGACTATTTCTGAGAGGTAAGACAGGAACCACTGGAGTGCGGTTCCCGAGATGCCCTTTGTCATAAGGGTTTACAGGAGAATCTGGTGGTTTACTGTGTCAAAAGAAAAAGACGGATTCATCAAGATACTGATTTTTTGGAAGCTACTCTTGTTTGTTTCAGAGCTTCAATAAACAAGATAATAAAAAGTAGTTTTAGCTATTTGAATGTTGATTATTAAATACGTTTGAATAATTAATAGATTATTAATATATTATTTATTTTCTGTTTCAGTTTTCAGTCAAGTGCATCCTGAATTTTTGGCCCAGAATTTTCATTTCGGTGCATCCCTAGTAATAATCAAATTTGACTTCTATAAAGATGATTGCTTCCCTTTGCTTTGATCAGTGCATTAGCTCTTGGCGACTTTACAGAGCACTGCACAACTGAGATCTTATAAAAGAAGAATTCAAAAAGGGATTCTTTTAGTTTTTAAGAATGAATGGATGGTGCTGAGTCATCTCTGTGCTGAAGTTGGGCTGCGCCTGTGGGTTTTTATTCACTTTCTGGCAGGAGATGTGGATTTTGCTGTGAACGCTTTCTTTTTATTAATTTTTATTCATGCAGATCATCTTCTCCTTAATTTATATAACTAAATTACTTTTCTTGTTACTAATAATCACAAACATTATCGCTCTCAGCAACTTTTGGATTGACTTCGATATCATAATTTTAGTAAGTAAACCCTTTATTTGTCCTGCAGTGCGGAAATTGCATTTGGTGGGGAAATTGCAATTTCAGCAGTTGCTGACTGTTTCTCTTAAATGATCATGTGGTGTGTCACTTGGACAACATCTTCATATATAATGCCATTACAATACTGTACATATTGTGTGCTTTCCGTTTTTCTAGTTTGCTAGAGAGTTCATATCTATGTACAGAAATTCAGTGTTGTGGTTTTCATGCATGCTGTTTTCTGCATCCTTTTTATCCGCTTGCTGTGAAAATGTCTTTCATTCCTACTTACTCTATTTTCATCTTCTTTTATTTACTGCATGTACTAGAGCTAAAACTCCAGAATGCACTGTAAATTTGCATGATTGAATTGAGCTTGTACTTCAGTAGTATTTATCTCACTGTAGGTGAGTTGCTTTTGTTAAATGAAACCACTTTTTGGAGCCTTGTACTTTTTCTCTTTCCTAATACTGAAGCAATCAGAAATAAGTAGGCCAGCGTTAAACGTGCCTAAGAAATTATATGTGATGTGATAAATCCATGCATGGGCTGCTGCCGCCTGTTAATTCAGCCATTTAAAATTTATTTTTCATAACATATTGATTTTTCTTTTGCTAGAAAATAAGGTTTTTAACATGTCACAAATTTTGGTTACATATTTAAAATCAATGGAAAATAAAGCAGCTAATACAGTACAATAGAGTATATTTAATTTGACCTCCTGAAGATGATATTTAACATTTTCTAAAGGCTTTCACTGAACAATTGTTTTTCCTCATACAAAGCTGTCAAAACGTTTTCAGCTGTGTTCAGTATATTTATGTATTTGTGTGAGCTGTATTTCACATAGAAGCTTTCATTTGCTTTTCTGCTACCTTAAGATGGGAGGCTCTCCTTTGGCATTGCCCTCTTCAATAAGGCTCAACACAATAAAGAACAAGAAATTTCCATTTTCCCATGTGTAGCCCTGCGACCGCATGACTCTATACTGTCTAAGTCAGTTTAGTGCAGAGAGTCAGAAGGGATTACTCTTTCTTGCATAAGACCATACAAATGGAGATTTCACATGCAGTGCATTGCTTTTTAATCCGTTACTTGGGTCGTAGTCTTGTGGCTCACTGCGTCACGCGTGGGATCCTAATTAGACTGGGTTTGATTTCTGGCCAGTACTTTGCTTGCAACACGGTTTGATGCTCAGTTGTGATTGTTTTAGACTCGTGTTATGGAGAAAGGGTTTCAGAAATGGAAAAGCCAAAAAACCTTAGTACTCAGACAGACATTTTAGATTCTAATCTTACTAATTTGACTATGTAAATATCCATACTTTCAGACTATACACAAGACATAAAAAACACCATTAATTTCATTGATATACAATTACATTTGTTAATATTTTTAATTAGATTTTATTTTTATTTTAGTTTATTTTGTTGTGTGTTGTTGTAATTATTATTAATTGATGTCTGTATTTTATGTATGTATACATTTTATTTGTTTTGGTTTATATAGTTATTTTAGTAATTCAAGTTAATTCAAGTTAAACTAAACAAAAATGAGAAATGTTGTCATGGCAACTAGTTGAAATAAAAGTTTTTTTAATATTTTGTTTTATTTCAGTTAACAATTATTTTGTTTCAAATTAAGGAAATATTTTATGATTCATGGTTTTGGTTTTAGTTTTGGTTAACAAAAATACCCTGGAAGAGACAGGCTACTCATACAAATATGAATGAGAAAAATGTAAAAACATTGTTTTATTAACCAAAGCCGCAGTGAACATATCCCACACTGGTCTCATGCACAATGCCCGTACACTGCTAGCATTACTAAGAGACTAAATAAAAAAATATTACACTCGCAGAGCGGCTTTTGATAGCATATTAACGTCATAACAAGCTGAAATGGTGAACTCCTGATTTTATTATCTTATGAAGTAACACAGACTCAAGTTTTCTTAATCAGGGTGATGTAAGGTCAGTGATGTATTGTTGGAAAGTAGCGAGGAATTAATGCATTGTGAAAAACGAATATCGAGCTCTGTTCTGACTGTTCTGTAATCTAGCAACTTTATCTCAAGTCAGTGTGAAAGGTTGGAACTTGTTTATATCCATCAGGATTTAATTTATCGTTATTATTATTATTTTTTACACAAGTATGTTCACAATAAGATGATGAACTTGAATGAAGAAAGTAAATATGCTCCATTTTGTTTTCATGTCGACTCTAAGGTGCTGTTTCTACCTGAACATACCACCTTCGTATTATTATATTATAGTATTTCTGACTTTTACACACGTGGACAAAATTGTTGGTACCCTTCGGTCAATGAAAGAAAAACTCACAATAGTCACAGAAAAAAACTTTAATCTGACAAAAGTAATAATAAATAAAAATTCTATGAATGTTAACCAATGAAAGTCAGACATTGCAACGGAATAAATTAAAAATGAAACTCATGGAACAAGCCTAGTCAAAATTGATGGTACCCCTAACTTAATATTTTGTTGCACAACCTTTTGAGGCAATCACTGCAATCAGA
This sequence comes from Opsariichthys bidens, assembly GCA_037194245.1. NCBI lineage: Eukaryota > Metazoa > Chordata > Actinopteri > Cypriniformes > Xenocyprididae > Opsariichthys > Opsariichthys bidens. The sequence goes on from CM074298.1 coordinate 15,178,075, forward strand.
CGATTCCTGTAACTTGTCAATGAGACTTCTGCACCTCTCAGCAGGTATTTTGGCCCACTCCTCATGAGCAAACTGCTCCAGTTGTTTCCGGTTTGAAGGGTGTCTTTTCCAGAAGGCATGTTTCAGCTCCTTCCAATGGGATTGAGGTCAGGGCTCATAGGAGGCCACTTTAGAATAGTCCAATGTTTTCCTCTTAGCCATTCTTGGGTGTTTATAGCTGTGTGTTTTGGGTCATTGTCCTTTTGCAAGACCCATGGCCTGCGACTGAAACCAAGCTTTCTGACACTGGCCAGCACATTTCTCTCTAAAATCCCTTGATTTCATTGTACCCTGCACAGATGCAGCAAAGCAGCCCCAGAACATAACAGAGCCTCCTCCATGTTTCACAGTAGGGACTTTTCTTGATATGCTTCATTTTTCCATCCGTGAACATAGAGCTGATGTGCCTTGGCAAAAAGTTCCATTTTGGTCTCATCTGTCCATAGGACATTCTCCCAGAAGCTTTGTGGCTTGTCAACATGTAGTTTGGCATAATCCAGTCTAGCTTTTTTATGATTTGTTTTCAACAATGGTGTCCTCCTTGGTTCGTCTCCCATGTAGTCCACTTTGGCTCAAACAACGACGGATGGTGCGATCTGACACTGATGTTCCTTGAGCATGGAGTTCACCTTGGATCTATTTAGAAGTCTTTTTGGGCTCTTTTGTTACCATTCGGATTATCCGTCTCTTTGATTTGACATCAATTTTCCTCCTGCAGCCACGTCCAGTGAGATTGGCTGCAGTCCCATGGATCTTAAATTTCTGAATAATATGTGCGACTGTAGTCACAGGAACATCTAGCTGCTTGGAGATGGTCTTATAGCCTTTACCTTTATCATGCTTGTCTATAATTTTCTTTCTAATCTCCTGAGACAACTCTTTCCTTCGCTTCCTCTGGTCCATGTTGAGTGTGGTACACACCATGTCACCAGACAACACAGTGACTACCTGGAGCCCTATATATAGGCCCACTGACTGATTACAAGATTGTAGACACCTGTGATGCTAAATAGTGGACACACCTTGAATTAACATGTCCCTTTGGTCACATTATTTACAGTCTTTTCTTGGGGTACCATCATTTTTGTCTAGGCCTGTTCCATGAGTTTTATTTTTTTAAATAATTCCGTTGAAGCATGGTCGAAGAGCAATGTCTGACTTTCATTGGTTAACATTCATAGAATTTTTATTCATTATTACTTTTGTCAGATTAAAGTTTTTTCTGTGACCATTGCGAGTTTTTCTTTCCAACAATTTTGTCCACGTGCGTAAAACCAGTTAATATAGAAGATTCCACATGAAGCACATTTGAGGTTATCTTCTAGGTTAGTTTTCATATTGTAATTTTGCAAATGGTGGGAGATGTGGCTTGTTGGATGTTTTCCAGCTGGAGCATTTTAAAACTTTACTGCTTTCCATTATCTCCAGCCTGTGCTTGCACAGAGGGCTCATGGAACCTCTCAATTCACTGCCAGTGCACATGGTCCATTAACTCAGCACAAGAAAGTCATTGCAATCAGCTTACCATTTAATTAGTTTTTACTGGGGTATTTAGGAACTTGTTTTTCTTTTGAATTTCATGAATACTGCACAAAGTGGGAAATTAATAGTTGTCACCCTCTATCAGCTTGCGAGTGACTTCCAGTATCACCGTTAGGCCCAGTCACAGCGCTGTATAATGCTAGTGAGATTACTGTACATAGAAACAGACTTACATTGCTGGGTTGGTGACATGGTTTTAAGCCACCAGCATGGATGTTGTTTGCTTATCAGGCCTGAGCCTGTGGCACACTGATTCTTTCCCATCAAGACCATTGGATGCTGCTGCGTGAATGAGATTATGCTATTTCTGCCTCCTTATTTGCATTCAGACAATAGCGTGTCGCATTACATTTCCCACTCATTGTATTAGAGGCAGCAGTTTTTACAAAAATAACTTAGTAATTCAGCCCAAATTGAAAATTCTGGCATTATTTACTCGACCTTATGTCATTCAAAACAAAAAATTTTTTTTCCTACGGAGCCATTCTCAGACTCTGAGGACAAGTGAAAAGTTGCAAGATTCCAAGGGTGAGCTACCTGTTCTATTTCCTTTCCGTCTTGTCTAAAAAAAGCTCTCTCTCTTCTGCTTTGTGTCCTGGATCTGTCTCCATTAGCGCAACTGTCCCCGGGCCCCAAGATTCACATAAGCAGCTAGGACTCCCTTCCATCAAGGTGACCTAAAATGCCCATATCTACAATGCGTAGCCTAAACTTTGAGTTTTGTGCATATTCTCTTGGTGTTTGGGAGTAAGATTGTCTCTTTTATCACTGTCATGTCTTATAAATCTTTAGGATAGTTAGAAAAACTTTATGGGACAAGTTGTTTTGGGGTCTATAACTAATATCACTTTGGATTATTAAATAACATATCCTTGCCTATCAGTTCATCTTCGTATATGTTGTTTCTGCTTCTTCCCAACATACTTTGACTAAAGGGCTTCTCAGGTCCTAAGATCAGAACAACTATACACCAAATCATCATCTCGGGAGCCTGTTGTCGTACAGCATGTACTACTTCTGGGCTAAGTTGTGTGAGATTTAATGTCATTTAGTGTTGTGTACATTGTCATTGTTTCATTTTGCAAGAGATGCCTTGCACTTGTGTGAACAGTGCAGATAACTTCAAATGGAGCCCATCAATGCTCTCAGACTATTCCTGGTCAGGGACAAGAGATGCTCCATTTAATGAGTATAAGAGACTTTTGTTTCATAATATATTTTATTTATATAAAACTTTTGCTGATTTGTAAAGAGTTACATATGCAGGAGAGGTGACAGGTCTTATTTACACAATAAACATCGACATAAAGTGTAAAAACTTAAATATCTTGGAAACAGTAATCAGTTGTTTTAATTGTTGTATTTGAGCACATTAAAATACATAATAAATAGCACATTTGATCTCTGAAGTAGACGACTTCTAAAAAAATTTAGCTGGGAAACCAGCTAAATGCAGATGATGCCAAACTAATCAAATGAACAAAAACACAAAGAATAGGCAAGATTATATTGCAGGAAAATGACCTGGTTTGACAGACATGTGTGTTACGTGTTTAGGTCTATAGGTGTGTAGTATTTCTTTTCAAAGGGACATCGGCAACTACATGGCCAGGCATGTATAATACAGTTTCTAGTTTTTAGTTGTTAGGAAAAACTTTTCCATTTTTAGTACATTGTTATCGTGTAAATGTACCCTTGGATATTTAAAGAACATTTTCCCTAAAAAAAATGCAAGTTTTTTTTTTAACTTGCATTGTAACAGTTATTTTAAATTGTAGCAACATTTCACCCCAGATTCCAGTTTATTCTGTATTTTTGATCAAATGTTAAGCATAAGAGACTTGCAGATCCCAAACCTTCAAACATTAGTGTACATGTATGGAAACTTTTCAGTATTTTCCTTATTGCTTCTCTTTTTGTGTTCCAATTATGGGTTTGGAACAGCATGAGGCTGAGTAAATAATGACAGTAAAAATCGTCCCATGTCTGGAATGGGAACTGGGCCATAGATCAGTGACTGAGGTTTCAAAAAACAAGCATTCAGATGCAGATTTCAAAAAGAACATGCACAGAGAGTTGTTAAGCAGATCACTCACATTAAAAATCCCCAGAGGTACGTGCATACATTTACACGGTTTAAATGTAGCTCTGTAGAAGTGCATTTAATTCAAAAGAGTTTGCGTTACCATTATCGACTTTACTTTGTGGTGAAAAAATAAAATCCAAGAAAAGGATGCCTTGCCAAGGGTTCATTAATTGATTCTGAATTTAAAGCCGTGGCTCTCTATTTGCTCTGCTCTGGGAAGGATAGGTTTGAAGATCCCAGGGGCATATTTGTTTTCCTGCATGTCTTCTGCCTCTGATTATTGGAGAAAGCTGCAATGTCTGCCAAATAGCTGTGCCTCATGCTGAGGCAGCAGTGAAGCTGTTCTGAGCAGTCATGGTCATTGAGAAGGAGAAATGGGGCAGAGCCAAATGGAGGGAAAGCAGGTTGCCTGGTCATCAGAGCAGCTATGTCCAAACAATTGTCTCCTTTTTTGGAGAGGTTCAACAATTGTTCAGCGAACCCCACAGAATGCCTCTGACAGGGCATGGAGAGGTTATAAGCATTTGTGGCATCTGTTTGCTTGACTAACAGACACAGAAGATTCATGTTTTATCAACCGATTCACGCATGAACGCTTGTGACAGATGTCTCTACAGCAGTGGTTCTCAGCTAGTTTGGCCATGGGACCCACATTTTCCCATGGACCCAAGCTGCGCCTCAAATATTTAGAATCTTGAATCTGGCAAATTTATGTCTCAAAAATGGTTGAAACATACAAGTGCTTCAAAAATACAATAAAGTTAGTAAGTTGGTATGAGCAACCAGAGTCATCAAAAAATTCACAAAAAGTGGTATTTTGATTACAGAAACTACAGTTACCATGGTAATAATAATAATAATAATAATAATAACATGAACTGTTAATAAGAACACACACTTATCCCGATGAATAGAACGAGCATCATATCTTTATGCAAGTCCTTCCCAGCTAACACACAACATACCTGTTATGTAACTTATTGGTACTTTTTGGTAATTTCATTATTGTCAACGTAACTACAATGTTGCACGCTCGTAATTTCATTTGCTCTTTATATACAGTGTGTGCTGTGAGCACAGCAACGTCTGACCGTACAGGAGAGTTTGCTTTTCCGAGGTGAGACTGAGAGACTTTCCATTTCATAACAAGGTACGAAAATAATGTTAGAATCGTGACACTGACATATGACCTGACAATGTCTCATCTGATAGTGATCTCAAGAACTCTTTACTTAAACTGCATCTGACAGAAGAGTCAACAGCTTTCATGCACATCTTTCAAAACAAAAGTCTTGCATCAGAAAACGGTTAGAAAAAAAAGGTTAGTGTTGTTGTTTCTTTAACTGCACACTCTGTGACCCACTCAAAATGGTCTTGTGACCCACAAGAGAAACAGTGCTTTACAGAATACGGCTTTTAAAATCAGGCCATTTTTCCATGACTATATTTGTTGTACTTTGTTAAAGCCTCTGTTTGACCTTCAGCTCTTCAAAAACAACAATGGCAAGCTTCTCAGTGCTTTCCCAGCGGTCTCTGTAAGATGAATATACGTTTAGAAAAATCAGCAAATCTGTTTCTGTCACTTGCTGTGCCACTGAAAACTGACACTTTATCTCATCGTTGTAGCATATGTCATGAGAGAATGATGTTGTGTACATTGCCAAATGTTAACGTTCTGTGCTCTCTAAAATTACACAGCCCTTCGTTGTCATCTTGTTTATTAAATGAAAATACACCATGGCCCTACATGATCTTTTCTGAACCTTTCAGTCACAGCTGACATGTTTTTGGATTGCTTGATTGTAATTTAATTGGCATGCACAAAGTTTTGAAGTTGTCATACTTTTGTAAACTTCTATTGTGGTGAACGGGAGATGACAGAAAATAAATTTTTTGTATTTTGCTCCTATAGCAAAAGAAAAAAATAATAATTATCAGGGGTGTAACAATATATTGTGTCACAATATATCGCTAGACAAATGCAACAATATGTATTGTGTATAGTTCACACAAAATGAAAATTACTGCGTGAGAAAAAATTCAAGTTTACAGAGATTTAGTGTCAGTTCTGCATTGAACTACAATATATAATGTTGAATATAATTTATAATAATGCAATGGGGGAATATTTGTGGGTCCTGATAATGCCATATGTCTTGTGTTACTAGTAAAAAGAGGCCTACATTATTTTAAAGAGAGTGGAAGCATATTCGTGTTTTTCTGTATTTTCAGCACCAGAATCATGAATATTTACTAGATTTCCGATGTTGATAATTACGATTTGTACTATGAAGTAGTTCAATTGTTGTCCTTCATATTGTATGTTTGAAACACCCAATGTTCATTAGCTTCTCAGTTTTGCTCAGTTCATTATCAGTTTTGTGATTGAACTTTTTCTTTGTATAATGATGAAATATGACCTTTTTGGGGTGCATGATCTGTCAAAAACATGCAGTAATTATATTTCTTTTTTGCACTTATATTTTGTAACAGATAACTATGTCAGGCATTCTACATGTATTAGTAGTATTTCTCTATAATTACTTTATGCAGTCAAGTCAACTTTATAAAATACAGATTAATTTTAAGCAGCTTTACGATGATTAACAGGGGAAATATCAATTCAATGTTGCAAACATATTTTAATTCGGCTGTAAAAAGAAAAAAGTGTCATTGCATACAAATGTAAAAATGTTGCAAGACTTCGAATACGATTTCTGTATTGCTCATTTTACATGAAATCACACAGGGAACACAAACACTAAACTCTACATGCAAACCTGTAATAAATAAGCAGCCTGAAACTGTTCTGAGTCTACATGTAAACATTGAAAATGTTTTGGAAAAAATTTATGAACTTATTATGGTATTGGTTCTTTTCGGTATCTGTTATTTATTTATTTATTTTTTAAATATGTAATATTTTCTTTGTATTAGTTTTATTTTTATATTGTTTTCAACTGAATTTCAGTTTTAGTATTCTTACATTTTTAATCAGTTGTTATATTTAAAGCAATACTATTTATTAATTTTCTTTTAGTTTTAGTCATTTTAGTTTTAAGGATTAATCTCTAAGTAGCCTTCAGCTACTTATTTTGTTTCAATGAGAAACTAACATAATAGATAGCCTATTAAGAATTATTTTAATGCAAATATGGGTATTAGTTGTCTACTACTGCATTATAAAGCATATGCAATCCATGAAAAAGTAAGAACAGATCAAACACAATTTGGCATTTACTGTTCTGTTGAATACATTCTAAAACTCTCCCGGTTCTACTCGCTCTGCTCTAAAGCAGGATTCAAAGCAGGCATGGGACACTGGCACGCTAACAAGCATGTGTGGGTATCTGCAGGTTGGATTAATGGGCGTAATGAAAGGTTTGGGCTTGCAGAAAGGTAGGGGTAGGGGCCTGGCGAAAGTTCTTTATCATTAGTTGCAAAAGCTGTCGCGAAAGGGTGTGGTATAGGGTTAAGGGTTAGTTTCTGTTGTAGCAGTTCAATTTGGCATGCCAATTACTCCAACCTGCAGCTATCCCTTTCTCCTAAGAAGCACACTAAAGATCATGGCCCCAAGTGTCAGTTGTTAATGCATCTCTTGAGGCCAAGGGAGTGATGTTTTTCTTGCACAGCTCTAACTAGCTGGCCTCTATTACATAACAACAAATGCTTACATAGACTTTTGATTACTAATTTGGGCATGTGAATGTGATTTTTAATAATCTATTGATTAGTATGTTTAACTGCTACTCATGAAAGCAAACTGTCATACATCCACCCCATAACTTGAGAAAATCAATGGGGGTAGTCGTGGCCTAGTGGTGAGGGAGTCAGGCTTGTAATCTGAAGGTTGCAGGTTCGATTCCCACGACGGCAGGAATTGAAGGTGGGGATTGTGAATAAACAGCACTCTCTCCACCTTTGATACCATGACTAAAGTGCTCCCCTTGTAAGTCGCTTTGGATAAAAGCGTCTGCTAAATGATGAAAAATGAAATGGTTATGGCAACACTTGGCATTTAGGAGCAGAATTGCATTTTTTGCGGTGGCAAAAAAACGCAAATCCGATCAAATAAAATCTGTGTTGAGGTTTTTGGTCCAATAATAAACTTGTTTTTTGTTGTTATTGTTGTTGGTTTTTTTTTTCAAAATTTAGTTGTAGAAAATTACTAGTCATTTATTTTTTATATCAACTATGCATTTCATTCGTTTTGTGAACTGGTCAGGCCACAAAGAAATATAGAGCTGAGTATCATTAGCATAACAGTGAAAACTAAGCCATGTTTCTAATGTTGTCTCCCAAGGGTAGTATGTACAGGGAGAAAAGCAATGGCCTTAGTACTGAGCCTTGCAGTACTCCCGTGACTATTCCGCCTCTCAGTCACCCTGTTGCCCTGCTGCAGGGGCTCTGCAACAGGAACCGAACAATGAATGGGATTCACTAAGCCAGTCACAGCTAAAGCCATATCTAAAGCCCTTGGATTCTTACTATCCTCGATTAAAATTTGGATGCTTGTCTCTAACTTTGAATTTTTTGAACATTTATCACATGTAAAACCCTCACCGCTGACAGAGAAGTCTACTCTAAACATGTGGCAGGCAGTGCAAATAACAGGAGACGGTGCCATCACTCACCATGACAGTATACAAGATCAATGAAAATACAACTGTATTGCAGATGAAATTTTAGGAATATAGTCAAGAAAATGGCTTTAGAATGTAACATCTTGCCTTTTTTTTTTTTTTTTACAATAAAACCTAATAAAAAAAGCTAATGAATAACCTGGCATTTTGAAGATCTACAATAGTGCAGACATATTGGGGAATATTTGTACTAATGTGCAGATGTGCTCATATAATCCTCTGTTTCCCCCTTGAGCTTAACTGTCCTGAGGCAGGACTCCCAGGAGATCAATGTCAGACTCACCCACAATCACAAAACCCACAGTCTCATGTATGCAGCCCTGGAAGAGATCAGAAGCTCGTTTTAAATTTAAAAATTAATAAAAGTAATACATTAGTTAACATGAACTAAAACTGAAAAATGTGTTGCAGCAGGGATGATATAAAGAGCTAGCATTAAGTCAATTTATTAACAACTTAAAAGAAACCAAAATACTCAGGAATGTATCACATAGAACACAGGAACGGAACAACCAACTTAGTAAGACAAAATGGACAATGAACTGAACAAACACAGGGTATAAATACACAAGCAAACTTATCAAGGAACTCCAGATGCAACACATAATCAACGAAAACCCATAGAAACGAACTCAAACAGGAAACAAAAGAAACACAAGACCAGATCACCCATCACAAAAAGCAGTTTTTAATCTTAATGTTAATTTGAACCTTTACTAATATATTATTAAAATCAAATGTTGCATCTGTTAATTATTATTTAATGGACCTAAATACAAATGTATTCCTCATTGTTCATTATTAATATTAGTTTTAGTAAATGCATTAACTAACGTGACCTTATTGTAAAGCGATACTGAAATAATGATTGTTTTAAGAAGTACAATAAAAATCGCAGGATTTAATTTTTATAACAATCAGCCTACTTGTTACAATACAATAGTTTTACACACATTTTAAGATATTCAGAATTTACTGTGAAATCAGCGCATTAAACTCAAATGCATTAAGCTTTCACCTACTACTGATGTTTAAACAAAATGCTGTAAAAATATAGTATTGGACAGCAATAGTGCTTTGTTTGAATTCACTATGTGATGTTATTTTGTTGTTTTAAAGGGTTAGTTCACACCAAAATGAAAGTTCTGTTATCACTCGCTCACCATCATGTCGTTCCAAACCCAATTTTGTTCAACTTTGAAAAACAAATGAAGATATTTTTATAAACCTCTGAGATTTCTGTCACTCCATTGAAAGTCCTTTCCACTAACTTTGCTACAAAACGTTCAAGAGATCAAAACAAGGGGTTTAATCCAAGTCTTCTGAAGAGACACGGTCACGTTTATTCATACATAAACTTTGATCAGCATACATACGTAAAACACGTAATATATGTGTGTGTGTATATATATAGACCTATTCTTAATTTGATTTAGAAGTTGAAACTTTGATGAAAGTGATTACTTCGACCTTTATGTGGATCATATTACTGAGTGAGAGAAGAATGTGTGAAATTATTGTAAAATACATTTCAGCTTCTAGAGTTGGTTTCCTAGGAAACAGTTTTCAGCTATTACGAGCAATATGTGTCAGGCTGGCTGCGTGTAGCTCTGAGAATGCGGTTGTTAGATATTCATGCATTTTTAATGGTCATATACGATGTTCTGCTTTTATTACCTTTAAGAGTGCCTTTACCCCTTGCTTCAGTCTAATAAATAACCTTTATATGAAAGAAGAGATGTCAAAGTCTGTTTGGCAGGATAAATGTAACCTCATTCACCGGCTGAGGAGCGACACCGATAGCATTTCATCTTGTGGCACCTCCGCTCTCTGTAGATCTCGCATAATGCGGCCTGGCTTCGCCAAAGTCATTAGAGTTATCCTCTACGGGAATGGCAGTGAATTATCGGAGATGTCTTTATGTGAGGCGACTGCAAGACAGAAATTAAGCCATTTTGCTCGAGCGGAGCTGGGAAACTTGTGAATGTGTCCTCTCGCCTTTGCAGAAGCAGCTCTTGCGTCATGCAGTTTCCATAGCACCCTGGGCAGATCTGGCTACTCGGTGAAATCACTCAAGACTTTGCTTGTGTGTGTACTCGGCTGCAGGCTTTCCTATTGGATGAAAATGTTGGATTGAAATGAATTAGGTTAATTTTTCTGGTTCTGAATGCTGATTGGTCAGTACAGTGATCCAGCTGTGTCATATTCCACGATTCAACAGCTTTGACCTGTGCTCATCGCCCATGGTGGATTGTTATTTTATGTTGCATAGCAACGTGCAACGTCATGTCAGGGACTGTTTCTAGTGTAATAATAGCAGTTATTTTAATGAAGATTTGTGTCCAATTTTATTATGTTGTAACTGTTTTATAATAGCAAGACGGCCATAGAGACTGTTTCGTATTGTAGTGTGCTGTACACTATAGATCTGCCATTAAAACCTTATTGCTATTTATACCAATTTTATGTGAACATTAAGTCATTTGTGGTATCTTATTTTATTTATTCCATATTTCTTGTGTATTTTGTAAAGAAAACTGCGCTGCATTGTTGGAAGTGTTGAACCACGTTGTTTGGCTAATAGATAAATAGATTGCTAGCTTATAGATAGTGACATGCTATACTCCACTTAAAAATGGATTTTGCTATTTTTAATTATTAGGCAGCTTTTATGATCTTGATCTCGAAAAATTACAGAATATTTGTGCTCGTAAAAATGGTAAAGATTTAAAAATGTGACCATTTACAGAACGTAAAGGACACTGTCCTCCACACTGTCCTCACCATATATGGTTAAACTGATAATCATGATCATCTTGCTCAAAAATTGTGATCAGGATTTTTATTCACTCTTGAGAACAATGAGAACATTTCATCAGAATTTTTCATATTTCAATCAAGCACAAAAATGTACTCTCTCCAATATGAGAACTGGTAAAACCTTAAGATGCTTGTCTCAAAAGCTAAAACGGTAGAATTTCTAATATTAATTAGAATAATTCTAAATTATGTTAACATTTTTAAATGCAGCACAGATGTTGCGTAACTGCATTTATTCAGAAATGTATTATTGCACACAATATAGGAAAGTTTGGGAAGATTATGTAAATCGGACTATAGGACTATAGGAAGACTATAGGAAGAAAATGTATTCATTTAGGAGAAAAATTCTAATTGGGGGATTTAAACTGGCAACCCCGAGGATAAAAGCTCATGGAGGCTTGTTACCAATGCAAGATAACGGAAATGTAAAATGAAAGAAAAATATGGTTTCGGGATATATATAACCAGCCGGCCAATATCACAGACTATCTTTTAGCTCAATTAATCAAGAAGTGGAAATCATGATCACGATTAAAATAATCGTACAGCCCAACTGTACCTAAAATCTTGATTCTAAAGATTTTAAAATCTTAATTCTCACCATTCCTTTAGAGTATAACACGCTTTAGAGACTGCAATGATAATCAAAATCTCTCAAATAACAGATTTTGCTCTCCATGTCTCCCCTGAAGTCGAGGGTGCTCTCATTACCCGACTTGTGGCATGTGTGTACCCACAGCAAACTGGCAAACACATGAAACAGTGGATGATTACTGTAATTAATTTATCTAATGTAGCAATCAACCAAACATTTCCTCCTGAGGAATAATAATCAGGATAAGGAGAGGAAGGTGCTTCAAATGCACTTAATGAAAAAATCTAAACTAACTGTAGACAGGAGAACATTCAAATAAATATTAGGTTTTCACATATATCTTTACATTAAAGAACTTTTGAAAAAAAAAAAAAAGTTTTTATTGTCAATATTATAGTGCCCTGGTAAAGTATTCCAAAATTGTATTCAGAACACTAACAATTTGAATCTAAACTTCACAAAGTGTATATTGGTGTGACTGACCAGCGAGTGTTTGTACTCTTTGCATACTTGAATATATGAATATAAATGAAATGAAAAGTTTGCCATGTTGCTGAAAACATATGCTTGTGTATTACCACTTTCCATTCTGCAAGTCCATGGATAATGAAGGGGTATGCTTGGACCAGCCAAACATTTTTATAAAACATTAAACATAAAACATTTTTCCTCAGGCTGGAAGAACAAATATCTATATTTCTATTTATCTATAATCTAAATTTCTTTATGTATTGTACTCTATACCCTTTAAAAGTCGGAGGTTGTTTTTGAAAAAAATCTCTTAAGGCTGCATTTATTTAATAAAATATAAGGTGAAAAAGGAGGATATTGTGAAATATTATTTCAATTTATTTGATGAGTTCAAAAGAACTGCATTTATTTGAAAGATCTTTTATAACATTATAAATGTCTTTACTGTCACTTTTGATCAATTTAATGCATCCTTGCTGAATAAAAGTATTCATTTCTTTCAAAATATCTTAGTGAGCTCAAACAAAACCTTTTGAACAATGGTGTATCGTTGTCGTTTTTTAAATTCATTCGTTTTTTGTAGGATGTCATGTACTTTGCCATTCACAATGTCTCATGCACAGAAATTGAACATTAATATGCATGCTTTGAGTGTATTATATAATGACAAATTTTGTTTCCAGTTCAATTCAGGCTTTTGTTATGTAAACTCATTTTCATTCAGCTGCAGTGATGACTGTAGTGGCACCTTGGTATTATCTTTCCTAAGGATCCAATAAGAGGACACTGAAGGACCCATAGGAGCTGTACAAATGACTAGGGTTCACCTACAAGTGAATCAGATGAGAAAAATCTGCTCTATTATCTGAGACGTTTTTATTTTCTTGTGGGTGAACATGACTTTATCTTATCAGAACCGATCATCTCTCTCTCCAAGCACATCTCCTGAAAGAAAGTCCGTTATCTCGAGTCATTCTTTTGTTATCTCACAATCCCGACGGAAACGTTTTTCCTTTCACATGGTGGCTGTCAGTTAACGGCATGTGGCGGTCATTCAGATGGAAGGATGTTAGATCTTAAGCCTGTAAGCAGAACAGATAAAGGAGATACAGCAGTCTGAAGTCATATTGCATGTTTCTGAAGTGGTCTTGCGAAATAATTATGCCCCCTCCAGACCCCCTCCAGTTTTCATCTGATTCATTCGCTTAAAGTATCACCTGTCCTGTAACTCTTCCTTTTTATTGCATCATTCTTGCCTGTTTAGTTTCTATGCAACACCTCTCAAGACGACACCATCAGTGAGATGTTCACACAATAATATAGAGGAAACTTTGTATTTCCCATATGCAGAACTAAGATGTATTTGTATTTGAACTGCATATAAAATTTCCATCCATTTACATTACTATTTTACATTTTTGCATCCATGCACAATGAAGCGGTATGCTTGGACCAGACAATTATTCAAATAAGCAAATTATGCATCTTCATGTTAAAATATTTTTGCTCAGGCAGGAAAAACAAATGTCTTTGCTTTGAATTCAGGTATATACTGCATATATAGTACTTTCCCCTTCATAAATCTGAAGTAATAAACATAATGTGATGCAAATTTTTCAGTCAATGATAAATGAAATGGGTAAGATTTCTGTATTCAAAAAAAATCATGGCATAGTTGATAGTATATTTGCATCTATTTGATTTTCTTTAAATCATTTTTTAAATAATCACTTGTTCAAATTGCTTAGAATCAGCATAAAAATATGAATTTAACTTTTTATTCAGTTAAAAAGTATGAAAAAATATGGTTAGCTGTGGAACAAGCAATATTCAATAAGTTATAATGTATGAGATTAAAACAAATTAGATTTATTGATGATACAAATAAAACCCTGGTTATTGTGTATTTAAAATACATAGAGTTTATTAGTACTATTACAGAAATTGTACCTGCTATCTTTTTTGTATCTTTTTCGTTTATGCATGACTGGATGACATTCATTTATGTATGTCTGACAAATATCTATAGTTTAATATGTTTTTTTTAATGTGAAAACTGAAAACTAGATGGAAAGTTACATATGCAGTTCAAAGACATACAGTATTTATGGAAAGTATTCAGTCCCCCTTAAATTTTCCACTCTTTGCAGCCATTTGTTAAAATCCTTTAAGTTAATTTTTTTCCCTCATTAATGTACACACAACACCCCATATTGACAGAAAAACACAGAATTCTTGACATTTTTGCAGATTTATTAAAAAGAAAAACTGAAATATCACATGGTCCAAGTATTCACACCCTTTGCTCAGTATTTAGTAGAAGCACCTTTTGATCTAATACAGCCACAAGTTTTTTTGGGAAAGATACAACAAGTTTTTCACACCTGGAACTGGGGATCCTCTGCCATTCCTCCTTGCAGATCCCTTCCAGTTCTGTCAGGTTGGATGGTAAACGTTGGTGGACAGCCATTTTTAGGTCTCTCCAGAGCTGCTCAATTGGGTTTAAGTCAGGGTTCTGGCTGGGCCATTCAAGAACAGTCACAGAGTTGTTGTGAAGCCACTCCTTCGTTATTTTAGCTGTGTGCTCAGGGTCATTGTCTTGTTGGAAGGTAAACCTTCGGCCCAGTCTGAGGTCCTGAGCACTCTGGAGAAGGTTTTCGTCCAGGATATCCCTGTACTTGGCCGCATTCATCTTTCCCTCGATTGCAACCAGTCGTCCTGTCCCTGCAGCTGAAAAACAGCCCCACAGCATGATGCTGCCACCACCATGCTTCACTGTTGGGACTGTATTGGACAGGTGATGAGTAGTGCCTGGTTTTCTCCACACACCGCTTAGAATTTAGGCCAAAAAGTTCTATCTTAGTCTCATCAGACCAGAGAACCTTATTTCTCACCATCTTGGAGGTGTTTTTTAGCAAGCTCCATGCAGGCTTTCATGTGTCTTGCAGTGAGGAGAGGCTTCCGTCGGGCCACTCTGCCATAAAACTCCGACTGGTGGAGGGTTGCAGTGATGGTTGACTTTCTACAACTTTCTCCCATCTCCCGACTGCATCTCTGGAACTCAGCTACAGTGATCTTTGGGTTCTTCTTTACCTCTCTCACCAAGGCTCTTCTCGCCCGATAGCTCAGTTTGGCTGGACGGCCAGCTCTAGGAAGGGTTCTGGTCGTCCCAAACATCTTCCATTTAAGGATTATGGAGGCCACTGTGCTCTTAGGAACCTTAAGTGCAGCAGAAATTTTTTTGTAACCTTGGCCAGATCTCTGCCTTGCCATAATTCTGTCTCTGAGCTCTTCAGTTCCTCTGACCTCATGATTCTCATTTGCTCTGACATGCACTGTGAGCTGTAAGGTCTTATGCAGTCAAGTGTGTGGCTTTCCTAATCAAGTCCAATCAGTATAATCAAACACAGCTGGACTCAAATGAAGGTGTAGAATTCATCTCAAGGATGATCAGAAGAAATGGACAACACCTGAGTTAAATATATGAGCGTCACAGCAAAGGGTCTGAATACTTAGGACCATGTGATATTTCAGTTTTTCTTTTTTAATTAATCTGCAAAAATGTCAAGAATTCTGTGTATTTCTGTCAATACAGGGTGTTGTGTGAACATTAATGAGGAAAAAATGAACTTAAATGATTTTAGCAAATGGCTGCAATATAACAAAGAGTGAAAAATTTAAGGGGGTCTGAATACTTTCTGTACCCATTGTAAATGTTAAATTTAGGTCTACGTTTTTTTTGAGCAGCAGGATAATATTTGCTGTGTTCAAGCAATAGCAGCCTAAAATTTCCACTCTCTTACACTAACACTTCCTGAAATTTTAATCTCCAGAATCCTCGAGTTGTTCATCCAGAGCAGCTGCTTGTCTTTGTTGGGTGGAGGATATTTTAATTATCTTTGATACATTTGCATTTGCAAGAGACAAAAGCACTCTGCATTAGTGCAGCTTGTCTTTCATTTTTGAGACATTATTCCCTAATGCCCTCTTAAACATTGTTTCAGCAGCGCGTTTCCATCCCCGAAGAACATTATAATGCCCACCGTGTCTCTTCTCTCTCTTTGGCTTCTTGTCAGGAAAGAGGAAGTAGAGACATATCTCGTCACAGTTGATTGATATAAGCAATTTTGTGTTATACTGCTTCCTTTTTCACTGACTGATATTTGCGATCAGCTCCCAGACAGGTTTTTCTCATGGGTATTAAATGAGCTTTCAAGATATACTAAATCAGATAAACTGCTTTGATTTATGACACAGGTTACTGCACACTAACACCTCTGAAGTACATCATTGAGTCTTTATGTCAGATTGTCTTTGCCTTCTATGGCAGAAATTATGTTATCAGTCACCTTATGATGCTCATCTCATGGTTCAAATTAAGGGGATGTGGTGCATTTTTATGTAAGATCTGGTGAGGTCTACCATCTCCACCTCGCATGCAATTACAGCACCATGTCCAGCAGGATGAGAGTTTTTTGTTTTTCAGTTATTATATGATTTTGATGTTTGTTATGGAAGTCTGATTGGTTGTTTATTGTGAGAATTTGGTAATTCAGAAATCTGTGACTTATTCTTTCATAAATGTTGGAGCTGTGGTGTATAAGGTGGTGTTTGTGCTTATTGGTATGCAGTTTTTGAGTTGGGCCTGGTCTCTTTTTATTGGCTGTATATTAATGGGAAAAAATGCATAAAAAGGCCATTCATTTATATAAAAACCCTGACAAAAGTATATTATGATTTAGCACATTTGGCTGCTGATTATCCTGCCTCTTACACCAATATTGCCAAAATAATGAATAAAAAACTTCAACATGAATTTGAGCTAAAATGATATTGTTGGCTTACTTGTCGATTATCTTGAAAAAAAAAAATGACAATGTAGAAATCAATCTGTACCCAAAAACCAACACTCTAAAAAATAACTGTAAGAAAAACAAAACAAATTTACACAGTAAATAACCGTTTTCCATTTAACAGCAATATACCATAAAAACAATGCATTCTGGGTAATACTTGTCTTTTTGTCTTTTTAATACTTGTCTTACACTTTTTTACAATATATTACTGTTTCAATGGAAAATGGTATTTTACTGTTTAAATTTATTTTGTTTATTTCTTTACAGGTATTTTTAGAGTATATGCTGGTTAGGTATGTTTTGAAGCATGGCATCTGGTTTGAGCTGGTTTAAGCTGGTCAAATGCTGGTCCTAAACTGGTCTTAAGCAACCAAGGACCATCTTAAACCTGCTCAAACCAGATGCCATGCTTCAAAACAATGCTACCTTACCAGCAGATGCTGTTTTTTTCAACAGGGTAGCACTGCAATAATATTACAATATTATTAATCTGTGATACAAGTTACTTATTTGAACTAGTTATCTAACATATTTAACTACCATGCTAACATGTTTTTGACTGTTTTCTGTTATGCAGCTCTTTGTTTCTCTTACTGGTTCCTTGCAGTTTTTTTTCTTCTTTTCTTCATGCTTTAACTGGAGACTCCTGAACTTCTAACCATGTATCAAAAGGTTAATGCTCACTTTTAAAAATTAAAATCTAAGAGGCTATTTTTACAACTTGAGGTGCAAAAATGGAAGGAATTGGGTAAATCAACTTACGTTGAATAGGCAGAGGCCATGGATTGATACAAGAGACATGAAAGTAACAATTGTCTGTTACACAAAAATTTACACATGAAACAGTGGATGATTGCTGTAATTAATTTGTCCAATGTAGCAATCAATCTAACATTTCCTCTTCAGGAATAATAATCAGGATAAGGAGAGGAAGGTGCTTCAAATGCACTTAATGAAAAAATCTAAACTAACTATAGACACATATATAAGACATTAAACAACTTAATAAAAAAAACTATATAGTTTAACATAGTTTATTGTCAATATTATAGTGCCCTGGTAAAGTATTCCAAAATTGTATTCAGAACACTAACAATTTGAATCTAAACTTCACAAAGTGTATATTGGTGTGACTGACCAGCGAGTGTTTGTACTCTTTGCATACTTGAATATATGAATATAAATGAAATGAAAAGTTTACCATGTTGCTGAAAACATATCCTTATGTATTACTACTTTCTGCAAGTTCATGCATAATGAAGGGGTATGCTTGGACCAGCCAATTATTCAAATTAGCAAATTATACATCTTCGTGGTAAAACATTTTGGCTCAGGCAGGAGGAACAAATATCTTCGTTTTGAATTCTCTTTGAATATACTGTATATTTCCCTTTATGTTGTACTCTGTACCCTTCAAAAGTCTGAGGTTGTTTTTGAAAGAAATCTCTTAAGGCTGCATTTATTTGATCAAAAATTCAGTGAAAAGTAATTATACTGTGAAATATTATTACTTTTTTTTGTATATTTATATAATTTTATAGTTTAGCATGTATTTCTGTGATGGCAAAGCTGAATTTTCTGCATAATTACTCCAGTCTTCTGTGTCACATGATCCTCCAGAAATTCTAAAATGCTGATTTGATGCTCAAGAAACAGTTACTATTATTATCAATGTTAAAATCAGTTTCACTGATTAATATTTTTTGCGGAAACTGTGATAGAGGTGTGTAATAAGAAATGACAATGATAGTCTATAGTAAGATTCATGGATAATAAATATATCAACCTGAGCTCAAAAAAAAAAAAACCCACAGTGGTACTCTGCAATTTTTTTGTAAAATGCATTGCATATTAATGAGTTATTTATGTGAATATGTGTATTTAGTGAATCAACTGTATACTTAAGAGAATCCCTTTTCTTCTTTGTGTTTGTCTGTCACAAACTAGCATGTTCTTCTGCTTTCTCTTCCTAAAGTGCAGTGTCTGGAGATGACTACTAAGAGGAAGATCATCGGCCGCCTGGTGCCCTGTCGATGCTTCCGGGGGGAGGAGGAGGTCATCTCAGTGCTGGATTATTCCCACTGTAGCCTGCAGCAGGTCCCTAAGGAGATCTTCAGCTTCGAGCGCACACTAGAAGAGCTCTACCTTGACGCCAATCAGATTGAGGAGCTGCCTAAGGTAAGTTATCAAGTGTCAGCTTAAACATGAATAATATCTGCCTGACAGTGTATACATCAACTCCTAAACATCATTTTATACAGGAGAACCGCAAAATTGTGCATGAAATTGTGATTATTGATGTGATTGTTTCCTTATAAAGCCCCACAAGTGTTCCATAAAGGAAGTTTATTAATATTACTGATTCTATAGTATTGATTCTGATATCTATTTATTTATTCTTATTTAAAAATACTCCTTAGATAAGTGTTTAAGAGAGTATTTTCACACTTAAACTCAGTGCCATTCTAAATCTGTTCTGTCATCATTGTGTTAGTTTTTGCTTGTTCTTATGTAAGTTTATTACTTTGAGTTTGATGAACTAAAACCATTCAAGGCAATCAGTTTCCTTAAACCATTTAAGTAGCTATATAGTTGTTAAGACTTGTTACCTGAATTCAAACTGAGTGAGTCGAATAAACTTAAAATCTTTGAGTTTATGCTAATGATTGACTAAACCAACTCTAAAATATAAGTGAATTGGACTAAATGTATATGAATTTACAGTTCTCATACTTATTGGTTTTAACAATTGATTTAATGGTTTGAGGTTACCATAATTATCGTGTTTTATAATGTGGTTTATCACAGTGTTTCATGTTTAACTGAAGTTGTTAATCTTGAGTAGTCAGGTTTTCATCAGCCATTACCTCAGTCTTCATGATCCTTCAGAAATCATTATAATATGCTGATTCGATGCTCAAGAAACATTTCTTACAGACATGAAAATTTCATATTTAATATATCGTACATTTTTAAAGAATTTATAAACAATAAATACCGTATAGTGGCTCTTTAATGTGTCGTGACAGATCGCTGTAGCTCCTCAGTTCAAGCGGCTCGTGAACCAACCATCTCTTCATACTAGTTCATTTATAGCATCAAATAAACATGAATGGACATCAGAAGGAATGTTGTTTCAAGCACGGAAAGACGCGAGTACACACAGTTTTTCAAGTTCAAGTTCACCAACATTAATCTACTAACTCCCCTGACTGCTTTGTTGGACAAAACGGATTCGGGGTTATGATTGGTTAGATCGCCTGTCAATCAAACTGTTTGTTAGATTTTTAGCTCAGAGCAAAAAAAAAAAAACAGATTGTGCAACAGAGTTGACATGGTTGAGTGTCATGACAAAATATATAAGAACAATTCCTTAAAAAGAGATACAAATAATAATAATAATAATAATTTCCTTGGAGGACCATAAAATGAAGAATGACTTTGATATTGGCTGATATCGGCTTTAAAATGGTTTTATAGTTATCTGTAAGAATACAGCTATAAAACCTTATAGAAGATATTTTTCAAACCGTTCTTCTGTAAGGACATAGTATGTTTCGTTTAAAGATACATTAGAGTAAATAAATCATATATTATTGAATGAGATGGTAGTGGGGAGTGCAGAGTTAATATACACTTTTTTTTTAATTTCATAACCAACAAGCTGAACAACACCAGAACATAATCAGGGTCATTGCTTGGATTCATGGGTCCTGTGAAGAAATTACTACAGGCAGGGCTTCCTTCAAGGCTTTGATGATGGTTCTGCATATACTGTAATACTCAGAGTTTCACCAAAAAATGAACACAACCTTCAACCAGATCTCTCTATTTCTCAGCAACTCTTCAGCTGTCAAGCTCTCAAGAAGTTGAGCATGCCTGACAATGACCTCTCCAGCCTGCCAACCACCATCGCCAGCCTTGTGAATCTAAGGGAGTTAGATATTAGTAAAAATGGTATGTCCTTTACTCAATTTATTCTACATATACGGGTTTAATTCATTTGTCTTTCACAGTGGTATGATTGTATATGATTGTACCTTTATACACAAATGTATCACCGTGGTAAAACTGGCTTTTTTCAGGTATTCAAGAGTTTCCAGATAACATCAAATGCTGTAAATGTCTATCAGTTGTGGAAGCCAGTGTAAATCCTATAGCCAAGTAAGTAGAGCTGCTCACATCAGAAAGACTGGGATAATTGGACATATTTGTTGACAAATCCATGTTGATTTATTTTAGGTTAAATTTTATGGAAAACATTTTTTTTTACTCTCATTTGCCTTTGCTAGTTTCTTTAAAAGGTGCTATGATGTGCTCTTTTTTTTTTGCAAGTGTTCTGTGCAGACCCTCATATGAGATGGTAATACTAAAGCTGTGAATACTATCTATAAAAAGACTAAAAAGAAGCATGTCATTTTTGAAGTATTTCTTCTACTGCTTTTGTCATTTCCTTCAAACTCTGTTTCATATCTGAGTTTATTTTATCATGCATATATGGATTGGCTGTTTTATTCTCTTGCATTCAAATGGAAGCAACTTATGTTCCTGGTTTCCTTAAGATAAAAGTATTTAGTGAACATTTAGTATATGTATAAACCGGATATTTTCATATACTTTTCTTTTATAAAAATTAAAGATACTTTTAAATTATAAAGCAGATTTGTGCATTAATTCTGCATATGGCAAGTAGACATCGTGCCTTAAAAATCAACCAAAGTCCAGTCAAGGTGAGAATAGACATGCTTTTCTATTTTTAGCTCAATTTATTCGTTTGGCCTTCATTCTGAAGCTGAGCTCAAAATCTTTGATTCAGAAGTTTATGATAGAGGATCAAAGATTCAGAATCCAGTGCATGGTCTCTGCAGAGAGCCCTTTTCTTCATATTATGATTAAATCAGCCCTCAAGTGACTCCAGTTACTGGGATGCTAACAGAGCCAGTAGAAGGGGAAGTGTAGAGGGATTACAGATGGCTCTCACCGCTCCTGAAGTACTTAACGCTTATCAAATCTTAAGGGCACTGGGTCTGATCACCTCTCTGTTCCTGCAGGCTCCCAGACGGCTTCACCCAGCTCCTCAACTTGACACAGCTCTTCTTAAATGACGCCTTCCTTGAATACCTGCCTGCCAATTTTGGGAGGTAAGCGCTTCATCTTGGGCCTCTCTGTTCCTGCTCTGCTGGGAATTGTGAAACAGCTCTTTAACACACCTGTCTGAGTCGGACTTATTCTTGTAGTTGCCATCGTCGTGTTCTTATTTTTAGATGTTATTTTGTATCCAAGGAGCAGCATGGTGCTGATTCTGGCAGTGATTTGCCTAAAGCTTTCATGGATAAATGGGTTCTTGCAGCTCATACTGGGTTTAGTGATAAATGTTTATTTCACTTGGATTGGGGAAAGGGGGATTCATTATTGCAGCTTACATTGGTCAAGGGCTGTTGCATTTAGTTTTTGTAAAAGAATCTGCAGGAATTCACTAAGCCCTGACAACACTCTATTTGCACGTCTGTCTGTGTTGTTATAGTATTTGATTAATTTTCTTTTAATCAGTCTTTTCATGCTGTCTTAGAAGGTGGTAACAAAAGGGTAATTGTGGCAGGTGAATAGAGCTACGTTTGAAAATTTATAGCAAGAAGGGCGTGTTAATGCGTCTGGATAAATTGCATTGTGCTTGATTAATAAATATATAATTTTGTGTTAAAATGCCACATGTGAAGTGGAAGAACTGTTGTTTAATAAATTCATCCCTCTTTGTTTGCCTTAGAAAAAACTTTGAGATGGAGTTTTTTTTTTTCTCTTGTTTTTCAGATTGTCTAAATTACGGATCCTGGAGCTTCGTGAGAATCACCTGAAAACTATGCCAAAGTAAGTCACTTAATTTTTTTTATGAATAATTCTATGGTTCCTGCTAACATGGGATCAATAAATAAATACATGCCATTAAAAAGCAAAGGAAAAATGTTTGGTGTGGGATCAAAATTTTGTTTATTTAGATTCATCAAGGCTGTTTTTTTGTTTTTTGTTTTTTTAAATAGTTTTAAGGGTATACTTTTGCTATATTATTAGTCTTTACCCCTTGTCAAGTATTTCCCCCACAAAGAATTTTTATT
The DNA here is from genome assembly GCA_037194245.1 of Opsariichthys bidens. Taxonomy (NCBI): domain Eukaryota; kingdom Metazoa; phylum Chordata; class Actinopteri; order Cypriniformes; family Xenocyprididae; genus Opsariichthys; species Opsariichthys bidens. Next base: position 15,201,240 of record CM074298.1, read on the forward strand.
ACATTATATTTGAATTTTTTTACTTAACACTGCCTTAAAATGTAAAGAGCTGGATGGAGCTTTTGTCATTACACCTACTATAACAGCCAAGCAAATAAGGCAAAATTGATGTTTGAATTTAATGCTACTTAAAATGATTGTGTTAATATGTAAAACTCTTCTCTTAACTTCCCTGAAGAGAAATGTTAGTTGTTTATGTTTAGTGTTTTTTTTTCCTTTTCCATCTGTTCATCCCTCGGTAATGTGTGACATGAGTTAGTAACAGAGAGTCAATGTAGCAGAGTCTACAATGTCATTTGTCACAGTGGGGAAGACCTTTGGACTCCTCTTGAGAGAGACACATATTGCACACGGTGGTTTATGCTTGCTGACTTGTTCAGATGTCCTGGTTCAAGACTATTTTTATCTGCCACCAATAATACTGCCCATCCTTCCTTCCAAACCAGACTGTGTGATGTAATGTTCTCCAAAGTGGGAAAGAGATGTTTGCCCACATGAAGCATATTGATTGGGCTATATCATTGTGAACATTAAAGTAAAAAGTAGAATTTTCTTTATTAGGTGGACTAGTATTGTAAATACTAAACATAAAGGTGCATTTAACAATCCATTGCTTATATATCAAGTGAGTTTTGATTTCTGTTCTTGTCATGTTGCAGGTCAATTCATAGGCTTTCGCAACTGGAGCGGTTAGACTTGGGAAGCAATGAATTCTCTGAACTGGTAAGAAAGATGTTCTCCTGTTGAACACTTTTATCAATGGAACAGCTATTACCTCACGCAGTATTTACCCAGCATGCATTTTGGCTTTAGCAGGGGATTGGGGAGGGGGTAGGGGAAGCTATTGCCTCCATTCCCTGAGTCTCTTGTCTCTGGTGCTGCACTGCGTTGGTTGCATCATGCGCTGATCCATTATTCATGAATTGGTTCAAACACGCAGCGCTTGCCATGACAGAACGTTCACCACTGAGCTGCATTTAATTGGCTCACCCAAGCTGGAGTAAACAATGGCAGGGAATTTATCATTTGTATCCCAGGTAGCCCCACTCACAACCTGCCTATTGCAGTTTCTTTCAGTGCTTGATGCTGGCGGTTTTGCATTCATTTATTTGAGTATAAATCAATGCACAGGTCTGCGAGCTGGCGAGTTACTGTGTCTAGAGGAACTGTGGCAGTCCAAATTAGCCATTAATAGCAGATTTCTTCAAATAATGACTTCATTGTGTGATCATTCAATTAGGAGCTGTTGGTTGTTTTTAAAACCCATTTTGTAAACATTTATAATAATGGCTGGAAAAACATTTGAGCTCGGGACAGGTGATAAATCTATATCGACATTTATCAGAAGCAATAAATACTTGATATCGATAATAAACTAATTGTACTTGTAATATACTTGTATTTTAATACTTCTTGTGACCAAATTGGCCCACTTTTTGTGTATAAAAGTATACTTGAAGTGTAACAGTATCCACTTTGAGTACACTTGTTTTCAACAACGTTATATTTTTTATATATATTTTATTTTCGCCCAGCTCTATTTTAAACTTCACTGTGCCAAACAGGTGACATCAGTTGTGAAATTACTTTTAAACTTTGTTTCAGTGTCATACACACATTTTGGAATATCCAGGGCACTTTGTCCTTGGGTGATGAAAAAATGCATGCGCGCATCAATGCTTCCAAAGGGAACAGATGGTTTGGCATAGCAGTAAGCGTACTTTACTGCTCAAAGCCCCCAAGTAATAAGAGAACACCCAACAACACTTTCTGGTTCTGCTGTCTGAACTTTCAATCTCTGTTTCCCAGTTCCGGATGACTTTTCAAATAACTTCTGACCTTTCCTGTTGGCAACCCCATCAGTGCTCTTTTAATTTGTGCTCAGCTCCCTCTTCCTGTGCTACACTTTTGATTAGTGGTATATCAGCCCATTTAATAGCGGTATTTTTTTTTTACTACCACTTTTGGTGAAACCTCTTCATGCTGTGATGGAGTCCCATTCCTTTTTGAAGGCATTAAATGAACAAATCCTGTGTTTTCTTATTATTAACTATAAACTATAATAGTAAACTATTATTAAACCTAGGCTGAAAAGATAGCTAGTTTTAAACATCTGTGATAATGGTGATTTTTGGTCTGTCTCACATCAGAGGTATTATCCATGACCTTGTCCAGCAATTACAAACATTTACGTAAAGCTTTCACATAACCTTGGTTTTAGATTCATTGTAATAATGACTTTTCACGAATAACTAATTTCAGTGACTAAATATATATTTATTGATTGATTTATTCATTTCAGAGAGTTTCAGGCCCCGTTTTGTACTCTGTCATGGAAAGTACCAAATCTCTAATGAGAAAAACAATAGCACGTTAACAAGCAATAATCCTCAACTGAAATTTTACTCTGTGGTCTCCTCAAGTATTTTTGGGATGCATTGCATCATGTCAGGTAATCATGCCACATAGCAGTTGCACAGCCTGAAAACAATCAGACATTTATTATAGCTCTGTTGGTGTTATGCTCTCTCACAGAGATATTTCTATTTAACAGCACACAGTTCTCAAACAATGGGTGTTGAGAATGGAGCACTTGATGGCATGAGGCATTTGTCAGGATATCTGACTCTTGCTGTGATGTTGGCAGATGTTGGTTGGTGTGGTGCCCTGAGCTGCCGATAGTTTCTTAATTGAAGTCCTTGCTGAGGGGATCATGAATGGACAGATGCTGAGGCTCAAAGAGAGAGAACAGCACAGAGAAGCCATTAAGAACTAGATGAGGCTGTGACACAAAACGATCATTTGTTTTTGAGGCCTCTGGAAAGTTTGATTTAATGAATAGTATTTCCTTTTTACAGTCATATTTTTATTTAGTTTTGCTTTTTGAATATCTTGGATGATGCAGAAAAGCAAATCAAGGTTCTCCGAGGATTTACAATACATTCATCACCACATAGTGTCTCTCTAAGTTTTAGCCCCAGAACCATTCAAATATTCATCATACATCTAAGCTTTCAGTTTGGGGGGTTATTTCACACATATTACAGGCCAAAATAAGCACATACACTTTGCCAAGGAAAGTATTGTATGATGCACCTTGAAAGGAAAAACAGTTTTTAAAAATTCTACTCTCTTAGAAGAAAAGATTCTATATAGAACCTTAAAGGGTTCGGCACTTCATATATAGAACCTTTTTGGGGTTTCCATCATGGGGTTATTTTATGGATTTCGTTTTAATCAACACATTTTCCTTTGATTCATTTTTAATTTTAATAGAGCAGCTTGTAATAATTAATGTGAGAAAAAATTTAAATAATCTGTTAAAAGTGAAAGTATTTTGCAGTCATTTAAGACATTTCTAGTTATTTAGAACCTTTTTGGCACATTTTTAAATTGAGTCAAGAACCCTTTGAAAGAACCCTTTTTCCCCACCGTCAGGCCAAACAATTGTTAATGCTCAACAGTTCCATTCCGTTCCAATCCGGTTCCATTCCGTTCCAATCTGTTAAAAGCGAAAGTATTTTGCAATCATTTAAGACATTTCTAATTATTTAGAACCTTTTTGGCACATTTTTAAATTGAGTCAAGAACCCTTTGAAAGAACCCTTTTTTCCCACCGTCAGGCCAAACAATTGTTAATGCTCAACAGTTCCATTCCGTTCCAATCCGGTTCCATTCCGTTCCAATCTGTTAAAAGCGAAAGTATTTTGCAATCATTTAAGACATTTCTAATTATTTAGAACCTTTTTGGCACATTTTTAAATTGAGTCAAGAACCCTTTGAAAGAACCCTTTTTTCCCACCGTCAGGCCAAACAATTGTTAATGCTCAACAGTTCCATTCCGTTCCAATCCGGTTCCATTCCGTTCCAATCTGTTAAAAGCGAAAGTATTTTGCAATCATTTAAGACATTTCTAATTATTTAGAACCTTTTTGGCACATTTTTAAATTGAGTCAAGAACCCTTTGAAAGAACCCTTTTTTCCCACCGTCAGGCCAAACAATTGTTAATGCTCAACAGTTCCATTCCGTTCCAATCCGGTTCCATTCCGTTCCAATCTGTTAAAAGCGAAAGTATTTTGCAATCATTTAAGACATTTCTAATTATTTAGAACCTTTTTGGCACATTTTTAAATTGAGTCAAGAACCCTTTGAAAGAACCCTTTTTTTCCCACCGTCAGGCCAAACAATTGTTAATGCTGAACAGTTCCATTCTGTTCCAATCCGGCCCAGCTGTGGGGTTTATGACGGAGCTCTTTCAAATGCAATACAAATGTGTCGGCCATCGCTTTGGTTAACAGGCGTACATACATATGAGATGTAAATGTTACCATGTTATGGAAGATGATCAGATATTTCGTTTAACTTTATTACTAACTTGCATTAACTTCGTTCAAATAGCACACTTGGCCAGCTACAGAGAAACTGGCAGCAAAGCAAGAGACAAGTGACAAATCCTAAATGGCGACATCACTGCACGCATTCTGGCATCTACGGTTAGCCAGCCATGCTGAGAATTCCGGACCGAGAAGGGTTTGAAATTGTGCTGTTCTGAACCAAGCTCAATTAGAAATATAACTGGAACCATTCCTCACCGTTCTTAGAACCGTTTGGCATGACTGTGGAAAAGCAGCTTAAGAGTGTCTAAAATAATGATTTGATTAACATCCATAAATTGGTCTTCATTTGTGATGCAAAATGTATATATTGTTCTTTTGTTGGTCATGACGCTCTTTAATGTTACAGCCAGAAGTGCTGGAGCAGATCCATAGTTTAAAAGAGCTGTGGATGGACAACAATTCATTACAAACCATACCAGGGGTAAGCACAGGATACATCCACTCAAAACTTCAATAGTAAAATAGATTTCTAGAGTAGCATCTTGTATATACTAAATATCAGCACACCTTGTCACCACTGTAATAGATTTCAGACATGTATTATATCAGTGAGGCTAAATTTACATTTTATCATTATATAAGTAATTCCTTTACTTGAGTGCCAGTAAATGATGACAAAATCTGTGCGAAGTCTATTGGAAGTTGACAACATGATGTTAATATACATGTAGATACTGGACTATAATATTTGTATAAAGTATAATATATGATTTCTTTCCTTTATTTCTCTTGTTGTCTGCCGAAGTCTGTTGGGAAACTGAGGCAGCTGCGATATCTAGACTTGGCCAAGAACAGGATTGAGAGTCTAGATGCAGATATCTCTGGCTGTGAGTCCTTAGAGGACCTACTTCTTTCCTCCAACATGCTGCAACAGTTACCTGATTCAATAGGTGAAGTTCCACTTCTTGCTTTTTCGGAAATATTTGGGGTTTTAGGGTTTCAGTATATAAGATAACTTATGCATGATGTATCTTTACGATGTTACAGGAAAGTTGAAAAAGTTGACAACGTTAAAAGTTGATGACAACCAGCTCACCTCACTGCCTAACACTATTGGAAGGTTAGTAACTGACTTACAACTCATCCAGCTGTGTAAAAGAAAAATGATAAAGGCAGAAAATACCTTTCAGACGTCTTAGATCGCAATCCCTGAACATTCTGCTAATGCAGTTTTTTAATAGTTAAGTTTATAGAATTTTTGGTGTGGTTTATAGCTATATAATAGCCCTCCGAAGCAGTAATGACCTGAGCCTTTGTTATTATTTATGTACAACTTTTTATGATGACATTCAGTGACACTGAACTCTAGCTTATAGTCTCTGTATTGGATTTCTCAGTGAATTGCCATCTGGGGCACGATCTAACAATTCTGCTGCTCTGCTGCTGCTATCATTCTGGCAGTTTTTCTCACCCCAGCATGAGAAAATGCTGACTGTCAACTTCAGTGTGACTCTCAGCTCAAACAGTACTTTTCCATCTTTATTACCTATATTTGAGGGAAGTAGTGGACTTTTTTTGGAAAAAACATGAGATTTTAGGATTAAAATGTACAATTAATTTAAAACCCTAAAAAAAGGAATTGGATCAAACCTACTTAGAGTCAATATAAAATCTGATAACTTGTAAATGAGTAGTTTGATCTATTGTTTTGGTCTTTCTACAAAATGAGTACCATTTCACAAACTACTGTTCAAAGGTTTGGGGTCAGTAAGATTTTCTTTTCTTTTCTTTTTTTTTTTCAAGAAATAATACTTTTATTCAACAAGGATACATTAAATTGATCAAAATGACAGTAACAACAAAGAAAATATATTTCTGTTAAACAGAAAACAATTATTTAAAACTGTAATATATCGCAATGTTCTTGTTTTACAGTATTATTGGAAATAAATGCAGCCTTGGTGAGCATAAGAGACTTTCAAAAATATCTTTTTATAAAAAAAAAAAAATGAGCCCAAAACTTTTGGATGGTAGTGTTGACATGTAAAAATGTATTTTAATAATGAATAGCTGATGCCAACCTTTTTTTTTTTTTTTTTTGCGTCTTATTATAGTGATATTTTTCTGATCATTGAAAGTACATATAAGTAGAATTATCAGCATTGATTTTTTTAAAGCACAACCTTGTGCTTATGAAATTAAACTGTAAAACTGTCAACCCTGTAATATTTTCTGACTAAATATATCACAGCATAGTGTATATTAAGATGTTTAAATTTATTTGAGATGGCACAATGCAATTAACACTGAAAAATAGTACCTTGTTCTGGTCTAATAAAATGTTTAAAATCTCCCAGTAATTAATTTTACAAATGACCTTATCAAACCCGTTTCGCAAGATTGACTTTGGATTTTTAATGCAAAATCAAATGGGAAATTCAGGGACGAGCTGTGCACACCATATTGCATAGCATCTGTTAATTGAGAGGTCATATTTTCTGCATACTGCCTTTTTCATTTATCATAGCTGTCACCACTACGTCATTCCTGTGATACTATACTCCATGCATCTCTCTTCTTGGTTTGTCATTGCTCGGTTCTGTGTGTTGTGTTAATCAAACATGCATCTTAAATGGGCACCTCAGTGCACGTGGCAAAACCGGGTAAGTAGACCAGCGAGTGTTTGTATTCCCCACACGTCTGCCACAGCATGTTTATTTAGGCAAGGGCATACCTTTGCATCCATATCTCGCTTAAAGAGACACAATGAAAGCCCTACATATGGAAGGCCAGCTGGACCGGTCTGCTTGTACAAATGTTGTACTAATGACCTTACTTAGCTTAACAAATATACATTGACCTCTTACAAATTCATTAAATTCAAATATGACATGAAGGGGAAAAGTGACTAAGAAACAAATTACATTTGAAAAAATCAAGGGAAAAACGTTTTAAATGATGTGAGGTCCAAAAGCATTCATTACTAAAAGTACTGAAACTCGTTTGACTCAATAAACACTGTGGCATGTACCAGACCATTGTAAATGCTACAAACTAACATAAGGTTTGTTTTAAGAGCCCAGTATTTTATAGGATAAGAGTGTTTTGTACAACCACCATGACTGCATTGCAGTATAGAATATGTAGTAAATCATCATTAATCCCTTTAACATATCTTCTGTTAATCATACCTTTGTTACGTGGAGACAGTGGTTCCACATATCTCATAATTCTCATTTTCCATTAACAAAAAACCCATTTATTCCTGGATATCCTAGACACCCATACTTCTTGTATTGAATGTACTTAGGCTTGGATACTGTGTATGCGCATTGTAAACATTTTAATGGGATGTTTGAATGTAAATTGGACATTAAAGGAATAGTTTACCTGTCACCATTTACTCATCTGAATTTTCTTCCAAACCCTTATGACTTTCTATTCTATTTCTATGTACTGGCCACTATTTTCCAATGAAAATGAATGGGAACTGAGCATGGCATGCTCCAAAATGACAAAATAGCACCATAAGCATAATGAACTGACTCGATCCATTAAGAAAAGCATGTCAGAATTATTCAAGAAAATAATATTTTGTTAACAAAATGATCAAATTTGCAAAATTGTGATGCAATAATGAGTACACCCTCCTTTTTCTGCTGTAAGTTTTAGGCAATTTTTGATCAATAGGTAAGTATGTTGAACCAAAACATTTAAAGAGAAGTAATTTCTCGACATTTAAAAGTGTTATATAGTCCACTGAATCATTCTCAGACTTAACCACAGACACACCACCCGCGGCTTGTTTGGCCTTTTAGGACGGAAGACACCGTGATGAGGCAAATACCATGTTTCTCTTTATTTTCCGCAGTCATTAAATTGACTTCCTCTGCGTCCCCTGTTTGAATGATCTCACTCATAAATTCCTTATACCGTTCCTTGTACACTTCATCCGTAGACATCCTTCTCTTGAAATTTCTTGACTACAATCGAACCACATGGGAGAGAACTGCTAGGAGCACAAAAGAGTACAAGAGGATTATCAAATCATTGTTTTAGGTGTGAGAATATTGCCAAAGTAACCGAAGTTCAAAACTATGGACTTGTGACAAGGCCCCTGAAATAATCAGGCTTTCATTTTAAGCTTTCATTTAGTGATGAGGGATTTTTTTTTTGCTAGACAAGGAGCACGAGAAATACCAAGTGAGTGTCTCAGAGCCAGCAAAAGCTATGAAAAGAGTGACTGTTTATCTCATAGAGTAAAATTCAGCCTGCAGAAGAGACATGCATGGTTATTGTCCACACTGAAACTACATACTGTAGCCAAAGCACAAAAAAGCCTTTTCCAAGGCTCATATTTACAAAATATAGACTTCTGGGAATCCATATTGTGGTCTCATGAGATCAAGCCAATCATTTTGAATCTAAAAGCATCCAAAATATAATGGTGTTGCTAGAGTAGGAGTAGAGTGAAAAGTGCTTGGTTCTCACAGTGAAGTTCAGTGGTAGTAACCCTCTTATGTGGGGATGTATGAGTGCTGAAGGTACGAGGGAGTTGTGCTTCATCAGTGCTGTCATGTGTGATGTAATACAGAAACTTGAAACAGAACTTATTCCTTGCATTGCTGGCATTTTTTCAACATGACAATGACGATATGCATTTTCCCAAGGTGAAAAATGTAGCTCTAAACACTCTTCAGCGCTTGTGGGGGATTCTGTAAAAAACTTCTCATTAAAGATCAGGGCATTTAAGGTGGTCATCAACCAGGAGTTAAACAGGACGGATGTGACAATTTGTCATGAACTTGAACAACATGCTTAAAATTATGGAGGACATACTAAGTACTAGAATATTCTACATTTGTTGAATTCTGTCTGATGTGTACTAATTTCTCCAATCATTTATTTAAACAAAATTGGCTAATTTACTTATTTTACAGATATTAATGACTTTTCATCTTTTCATGGATTGTATTGAAAATACAGCTTTTGCATTTGTTCAGAGGGGGTGTTCTCATTTATGCCGTGCACTGTATATTTCTTGATGACTTTCCACTCGAAATATATAATAATTGACGTTGATTGTGCTATATAGGATTTTCTGTAAATGAACATTTTTGGTCTGTTCCTCACACAAGGCTTTTATATGGCTTTAGAAGACTTGGAAAATAGTGCGCAGATTGTTATGGAGGTAATCTACTTTTATGATGATTTTGTTGTCTTTTTTGGAGATTGACAATCTGTATCATCATTCACTTTGATGAATGTAGAATGCTGTACAAAAAAGAGTGTTCTACAAAATGAAAATCAAATGGGTTTGGAACAACAAGGGTGAGCAAAAAAAAAAAAGGGGAACTCTTCCTTTAAGACTTTGGTTAAAACACCTAACCTGGTACTCAACCTGAACTCACAAAACTTTTTTGGCTATCCTCTACAGTTGAGGCAATTATGTCTTTATCAGAAGGACATTAAAAAGACGTCACATGATGCATACATTAACCTTATCATCTCATGGAGTGTTTTCAATAGGCTTTCAATAGGGATTAATCTACCTTGCATAACTGCACAGTCCTCACCTGCTTTCTCTTACATCTGCCAGTTTATCACTTTTAGAGGAGTTTGACTGTAGCTGTAATGAACTGGAATCCCTGCCTCCCACCATTGGCTACCTGCACAGTCTTCGGACATTTGCGGCCGATGAGAACTTCTTGGCTGAGCTGCCCAGGGAGGTGAGTTGCATTCGTGTCTGCAGAATTAATAACGGAAAACAAAGATACATTCTCTTATATCTTTTTGTAGCTGAAAATACATCCTACTGTAGACGAAATATAGTTTGTTTAGATGGTTGTCAGTTTAAATAAACAGTTCAAAACAAGTTTAAAAATGTAAGTATGTTCAAGCCTGTCTACAACATTAAGTTAGCCAGACCCAACACTTCTCAGCTGAAACCAATTAACAGAGTGAAATCCAGACCATTTTGGCTTTTTTATTTTCAACAGGGTTCTGAAATCACTCACAAACTAGGCAACTTTTTTGCTCACATTTAGAACTTTGGGGTCATACAGATTATATATGAAGAAATACCATCATATCTTAATTCTTTTTATATGGTTGCCCCATTTCTGCTGTTCTTATTTTTGCACAGTCTAAAGTTCTTCACAGTCTACACTACCGTTCAGATATTTTTTAAAACAAGTCTCTTATGCTCATTAAGATTTATTATTATTTATTTTTATTACAATTTAACATTACTCTTTATTTAAATATATTTTGAAATGCAGTTTATTCCTTTGATGGCAAAGCTGAATTTTCAGCATCATTACTCCAGACTTTAATGTCACATGATCCTACAGAAATCATTCTAAGATTTTCTGCTCAAAAAACATTTCATATTATTATCAATGATGAAAAAAGTTGTGCTGCTCAATATTTTTGTGGAAATTATGATTGAAGAACGAGATTTATTTTAAATAGAATAATGCATCCTTTCTGAATAAAAGCATTTCTTCAAAACAAATCTTACTGACCCCAAACCTTTGAACGGTAGTGTATTTGCTTTCCACAATCCCAAAGAAATAATGTTTAGCGTGTACACACAACACACAAATCAAACTAAATATAACACACTTAAAAATGATACAATATTTCAATAGGATATACATTTTTAGAATTCTCCACACATACATTTTGAGATCCACTAAATTGGCTGAATCCAGCACACTGAAAATCTGTAAAAACAGATGCTTGGTAATGCCCTGCTGACCTTCACTTACCTCACTCGCTGTATTGACAGTTTACAAGAGTCATTTTACCTGAGAGAAAGAGAGAATGCTGATATCCAACAAAAAAAGCTGACAAAATTGCACCTTACCAGAGCTATCATATCCTGTCCTGTGCTGCAGATTGGAAACTGCAAGAATGTCACGGTCATGTCCTTGCGCTCCAATAAACTGGAGTTTCTGCCTGATGAAATTGGACAGATGACAAAGCTACGTGTTCTCAATCTAAGTGACAATAGGTAACACCTGATGTTCCTGTAGTTTTTTTTTTCTTTTCATTTTATACCCTGTGCACACATTAATCACACCAACACATGATCTTCAACACTGTTTAATAAATAAATAAATGATGAGACGCATGAAAATCTGCTCAAAGCTTAGAAAGTCTTTCAAACCTCTTATAGGTTAGATGAACAGTCCTGATCGGCTTATGTAAAATTCATGGAAGATGGTGTTTATTATTTTCCATAATGGCATAGTAATGGGGCATGACATCAGAAAAGTGCCTGGCCTTCCCCCAGGCCAATTAAAAAAAGCTCTTTATGAGCTGTGCGGACAGTTTAGATGCTCTGACTGCGATTACCTGGAAGCAGAGTAATTAAACTTAACCAAGACTAAATGCGGAATAGCCATTTGAGTACCTGAGTTAATGGGCCCCTTAAATGGACAGAATCACCATAAGTCTTTATAACATTTTAACAACACCAAATAACTGCCCCCAACAGTCTCATTTAGCTTTTGACATCCATGTTTTACTTTTTTTGAATTCTCATTCCCACTAATTCTTTATGTTCTGTTCTAGGTTAAAGAATCTTCCCTTCACGTTCACTAAATTGAAAGATCTTGCCGCACTCTGGTTATCTGACAATCAGGTTGTTATCTGGACCTCCTTTTTAAATATATACAAAGTCTATACAGTATTTGGACCTCTTTTAACCACATTTTACAAACGGTTTAATACGGTGGGCCCCCAGATAATAAAACTTGATGTTTGAATGTCATTGCATTATATAACATGAAGCTAAATTATCCCCCCCCCCCCCCCCAGATTTGACTCTATGATATAATATATAAATAACTGTAAAAAAAAAACTAAACAAATGTACACAATAAAATACCATTTTCCATTGAAACAGTAATATACCATAAAACAATGTATTCTGGGTCATTTTTGTCCTTTTAAGAAATGAAGCCTACAGGCTAGTTTCCCGAAAACCTCAAATAATATTACCCAGGATGGATTGTAATATACAAAATATTCTGTAAAACATTTTATGTCCTTTTCGAGAAAGTAGCTGATAGAGGTGTGTCTGAAATTGCGTACTGTTTGAGTAGGTACCACATTTGAATTTGAACTTTCTTCACGACCGTTAAAAAAGTGTGTTCTTCTATGTAGTATGAACGTAATCCAGATATACTACATCCGCCATGTTGTCATTATTATGTGGCCTACTTCACCTCCATTCATAAATCCTCTCCCGGGGCCTAATAGGATAGTAAAGTCTCCATCGAATGTGCACGTCCTGAATCTCGCCGGAAGTAGTATGTCATCCGGGGACGTTTCGCCTACTGTTTTTCGAATGCTATGAATTTGGACATACTACTAAGTTGGCATACCGTTTTTCACATGCTATATAGTAGAGAAGTATTCAAATTCGGATAGAGCTTAAAAAATATTACCTAGAATGCATTGTTTTACGGCACTTTACCGTTTCAATGGAAAATGGTATTTTACGGTGTAAATTTGTTTCTTTTTTTCTACAGTTATTTTTTTGAACGTACTTTTTTTTTTTTCACTATTACTTTGAACCAAGTGCCACTTTGTTTTATTTTTATAAAGTAATTCTGTGACGTTCATGCATTTATGTATCCAAATATTTTAAGGGGGCCACTGTATTTAATTGTCTGTTAAATGTGGTTAAAAGTGGTCATAATACATACTACCATTTAATAAATTTTATTTGACAGTTGTGTTTGTTTACAACAGTTCTCTTTGTTATTCAGTCCAAGGCCCTTATCCCCCTTCAAACAGAGGCTCACCCTGAGACCAAACAGAGAGTCCTTACCAACTACATGTTTCCTCAGCAGCCCCGGCATGATGAGGGTAAGAATACAGTAAATCAGCCGTTTCTCTTTTCTTCTTCACATTTTACTGTATTAAAATGTTTGCATGGATATGTGTTTTCCCTGCTGCAGATTACCAATCTGACAGTGACAGCTTTAATCCCACTCTCTGGGAGGAGCAGAGACAGCAGAGGATGACTGTGGCATTTGAGTTTGAGGACAAGAAGGAAGAAGAGGACAACTCAGGAAAAGTGAAGGTCCCCTTAGGAATTTAAAATGTGAAATAGCCATCCTCTTTGCCCCAGTTTAAACCTGGCATTAACATCCATCTCACGTGATCTTATCACAGATGTTAATATCAGACGTAACCGGGATGTCTGCTGTATCTGGTTCGCTGTGGTTAATGAAAAACCACCTTTAAGCATCAGAAAAGGTCATATCGCTGCCATATGGGCTAAATCCTCTTCCCTCTATCGGCAGGTTGAGATTAATCTGAAGCGCTATCCCACTCCTTACCCAGAAGACCTAAAGAACATGGTGAAATCAGTGCAGAACCTGGTGGGTAAAACCACTCACCCCCTCAACACTGAAAAATGCTCTTCTGGGACCAATATGGAGCTCCATAGCCAAGACAAGTATGAGCCCAAGTGGCCCATCGCTCCTAAGGAGGTAATGCTTCTTATCTTATTTTATCACAGTGCCTTAGCTGGGATCATACATCAATGTCTCTGCAATTTGGCAACAAAGTGCATTTTTTTTTTTTTTTTTTTTTTTTAAATAAGGAGGATAGATCAGACTCTGAATTTTGATTGGAATACTTATAAACAAATACCATATTAATGCACCAAGTTATAGTTAGACCAGAATACTGGGAGACCCTGCAAAATATCAGGATATATATATATATATTACATCTTATTATATTAACATATTAAGTTTCCTTTATTATATGGATGTTGCTGCATTTTCTTTAAACACAATCAGATGCGGAAATATGACTACCCCTGGTAGAATGAAAAATGTGACTTATTTCTTGAATATCCATCACAGTTGAATATCAGTTGAGTCACAGTATATTTTGTTATTGAATCATAAGACACTAGATTAGCGCATGTTCTTTGCAGGTGACGGAGCGAGAGGTCAAAGACTTTTCTAAACCACCAATGTCTGATCAAGGTGTCATCCACAACTCAGCCATTGACATCCCAAAACGCAAAGACAAAGAGGATCTGACTGAGAGCTCGGAAGTATGACAAGTTTTCTCTTTTAATTTAGTCTCTTTTAAATACTGAATGCCTTAGCTTTATCCTCTTGAAACATTTACGCACAGTAATATCTCGGGGTTGCAGCTTATTTTACGCTCCCTTTAACCTTTATAATGGTTAATTATTGCAACTACAAACCACATAAGGGATTAATAAAGTAAATCATTTTAAAAGAGAAGGACGAGAGTGTGTAATGAAATTTAGGCAGTAGTTTCTTTGTTTTCGAAAGCCTGGTATTTGCATCTACGATGTCTGAGTCAGCTTGGTTGTACTGTACGTATAGAACGTGTTGTGTAGTTCGGAGAGTGTTTGTTAAAGGTTAGCTGAACCTGCGGAGATAAAATACACAAAGATCAGTGCAAATGTTTCATCTCTCACAGCCAGCAACCCCCCTCTCCAACCACCAGAGCTGCAGTGTTGTTTAGGACATAGGATAACAAAGAAGTCATTAACTTTGCCTATGATTATTAGAGCAGAGCTGGTGCAATTAATATTGAATGTCACGGTCACCTTGTAGGATGCTTCATTTTTTTTTTTTTTGGTAACTCACTTTTAATATGTCCTACAATTATTTACTCGAGATCTAGAGATGCAATGTTTTTACTCTCGCTCAGTCTTCAGTTTGATATACCGTAGCACTGCTCAGTTGTACGGCTGAAAATCTTTTAGTAAACAGAAATAAAGGTCAGAGTGAAATGTCAAGAACACTCAGAGGATCCATTAAAGGTCCCTAATATGAAAATATTAATTGAATTCAGGAATGGTTTAGATGATTTGAGTAAACCAGAATAAATCTCAAGGAATTATGCAAAAACAGCTACATTCATAATCCATTCATTGATGCCAGGCTTTTCTATGCTTGCAGTAGCTCTTTGTTTAGAATAGCATACAAGTGCATGGTGTGTTGTGTCCATCGCAGCTTGGCCTCACACTGCTTCCCCCCATGGTCTCAAAGACCCCCCCGGCCAAACTGTGGAGCTACAAACATTATTATTATTATTATCAGGGTTATCGGGACCTTGGGAGTACCAGTGCCATAAACCTCATGTTTCTTACACATTTTCTTTCTAGACCATGAGAATCCATTTTTGTTTGTTTGTTTGTTTGTTTGTTTGTATATATGTATGTATGTTTGTTTTGCTTAGATTTCTTTACATCGCGTCGTTCCCAAGCCGCAACAGCCAGAGAATACGAGCCTGGCCGTTACTTCCTCTTCCTGTTTCTGCCTCATAGTAAGTGGCTGAGAGACCAGACAGCAGAAAATCAGCTAAGCATATGGGGTGGCTCATTTCAACTGCATTCAAAGCAAAATAAATTCATTTTCTCAGATACCCCCATTGTGGGTGAAACATTTGTTAAATATATGCATGGGTTCGTTTCCTATAAGGAAGGGGGGAAAAAAGTGAAATTCGGTCACTCCCAGTCTATCGGTTTCCAGCATAATGTCAGTTTTCGAATTATAGGGGGGCTAGAGAGGAGATTGCCCAGTTTTGAATTGTCATTTAAATTTGTTATCACAGCAAGAGACTGATGTCTCTATGATACACAAACGATTCCAAAAACCTTTTTTTTTTTTTTTTTAAATAAAATTATAATTAAAAAACAATAAATAAGAGTGAAAAAAAGAAGTCTCTTGCTTATAAGGCTGCATTTGTTTAATCAAAAAATGATTTAATCAGTAATAATTTAGAACAACAGTTTATGTGAATATATTTTAAAATGTAATTTATTCCTGTAATGGAAAAGCTGAATCAGTGTCACATGATCCTTCAGAAATCATTCTAATATGCTGATTTGCTGCCCAAGAAACATTTAGTATTATTATCAGTGCTGAAAACATTTGTGCTGCTTTATATTTTTGAGAAAAAAATGTATATTTCTTCAGGATTCTTTCAAAACAACAGCGTTTATTATAAGTAAGTCTTTTACTGTCACTTTTGATCAATTTAATGTATCTTTGCTGAATAAAAGCATACATTTCTATCCAAAAAAATAAAGTGTATCGAAGTTCTTTTATTCCTAATATTGGGTCTCCCTGGAATCTATGGTATAATTCGAACACTGTGCAACATGCATCAAATGGCCCCCATGCTGAATTTTGTTCCCATTTAATACAAATAAGAAAACGTTAGCCTGTCGCATCAATTTGCACAATCACATTTCTTTTGACCCTTTGTGCCAGAGCAATGAAGAAAAAAGACAAATAGAAAAGATGAAGGCAGAGAAGGGGAGAGGTGGCTATGATCGAGTAAAGAAAATAACACGGAGACGTTGTTCTGAGAGAATGTTCTGATCTGTGACTTCCCTCTTGCTCTGCTGCCGGTTGTGTGAGCCAGCCTGCTGATGAACAGTCAGGTCTGAGAGGTGTGAGTGTGAGACAGCTGTGAGAGACCTGGAAGCAACTGATTTGCTCCTGGGGGATTTGACCAGACAAGCCACGACACGGCCTGTGAATCCTAACAGTCTACATATTACTAATGATGAATCTCAACTTGATGTTGAGGTGTGAGATCACACTCTGTTACTTCTGATATAGTTCTCAGCTTCAGTATAGTTTAACTTCGAGGTCATTTGGGGACACTGTGCTTTAAAACCATGAAACTGTCACTGTAAGATAATAAGGGAATTGTTTAAGCATTTTCTAACGAATGACTCATTTCAATATACTGTAAAAGCTTTAGGGAACCTACAGTGAATACTAGGTACTTTCATGTATTTCCCATTTTAGCTTTCTGATCCTTTTGTAACATTTTTAAACTGGAATCTCTTAACTTAATGCTGTCGTGTGTGTTTTAACGGCTTAGTTTTTCTAAAAGCAGGTCCTGCCTAATAGAGTTTTATGTAATATGCAAACAGATTTTTATACAGCAACCATTTTCAGTATAATCGAATATGTTGACCTTTGAAAATAAATGTATTTTGATTTATATTTATTGAGACTGTGATCTTAAATTGGATTACAAATATCACCTAGTATGTTTTAATATAAACTATTTGTGTCGCTTGATTTTGCTATTTAAATGATAGATTGTAATTTGATTGCAGGAAATCCTCACCCCACTCCCCTTTTGCCTGTTATACATTCATTTTGTCTAGTGTTTAATTCACTGCGAATTTGACACTTGTGTTTCCAGGACTCAATGGGAGGCTCCCCCAATGATATCCGAATTTCTGACATGAGGCCAACTTTGGTAGAGCCACCTATGTATAAACCAAAGGTTGTATTACTAGGCAAGGAAAAAAAAGGTTAGTGAGAAGAAAAGGCCTGAAGAAGTTAACATTGGCATGAAATTCTAATTCACCCTATCGACAGTGGGTATGGAAAGTATTCAGACCCCCTTAAATTTTTCACTCTTTGTTATAGTGCATCCATTTGCTAAAATCAGTTCAAGTTCATTTTTTTTCCTCATTAATGTACACACAACACTGACAGAAAAACACAGAATTCTTGACATTTTTGCAGATTTATTAAAAAAGAAAAACTGAAATATCACATGGTCCAAGTATTCACACCCTATGCTCAGTTTTTAGTAGAAGCACCTTTTGATCTATTACAGCCATGAATCCTTTGGGAAAGATGCAACAAGTTTTTCACACCTGGATTTGGGGATCCAAATCTGCCATTTCTCCATACAGATCTCCTCCAGTTCTGTCAGGTTGGATGGTAAATTGTGGTGGACAGCCATTTTTAGGTCTCTCCAGAGATGCTCAATTGGGTTTAAGTCAGGGCTCTGGCTGGGCCATTCAAGAACAGTCACGGAGTTGTTGTGAAGCCACTCCTTCGTTATTTTAGTTGTGTGCTTAGGGTCATTGTCTTGTTGGAAGGTAAACCTTCGGCCCAGTCTGAGGTCCTGAGCTTTCATGTGGCTTGCACTGAGGAGAGGCTTCCACTCTGCCATAAAGCCCCGACTGGAGGAGGGCTGCAGTGATGGTTGACTTTCTACAACTTTGCATCTCTGGTGCTCAGCCACAGTGATCTTTGGGTTCTTCTTTGGGTTCTGGTCGTCCCAAACATCTTCCATTTATGGATTATGGAGGGCACTGTGCTCTTAGGAACCTTAAGTGCAGCAGAAATTTTTTTGTAACCTTGGCCAGATCTCTCTCGGAGCAGGTGAGATAATTCTCGGAGCTCTTCAGTTCCTCTGACCTCATGATTCTCATTTGCTCTGACATGCACTGTGAGCTGTAAGGTCTTATGCAGTCAAGTGTGTGGCTTTCCTAATCAAGTCCAATCAGTATAATCAAACACAGCTGGACTCAAATGAAGGTGTAGAACCATTTCAAGGATGATCAGAAGAAATGGACAACACCTGAGTTAAAAATATGAGCGTCACAGCAAAGGATCTGAATACTTAGGACCATGTGATATTTTCTATTTTAATAAATCTGCAAAAATGTCAAGAATTCTGTGTTTTTCTGTCAATATGGGGTGTTGTGTACATTAATGAGGAAAAAAATGAACTTAAATGATTTTAGCAGATGGCTGCAATATAACAAAGAGTGAAAAATTTAAGGGGTCTGAATACTTTCCGTACCCACTGTATATTCTAAATGCATGTTATTGATCTTATTGTGGACAATTCATTCTTTGACTAAAATATCATAACTCAATCTTATCTTACGTTGGTTCCATTTTTGAAGAAATCCTCTTTATTCTCTTTTGATGTTTATTAATAAAGCTAAAATCCTTTGGAGAATGATGTTCTGGTATAATGATGTATTGTGTAATGGCACTGGGGAACACTGTGGAATGATAGTTGTTGTGAGAAGCACAATAATTGGGGTTTCCGGACAAAAATAGAGTTGTTGTTCATGCATATAAACTATTTTACCTTGTAAACCTTTATACCTCTTTCATCGTTTTTTTTTTTTTTTTTTTTTTTTTAAGAGTCCACCGATGAGTCTGAGCCAGACAAAATGCATTGTTTGAACAACAGCGGATCATCTGCCACTTATTCAGACTACTCACCCTCCCAGGGATCATCTGGCTCCTCCAACCCACCTGGAAATGCCAGTAATCTGCAAACATCTGGGAAAGAGGGGCCATCACAGACTCACTGGACAAACAGGTTGGCAAGAGTTTAATCACTGCCACTATTCATTTATATGAACTAATACACCATCTGCGCTCTCATATGACAGGACAGTTGATCAAACAGTTTAGATACCCAGCTAACTGACCTTTGGGTGGCCCAAAACTGACATTGTGTCACTGGAATAAACATCTCTGCCAATAATCCAAAATTATTCAAGCCAATTGTAACCAATCAATTGCACATTGTTTTTAATGACTGCTATATTTATGAAAGAATTGCATTTAATATTTTACTACTCTTTCATGTTGTTCAGTGATATAGATTGCAAATCTGGTGTCCTGTACACCAATGATGACGTTGTTGTTTGCCTTTTTATTAGATTGAAGGTGCTCATTTTAACTTTCATAGTTCTTTCCATTTTAATTAACAAGACAATTGAAGACAATTCTAAGTGGGCTCTATCTGGGCTTTCATGTTTCTTTTAAAATGTCTCTATGGCTCACATCACGATTTCTCTCTCACTCAAAGTCACGCACAGCAGTATGACTCTCGCTGTCATCTTCAATAAAGTACAGTTTAAAATCCATCTCTGTTGCTAACAGTAGAAGTTGTATTATATTAGTGCTGCTGAAAAACTTAATTATCACTCCTTTCACTGCCTGTTCTTCAGAAGAGCTCTTTGAGAGATTTCTGTTTTGATAACCTTGCAGAAGTATTACGTGGGCGAAATTTTGTTAAAATCTATTCGATGAGGATGGCAGTTCATTCTACCACAGCGATATTTCTCAGCACTTGTCAATTTGAACTACATATGGTATATTAAAAGAGTCGAAGGCCCATTTAAATTTAATTTTCAAAATTTCATCCCCAACATTACTTGCAATGATTGGTAGTACACAAATTTGGGCTGTACATAGAAATGTTGCAGTAGGGGCTGATCAACGAAACAGACACTTACTAAAATTGCAACCCTATATTTTAATCACTGTGCTCTTGAGCAAAGTACTTAACCCCAGCTTACTCAAGCGCTATTATGCCTGCAGTTATTGTATGAACAAATTAAAGGGTTAGTTCACTCAAAAATGAAAATGATCCCATAATTTGCTCACGCTCAAGCCATCATAGATGAATATGACTTTCTTCTTTCACTCAAACACAGAGTTATATTAAAAATATTCTGGCTCTTCCAAGTTTTAAAATGGGGGTGAATAGTAACCGATATTTTGAAGCGCCCAAAAAGCACATCCTTCCATCATAAAAGTAATCCAATTGGCTCCGGGGTGTTAATAAAGGCCTTCTGAAGCGAAGTGATGTGCTTTTGTAAGAAAAATATCCATGTTTATAACTTTATAAACTAGAATCAAAACAACATATAACCACATCAACATCACATCAACAAAAAAACAACCCATTAATACGCTTTTCTAAGAAAGAAGCTTTATGCTAAAATACTTTTTTCAACAGTTTCATTTTTCTAATGAGACTTTTTTTCTTCATCAGGATTGTGTATCACTTTTTACTTTACGTTCCCAAAATTCCGAAATTAAATACATCTACATGTGTTCAAGTCATTGCATTTATGAATTTCATTTACAGTATTTTTGAATAAAAAAAAGAAAAAAAGAAAAAAGAGTGACATGTCATTGACCCTGTGTCTGAGTTGGAATATACTGATATTGAATATGCTTGTCATTAGACATGTTCTTGTGTACAGATGTTTATTTTTTCATATAGTGCACTAATAAAATTTAAATATGTCAACAGGCTGGCTCAGTCGTTCCCAAAGCCCATTGAAACCAAGCCCCTTCTGAGCCAGAGGGAAACACCTCCCTCCAGCACGCTGCAGCAGCGAGGTGAGAGGCGGCCACTCAGCGACACCTTCGACAGCTGGAACGATGCCCCCCACTATGATAACACAGGTTTTGTCTCAGAGGAGACGCCTCTTGACACTCCAAGCAGCAGTGCTGGAAACCCCATGCTAGGCTCAAAGCCCCGGAGTGCCTCAATGGCACATGGGCGGCGGCCTCTCATGAGACAAGAGCGCATTGTGGGAGTTCCCTTAGAGCTCGATCAGACGCAACACACTTTCCACACAGTTCGCAACACCCCTGAAACTGAAGTGCCTCCTCCCTCTAACCCCTGGCAGAACTGGACAAGGACTCCCAGTCCCTTTGAGGACAGGACAGCTTTCCCTTCCAAGTTGGAAATTACGCCAGGCAACAGCCCCAATCCTGACCGTAAGGACTTTGAACAGGAGATGGGAGAACTACCCAGCACTTTCCCCTCAACTAGAGCCTGGGGGTTTCTGGACTCAACGGACTCAGGGACGGGACGAGGTCATCCCAACATTTATTCACATGTCCAGGGTGGAAAAGACCCAAACAAAGGAAACACTATGGTTGTTAGCAAGAGTTCTGAGAGACTTTCGCCAATGATGAGGGAGGTAAAAGCGAAATTTAAGAAATCTCAGAGCATAGATGAAATCGATACAGGGTCGTACAAGGTTTACAGCATCCCCTTGGACAGCTACAGTTCTAGCATAGAAAATCAGGGAAGTGTCGATAGAGCAGACCTCCCTGTGCCACTTGAACAGAGCATGTCCAGGAGCCAATCAGCTCCAATGCTGGACGATGATCTGGATGGTTACGGTTTGAGTAAAAGCTCTCAGCAGCAGAAGCCTGCCATCCCAAAGAAAGTTTACCATTTTGACCAAAGCTTCAACCCGCAAAGAGCCATGGATCTTGTGAAAGCGGAGAGGAGAGTTCCTCCACCATTCCCCAACACCCCTGAATACGTAAACCAACCTGGGAAGACGTTACCAAAGGAACTTGTGAGTCCGAGGGGCTACCGAGGCTATCCTCCGATGGAACAGATGTTTTCATTTGCTCAGACTGCAGTCACCGACGACGCCATCAATCCGCAGCACTCGGTCCAGCCCCAGCGCTCCAGGCCGGGCTTCCTGAGGCGAGCCGACTCTCTGGTAAGTTCGACAGAGATGGCGCTATTCCGCAGAGTAGCTGAGAGCCAAGAGCTGCAGCTGGCAGAGCACTACAACAGGCCTCAGCAGATAAAGAGCATGCTGGAACAACAGAACAGCTTGTCTACCATCGCTGACACCCAGTTCCACAAGAGGAATGGTAGGTATGACGAAGATTACTCATCTTATCAAGAACCCAAAAAGCCCATCATGGGTTACCCCACCAAGAGTCTGACACAACGTCGCCCCCTGTCTGCACGGAGCTACAGCACAGAGACATACGGGGCATCTCAGGCAAGACCAGTGTCTGCCCGACCCACCATGGCTGCACTGCTGGAGAAAATGCCTTCAGATTACAATCTTAGTACATGCACTGAGAAGAGCCCAGAGGCTGACATGAAGCTGAGACCTGTCCCTCAAAAACAAGAGGATCCGACCTCCAAAATGCCAGTAGATTGGAGACAGCAGCTGCTTAGACACATAGAAGCGAAGAGGCTAGACCGGGTGAGTAAGCAAGCTTTGCTTGGTCTTCTACAAAGTGTTTGTTAGCATGGACTTTATGTGAACGTTCAGTATTTTCTTAGTCTTAGTCATTTTATATGTTATGTTTGTTAATAATTGTTGATCTCAATAGCAAATTTTCTCACTGCAGTTTTGTGTTATGTACTAACTAGTATGATTTTAAAATAACGAGGTATGTTTTACTATAAAATCGTCTTGGTTTTGCATAATATGTTTGTTTTACATTTTAGAGATAAAGCTTAAATGAAGGCCACTTTTTTAGTGTACAACAGTTGGGTAAATCTCATGTAAAGTATCAAGAAATGTCTGGGACATATTTCACTCAAATCAAAAGTATCGAAAAGGAAATTATATTCTGCTTAAAGAAAATGAAGCTTTTTCTTAAGTTTCCTTATGATTTTTTATGCATTTTGACACTGTTTTCATAAAATTCAAGCAAACCATTCTCTCTTTCAAAAACATTTTTTCCGATGTGGGAAATTTGGTAAAAACTTACTGACTTTAAAATAATTGTCACAATGCAAAAAAATGTAATGGTCGTTAAATGGCTTCAAATTCTTTTTGTCTTTTAATTGGGGTGAAATATGACCGTGGCATTTCTTTCCTGAGATTCACCCAGTTACGTACATGCAACTTTGGTGCTGAGCATTTGTTTCTGTGTAAGAGGAATACAATACTACAGCATACTTCATTGTTCATGTAATTTAGTCCCACGCTGCTGCTATTAATATTCTGTAAATGTAACCACTGTGTATCACTAATGTGTCACGTCGGCGGTAATGACGTGCTGTTGTTGTTCTGTTTGTCAAGCTTACTCACTCTGTTACAGCAATGTGCAGTCCAGTGTACCCCAGCCACAGCCTTTTGACCTTTCTGTGTGGCACACCCATTCACTCATGTCATGTGGTTGTTTCCCTCCAATCAGAGCGCTGTCCTTAAGCACAACACAGTAAACTTCGGCATGCTGTACTCTGGAGGCTATGCTGCACCGCATGCCAGCAGAAGCATGACAATAAACTTTTACAATAACACAAAGCATGAAAACCAAACAACTCAGTGGCTACCTCTACCAAATGTGAGTATAAAAGGACTTCAGCCCCAGTTTCAGCATGAAGAAGTGCAACTTATATATTAACATACCGTCTTCTATTGAAGACCTTCTTCTTAGATCTATCTCTTTTGAGCGGCTTCTGCTTTAACTTCTCGAACAGTGGTAATACGATCATTTTGGCACATTTTGTTGTATGGTATAATAGCCTTTCTATAAGGCAGACCATCTAACACATTTCACAGTTTAACACTAATCTAACACGTCACCTGTTTCGAGTTCCAGCCTAGACACCGTCTCTCACTGTGATGTTAAACATATATAGGTGTTTTCTGTTGCATGTGCTCAGTCTTTGTGTTTGGTCTATGCACTACAGTCTTCCTCTGTCTTTAACTCACAGAACAAAGCAATCTGTGACAGACA
Organism: Opsariichthys bidens; assembly: GCA_037194245.1. NCBI lineage: Eukaryota > Metazoa > Chordata > Actinopteri > Cypriniformes > Xenocyprididae > Opsariichthys > Opsariichthys bidens. The sequence continues at coordinate 15,225,692 of CM074298.1, forward strand.
GTAAAGATCCATTTACGAAAGGCCTTCTTGATCTAAAATACAATCAAATTCAATAAATCAAAGTTAATGAGTCAGGGGTGAATTCACCAACCATTGACACCACCGCTAAATGTAGTGTCTCTGTGTGCGCAGTTCACCAACCTCCATTTACTTATTCACCAACGGTGATTGCCATACTTTAAGTAGAGGTTTGTGAGCTGCTAAAATCAGACGAAATAGCTCTGTATCATGAGTATTTGTATTTTAACGCACACGTGTCTTCTTTGTAACTTAGACGTATATACAGATATACAGTGTAGTTGAGCGTGCTTTACCCTTTAAGTCTCTGGATTGCAGTGGTTAAGTAATGCTGTAAAGTCCTGGTTAAGTACGCCAGATTGCAGCATCTGCCACAACCTAGCACTCAGATGGAGTTAGAAACAAACCGAACAAATCCGACCCATTTTTGATCCGAGTTCAGTGGACTCAAAATTAGGCTTAAGCCTTGTCTGTGAAAGAGCTTAAATAAAAACACATAATTTCAAAGATTTATTAAGCCTTTATTTACATGTATACATTCATAATTTAATTTAAAAATGTAATAATAATTGTGTAAATATAATTGCTTTTATAATGCATTCAAATGTGTGCATTTTTGAATTTTGCAATTCAAAATGCTTTCGGCAGATTTTGTTTTACACCGTTACGCACTTATCATTGTTTCTTTAATGAATTGGACAAAATAAACGACACTAACAACAGACCTAAAACATTTTTTAGTCCTTTAATTGAAGAAATCATGTGAATGGAACAGTCAGAAAGTAAGCTGATAAATCCAGTTTTGTGGGAGTTTCCTTCTCACATCTCGGTTCTTTAAAACGAGCACATTTTTATTTTGGCAGTGTAATTTTAGAGCACTTTTGAATTCTGCTTGCTGATGGCACTGATTCCTTTCAGACACCTTCACAACAGAGCAATATTTTAGATAATGGACAAGAGGTGGTTTCCCCAAGTAGTCAGTGGGCCCCATATTCACTGGGACGAAGAGACGTGCCACCAGAAAACATGAATGTCATCAAAAAGGTATTTATTAAAGTTCTTATCAATTTTATATATATATATATATATATTTACATTTACATTTAGTCATTTAGCAGACGCTTTTATCCAAAGCGACTTACAAGTGAGGAAAACAAACAAGCGATTCTTCATGAATTGGCAAATAACACAGGAAGTGCTCACAATACAAGTTTCAGACATTGCTGCTCAGTACCTTGAGCTAGAGTAGGAAAGGAAAAGGGAAGGAAAGGGGTTTTTTTATTATTTTTTTTATGAGGGGATTTATGACGGCCCGCTCTTGAAAGAGTCCGGGTGGTTCAAAACTTGTTCCATTTAGGGATGATGGAGGCCACTGTGCTCATTGGGACCTTCAATGTTACACAAATGTTTCTGTACCCTTCGCCAGTTCTGTGCCTCGATACAATCCCGTCTTGGACTTCATGGATTGGTTTGTGCTCTGACATGCACTGTTAACTGTTGGACCTTACATAGACAGGTCCAATCAACTGAATTTACCACTGGTAATCTAATCAAGTTGTAGAAACATCTCAAGGATGATCAGTGCAAACGGGATGTACCTGAGCTCAATTTTCAGTTTTTATTTTTTTAAAATTTGCAAAGATTTCAAACAAACTTCTTTCACGTTGTCATTATGGGGTATTGTTTGTAGAATTTTGAGGAAAATAATGAATTGAATCCCTTTTAGAATATGGCAGGTACGTCACAAAATGTCGAAAAAGTGAAGCTCTGTGAATACTTTCCAGACGCACTAGGTGCTGCGAAATGATCACTAACTGGTCTTAGATAATAAGATAAATCCTCAGCAATCACGATAAAACTTTCTCACCTCTAAAACGGTCCTGTTTCTTTCATAAGCCACGCTGAACTGAAATGATTCATTGCATTTGTCTGGATCTCATTATAGTTTTATTATTTCCTCAATACGTTTTTTAGAGACACCCACATGTCTCTGAGTATTAAACCCTGTCATGTTCTACTCTTTAGGCTTCCTCTGGCTTAACCTGTTCTCTGTGAGATAGACATCTCTGTTGTATCGTGATTGCCATGTTCATTTTTTCAAATGCCAGGGTTAATTACTACCTGCTGTCGTGAGTCATTTCACAACGCGTGTTCCTGCTCGGTCTCCTTAGCAACCTCAGTCTATTGGTGAATGTCTTTAGGTTGTCGTTCAATATTGTGGAACATTTTGCTTCTGCTGACACATTTATTGTTGTGTAGAAAAGTCTAATGTAATGAAAATAAATTAATTAAAAAATAATGAAATCAAAATGTCATAAGGGCCTGTGATGATATAAAGGCACTTGCCTGCTGTATGAACTACTTCATTGAACATTTGCTCGATGTGCCTGCAGCCTGGCGTTCACAATCCCCATCAACAACAGGCTATGATGATAACCTCAGCCAACCCACCCCACCGGATGGCCCGCGATGGCCGTGACCAGCAGTATGAGGGAGCCATCAACAAGGTGTCCATCCAGCAGTACCAGTCACCTCTGCCCATGCCCATCACCACCACCAGCCCCCGGCCTCAGAGTGCCCGCTGCTTCATCCAGACTAAAGGCCAGAAGAGCATGGACGGCTTTCCAGAGCAGGTACCGTAAAATTTAAAAGAAATGCAAAGACAGAAATGCCCAATTGCAATTCAGTATGCAAATAGAAGCAATAAGAAGACCAATCAAGATTCATGCCAAAATCATGGAATATTAATCAGTCCCTCCAGGATTAAGCGGGACTTTTTCCTGATTTGCGCGGCCAAAAATGACTTAATTTGCTGCGGCTTTTCTCAAACTTTGCGGCATTTCTTGCTGTTTGGCAGTGAAAATATACCACAGACAAAATTCTCCTAACATTGTTATTATTTTTTTACTACATTGAGAACTGTTGCAGGGCTCCAGAATAACATTTGAGGGCAGTAGCACCGGTGCCACCAAGTTCTACATCAGCACCTGACAGTAAAACACTGAGCTTGCATTGAAATGCAGATAAAAATAACTTTATTACTATCATTCCTAATGTCTAAATATTAATTAATAAATATACAAACATATATATTAGAATGGCTAATAAGTCAATAAGCGCTTCTCTGCAGCCATAAACTACAATGGTAATTTAATGTCATTTTTATTTTTGCTTTCCAACATTGTGAAACTTTTTTTAAAACTAAAAACTTTTTATAAATGGGAACAATCTATGAAGTATGAACAAATAATGTTTTAGTCTTCACATTAAAAATAGAATTCAAATTGGGTAATACATAAAGCTTTGAAGTGCTGGAAAAAGTTGTGTGAAGCACTTACTGTAAAAGCACTTGAAAACAGACCAATTCTGTTAGTGTTTCTACGTTAAATCCATGCTGAATGTTGGAGATTTGTGAACTTGGTGATTTGTGTTCATAGCACAATATTTCTCATGGTTTTATTGCCAAGTTTGCTTGACATCGCCATTAAATTCAGCGATTGCAGAATCGTGAAATTAATAGAGCGTTTCCTTGTTCAAATCATCATCTTCTTACTAAAAGCCCGTACACACCGAGAACAATAACTATAATAATACTATTAGCCTCCACACCAGCAGACGACAGCACGATGGATTCTGACTGGCTGTCAATGTTTATCTCTCATAAGCTGGGTATAATGGTTCTGAAAGTGGCTCCGACGATATCATTTCCCGGTGCTGTTATCTGTATAGCTGTGGTGTGAACACTTTAATATTGAGAACAATTTTTAGAACTATATCTGTAACAAACTACTCCAAGAAACAAAGGCTGAGGATCTAAATGCAGTTTTATCAGAAGGGTAATCCACACTCGAGGTCCAAAACAGGCAAAGGGTCATACACTCACAGGCAGACAGGGAAATCCAAGAACGGGCAGAGATCAAGAAACCAAAAAAGGGCAAAAATGGCTGCCCACGGTGTGTGCATTAACTAAATGCAAAGGACAAAATTCCAAGTATGGGTTACCATGCAACTGCTTTCATGTTGTGGCAAGATGGCATTTTTGTGTTATCTTTGCAGGAATGTAATATAAAGATTGTACAAAGTCACATTTATTTTTCACAACACTATGAAAATAAATAGCCGGCACAGCAATGCTGGTAAAACCATAGGTATGTATATGGGTGCAATATGTGTCACATGACTAAACATGCATCATTGTTTTCGAGTACTTTAGTTTTTACAGTCCACACTACAATGCGAAAACAGCTTTTTCAAATGCATTTTGAAAAATTTGCATCTGTCTTGGACATAAGCGCTGTCCAAGACGTGTGGATGGAAGCCCAAAAACTTAGCGAAAGAAGACGTTTTCTCAAATGCACGTGGATTAATATAGATTTAGCCTAAAATCCAGATTTCTGTTTTACAGCTCTGTGTGAGAATCGAGAAGAACCCTGGCCTTGGTTTCAGCATCTCAGGGGGAATCAGTGGACAGGGGAACCCCTTCAAGCCCTCGGACATGGTAAGACCATTTCACTCTCCGTTTTAAAGGACAGAGCACAATGTAGTATGCTAATTTCAGCATTTCTTTCTCATAAATTGCATTAAAACGATGCTTTACATAGAACAAAATCAAAGCGATCTCTCCTCAGTCAGCAAAGTGTGTCTCTCAGTAGAGTTTCCATGGAAACATGCGCTACTGCAATGCACAACCTTGCACACCAGCTGACTGCATTACCTTTTAACCTTTTCATGTCTTGGCAACATTTGGTGATAGTTAAAACGAACGTGTTTTGTGACTCAAATGTTGCTGATATTCATTAAGTATATGCGAGAAAGAGATTCTACATCCGTTTCATGTGTTAGTAGCTTGAATGTATATTAAAACTATATTGATTAGATATAAATCGTTTCGATTTGCATGAAAAAAGTGTCGTTCTTTTTCCCCCATAAGGTTTTCAACATAGCGTAAAGATTGCTTGTGTTGTATATTGTTGCTTTGGGGATGTTCTAACAAGCAGAATCCCTGTGAGCCCTGAAGAAAGGATTTGTAAAGTTTGGTGGACTCTCAATATGTGGTGTCAATAATAAGACTTGATATGTGTGCACATGGTGCATACTGATGGGTCCCACATGTAATTTAAATATGTATGCTTTATAATCTCTGCCTTATTTTCAGCACAAACACAGCCACTAATGGATCCTCTAACTTTACGCTTAAAAAAAAAAAAAAAAACTAAAATATAATCATAAGTTTTATATTTGCATTTACTTATTAATTGTAAAAGGTAATTTTATAGATAAAGGTAATTATTTTACAATTACTTATTGAGTTTTTGAGGAAAAAGAGAGAGAAACCAAAGAAAATCTAATCCAGATTAAACGGCAAAGATTCTAAACCATAGTCACCATGTGGTTCCTAACCTCATATCACTTTTGACTTATAGGGTATCTTTGTTACTAGGGTACAGCCTGATGGACCGGCCTCCAACGTTCTACGACCAGGGGACAAAATTCTGAAGGTAACACTGTTCTCCATCACATTGTCCCACAAGTTGCGACAATGCATCCTCCGCCACACTGCCAGTGGAGGGCTTTGCATGTGGCATTAAATGTCCAGTGTGTATGTGTGTGTGTGTGTGTGTGTGTCTCAAACAAATGAGCATGGACTTCTGTTATGTTTGTCCAACTTTGACATGCATTATTGTCCTCTCTGATTTCAAAGAACAGACTGTTATAACATTTCAAGCTGCCTCATGTTTTAGAAGTCAATTTAATGGCATGAAATAATGATATATTTTACATTGAATTATGAATGTAAATAAATGAAATGCACTAATCAATACAACCAACTACCTCAATTTGACATGTTACGTTTATCTTTGATGCAGATTGAATCTGGTCTTTTCCAGCGTACTGAAATGTATCCCATCACATCCCAATAAAAGAAATCATTAAAGTGCCTCTATTATGCTAGTTTAAATGTTCTTAATTTTGTTTCGGAGGTCTCCTACAATAGTTTTACATGCATCAAATGTAAAAAACAACAACAACAACAAAAAAAAAAAAACACTTGAATTTTCTCATAACATACATCATTCAAAGGGTGCATTCACGATTGCCTGGTCCGAACCAGAGACTGATTGCTCCCTCCTCCCCCTGTTCCCGCTGGACTCTGTTCAGATTATATTATTTGGGTCCGAACTGCAGTGCGCTTGCATCAAAGCAGCAGCTGGTTACCCCATTGCTTGGCGAGGTAACCACGGAGCAGGAGATGGCGGCAAAATGCATACCGTTGCTCACCTCACTTTTATGTTTGATTTTGAACTGTTGGTTTCAGAGCTTCAGTACATAACAGCACTTGCATATCTATCTGGCCCGAATGAACTGCAAATGTCCTAAAGAAAGCTGAAGGCGAGCATAAATGACATGCACAGATCTCACGCTCATCAGGAGAGTGAGTGAAACGAACACAAACACACATTTTTATCAAAACATACATCATTAATTGCCGTTCAATTCCACGATTTAAGTTCATTTCAGCAGTAAAATGTACAGGAGTTCACATGAACCGTACCCCAGACCACCCTTTTTAAGTGAACCCGGGTACAGTTCGTGGGTGCACACCCAAGTTCAGAAGACAGCCTTCACAGCATCCAATGAAACAAACTCGAACCTAGGTGCGCACCAAAAGTGCTAGTGTGAAAGCACCCTCAGTCTCTCGCAACCCCTCCGTTCCAAGAGTCTGCTCTGTTTTGATTGGTCAGATGGCCCAGACTGTTGTGGTCGACCAATTACAGCGAGTCAGAAACAAAACGCCCATTACCATATCTGAAATTCAGCTCCGGAGGATTCCTCAATACTTGTATAGATGTTGACATGAACAGTAACTAATCAATTCCAGCGCGACATTTTGCAGTTTTTGAAGTGCATGCAAAGTTGATTTGCAGTGCTCAAACGGGGTCGATAAAACGAACCAAACTCTTCCAGGTCTCAGATACAAGTACAGTGTTTGAGGGCGGATAAATGCCATTGGCTGGCATTTTACAAATACGTTACATAGGTATGTAACAGGAAATGATACATTCATGGAATTGCTGATAACTCGTTTCGAATCGATCCTTTCTTTTCCACTGCATGGAAACGCAATATTCAAAAAGCATTATAGGGGCACTTTAATAAAAGATAATAAATATTCTATATAATATAAATTTATATATAAACGTATATAATATAGATTTATTTGAAATTGTTTTTTTTTCCATTACAATTTAAAAGTATTTGTCACATTTGATCATTTTAATTTTTTTTTTTTAAATAATATTAAAAAATGTTAAACTATAGTGTGTATCTAATTTTATATGATTCATTTATGGGCAGTAACAGTAAAAGCAGAAGTCTAAATTGATAAAAATGTCTAAATTCAGACAGTGTCTGTCTGTATATTTTGCATAAAAGCAAAATGCCTGGCATTGCCACCTTTATCTATACAGGGGCAATCCAGGCTCTGTGTGCCTAAATAACTTTATGGGAAGTTATTGGGCTGTCCCTGGTTGTATGTGTTGCTGTCAGTGTACGCCACTAGAATCGTCTGCAGAAAGCAGCTCCTTCTCTTTCCACAGATCCAGAGTCTAAAGACCCGCTTCTTTCCACCTTCTCTCCTTTTACAGCATGATCTCCTGTGTGCATCTCTCTCTTTTCTCTCCCTCACAGTGTATATCTCTTTATCCTCTTTGAGCTAGGCCTGTTCCCAGCCCTCCTGTGCTGCCGTGCCTGTTCCTGCTCCCCTCCCTCCCTCCCTCCCTCCCCGCCCCCCCCTCCCCGCCTCTCCCGGTTCATTTTGTTTACCATGTGCTTCATTCTTGCATTGCAGGCCAACGGACATAGTTTCTTACACATGGAGCATGAAACAGCAGTGTCTCTTCTGAAGAATTTCCCGAAAACTGTGGACTTGGTAATCTTAAGGGAGAGCACAATATAAATATTTTTATAGCTTAAAGACTTCTCACCCAGATGGAACACAGGAACTTGTACATCATCTTTTTATCTAGGAACAATTTTGCCAATTGCTGGACCAATGGCAAATTCCAGTGCCAAATGTACACTAGAGGACATATCTAATAACGTTACATATGGCTTACACATTCTACACGAACATACATTTGTTGAAATCTTTCGTTGATGTTGTTGATATTCTTCTTTATCTCAGCCTGTGGCTGTAAGTGGGTGCATTTTTTCCTGCTTATTTATATGGCGTATTATTTTGTACCTATTTTTCCTAGCAGCTTTTCGGTTTAATCTTGGAGCATGAAAGCACATCTGCTTTTAAGGACATTTACCCACCATAACACTGCCTCAACTTTGTAAATGCCTTGTGTAAATATATACATTTACAACTCAAATGTGATTAGAGCATAGAATGTGAATGAAAGACACATTGATGATTTTCTAACACTGACGAGTTTTTGTAACAATTTACAAGAGATATCCTTCTCATGAAAACGACAATTTAGGGAAAACAAAAAGTCCCCTTTTAACATTCTGTATTTGCACAAATCAAATGACAGAAAAGATTCCCTAAGCAATATTTCTTCCGTTTTTTTTTTTTTTTGGTTTTCCCGCAGCACCCTCTATTGGTATTCATGGGTTTTTCAAAGCTCAGATCAGGGTGGGTCTTACTCATTCGCTGTAATGTGAATCTACATTTCCATGTCCTTTGAATTCGTTTGCCGCCAGGAAAATTCATGCACATGTGGCAGTTTATTGGCAACACTTTTCTATATAAAAATGTACTTTCAGATCACATACTACAGTTTAAGTGGAAAGTGGAAGGCAAAAAAAACAAACAAACAAAAAAAAAAAAAAAAAGCTTAATTCCAGTTGCTTTGTCGTTGTTACGCTGCTTTAAGGTTTTTTAATCATTTTTTTAACGGAACAACAAAGGGAATTCCTGTCATAATAAAACGGACTAGATACAGTGTACACATGTAAGGCTTTACTGATTAGAGCATGCTTTCACTCTTAAACTTGTTTTATTAGGATGCTTATTAGGGGTCTATGTGTTTTGGACAAACTGTTTTAACATACCCATTGTTTTACATCTCTTTTGGCATTTTTTCCCCCCCTTTTAAATCAGTCATCATTGTGACGAACCGTGCCATAGTATCCCTCCAGAAAAAAAAGAAAAAGAAAAAGAAAAAAATCCCGGGCATGTTTCAAATGTTGCTAAAAATGTAGCATTTAGAGGAAGAGTTGAGACCGAAATGCACTCTGAAAGACCCCGACACAACACCCACTGCATTCAGCTTCAGAGAACGATCGCTGAGTATTAAAGATTATTATGGTTGATGCAATTAATTGTTCAAATACTATTGTGAAAGAACATTTGATAATGATTATTTTTACTAAATGTTTTCAGATAATGGTTTCTAATATATTGATATTAGCTATGCTCAAATTGTTAAATTTTATAAAGAACACAAAACCAATGTGTGGACAGAGAGTTAGACTGTGAGGGAAGGAAACACTAGAAACAAATATGTACAATTCTTTCTAAAGTAATTGTGAATTTGTGTCATAAACATATATGTATATGAATATACAAATGGTCATTTTTGTATGTGTTTAAAGACCTATTGAATATAAAAGGTAATATATGGTACTATTCAGTCTAATTGCAGTATTGATGTAAATAACTATGAATGGAGACATTTAAATAATTTATTCCAATAGATTGTGAATGTACTTAAAGCTTTCTGCAGTATTAAGACTTACTGAACTTGAATGCCGTTTCATTTTTGTGCAAAAAGTAATTATATCTAGAATAAATTATTCAATTTAGTTCAAAAAGAATTAGTGACAATTTATAATATCCTTTATTTGCACATGCAAGTTTACTCCTTCCAATTTTTTTCTGTATTACCGCAAATATGTAATTGATGACATATATTCTGTGTCTAGAATGCATTTTGCAGATGATATATGTACATATTTAAAATAAATTTTAGTTACAAAAAATTTAAATGACAAACCTGTATAAAAAGGAGAAGAAAGTCCAATGCTGTTCAGCAAATATTGGAGCCATTTTCGGCTTTGGAGTACAGAATTTTTTCAGTTTCTAAGAGGTGTTTTGAATAATGTATCTTTATTGTACAAATAATAAAAATGTCACTATTGTTGCTACTGGTCATTCTGTGGTCCTTTATAGACGATAAACACGATAAACAAAGCTCTTTATTTTATACTTTTATCATGGAAAATGTAAACATTTACACTGAAAAGCAATTATAAAGTTTCAAACTTCAGAGAACACACTCTTAATTTGTTTTTGTCTTAATTTCATTACAAAGCATTCCAACGGATTATTAATAAACAATGTCATTACAATAAGATTTTACAATGCCACTTGTAAGTGGCAAGTAAGATGAATTGAAACAAGTGGCAGGAGATCTTTCTGTTTGTCTTGTATTTTTTATATACGGTCAGGAAGTGAAAACAAAAGTGTTATGGCACAAGATTTGATCGTTTATCACCGATGGTTGACATTACTTTAAACGTGAAAATTACGTTGGAATACGACTTCGGAGATACTCAAGGACAGCATCTGTTCCTTTACTAAGGATGGCAGCTCTTGGATTACGGAAAGGATTCCCATCAAGCATTAGAGCCCTAAAGACATAAGATAAATCACGTGATCATGTTAAACTAACAGACTGTTTGTTACGTTAACATTAATCTGGTCTACAATTGTTCTTGTTCAATTGAAAAGACAGCTTTTCAATTGAACAGACTGTACGTTTGTTCTCACTGCCTCGTTTTCATTCGTGTAAAATATGGAGTCTAGCCGGACTAAAGTCCTCAGCTTGTTCGAATCAGAAGGAAACATCAACCTCACCTCAGACTGGTACAGTTGCCAAGTTCTGGTGGCACTTGCATGATATCGTTGTTGGACAGATCCAGAGTAGACAGCCTATTTAGGGTCTTCATTTGCACAGCATCAATGCCTCCAACTTGATTGTTACTGATTAAAATGGTCTCAAGGGATGAGATGCGGTACAGCACATCTGGGAATGACTTAAACCTAAAGATAAATGTAAATAACAATTTAGACTGCGACAAACACAAAAAACATTGATATTATATATATTTAGTAACACTTTTGTAAGAGTGGTAATGGTAGAACTTGCCTATTAAAAGACAAAATAACACTCCGCAGCTTGGTTAAGCCTTCCAACGCCGTTGGCAGTGAAGTCAATAGATTGTTTCTAAGATAACAATAATACATTTATTCAGTGCACTTTGCTGCTGTAAATAATGGTAAGATGTCCCTTTTAAGTATTTTATTCAGAGTCACATCAGTTATGTATTTATATTTTGCTTTAAAGCAATATTTATCAGAACACAAGATAGCTGAAGTCACAGATTTGTCCTTTAAAAACTCCGAACAATCTAGGCCAGGGGTGGCCAACGTCGGTCCTGGAGAGCCACAATCCTGCAGAGTTTAGCTCCAACCCTGATAAAAACTCACCTTCCTGTAGCTTTCTAGTAACCCTTAAGACCTTGATTAGCTTGTTCAGGTGTGTTTGATTAGGGTTGGAGCAAAAATTTGCAGGATTGTGGCTCTCCAGGACCGACGTTGGCCACCCCTGATCTAGAATTTACCTTCCACAAGATAATTATACTTGTTTTTCCTTTCTGCCATCTTAGAAATACAACACGAAAGCAGCAAAATGTTGCTGGTGTGACAAAAACAATCGAGGAGGAATTAAATCTTGAGATTGGAGCCTTAAAAAAGGCATAGAACTAATTACCTGAGATCTATATGTAGCAGCTGTTTCAGTTCGGAAAAGTCCACTGGGATGGTTGTTAGCTTGTTAAACCCAAGATTAATGTCAGCCAGGGTGTCCTTTAACTCCATAATTCTGCAGGAAATGAGAGAATACTTTTAACTAAGCACGGTAAGTGTTCAGTAAATCTCTGAAACACTTCTGTTGAAATGGAACGGCCGTGGCTGTACTGAACCTAGGAGGAACTGCCGTCAGCTGGTTTTTGCTGAAGTTTACGGTGGCCACAGGACTATCGTCAACCACGTCAAACACGTCATCGGGAATGGATCCCTCATGTTTCTCGCTAAGAAAAAATGGCAAATCTTCACTGTTAAATACACAATTTCTTGGTCTCCAAGTTTCTTCTCAGAATTTGTATTACCTGTAGTCTAGCGTTTTCAGAGTTTTGATGGCATGTACATTGATTTTAGCTTGGCTTGGGAGAGTCATTGCTGTTTTTGGCTCTTCTTTCAAGCCCCCATCAGGTTGCTCTACATTTCAAACACGATAAAACCCCATAATGATGTTACAAAGAACCTTCTTTGTCTTTTTCATAATGGACAACTCAATGACAATTTAAAAATTATATTATGCTCCACAAATCTTTACATGATGTTAGACATACCTTGTATTCGACTTCTGAGATATTTCAGGAGTTCACCGGTGCCTTTCTGCAAAGAAGATACTGTAACACTTTCTGATGCATTTCAGACTTTTCCAGCGCTGTGTCTGAGATTAATAGGAACAAAGGAGCAAAGACATTTGTCTACAGCTGTGGTATGTTGAACACTCACAGTCAGAAGGTCTCTGCGGATCGTCCTTAGTGGATTGCCCTCCAAAGCCAAAAACTTCAGCTTAGGTAATGCGCCAAGTCCACATGGCAGACTGTTTCATAGAGAGAGACTTTGTATGACAACAGAAGATATACTGAAGACTGTTGACCATTCTATTTCAATGGGACAATGGGATTTTTATTTCACAGTATACATGCAATAACGTGTGTCCAGCACCTGCTGATGTCATTGTTGGTAAGATCCAGGCGTTCCAGGCCTTGCAGTAGGGTTATTTCTTCAGGAAGGCTCTTCACCTTGTTATCTCTGAGCTCTAGGAAACTCAGAGCGCTCAAGTGCTTCAAATGGTCTGCCTCCAACACCTCGATCTGGTTGTTCCCACAAAAGAGGTCCTTTAAATATACAAACAGCCATGTGTTAGTGTTTCTCTTTTAAGACAATCATAACTTATTCTACCACCGTGGGTTTGGTTTACCTTGAGTGTTTTACAGCAGGGCAGTTCGGGAAGATATTGTAACTTGTTGTGTCTTAAGTAAAGCTGCTCGAGGGACTCCATCTGAGCCAGGACAGGAGGAATGTTCTCTATTTGATTTCGCGAACAGTCCAGGATTCTCAGGTCTGCGAGGGTAATAAAAGAAGTAAAGAAGAAGAAGAAGAGTTCATGATTTAACCAATAAACATGATTCACATCTAACCTGCTGCTGTCGAAACATACTTTTCATTTCACTGATGGCAGGAGGGAGACTCTGGAGCTTGTTGCAGGACAAATTCAATTTCACAAGATTTTTCAGGTTTGCAAGGGTTTCTGGAATATCCATTAGATGGTTATTGGAGAGATCCTTTAAGAGGGAAGAGCAGGAATTAACTAAATAGTTGGAATACAAGAGTAAATCATTCACAGCAACATTTTTGGTTTTCTAAGATAAAACATATTTTTTAATCAGATAAAGCCTGGGTGAGCATAAGAGACTTCTTTCAGAAACAGATAAACAAAAATCTACCCGAACCCAGTAGTGTACATCTACGTAAACAGAGATATTTGCGATATTATATTTTGAGATATTATTTGAGGAACTAGGCTTTTATGATGCTGTTGGAAGTTTATATAACATTGTAGTTTAAGACAAAAGGTCAGTCACTTACAAGATCATCTAAATTAACCAGCTGCCCCAAATCCAGAGGAATCTTTTTGATCAAATTCTGTTGCAGGTGCAGACATCGCAGGTTTGTAAGCCTCCAAAGACCCAAAGGTAATTCCGTCAGTTTATTGTGACTGCAGAAAGGAATGTATTATAGCACAAGGTCAACACTTTAAATACAAACACACACATACATATATATATATATATACAGTTGTGTTCAAAATTATTCAACCCCCCAATGCTGTAAATGGTTTTAGAGAATTTAGAGTACATTTGTAATTGAATTCAGAATGAAATCCTACAAGGACTTCTTAAAGAAGCATATGCAACTAAAATGACATCAATTGGTTTTGTAATACAGTAGTAAATGTTTCTTTTGTGAATTCTTCATTGACACAATTATTCAACCCCTTAAAGACTACCACTCTGAAGAACAGAGGTCCATTGAAGTGTTTTCAATCAGGTATTGAAAGCACCTGTGGATGTCAGGGAGCAGCAATAAAGCCTAATAAGCACCAATTAGGCAGCTTTAAAATGACTGTGATACTCAGCTCCTTCTAGACATTTACTGGTGTGGTTACAAACATGGTGAAGTCAAGAGAATGGTCCAGGAAGACAAGAGAAGAGGTGATTACTCTTCACAGGAAGGGCAATGGCTATAAGAAGATTGCAAAGATGTTAAACATACCAAGAGACACCATAGGAAGCATCATTCGCAAATTCAAGGCAAAGGGCACTGTTGAAACGCTACCTGGTCGTGGCAGAAAGAAGATGCTGACTTCGACTGCTGTGCGCTACCTGAAGCGTAGAGTGGAGAAAAGTCCCCGTGCGACTGCTGAGGAACTGAGAAAAGATTTGTCAGATGTAGGTACTGAAGTTTCTGCTCAGACAATACGGCGCACCCTGCGTAATGAAGGCCTCCATGCCAGAACTCCCAGGCGCACCCCCTTGCTGTCTCCAAAGAATAAGAAGAGTCGACTGCAGTATGCCAAAAGTCATGTGGACAAACCACAGAAGTTTTGGGATAGTGTTCTGTGGACTGATGAAACAAAATTAGAACTGTTTGGGCCCATGGATCAACGCTATGTTTGGAGGAGGAAGAACAAGGCCTATGAAGAAAAGAACACCTTGCCTACTGTGAAGCATGGCGGGGGGTCAATCATGCTTTGGGGCTGTTTTGCTTCTGCAGGTACTGGGAAGCTTCAGTGTGTGCAAGGTACCATGAATTCTCTTCAGTACCAGGAGATATTGGAGGACAATGTGATGCAGTCTGTCACAAACCTGAGGCTTGGGAGACGTTGGACCTTTCAACAGGACAATGATCCCAAGCATACCTCCAAGTCCACTAGAGCATGGTTGCAGATTAAAGGCTGGAACATTTTGAAATGGCCATCGCAGTCACCAGACTTAAATCCGATTGAGAACCTCTGGTGGGACTTAAAGAAAGCAGTTGCAGTGCGCAAGCCTAAGAATGTGACTGAACTGGAGGCTTTTGCCCATGATGAATGGGCGAAGATACCCGTAGCTCGCTGCAAGACACTTGTGTCAAGCTATGCTTCACGTTTAAAAGCTGTTATAACTGTAAAAGGATGTTGTACTAAGTATTAAGATTGAATGTCACTTGGGGGTTGAATAAAACTGATAATGATGTGAGCAGAGAAAAGACATTTGTGGTTATTTCATTATAAATGTTATGTTATATTTGTCTGACCTGCACGTGCCTCTTTGATTTAATTGTAAGCAGGATGACTGAATGATCAAAATCAATGTCAAACCGGCCAAAACAATCAATTTCAGTGGGGGTTGAATAATTTTGAACACAACTGTATATATATATACATACATATATATATACATACATACATGTAAATCCATATACATACATATATATATATATATACACATGTAAATCCACATACATATATATATATATAAATCCATATATGTGTATGTATATGTATTCATACAGCGTTGCCTCAAATCAGTACCTCAATATGAGCTTCTGTAATTGTTCTAAATCTCCAATAGAATCTGGTAGTGAGTTTAGTTGATTGTCATGGATCTGGAAAAAGGCACATAACTTACAATTAATTAAAATTTACACCCTCAAACTCGATGGAAAATTTAAATACAAAGACTTGATTGACTTGTGATTTTAGTTATTTTTCAGTTTGACTCATTCAAAAGTTATGCTGAAACTTTGTATAGAAATATTTTTACTAATGGTCTTAGACTTGCGGACCCCACTGTATATAGTTTAAAATATATAATATAACAATGTAATGTAATATATTATAATAGTTCAATTGATTTAATGTCCTTCATCGATGACTTGCCATTCATGTCCTTTCGGTTTATCTGAAAACGTTCTATTTATCTTAATTTTCAGTAATAACATTCTCAAACAAAATATGTGGATATGTGGAATCCTACATCCAGGACAAGCAGGGCAGGGAGGAGTTTGATGTCTTCGGAGAGGCTCTGGAGTTTGTTGGAGGACAGCAGAAGTTTGGTCAAATCCTCCTGTTCCCACCACCGATCTGCAGCTCCAAATGACACGTTCTGCTGAGCCTCCTCAGGTGTGTCTATATTCAACCTCCACACACTCTGAGGAACTGAACCCAAACACAGAATCACACTTAATGTGCGGTAGAGTCTTAAAAAAATTCACCATGTTAAATATGGTTTCCCCTCAAGAAACCATTGTTGCTACAGCTGTTGCTTTTACTGTGTCCAAGTAATGGAAATTTTCATTCTAACTTTTTTTTTTTTTTTTAAGAAAATTGAACAAAATCTTTGTCATTTTCATTTCTTTTTCCATGTCATTAACGACAAATGTCATATCTGCAGTACAGTATGTCGACGCCACAAATTAAGGTTGCTATGGTGCATTTTGAGAGGTTAGTGCAGTTAGCCACTAGTCCTACCTTCAGTTAGACCGCGCCCGGATAGATTGAGTTGTCCACTCTTTCTAGCAGCTTTCAGTAATCCATATGGGACGGGACAGTCTTCTTTCTCCTGTCTGAATCCTGCTCTAGAGTCCACATGAGCTCCTCTTTTGAAACGAGACATGAATGCGACGATATGCGATTAAAACTCCTGTAAACGTGAAGGAGGTTGTTGTGTTGTGAAGTAAACAATGATAAACTACAACTTGAATGGCTTCCCATTTTTAAAATAAAAGTCCCAAGGAACGAAAGTGGTTAAAAAAACAAAAAAAACAAAACAATTTTAAAATAATAAAAACTATTACAATTTTTAATATTATTAAATATTAAAATATAACTATATTTTAGAGGTATTACAATATTTTATAATCGTATAACTATTTATTTTATAATAGAAACCTTTTTATGATTCGTTTACCCAATGAGATCCAGATAAATCTCCAAATAGTTTTGATGTAAAAATACTTTTTTTTCTTTAATGTTACAAATGTTCCTCAAAATTCTTATGGCGTTTTATAAAGCTTTATGGATGTACAGTGGTATCCAATTTGGTAATATGATCAGCAGATGGTGCTACTTTATGAGAACAAAAACAGCGGTTATGCAGCCATTCAGATGATAACCACAATAAAGAGATGGATGGATGTAACTAGATACAGTAATTTATTTATTTGTTTAAGTCTACAAGTCAGTGTTTTAATAAATAAATCTATTTGAGGTATAACTCATTTGAATCTAGTTCAAGCTTTATGAAGGCTACAACTGAATTTTACATTACTTATATAAAATAATTATTATAACACTTAGCATCTCAAAATCTTTTGGGGGGTTAAAAAGATATTTACACTTTTACAACTCCAACTCACAAAAAATAACATTTTTCTAGCGTTCCCATTAAGTTATGAAAACATTTTTTCTAAATATTCTTGTTCAAAAGGTCCAGGTTTTTAAATGTTTAAACATTTTCTTGGCTATGCAAACGTTGGAAACATTAAATTTTATCATTATGGGAACATTACATTTGAATGTGTTCTGAAAATGTTACAACTAAAATGTTTCAAAGAAGAAAAAAAAAAAAACCAAAATCATGACGTCTGAATGTTTTTGAGCTAACGTTTTGAGAGACCAGATAACTTCTGAGAACGTTCCTTGTTAGTTGGGACATTCCTTCTTCAGAAATGTGTGTCGACTGACAACGTGACATCTAAAACTCTCCTTCATATGACCTCTTCATACACTTAACTGGAGAATAACAGATCTGGACTAAAATGAAACACCTCCACATAATTTTCAAATAACACAGGTCAATGAAAATACAATTTTGGAAAAAAGCAGACAGCAACCCAAATTTAATGATGCTTGTTTATTTAAAATAAGAGACAGTATGTTGTAATACTTGAGCAGGCGCACTGGCCTGGCAACTAAATATTAGTTATATCTCAATCATTTCATTAAGAAATTGCAACCAAGAAAAAGCAGGCTAAACATAGGACAATCATGTGTCAGCACATATACACTGATATGGTATCTGAACAACATATAAAAATAAATCTCTCAAAGAAACATCAAATCACAAAGCAGAAAAGTAAATACTATCTTGAAAAAGCAAGCTGAAGGGATGATCTATACGATATATATATAGTCCAGTGACAAATGATACACAATCTGCTGGAGGTCCATCCATTGTGGGTTTTAGACGAAGACTTGTTAAACCCCATTTGCTCGGAATTAATATTTGCTGAATACCGTAGGGGTTCACCTCACTCAACTGATCAGCATGTATAATTTTGGAATTTACTATCACAAAGAAAGGCAAGCTAATTGTCACCTTACTAATAGATAGTTTGAGAACATTTGCTTTGCAACAATACAAACTAAATGCCAAAACAAAAGGTTTGTAATGTTGCAACAGAACAGACTGCACAGGCGCTGGAAAGATATATTTCTCCCCCACGTATGAAAGCATTACCGGTTGTGTCAGAATTCACCAACTTATTTCAACTCAGTGACTAATTATCAGAAAATCATTTTAGATTGTATATGCTTGAGCACACAACAATATGCTGTTGATTTGAGAATGCAAAAGCAAGAGAGAGAGAGAAAAAAACAAAAACATTTTCTTCTGCTTTCAGTCTGGGGAGAATATGAGAGGAAAAGAACCTTTTCAATCCATTCAGTAGTGAAACTCCAAAACTCCAGTGCATACTGCATTCAACGGCATGATAGCAGTTCAAAAAGTGATCAAAGGAAAATGCTAGACACAGCATATTCCCTGATATGACATGTGCCTTCAAGTAGTTCGCAACGTAATAAAACGTTGGTTTTAAAAGCTGCAATAAACTTTGAGCAATAAATATGTAACAGGCAAAGCATATGCACTGATATGGCTATTGCCCACAGCAATTTCAGAGTAGAATAATACAAATGGTCATAACAATGAATCAGCTTTGGTTTAAACTCTAGAAAGACTTCAGCCAACTCTTTGTGGTTCCTAATTTAAGACGGTCCTCAAAATCTCCCCAGACCCACTCAGAAATCTTATCAACTGCACTATGTACCATTACAATCACAGATAAAATGCATTGCTATTGCTTAAGCGTACTGTAGCTTTAGATTTGGCAGCTTGATTTGAACTTGAATCACCTATAGATATGTTGATACCGGTTTGAAGGTCAGAGTCAAGAAGAGATGAAGTTGCCAAAACCCTGTTGAGGCTGGCAGACCTGCTACAAACCCGACAGAGACACCAGGGAGCTCAGAACGGACATCAGCAACAGTGAGGATGAGGAAAACACTGAAGAAAAAGAAAAATAAGGAGAAATCAATGCTCACACAGTGGAGAGAGTTACTAGAAGTACTAACACATTATTTCAGGTTTAGGTTTAGGTGCAGCCCGTTTTCTCTTGAAATGTGTGCGTGTAGTAGATCTCTTCAGTCATTATTGAATCATATTAATTATTATTATTCAATGTACAAACTTTATCATTAATGGGTTCTTTAATGTCTTTATTTTATTTATTCTTTAATGAAACATTAACATTATTTCCACTTCCTTTTTTATTTATTTTATTTTTGCATTTATGTATTTGGCAGACACTTATCCAAAGCGAGTTAAATTTCATGCAAGTATACATTTTATCAGTTCATGTATTTCCTGGGAATCAAACCCGTGACCTTGGTGTTGCTCTACTGTTTGAGCTACAGGAACACTTGTTTTGTTTCATTGATTCTTATTTTTTAAAGAATGTATTTTAAAGGGGCCATGAACTGAGAAATCAAATTTTCCTTGAGCCTTTGATATGTAAGAGGTCATCATACGATAGGAATATCCTGTAGGTTTCAGAAATGAAAACTTCCTTGTAGGTCCAAAACAGCTTTTAATGTTACCAAGTCCAGCAAATGACTCATCCGGGCATGACGTTAAGAAAATCTGCAGAAGAAAACCATTGCAACCATTGCTTCACCATTGCAACTTTGGCGCTGCGCACTGGTGTTAGTGAGATGAGGAAGAGAGAGGAGCACAGGATCACCCACTGGAATAAAACTAACACCTTCCAAAGCATCCCAAATGTTAGGAATGTGGTTATTTTATTGATTTCCAGCAATGTGAATGTCTCAGCTGAGCAGTATGTATTTTTTATGTGGTACAATTCGCTGTGGAACTTTGGGAGCAGGCTTTGCAAACAGACATTTAAGATGTAGACGCAACAGTAATGCGACAACATGCAAGTAACCGTGTTAATTCTAAAGCCTGATCTTTGATCAGGGATTTCTGATATGTACAATCAGATGTTCTTTGTCTATGTGTCAGTAAATCAAGCCAGTGATGACTTAATGGTCAACTTCACAAGGTTTCTCTTAATAGGATTAAATTATTAATAAAAAGCAATCAAACACTCCCTTTGCACTCCCATTGCTGGAGCAGTCAACAGCACAAACAGCACAAGTTTATCAGCGACTCATTTCTGGAATCAATAAAACAATGCAGCTCATGACCCCTTTAATTAGATATTTTGTACATACAAACAAAAAAAACAAGAGATTAGTAGAGAGTCACAGAATTAAAGATAAACAGTGGGAGGGAGAGAGAGAGACGCACACAAGACGGCACAAAAAAATATAGCTCTATATGCAAGATTGGCGTACCTATTGCTGCAGCTGAACACTCCATGGCTATCAAAGCATCAAGGTAGCTCTGGCCAAGCCACTCCTCATAGGTCCTCTTCTCTCCCACACCAATTAAAGTGATAGTTGAGTCCTTGAATATCAGGTCAGATCCCTCATAAGCTTTGGAGTCAAACATCTTGAAGTCTAAGGAAGCATTAACGCCAAAGAAACGCTGAAAAATGCAAACCAAAAAGTTATTTTAAACCATTTTTATATAACCCTGAAAAATGTAACTCTTATATAACCCTTAAAAACATTTTTAAGCTATATTTTAAGCATAAGCTACCTGGGCTTTATCCAGAAGGCCAAAAATGACGTGGCGGTTGGTATCGGGTCTTATCACTACAGCGTGGGAAGGGACACGGGCCAGGTTGCACTTAGTGTACTGAGTGACTTCAGCACGAGACTCTTGAGAACAAAGCAGCTGAAATTCACGGGAATCCAAGTTTGCTGCCCAAGAATCAGTATTGTTTCCTGGAAAATAATAATTCTGACGTGAGAGAACTACTGGGGACTGTAACACACAAAAAGTAATGCTTGTTGTTAAGTAATTTAACTGTTCGGTTTAAGGTCCTAAAACTCAAAAGAGAGAGAGAATTTAGAGCCATGGGTTCTCTCTGCAATTTCTTATGAGTTTTTAGTTTTCTTTTTTTTTTTTTTTTTTTTTTTTTTTTTAGTTTTCTCTCAAGTATTAATCAGAGACTGACCTTAAATCAAAAACTATTCTTTTTAAATATACATTATTATTTAATATATATATACACAAAAAAAATAAAACAAGACGAGTTCTAATCTTTTTCACATTTTTAAAAATCAGGTGATGACACCTTTTTAAATTAGCCATACTTAGTCTCTTTAATCATCATCATTATTATTGTTATTTCTGTTGTTTAAATAAATCAAAATGTATAATTAATTAACGCATTTATCTTCCTTTTTAATTCTATGCATTTGTTTTTGCTATTGTCCTATTTTTTGCTTTGTTTTTATTAATTTGCTTTTTGTAATGCTTTCTCTTTTTTAAATGTTCTTTATATTCGGACGTAGATTTTACTAAATGAAAGGTGCTATAGATATATACTATTTATATATATATATATGGTTATGAATGAACAAGCTCTAAAGAAGTTTAAGATTTGTTTTAACAAAAAGTAACAGAGAACTTTTGAGCGTTACCATCTGTGTTCTGAAATACAGTGGAATGTTTGACAAAGGCAACATCACCATGACCTGCAACGAGGCACCTGCGAATACAAACAGAGACCATGTTCAAATATTTAGTCGTCATGCAGACTCATTAGCACCAGATCTACTGTGCAGTACAGTGGATTACCTGAAGGCTCCGTCGTAACCGTCGTAGAGGTCCTTGCCTTTTTCACACTTGTTCTCACCACTAGAGTCTCCGATGCACTGCTCACACAGATTACTGGGGAAACCTTCCTGATTGGCTCCAGGTACACAAGACGATGCAAAGAACTCCCCAGCAGCTAAAGGCAGATTCACACTGATTTTTTGGTATTCAAATAGCAAACAACATATTCATAAAGTGTAACAATTTGATTGTTGTGACAATAATGACAATAAATAAAATGAAATCATTACATTATACAAATCTTAACAGATCACTAGCTCATGTACGACGAGAAATAAATGGGTAACACTTTCTAAATAAGGTTCATTAGTTTTAATCGTGATATCTCCAGCATCCCAGTGGCCTTAAAGAGAATAAGCTGTTTGTAGAATGGATGAATGATAATAATATATATACGGTGAGGTCCAAATATCTAAGGCCACCGGTGAAAGTGCTTCTATGCAGCAAGGTTTCGTTTGTTAACATTATCTTAAAATGAACTGTACTGGTAAAGCTTTTTATAAGTCATGTAAAGGTCAGGCAACTTAGGTCATGAAAATTTCAATATAAACTAATACATTTTTAAAATCAAAAGTTGTATCTGTTAACATAAGTTAATGCACTGTGAACTAACATCAACTACGGAGCCTCTAAAGGGAGATGGTGAAGGGAAAAAATTATGAGATGGGAAGAAAAATGATGTCAATGCTTTCGTGTTCTCTCCCAAATGTTTTGCACACCCGAGAAACTTTGCGTTCGCTCACAAAATCTTTGCATTCCCCTGAAATAAACGTTGCATTGTTCATTTCGTCGACGATATGGATGACAAAAACTATGACTAAAATCTATTGACATTTTCACCAATGAATAAAAATGATACAAAAATGGGTGGGACGATTTGGGAAGGGATCCAGTCAGATGGATGCGCATATTTTAAATTGTATTGTGCTGATCTCCCGGGGGAGGGACAGAAGTTGCCATACACTTCCTGTATGTCTCATAAACCATTTGAAAAAACGTCTGGGAGAAAGAAGAGCAGACTTATGGATAAATCTAAAAAAAAAAAAAGCGTGATGACACTCAATTCAATGCTTCTCAAAGAAGATGTTTCGCGAGCGAATGCAAAACATTTGTGAGAGAACGTAAACAACTGAAAGATCTATTTGTACTCCAAACTCATTTACTGCATGAACAAACAATATATATATTTTTTCTATTAACTAACATTAACAAAGAATAATAATACTGTAAAAATGTGTGTTGCTAATTGCAAGTTAAATTACTTGGCATTAACTAATGAGACCTTATTATAAAACATTTAACTGTGGTTTCAGACTTTGGGAGCCACTATATGTCCTACCTTGGGGCACTTGGCATGTATCCGGTCTGATGATGCCTTTTTCTATTAGCAGACCCATGGGAATGTTCCAGCCTGCAGTCCTGCCATAACCTGTGTGACAAGAGCGCTTGCCTTTGAGGTCACTGAATTTCTGGATCTCTCTGTTACTCTTCCTCAGCACAGCCACGGCATAATAAATGCTTCCGTCAGTGTCTCCTAAAACAGAAAATCACAGTGGCTTGTGAAAATGAATCATCAGTTATGAATAAAACAGCTGATGTTTTATCAGATGCAGCTGAAAATCATTCCCAAGCACAAAACAGTTACCCATTGAATGTCTACATTGTATTATATTAAAGTAATTGCATATATATATATATATATAAATATAAATAAAAGTATATGAAAGCATGTTAAGCTGGTTGAGTCGAATTACACTGACAGTGTATGGCACTAACCTGTGTAGCTCTCCCCAACAGCAGGTATCAAACCAAAACTCTTTCCTGCTGTGTAGATGTAGCCTGCATCAAGATTGATGACATCCGCTTCTTTGTTCTGGAGAAAAAGAGCCTTATTCAAAGAGAGCACATCTTGGAAAAAATGAAGTGGATTTTTAGTTTCAGAACTTGACTGTTGCACTATATCCCAGATGTTTGTAAGAAAAATGTAGGGAAAAGAAAGACTGGATAAGACGGTTTGGTCTTTAAATGACTGCTGATTGGCGTACTTGTACTTTCTTCAAACAGTCCTCCACAGATGTGCCATAGACACACTGAATATCAGGAATCAGATTTTTGCTTTTGAAAGCCACAGCCATGTCTGCACATTTTTGCTGCTCTCCATTTGACAGGACACACCATCGAAGTCGAGATGGGACATCTATATAACACACATCACAGAGAAACACATTCAAGCACAATATATTCGAGAAAGAAAATAGACCATTTTTTGAATCGTTTGAGGAAGATGCAAAGATTCACACCTGATTTCGTGCAGTCCATAGCTCTCAGTATGTGATAGTATCGGCCCATCCATTCCATATAGTTTTCATTTCCAGGTTGTATAAATGTGGTTGAAGTGTCACTGAACAACAAGTTATTCCCATTATATTCTGCTGATGAGAACATGGAGAACTCAGACTTTTGCTGAAGAGAAACACACACACAAACAGTAAGTTGCACAACAAAATAAAATGTACATTTTGCATTTGCTCTATTAGAAAATATCCAAATAAAGTCAAAATCCTTCAATATTACTAAAGGGTCATACCAGTCCCTCACGCAACATGTTGTAAACCACCGAAGTGCTGATGTCAGGGTGGACCACAATCCCCCTCGATGGCACTCGAGCCAGATGGCATTTCTCATAATCACTGACTGGACTGCGCGTGCCGTCCCGACACAAGAGCTGATAGTCCTTAGAGTCCAAGCCCTGAGCCCATGATTCCCCCTCACCTGAGAGACAAAAGATGTACTGTACAATCTATCACTTATCAGAGCTATAACTATACAGTATTAATGTATTACAGTATTAATTAAGTGTACACTACATTACAATATACATTCATTGTGGAAGTTGGCTGAGGCCCTTTGGTTTAGAACCTGAACTAGACATTTACCATCGGTATTTTCGGCTACAGTGGTGTGCTTTACAAAGGCGACATCACCTGCACCCTCAACCAAGCACCTGTGAAGCCCAAAAGCTCAGTTAATAAATTGACACACTGTCATGTCTCACTGTCAAAGCTGTAACTGCACCAGATTTCATTGTAGTATTCAGGTACCTGAATGCTCCGTTATATGCATAGTATTGCTCATTATTGGTTGCGTCACACTTATAATTTCCCGTTTTATCTCCCACACAGAGCTGACACAGGGATCCAGGTCCGTCTTTAGCCCCCGGGATACAGCTGGCACTGAAGAAATCAGCAACACCTAAAAAGCCAAGATACGCCACAAGATCATTTTCCATCTGAAAAAGTCAAGCTGACAATTTTTGACGTGTCGCACCAAGAGTGACCGAGTACCTTGAGGGATGTCACAGCCCATGGCAGACATCATTCCATTGTCAATCAAATACCCTAGAGGGATGTTCCAGCCAGCCGTGCGGTTAATGCCGGTGTGACAAGACTTCTTCCCTCTCAGACTGTTGATGTTGATGGCTGAATTTGTCTTTTTAACCACAGCAACACCATAGTAAGTTATTCCTTTCCCTATGGCCATTAAGAGAAGGAAAGAAAACAAGGATTTTAGTTGATCTAAAAGTACAATTTTTTACAGATAAAACTATGCACGGTCCTCAACACCAGTACTTGTATTACAATGTACTTTTATTATATTTTAATCATAGATAAGAATCTACTTCAATTTAGATACAGGCATCATCTGTTAATAATCAACCTAATGTTGCTGCTGACATTCAATTACAGTATGTCCTTAATCAGTCTTTCCATTTCAACTGAGTTCTTTTGGTTCAACTTGTATAATCTGGTATCTAATCGTGTCTTGAAAATAACATCATACCATCTGCTCCAGATTCTCCAGCTGCTATTTTGAAGCTGGCTTGCTTGCCAATGTTGTATATGTCTGTAACACTGGCTGAGAATGCATCAACTTCTTTTTTCTGTCAAAAGCACAATTGCAACTTAATTATTCAACAGCATTTCAGGTCGTCAACAAAATGATGTCAGTGTACTTCTGCAAAGAAAATGAAACGCTACACAATTGCAAAGCATTGCTCTCTGAGCAGAGACACTATCATCTTTAAACTCAGTGATGCTACAAGCCTCCAGACAGACACTTACGGTGAGCTTCTGAGCACATTCTGCTTTAGATAAGGCTTGGACGCACTGCATCGCTGGTCGAATTGAAGCACTGGTGAAGGCCTGAACCATGGCTTTACATTTGGACTGCTCCGCCTCAGAAATAGTGCACCACCTTATTGTACTCTGTCCTGAAACTACACCAAGTTCTTCATGAAATTAACATTCTACTTTTTTTTTTTTTTTTTTTTTTAATTGCTCAGAATGCTACTAACATATGTTAAAAACACATCTCTCATGCGTATTAAGTTTTAAATGTTTCTTACCATAATGCGTGACAGCAAGAAGAACGCTGAGAAAAGCCCAGGTGTCCATCTCTGACTCGAGGAGTGCGCAGATGATAGTGTTTTACTGTAGCTTTATATCAGAGAGCCTGTTGCAAAGTCCAAAATACGACATAACTAGACGGGAAACCGTACCAATCATATAAGATATACCTCTACGTGCAGTCAAATTCGAAATTTATAGACTGTAATGTGACTAGACATGAGGACTCAAAACGACACGTCCAAGGTACGGGCGGAGGTCCAAGGTGCACACAGAGGGGTCTTTCATTCTTGGAAACTCCACCTTTTTCCAAAAGAAAATGAAAAAGAGGCTCTGAATCAAGGGCAGAGTGATATAAACCGAGGTACAAACAAATTTAAAATTATTTCAAAACGTTTAGATATTTTGTTCAAACTAAAGACAAAATGTGTTTGGAAACCCGCGAAAAGGCTTTTTTTTTTTAAATCTGATGTTTCCAAAATTGTCCATAATACTTTCTCGAGCGGGCTGTAGTTACAAAATAGACACTTCTTCAGTTAACTGAAGAGTTAAATGCGTCAGACTTGGATTTTGGCTGACTTGCAGCTTTTGTTGTAATAATAAATCAAATTTTACTGTCATAAAATATCACACCATTACACACATATCAGTTCAGCTCCTGTCTAGGGACGTGACAATAGAGAATTGAGACTGCTTAAATGTTTTACAACAGGAAGGAAACATGCGACTGATATAGCACAATTAAAAAATACAGCACACTTTATTGAGGCAGTGTTATAATCTCCAAGACTTCTAGAGCAGAGCTTCCCAAACTGGTAACCCCCCCCCCACCCACAAAAAAAACATTGCAAAAGCTCCACGACCCCGCCGTTAAAAAAATAGATACTGACATGTACCTGCAAATATACATTTATTAACAAGTTTGTAAGAATTTCATGTGAATTATGATGTAAACATTCTTTAAAAATATATTTAAATCCATAACACTAACCTTACATACTTTAATTTTTTTTTTTAGAACAATTGGAATATTTTAATTCTTTTATTATATTGATTTGGACTAGCTAGCAATACCGCTACGGCCCACAGTTTGGGAAGCACTGTTCTAGAAATTTGCTTAAAGTTATAGTTCAGTTCACCTAAAAGGAAAGTTCTGTCAGAACTTCCTCACCCTCGTGTCGCTCCACACCTGTATGACGTTCTTTCCCCTGTGGAAGTTAAAAGAAGATATTTTGAAGAATGTTGATTGCCAAACTTTACTATTGACTTCAGTGGTGTGGAGAGAGACTGAGGAGTGGGTCTTGATATGTTCCACAGAAGTAAGAAAGATGAACTTTAGGTGAAATATCAGTTTAAGAAAAACACTCGCTCTCTAATGCGAATTACATTATGGACTGTCAAAAAACAGAGACAATCAAAACACAGTGTATGAGAAAAGAAGTTTTTTATTAGCTGTTCTCCTCTTTGACAAATGGAATGAATCAAGTTGGCAGATTATGTACATAATCTAGTCATAAAAGTGTGTTAGAAAGCCATGAAGACAAGTTAGAGAAGCAATCTTTTAGAAAACAATCATCTCCGAGTAACTCAAGAATGAAAGGGGATGCTGTCAGCGCGCCCCCTGGTGGAGAGTTAAAGGCTTGTGTTAGAGAGTGGCAAAGCAAATCTCTCTTATGGGCAATCGACGAGTTCACACACAGAGGCAAGAATCTCCTAGCCTTTAACGTTTACTGTTCATGCCAACTCTGACATTTTCACAATTCCAGGTGAAAACAGAAAGAGAAGCCCCGTCCTCCGCTTCTTACTCATATTTAACGTGTCAGACTATTGCTTTTAGAAATCATGCAAGTCACATGAAAAAGTAAACATGACATAACTACATAGGAGAGAGAGAGCTGAAGACTACAAACTGCCAACTTGAGTTTTTTTTTTTTTCATATTGTTTGAGCAGATGCAAATGGAACACCGCCATTCAGCCCAGGTGTCCTGCGAGTCAGTGTTGTTGCATAAAAACAAACCATTAACAACAAAAGTGATGGAGGTAAAAGTAAATGAAAATATATATATATTTATATTTCTTTTTATATACATACACACATATTTATATGAGTGTATGTTTGACATTATAAAGAAAATAATTCCCATAGGTATAGTTTAATTAAAGCTCAATATAGACTTTTATTATAACAAAATAGGCAGTATACTGAGGGATTGAATATACATTACAATTTATACTCTCTTATTTGCATTGCTGTTTCTTGAAGTAAGAATATGTCATCACCTGGATTTGAAAGATAATCGTAAGCCGTTCCTTTCCTCACCTCAACTATAAGCTACTCCCATATGCACCTTGATTAAAATGTACACAGATTGTTAAGACAAATAGACATTTAATATAAAAAGAAGAACTTTTGTGCCAAATGTTTTTGTCCTCTTTGTGCACTTGTGAAAAACTGATCAGCTGCATAAAGTGAGTGGGCTGCTTGACTTTACAAGATAAACCAGAGAAAACAAAAGTAATATGACAGCTGCAGTTCACATAGCTCAAATGTGTCTGACAAAAACGCAAGAACATATGTTAACTGAAAAAGAAGAATCCAAAACATGCTCGTAATGCAAAAACGTGCAAAGTGTTGCTTTATGTCTTTTCAGAGACGGACATGAAAGCTTTAACTTCTGATCATATTTGGGGGGGAAAAGAACAAACCAAAATGTATATAATGCATTAACTCATTGGTTTTCCTTCGAGAAAGTCACCTCCCTTAAACATTAAGGAATCTGTACCGTATAATCTGTCCAGTAAGTCGCTGTTCAGGCATGTCTCCTCCCACCGGAGGATGAAATGCGGAAATTGGGATGCGAGTTCTAGACAGCAGTTTCAAAGAGAGGCATGAGCGAGAAAGAGAGAGAGAGAGAGAGAGAGAGAGAGAGAGGTGGCTGTAAGACCACCGTGACCCCAAGCCCATCCGAAGAATGTGTTTCCTATGCTCAGGGGTCAGAAAGCCAATGTCAGCAGCACGCCAGGTTAGTATAAAAAAGGAAAACGGAAAAGAAAAAAAAAAAAATTAAAAGAATAATAAGGTTTATTTGTCTCCAGCCATCTCACAACTTCTCTTTGACTGGTACCCAGATGAATGGCCCAGATTGCTCCTCGATGATCTGCTTAACCTGGTTGTAGATCTCTTCTAATGTGTCCCCTTGTACAATGGCTGCAGGAAAGATAAGATGAACATTGATGAGTATAATCCATCTCCTTCAATGGAAAAATATAAAAGGAAAGGTGAGAGCATTTGGCATAAGTGGCAGTTCATTATGTAGTCACTCTCTTTAGTATACAAAAAGTCTTGGTAACATTACAAAAATCAAATGCAAATAAATCTCCCAACAGCATCTTAGAATACTTTAAATTGTTGTATCATAAGCCTTACCATGTCTATTTGTAAAATGTCCATTGCCAGAAGCTAGTTATTATAGTTTATAAAGTTTTAAATATGGATATTTTTCTTGGAAAAAATCAGAAGGCCCCCCTAGGGCCATATGGATTACTTTTATGATGAATGGATGCCCTTTTTGGCTTCAAAATCTTACTTCCCCTTCATTTGGGGTAGTCGTGGCCTAATGGTGAGGGAGTTGGGCTTGTAACATAAAGGTTGCCGGTTCATAAAGGTTACCTAACCCCTAATTGCTCCCCGGGCGCTGTCGCAATAGCTGCCCACTGCTCCGGGTGTGTGTTCACTGTGTGTGTGTGTGTGTGTGTGTTCACTTTGGATGGGCTAAATGCAGAGCACCAATTTTGAGTATGGGTCACCATACTTGACAATACGTCACGACTTTCACTACCATTATAAAGCTGGGTAGAGTGAGGATCTTATTTAATATAACTCAAATTGTGTTTGTCTGAAAGAAGATAGTCATATACACCTAGGATGGCTTAAGGATGAGTAAATCGTGGGATAATTTTCATTTTTGTGTGGGTTTTGACTTCATCCCTCCACAGAGTATGATTGTTGCAGGACTGGTAAGGGAAGATATCTATAGATGAAAAAGACTAAGTGGAAAGGTCAGAACCGTTTGGGAAGTGGGTACATTTACTCTACTGTTCTCACCGGTGAAGTGCTCTAGGAATTCCTGCTCCAGTTTCATGGCTCTGTCATAAGTCTTCCTGCCTTGCTCCTCCATCAATCTCTTATTCATCTCTCTGAGGAGGACACAGAGGACTTGTTACTAGTGCCACTCAGTCAAAAATGACCAAGCATTAACATGTATTGTGTGTTTGAGGATCCTTTGATACAACAACGTACAAAATATTCTCCACTGATTTTGGTTTCACGAACACCGCAATGGGGTAGAGCTGTGCTAACTGGAGTCTCTTGATGGCATTGCCTGAGACATCCAGGATGCAGTGTTTGCCCTTAAAAAATAATGAATAAAAGATTGTCACATGAAAAATGAGAAAACTGCTGCATGATGCAAATCCAAAGGTCATCACGAAACTGACAAAAAAGATTTTTTTTTCTTTATTACTGCCATAAATTTCTTTATTACTTCCAAACAAGTTGAACTTGTTCACCTTTTCTGCAACCTCTCGCACTGACTGCACACTTGTCCCATAGAGGTGGTTGTTGTATTGACCGGCCTCAATGAACTTGTGATCCTGAATGTCTTTTTCCATTTGTTCCCGTGAGACAACAAAATGGTAGTCTCTGCCATCGACCTCATAGTCTCGCTTCGGTCTAGTCGTGTCTGGTCAAAGAACGGTAGTGACCATTAAAACAATGCAGATGATATTTGAAATGCTGCGAAAATAAATAAATTAAGCTAAAAAAAAAAGAAAAGTAAAACAGTGTACTCACGGGGAACACATGACCCAAACTTGTCTGGAAACTCAGAGATTAGATCATCGTTGATCCGATCTTTCATGGGTCCAAGGATGATCACCGGACGAGTATAACTCACTGTAAAACACAATAATAATAAGTCTAACAAATAATCAGCCAAGCATTGTTGCACAATAACACCAAATTAAATGGAGTAATAACTAATGCCACAATAAAAGGAAGCTTGCAAGAAGACACTCACCTTCCTGTTGCGCGACGGTCTCATAAGAAAGGACATAATCTTCCTGTCCACCTAGTAAAGAGAGAAATGCTGATATGAGTTCAAACATCCTGTGTAATTAAACACTTAGAGAGTATAATAAAACAAACAGCCTCAGCTAAACTCCTCCATACCTTAATGTTACAAACGGTTTAAACTTGCCTGAACGACAGAGAGGATTTTGACAAGCAACTATTTCTTAAAACACCATGCTCATACCGTAACTTCTCAGAGAGGACCGTAGCCTGCTGTCTAACAGCTAAAGTACATTAGTTAACTAATTATTCAGCATGCTAAATAACGTATACTAATGTTCAAATGTTTGGGGTCAGAAAGATTTAAAAAAGAACAAGTTAGTTTTATTCAGCAGGGACGCATTCAACTGATCAAAAGTGACCAAAGTCTAACACATAACAGCATAAGAGTTTTCGACATTGATAATAATCAGAAATGCGTCACCAAATCAGCAGATTAGAATGATTTCTGAAGGATCATATTGACTCTGAAGACTGAAGTAGAGGCCTTGCCATCACATGAATTTATCACATTTAAAATGTAATGATTTTTTCACAAATTACTGATTTTACTCTATTTTTGATCAAATAAATGCAGCCCTAGTGCGCATAAGAGACTTTTTTCAAAAACATTAAAAAAAATATATACTAATCTCAAACTATTAAGCAATAGAGTAGAAGTTGTTAAACAGGTTAAAAGACTGCTGCAATAAATACATATCCTCACTAATCAACTAAGTTGTTGGAGGACTAGTGAGCCACTTGTATAGAAAAATTCAAATGTAATTGAAATCTGATGTTGAGTGTTCAAATAGATTTTTCTTTTGTATTCATTACTGCTCATTTACATTTCAAATCTGTTACTTGATCACCCTATGAAAGCAGCTTACATGCCGTAGTCACGAACAGTAGTCTCTAATTTTCACTCACTGTTCAGATGAGATATGTGAGTGCCGTATGGCATTAAATAAAAGTTCAAGAGGTTTTTCAGACCACTCGATGTGAATTCAGGCCACAACTGCTGAAAGACACAGGCTTGTTCAAATGACTGTGATGTTATTTGAAAGTACAGTAATATTCCAGGCCATAATACGCTGTGTCCCTGGCATGATCACTAAAGCAAGGTAACATAGATCACCAGCACCCGTTTTATCACTTATCAACTCTCATCAAAGGCAAATCATGTGATGAACTGTAAAGCATAGTAAAGTAATGGCAAGCTCAATAGTGTTTAGATTATTTAGGCTTTTACAATCACATTTTTCAACACCCCTTTAAAAATGCTTTTAATGTTCTGTTCTTTAAATTTTAAAATATTTCTTTCTTTGAAATATTTAATTAAGATGTTTTTGTGCAAAATCCTGACTCTGATGTTGGTCTTTAATAGTACACATCTTACAACTCTGTGTGTGTGTGAGTGTGTATATAACAAAGGGAGCTTGGAGAACAAAGGGAATTAAACACTCAAACTCATGAAGTTTAAAGGGATGATTTCAATAAAAACATGATGAAAGGAAATAAAAGGGAACACACACTTACGGTAACTACTTTCACTATCGCTGGCGTTAGATGTTACATGCTCTGAAACCATAAAAAGGGGAAAATAAACACCAGAGACACAAGGCTCGCAGGAATACGCCAGCAGATGGCAGTGTTAAGAACCTGAACAGGACACTGAGGCTTTGAAGCTGATTTCGTTTCTCATAAAACTGCTTCCACTAAATTAATTTGGTAGTTTTAGCCATTTATAAAAAATAAAAAAAAGAATTCAAATCATCGAAAAGCCTCTGAATACACACAAGAAAGTCACTCAAGGGGTCTTAACACTGTCATGGTGCACTAAACATTGATGGATGGAGGGGCTCCACTCCACCACCTGAAAGTGTATCAATGTAGAAAGGACAGAAATACAATAAAATACTATAAAAACATTCAGAAGACATGGAAGATTGTAAATAACCATCACATCAACCATGCTGATCTTAACCCCTCATGTTCTGTTGTGACTGTTTTCAGAGTACTGTTAAAAAGTTTGGGATTTTATTTATTTATTGTTTTTAAAGAAATGAATACTTATTCAGCAAGGATGCATTAAATTGGTCAAAAGTGACAGAAACGATTTTTAATCGCAAATTAATGCAGTTTCTTTGAACTTGAAATGTATAAATCAATACGTTTCCAACATTTTTTATAACAAGAAATGTTTCTTGAGCTGCAATTTAGCATATTAGAATGATGCTAAAACTCAGCTTTGCAATCACAGGAATACATTACATTTTAACACACACACACATATGTGGCGCATATATATATATATATATATACACACACACATATACACGTATATGTCTTAAATACTTATTTTAAATTGTACTTTTCAGTCAAATACATGCAGCCTTTGTGAGCAGAGATACGTCTTACAAAACATGAAATAAACTTTTAAAACTATATGTTAGTGGTTCAAGAGACCCTGATAATTTATGAAAAACATTTATTAAAAAAAAAAATTCACGTTACACTGTATTACTATTTTTCCTTTGTGATACAACTTGGGGAGAAAACTTCAATAATATCTACATACTTGGACAAAGTAGTCTAACTCAATATACTGTAGTTGAGTATTATCAAGTGAAATGTTCATAATCAGTTCCTATTAGATTAAAACACTGAACTGTATCATCCTGACATGCTAAAATGGCCTTGAGATCTCTCAGACCTCAAACAGAACATGAGGGTTAAAGTACTTCTGACTACAACATTATTTGCATTTGAAATATTTGTCCCTAAAAGTATCTGTGCACAACCTCCCAAAGCAGAATCACGGTGGTAATTGCATTACACATAACTACATATTCTGATGAAAATGTGAGTGGTGCCTGCTGGTGTAAAACTCGCTGCTCAAATACTAGGTTGTTGCAGGTGGTTTCCAAGGTATTGTTAAGCAGTTGCTAGGGCACTGCTTACTGGCAAGTTAAAAGATCCCACCCCCAAGCCCAGTTTCCCCAAGACAGGTGAACAGATAGGGCTGCAACACTTTCAAAATAAATAAATAAATAAATAAAGATTATTTTGCCATATATTGCAATTGCGATTTGAATGAAAAATGGCATTAACACTACAAGTGACAATACGAAATTTCAATGTCTTAAATTCTTTACTTTCAAACCCTGAAGATTTTAGTTCAGGGGAATATTGGTGATATTCATATGGTAGACTTCATCCACAAAAATGTTTGAATTTAAATAAATTGAACCTAATACACTAAATACATGTTAATACAGGTTTATCGCATACAGTGATGGAGTTCATTTAAAGCAGCATTTATTGTGAACAAATTCGCTCTGAAAACAGTATAAGCTGCGGTAAACATGCTTTAAATGACTACAGTGCTGCGCTTCACTCTAAAAGAGCGATATATCTTATTAGATACGTTTTAGTTTTATTTTGATTAATTCCGCAGCCCTATTTGTTCATTTTAAGGTTACATTCGATTTTTCAATGAATTAATAACTTTTGATCAACTCACGAACCCCCTGCAGTTCCCTCACAAACTCCCGTTTAGGAAACCCTACCCTAAACCGAAGTATGAGCCATATTAAACACCACTAATTAATGAAAGCATTTATAATGAAAATGTTGTTAAGTGGAGCAGATAAGACTCGTCTTACACCCTGGTTAGGGCATAATGGACAACAAAGGACCTGAACATAACACTGATCTGCAAACATTGGGCCAGATTTACTATACGGGGTAAATTACCATGAGACCGCAATCCCATAAAAGTGCCAATGGGAGTGGAAAGTTCTCCAGGTGATATTCCGACAATGCGCAAATTAAAGAATACAGATGCAGCAGCTCATTTCCATTATGACGAACACAATCTACCGAGGGTAGCAATAACATATTCCTCTAGCATTCGAAATAAAATTCTCTCCCTTCTACCACGCGCCGCTCTCATAGCAGCAACTTATCGCAGCATGTCAAGTGCAAAATGCGTTAAGACATACCTTTTTTGTGAGTTAAATGCTGCAAATTCCAGTTGCATGATTTATTTAAATACTCTCCTCCTCTCATAAATTTTGGGTCTGAAAGGGAAACGCCTACAAATGCATTTGCAATAAAGTCAGCAGAAATAACAACTCTGTCCGTGCCTTTTCGTCACTGCGTGTCTTTAGTAAATCCTGGCATTAGTTTAACGCCAAGAGGGTTTACACTAGCGCAAGCTGTTAGTAAACCTGGCCCTTTGTGTTTTATAGTCGTCTAAATGCAAAACAGGCTTCAGACACAGCACAATTCTAACTCCACACCACTGCTACGGGCAAGACAGTTTCGTGGGGAATGATGGGAGTTTGGTGGGGCCGGTGGGGTAGACCTGCTGTAGCCTTAGTGGACTTACTCAAGCCTTTGTCGTCACTCAGGTCCTGTGGAGCAGTCAGCAGAGAGCAAGGAACAGGAGAAAACCACAAAAATAACAATGATTACTGGAACAACATATCTGGTCTCACCGAAGAACATCGCTCCTGCCTTGCAACAAACCCAGACATGGAGAATTCAGTGGTATTCAACAGACGTTTTGTCCTTGCATCATCTCATATTGACGCAGAAGGGATCAATCAAATTTCCTGTCATGTTTAGGGCTGTTGCAGAAGCAGGAGTTTTGTTCAGAGGTGTCGGTGTGGCGCATGTGCCACTACCCTCTCCTGCACACATCCAGTGCTTTTCTGCGACCGCGGCCAATGTACTTACGGTCCACATCGCTCGTTTCCTGTTCGCTGGGGTCCTTGTTCTTGTAGAAAGGGAATTTTCGCGAAAAGAGGTTCTTTTTACGCTTGTCATTGAATGACTGCTGAGAAGGAGAGGGAGGGATGGAGGGATGGAGGGAGGGAGAACAAAAAAGGAAGAACAGATGGAATGGTGTTGGGTGTCTAGTTCAAGTATGAACAAATGCCCAATTTAACAGATGCCCACGTTACTGACTCTGTGTCCACCGCCATCCAATAAAATGTTGCTGCAATGACACAATTCACTAATGCTAGAACTTATAAATAGACACGAAAGCAGATATTGATTTGGAGATGGCAACAGATACAGTAGTGTTTATGAGGGATTACTGAATATCAGATCAACTTAAAGGGTAGTTACCACAACCATGGTCAGCAAAGTGGGTTCATGGCACAAGGGACAAACTCAAGGACATGCAGCTCTAGAAATCAGTTAGTTGATTAATGTTAGTGACAAAAAGTACAAAAACCATAAATAGACAGACAGCGGAGAAATTTGCAGGAAGAGAAAATGAAGAGCAGTTTGACATCAATGGCAAGCGTATATATCTTTTTGTTCTCTGAAACGTTCATGCACTCATGCTGCATTAGTGAATGCAGTTGAAAATGCTAAGACAGTGAAGAGTGGATGACGAGTTGATCCGGTGCAGGAGAGGTTTGCTAAACACAATACTGCTGCAAAGACTACAGAGTTATAATCACTAGGGCTGGGCAATACTGAATATCCACAATATATTCTGTGGTGATCAATATTAATCAATTTGATACTAAATATGTTACTAAGGTGCTTTTTATTTGGCAGATGACATCATTAGATTGGTTTCACAGTCCTTTCTTGACTTCGTATATATATATATATTAAACTTTATTAGCAATCTGTGTTAGAGTAAGATTTGTTTATTTGTGTGAATCAGGGAAAACGGTCTTTATAATGAATATTCATAACTGATTGAGTTTACAATCATTCATTTGAGATCATTCACAATGTGGTATATTTATAATGCTAAAATTATGCTAGTATTTTATTTGTTATTATTATGCTATATTAGTGCAAATACACGAAAAAAAATCATCGTTTCTGTGAAACACTGTAAAATGTACTATATTTTTAAAAAAGATTTATAGAAGAATATAAAAATCGTTGTCACTTTTGATCAATCAAAAGCATCCTTGATGATCATATACACATACATACATACACACATACATATATATATATATATATATATATATATATATATATATATATATATATATATATATATATATATATATATATATATATATACACACACACACACACACACACACATATACACACATATATATATATATATACATATATATATACATACATACATATATACATATATATATACACACACACACACACACACATATATATACACACACATATATATACACACACACATATATATATATATATATATATATATATATATATATAATATATATATATATATACACACACATACACATATATATATACATATATATATATA
Source organism: Opsariichthys bidens (assembly GCA_037194245.1). NCBI lineage: Eukaryota > Metazoa > Chordata > Actinopteri > Cypriniformes > Xenocyprididae > Opsariichthys > Opsariichthys bidens. The sequence continues at coordinate 15,263,752 of CM074298.1, forward strand.
CACACATATATATACATATATATATATATACACACACACACACACACACACATATATTATACACATATATACATAAACACACATTTTTTGCCATATTGCCCAGCCCTAATTGTCACATGCTGTTAAGAAAACTCACATTCAGTAGGAGAGAATTGTGAATAAACATACAGGATTAGTACACTACATTCAGTAAAAATAAGTTTTTCGTTCTTTTCGCAAGTGGAAATTTCAAACAAGCATCTCATTCATGAAGAATGATTCATTACTTATATATAGTACATCACTACTTTGTTAGAGTTTGAACTTGCCAGCTGTTAGTCGTCTCATGTGAGAACAGTTTTGGCTTTTGAAATGTCACAGAAGAGAAAGGTGTAACAAAATGTTTCTAATGCGGAAAATCTTATTAGCACGTTTCATCTAAAAATATCATAAAAATAACAGTGTTTCAAAATAGGCTACAAGGCTTCTTCATAATGTTTTCTGATTTCTGTCAAATTAAGGTTATGATGGCATGACTTCAAGTAAACCAAATGAAATATTTACATAAAAGGCCCATTTATAACATATATGGTCTATAAACTGCTGCTGTTTAAAAGCATTAAAAGCATGTTTGTGCCATGCCAGGCATGGTAAATATTTGAGCAGAAAACACTTACCGCTTTGTCTCGAGACTTGGAGTTGAATTTGACCGTCTTTAACCTGGCTCTTTCTTTTCTTTCCACCCTGAAGAGGTAGGACACAGAATGTAGGGTGAGTATGTTCACAAAATACACAAAAACTGGGTTCATTATGTACATGCGTTTAAACTATGCTAAAAAAATGCTGAAAAAAAAAAGGTACTTTTGCCACAACTTTTGTTTTTGCATATTGTTAGTAAAACATATTTTGCTAAAATTCTTGGAAAGTGATATACATGTGATATGCAATATTATCCTTAAAATACACCTTGGACGGAAAGTAATGGGACACATGGCCATTACACCAACATGGCATTGCTTTCTAAATACATAGACATTAATATGGAGTTGGTCCCCAATTTGCACCTATACAAGCTTCCACTCTTCTGGGAAGGCTTTCCACAAGATTTTGGAGTGCTTTGTGGGAATGTTCGGCCATTCATCCAGTAGAGCATTAGTGAGGTCAGGCACTGATGTTAGATGACCTGGCTTGCAATCTCTGTTCCTCTTCATCCCAAAGGTGTTCAATATGGTTGTGCTAAGAGCTCTGTCTGAGCCAGTCAAGTTCTTTACGTCTTTATGGACCTTGCTTTGTACACTTATAAAAAAGGGCCTTCCCCAAACTGTTCCCATAAAGTTGGAGGCATAGCATTGTCCAAAATGCCTTGCTATGCTGAAGCATTAAGATTTCCCTTCTCTGGAAGTAAGGGGCCCCTAAACTTTACAGTTGGCACAATGCAGTCAGGCAGGTAACGTTCTCCTGGCATCCGCCGCATCCAAACTCGCCCATCAGAGAAGCATGATTCGTCACTCCACAGGACACATTTTCGCTGCTCTAGTGTCCAGTGGGGGTGCGCTTTAAACCACTCATCCACCGCTTGGGATTGCACTCTATGTTGTCAGGCTTGCATACAGCTGCTCGGCCATGGAAACTCTTTCCATGAAGCTCTCGCTACACAGTTTTTGCATTGATATTAATGCAAGTGGAAGTTTGGAAATCTTCAGCTTATGGAATAAGCCATGCGCCATTTTCTTCACAAATGTTTGTACATTTGTAAATGTCTGGTTGAATCACCTGAATTTAATAAAGTAAAAGGTGTGTAATACTTTTGTTTAAAACAAGAACATTGTTCACAGCAAATTAACACCTGACAGTAATTGATTGTTGAAGGTGCATTTGTTACAAAAACCATGCTTTGATGGATCTAGAGGACCTCTAACGTCCAAAATCCAAGTATGAAGTACCAGGAAATATGATGTAGATCACATCACTTGATTAAAATATATAGGATTATTGACACTTTCACAAAGAGAAATCCCAACTTGTTTCTAAAAATACAGAGCATTGCTGGCTACCCCATGATCAGTTAGGAGATGAGAGAGACAACTTTTTAGAAGTCAAGGTGAGAAGTCAATTATCAACTTTCAATCAGCAGGCAGTTGGGTGGAGAGAACGAGAGAGAAACTCACGGCATCACACATCAGTGCTGAAGTTCAAGGCTCAAATTAGACTTTGTAATATCACGCCTTAGAACAAACCAGAGCAGACATCGTCTTGTTAAAGCTAATTTCATAGCTAGATTCAACTGTATCCTAAATACAATTAAATAATACCGTCACGTTTTGAACAGTTATTTTTTTCACAAATCAACAGACTAAGTTTTGAAAAAAAAAAAAAAAAATTAAATAAACAAACAAAAAATTGTGGTCATCAACATTGGTTGTGGTAGAAATGACACCATGACTGATTGTAATTTGTTTTTTAATTTATATCATTACCACACAATAAATATTGCAAGTGTTTATGATTATTTGATTCTTGTCTGCGACAAGGGTAAAGCTAAATCTATACATTAAAAGCAGCAAAAACAAGACAAAACAAAAAATAATCAAATATTTTAGTTTCAATAAAAATTGAAACCCCTGGGGCATAAAAGTGCTGATGATTGCAAGAAATGCCCACAGAGTTTTCAATCTCCAGCTGCTGAGTCAAGTTAAAACCCTCATGACAAAGAGAGAAGAGAGAACAGGTTCATTCGCTTCAGCTGTCAGTTATGTATGTATAGTCTCGTATGGATACACATGTGTGCTTATTCCTCAGTATTAACAATTACTATACTACGGGTGATGACAAAACAAAAATGAAAAATTAATTGAAACGGAAGAAATTATGAAAGAAACAATAGAGCAAAGACTATGAGCTGTGGGTAATGTGGCACTGAACACACAAATTGTGTTATCATGGTATAGTGGGTTAACTGAGCTATCTTTCTACAGTACAGTATGTTCTGGAATGCATGGGGGCATAGCCTACCTCTTCTTGCTGGGAATGACGCCCATCTCCTCCATCTCGCCATCTGGAGTCACATGCCGCGCCTGCCACCACTCCTCGTCCGAGGCATTCAGGACGTGTAGGATGTCGCCAAAGCGAAAGTTCAGCCCCTGACTGGGCAGGCCTGAGTCTTTCGTTATGTCATAATCAAACAGGGCTCTAAAGGAGAAAGGATGTAGTAAGAATTGTTTTGTTTTTTTTGATAAGAGCAAAGGAAATTATATAAATACTATACATTCCAATATATATCAATTTTAGTCTCGTCACAAACATGACAATTCCAGAAGAATGCTCATGATTTTTGTATAAATTCTGGGCCACAGAAAAACATCATGTTCACTTAAATATTTACCAATAGATTATTAAACTCAAAAGTTACATTTGTTAACATTAATTAATGCACTGTGAACAAACAATGAACTATTTTTTTATTAACTAACATTAATGAAGATTAATAAATACTGTACCAAACATGTATATAATTGTTAGTTCATGTTACCAAAAATTTTTTTTATTCGCAAACACTCATTACAATGGAATATAAAAATGTATTTTAACATAAAAAAAAAACTCACTTTAGCTTTAGAGATGTAGTAGCAGCCTTTATTTTAAAGGTCAGAGAGAAGGATAAAAATGGGACATGCCAAACAATATTTTTGGAATGAAACCTTTTCTAACACTAAAATAAGTTGACTAGAATAAATCATACAGATACAACAGCAAGAAAAGCCTCCAGACTAAGAACACACAAGCTGCTACGAATTTTAAGCAACCATAAAGATATGGAAACCAAAATTCTAAAAAGCCAGTCTTCCTAACTAATTTGCCCACAGACATTTTTTTGTTGTTTTTTTGGAGATGTTAAGTAGGCCACTGCGGTTCTATGCTTGTGTGCATGTGCATTTAAGAGAACTGGAGCTGAAGTAACTAGCCGTCCAAGCTCTTGACTAGCTTATCCGTTTCCTCATCAATAATGAAGCACTTCCAGGAGGAAGCCAGGTCATGTGAGAAGCTTATGGGGCTTTAAGGAACATACAGACACCAAAGCCCTCTTTAACCCTCAAAAGCACATGAAGAACTCTTATTTAACTCTTCAGCAAATGATGCAGATAAATTCTGTGCGGTCTTAATCTGCTTAGGTGTATTAGGCGACATTTGTATCCTTGTAGAGTTGAAGCAGAGACATTAAGTCATTACAGCAAACGGCCACAGGAATGCAGATTAAAAGCTCAATCTGTGCAGATATTTGGTTTTAATGGAATATCAGATCATAAAACTGACTTTTCATTCAGGAAGGTCAAAATTAAATATGTGCTATGACAACCAGTGGAACAATTGAACGTTTTTAAAAGTATTTACTAGTATGAGTAGTAAATATCATTGATTAATGTCTTATACTGAGTCACGAAAAAGGCCTATACATGGTTTCTTAGAGCGAGAAAAAGAAAAGTGATAAGTCAAAGAGGTAAGTGGCTCTACCGGTGTCCTAGTGAACCTTGACTTTGTGTCATAAAAATGCTGTGGTTTGCAGACATGCTGCAGGGAATATAAGCCAAAGATGACTGTAGTTCTACCGGCATCCTTGCGTGTTTTTAAACATCTATCAAAGTAAGTCAAGTTGACATGGCCACAACAGTAAGAATAAATCTTTTAGAAACATCCAAAAACTTCATCCTATGATGCAAAAGTTTGCAAAAAACCAAACTCGAGCAAACAGCCTCGCTCCAAAACGCACTCTAAAGACAGGATGTTTATGGAAGCCCTTCGGTACTACAAATGACAGAGACAACAAATATACTCTTCATTTCCATCAACATTGGTTCCATTATATCCATTTACTATGTTCTACGGTATGTCCTAAAATTCAATTTAGTTTCGATTTTTACATTTTTTTTTTTTTTTTACATTTTTATTCATTTGGCAGACGCGTTTATCCAAAGCGATTTACTAGTGAGAAGCAATCAGGGGTTAGGTGCCTTGCTCAAGGGGCACCTTAGTCATGGTATCGAAGGTGGAGAGAGTGCCGTTCATTCACAATCCCCACCTTCAAATCCTGGCAGCGTGGGAATCGAACCGGCACCTTTGTGAAACAAGCCCGACTCCCTCACCATTAGGCCACGACTACCCTTTACGATTTCAAAATGAAAATTCTGTCATTAGTTACTCACCCTCATGTTGTTCCACTCCTGTAAGACCTTCGTTCATCTTCGGAACACAAATAAATGTTTTTGATGAAATGCGAAGTATGTGACTCTTCCATAGACAGCTATTTAACCACCATTTTCAAGGTCCAGAAAGGTACTAAAGACATTGTTAAAACGTTCGACGTGACTGCAGCGGTTCAACCTTAATGTTATGAAGCGCCGAGAATACTTTGTGTGTGCAAAAACGAAAAAAAATAACTTTACTCAACAATATGTTCCCTTCTGTGTCACTCTCATACGCTGTTTACATACAAGTTCGACGCTGACTCATTATTGGCCGGCTCCTACGTCAACAAAATACGCATGCGACGTGCTGCTCATGTGTGCCGCCTTGACCAAATGCACATATTATGGGTTGAGCTCAATGTGACACAGCTGAAAAATCACATCCGATTTTAAATCAGCGAATACTGCATGCATGTGTACAGAATCCAGAGCCCAGGGGCTTTCGAATCCCCAAAATGTCAAAGCTATTCTCATTAAAAAATAAGAATAGCAACCTAAGATCTTAGGAATATATTTAAACAAAAGCCACAAAAGAGGGAAAAAATTCAGCAGTAGTTTCTCATTACAATCATCTATCTCTTTACAACCAACCGTTAGCAATGGGCTGGGCTAGGAGTGATGGACACATGAAGGTGAAATGATAAAAAAAACATGGCAAACTCTCAGTCAATACAAAGCCCTTCATGTCTCGCCTCAGCGTTACTGCCTGAAATGATGTGATTCAATCTACTGTGTAACCACTGGCCTGAATGTTCTGAGAGCAACAAAAAAAAAAAAAAAACAGGCACACTTCAGAGAATGACATGTTCACATAAGGGGCCATCTATGACGCAATCGGCAAACAGAACAATGCACATGGGAAAAATAGGCTGGTCAAATATTAATGACAGCCATAACAGGATTCAGTGTTTATTTTCATACGTGTTGTGAAATATATGAATGTATATTAAAGCAATAAGGCATGCAGCGGAGTGCCTAAAACCCCCTTAGGTGTTTTAAATTCAATGTAAACCACAGGGCTTCACGGGGCTTATTGCTTTTACAAAATGGTTACACACAATACAAATATTAAAGCCAAAAAATATGCATTAGTGCAAGTTTCATAATGTAAAATCACTAAAAGCCAAAAGCCTTCCTTCCGCTGGAAAAAATAGTCCCTGACCGTGAACAGCAACAGAAGTTACATTACATTTAATACACCATTAGATGGTAGCAAAGATTGTCTTTATGAGAGAGACTTTTATATTGAAGATCGCAGCGGACATTCAAAATGGATTTTTTTATTATGAACATAGGACTGACAATGCTAAATCTGAATGCAGGTAATGCACTGGTCACTTGATATCTCTCTCACAATAGTCTTCTACGTAGTAAGCTTCAATGAACAATATTATCGGTTGAGAACAAATATATTTTCACTTTGCTAAGAGTGGTTGCTAAGGGAGTTGTGCAGTGATGCACAGAACCGTTGAGTGAAGAGGTCATAGCCGTGCTTTGTCAGATTCAAGGACTGGAACTATTTGTTTACAAATAATAAACAACAGTTACTTTTCCTGAAATACACAATACATGGAACCGCTGCAACGTACAAACACAGTGGCGTGGTTATCCTGATGTAATGCAGTCACAGGTGTATGTTTGTAGAGTAATTTACAATGGCTTCGAATGCAAGGGCAGGAACGATCCATTTTATAATTATGTATTTGGTACTTATATACAATCACGATGGGGTCCAAACGTCTGAGAGACAAGTGAAAAAAATTTCTTTTTTTCTTCTTTTTTTTTTTTTTTCATCAATTTATTATATTATCAAAATGCATGTACATTTTCACAATATTGGAAAATCAATTTTGAATCCCAGAATATATTTTATGTCAATTTAATAATAAATATATAATAAAAATATTTTATATAAATATAAACAAATTTGAAATAAATTATTAAACAGGGGTGTGACGAGATCTCTTGCCACAAGATCTCGCGGGAATAAAATGTTACGAGATTTCTCGTCGAGGTGAAAAGCTGTGTCGTGATAATGCCACGGAGGAGCGAAATTAGGATAGAATATGACACCGCTACGTTTACATTACGCTTCCACTGTTGTTTTGTTTCATTCAGTTGGATAACGGCCCCTGCTGTTCTCTATTCACAATGTACACGCGATGGCGAACGCAAAAATAAAACATGAGCATGCATTCATTCAACCGCGATTTCGATACCCTGCATTTTGAAAGCGGCTCCCTGATGCATGTAAATATCTCCCAATATGAAAGAATATGTGTGTTGTTGTCTTACTGCATATCATCTTCATACTCAGAAAGCAGAACTAAAATGACAATCATAATGATTAGTTAAAACATGCACCTGCAGACTATTTTTGTAGTATTGTTGTATTTTTGCATTTCATCAATAAATATTTCTTAAAAATACTGTGTAAAAATCTCATCTCGTGAGCTGCCAGTCTTGTCACACCCCTAATTTTAAACATTTTAACTAAATATTACAGATTTTAATACAAAACTAAAAATAATATAATTATTTTATTATATTATAAGCAAACAAAATCCAGTAAAACTGGATGTACTACATACTGTGTAAAGTTGTTTTTGCAGAAGTCTAGGATTAAGGATGTACGGATGTTTGCAAGATCAAATGCAACGAGTGGTGATCAGAGGGAGCTCACCTCACATACAAGGTCCTCTTCTGACTAGTCCGCAAGGAGCCGGAGCCTGAACTAATACTGCTGTTCATCATCTGCTCCCGTAGATCATGGATTTTGGCTTCAAATCGACTGTACTCTGTTGGAAACACAGAGAAGGACATTACACATGCTGTCCTGCAGAGAAGAGATAAACAACGAGGAAACACACCTCAAACACCTACAGCCTCAGGGTGGATCTGTTATATTGATGGAGATGGGGAAGAAAAGTCAGACAGAAAGCTTTGTGGTTTTGATCTCTGTTTGAGGTTGGTCAAGTGTGAGCGTTACAAACCTAAAGAGCAGACAGATGCATCAACATATGCACAGCTGTGCAAGCCGTAAAGTGCTGGAGAGGATAGATATAGTCTAATATGTTTGAGAATCTTATGAGATAGATCTGGTGAATTCATCCTCCATTCCCAGGACTCTCCAACTGCATGAGGAGAGTTTGCTCACGCTAGACTGAAACAGTGAAAATGTTCATGAATTATTCAGTGGTTTAACTCACATAGCGCTCCTGCTTTTTCTCTATGTTTGACCTCAGAGAATGCAAGAAAGACATCCAAGCTATAGGACACGAGCGATACGTTGACATTATAATTTGCACAAACAAAAGTGTCTTGATAAAGAGCTCATGACAGGTTTCAATCAAGCAAAAAGTCAGTCAATGAAATATGAGGAAACTTGAGAAGAAAAACACATAACACGCTTCTAATGAAGTCTGTTAAAACTCTAAATACTGTAAACAAATACTACTATATTACACCACACGTAAAGCACTCATTCAAAATTCAAATGCACAAAAAGACACTTTAATTATCCTTCCACCGAATTATTTAACACCATCTCGCAACAAATTACCGTTCGAATTAGTAAAAAGTAAATCAGCATACTTACAGACTCTTTTCTCAGAGCCGTGCAGAAGTCTAGAGAGAGCGGAAGAGTTTGCCGAGCGTTTTTCTCCGTGTCCGTTTCTACCCCTCCATGTGAGTTCAATTGTGTTGTGGTGCTGAAGGACAGCTCCCAAATCGCACACAGCTGCTCTCCCAGTGCGCGAATGTGCGTTTGAGCGCGCGTATGCGTGTGTAACTTGCCTTAGTTGGAGGCTTCCACGCAAAGCCTCTCTGAGCACCTACAGCACAGCGACATAACAGATGCTAATGGACTAAACAGTGCTTGAATTGCTCACTCACCCCTCCCTCTTTTTCTCTCTCGCTTGCTCTCTCTTTCTGTTGAAGTCACAGCCCTAACCCGTGTTGGCTTGTTTAGCAAAAGACAACGCCTTCATTTCACCGAGCAAAACAAAAGGAAGTAAATGTGAACAGTGAGAGAGCTAACAACAGAAGATATAAAAGAGCACTGAGGCATGTGATGATATTTGTCAGCAAAGGGGGTTCGGTGGAAGCATGCGGGTTCGGAGGATCTGTTGGGTTACAGCAAATTTAGCCCGACTGCACGCACGGTACACGTGGCTGAACATGTTGCTAATCCACAGGATTCATTTGGGAAAAGGATTTAGGCAGGTTAAGAATCACAAAAAAAAAATACACATGGGCATTCCTGTTATGCAGTGACTTTTGTAAAATAAATAAATAAAACAAAAATGGTGTTGTATTGGCGTATTTCTATAAATACACATGATCTTGTGAAACGTATGCTATAAAAATGGGATAGTTCACCCGAAAATGATCCTCTTAGCATTCTCTTTTGATTAGTGTTTGTACCACGGGTTGTAGAGCTTACAATTCACCATCATGTTTGTTATTCCAAACCTGTATTGCTCTCTTTCTTCTGTGGAACATAAAATAAGATTGAAGAGACACTGACCACTGACTTTCATTGTGTTGACAAAAAAAAAAAAAAAACAGGCATTTCTTAAAATAGAAGAAAGAAAGTCATTCAGGTTTGAAATGACATGTGTGCGAGTAAAATTCAGAATTATTATTTTTGGATGAACTATGCGTCACCTGTAGGTTCAGATGATGGAGAGAAGGATGAAAAAGGTTCCAAAACAAAGTCTTTATTTACTAAACAACCTCAAATAATCCAATACGAGAAGCAGGAAACGTGCAGCGTGTAACAAGATACAAACAATTCCGGATAATAAGAAACTGAGCATTTATACACAAGATAACGAACTAAATGTCAAGCAGGTGTGATTGTTAAATGAGTGTCCATGGTAACGGGTTAATGGCGGGAAACTAGAACAAACGGGACATATGACTGAAGACTAACCAACTAAAAGTCCATGAAAATCAAACTAAATGCAGACTGTGACTCTATGCCATTAACCTTTATTATTTAAAACTTATTTACATAACAGCAACAAAATTAGCAGTAAGGAACCTAACAGGATGGTAATAAAGAGCTGTAGTCAATGTTCACTGATGGATTGAGAGTTATTGTAGCTGAACCTGAAGTTCATTATGAGGTTTTATTTATTTAGGTCGAATGACAGAGACAAACCAACTATTAAATCACACTTCATCACATCATCAAATCCATTACTGATATTTAGGGAAGTCAAAGATGTAATAGGAGGAGCCCGATTCGACCACCGATCTCACAGTCGAATCTTATGAGACGAGGATCATGTCGCTTTGGCTATATGGGGTTTCATACAGAACTACCGGTTTCTCCCAATAAGTTAATATACAGCCTATTATGCTAATGCTGTAAATAAAAATGTGAAAAGAAAGAAGCTCTTCATTAATATTTTTAATGTGCGGGAATAAATCCAACCACCTGTGACCGACAGAGGAGCATCTTGGCGGCAGGGATTTAAATCTTTAACAATGTGTGGGTTAAAAAAAAAATAAAAATCTAAAATGTGGAATCGGATGCACTTTGAAATTGTAAAAGACGATCCAAAAAAAGTAAGACGCAAGTTGTGCCAACATTGTGCCATTCAACAACAAACATTGCAGCGCATTTCTGCCAGTAAACGTTAACAAGTCGGGTTTCCTCGCACACAATTTGAAAAGACTCAAACGGAGACAGGCAGATCGAGTGCAAAACTGGATTTTGTTTTTCGATCAGGCAGGGTACAAGTGATTTCAAATATTTCAGCCGCTTCTAATTTGATTTTTTTATCACCTCTGCAGACAAAGACAAAGTTGACAATTCTGGCTATACTTTCATTATTTTAATTATTTCTTTATTTTTATTTTATTTATTGATCACTCTGGGTTAGATACTTTAACTAGCTAATTTGTGGCTTGTGTTTTGAATATATAAATAAATGATTCGACTTTCAATCGACAATAGAGGCAAGAAAATTCTGATTCTACAATGTAAATGTTTTCTCATCAAAATTAAAGTGAATGACGATGTCATTGAGGAACTGTTATTCATAAGAATGCTACAAAATACTAACAGGATGGAAAGTAATATTGAGGACAGAGGGGGGAAAAAGATTCACAAAAATTTTTTTTTGTGTGAAAATTTGATAAGAGAGGAAAAAAGTAACACCTGGAATATATCATTATATACAGTGTTTCAGTTTACAACTACATATTCTTGGGTACATGGAGAAAAAATATTGATACATTACATGATTTAAAAAAAAAAATTACATATACATTCATTTTATATATATATATATATATATATATATATATATATATATATATATATATATACATACACACACACATATACATATATACACACACACACACATATATATATACACACACATACATACATATATACACATATATATATATATACACACACATACATACATATATATACACATATTATATATATACACACACATACACATGTACATATATATACACATACATACATACATACATACATATATATATATATATATATATATATTATATATATATATATATATATTTAATTTATTTTTTTACGCATACACACACGCGCACACACACACACACACACCACACACACACACACACACACACACATACACAAACACACAAACACAAACACACAAACACAAACAAACGTCCCTATCTATATGGGGGCAAGTACTGCATAATAGAGATGACCAAAACACACTGAAGTAAAAATAAGTGAAATACAATAAATCTCCTCTGGCTGATATCCATACACATGTTACTGTATTGTTGAAGACATTTGTGCCATTAAGAACTGTATCTGATAAGACAATATGGATATTTCATAAGTACAATGAAACATTAAATTATCTTCAATAAATGATCTCTCTGTCATGTTTTCTCTCTGCATTCACATCTTCCATTGGTAGATAAACAGAAGACAATGAGATATAATGCATGTGTGCAAGTCTCTGGTGATGAACAAAAGTTTATAATTAAATATAGCAGAAGCGCAAAGTCATTCATAATGAAGACTGGAGAACTTTCGTGACTGCTCTCCGAGTCCACGCAGACAAAACGACAGGAAACAAAACGCTAGTTCTCTTAGGATTACATTGGTTTTGAATGATTAGTTTAATGAGAGTAATGATGCATGTGCTGCCATAGAACACTGAAAGGCTTTCACATTATCAAGAATTCAGAATGTTATCGTCACAAATTATGTGTCAAACAAAACAATTAAGGGGCTTTCAGAAAGCTAGAAAAGGAGGGAGGCTGAGAGGAAATAATATGTTTTGAGTCATATTTCAAAAGAATGAACGTTGGATGAATAATCATTACGAGCTTTTATATTTAGAAATGGCATTATGGCACAATAGTCAAAGGTAAATTAATGTACGATTTGAGGTATCTTCATGTCCATAGGACAAATGGTACAGGATTAGTTGGCTTCAAAGTTTAATGCCGAAAGGCATTTAATTGTTTACATATTCAGCCTTATTAAATCAATACTAAAAATTCTGCACCGTGTGGTGTACAGTAAATAAATTAAAAATAATCCACACACACAAAAAAACTATTTAACTGCTTCAAGTGAACTTGAATATAAAACGGACATTTATTTGGAGAATTCCTAAGTAATACATTTAACAGTGTTATTATTAAATTATTAGTGATTCACATAAGTCAGTGTTTGCCATCATCTAACACTGACTTGAAGTTAATGTAAAAAAAAAATGAGGAAAATTAACAAATATCCAACATCCACCAATAACCGATAAGGTACAGATATTGTGCATCCTTAATGAAGAGTATCAGCAAACTACTGGCATTGATTCTGAAACGCACCACATTTCAGCAGTGTGACTTTCTGCTTGAACATCCTTTCTACAAAGCACTATTGAAGTGATTTGTAGCTAAACCATTTTTTTGTTTTCAGATAAGAAAAAAAAAAAAAAAACACTCAGAAAGTCACAAAATTTCTGCGTCATCAAATCAAACTTAGACCGCCGTGATCTCATGAATATGTGAATTTTAACAAGGTGCGAGAGAAGATTTAGTCTTCGTTAATCTGACCGAGTTCATCGTTGTAGTCTGTGTGCGGCGCTAATGTATGTGGCTAAAGCACTCTCAGTTTATACATAACATTGACTAATACTTTAGTCATCTCCTTAAGGTATTAAAAGAAGCTTAACTCATTTTTGACACAAGCACAGTAAAACCTCAACGCTGCTGCTATACATGCCATCTAAGCATTACAGTGTTTTCAGATCTTGCAAAAAAAAGAGAAAAAGAAGAAAAAAAACAGCAAGCAACCCAGTCTGACAGAACAAGCCCAAAATATGCTTAAATAAGCAACTCCAGGATTTTCCATGGTCATGGTCTGTATTGCAACAAACTTGTGTAAAACATTGATTAAGCAATTCAATAAATGTTGTATTTCAATTATCAATTTTACAAAAATATGTTACATATACAATCAACTGTGTATATAAAAGCTATCTATCTATATCTAATGTAAAATATTATTATTGATAATTTTACAAAATAAGCATATTTTTATTATAATAGTATTATTATTATCATAATCATCATCATCATCATCATCATCATGTAATTTTATTTTTTAAAAAAAGAGCATTTCCACAAACGAGGCAGAGAGAGTGTCTTAGAAAGGCATAATCACGTAAATAAACTATGGAGATTATTAATGACATTTAACGTGTGGCTCAAACAGCAGGTGGGGATATTTCACAACTGTTATCAGTGGTTGGTCACATTTTGTTTTGCAATGGGGCAACGAGCCCTAAGTTGCTTATAATAAGACATGCCGACACTGAAGCATTACTTGATCGAACTTTATTAAACCGTCGAAAACATCCTAGTCAAACCACTGCTTTCACTGACTGTGCGGTCCTACTACAAGTACAAAGCATTTGATTCAGTTGAGGTAAGTGAAATGGATAAATTTCTCTTTAATTCTGTAAATAACTGAAGGGCATGTCACTGAAGCGAGACTTGAGCTTAGGCCAGCTGTGTGTTTGTCAGACACTGATGTCTTTAAGCTCCAGCACCACAGATCCTCAGAGCCATTAAATCCCTCTGATCAAAGCAGTCAGGCCCCGAGGGGTTTCATTTCCTATCCAAACACCACCATCAGTGTACGTTTAATGGCATTTGTTTCTCATGTCAAGATGGAGGCTCTAGAATGACTGCATCTCAGTTAAATCATTACACCACAACATCTGTTCTTTAGTCAGATATCCAACACATCCTCTGGTTATTGCACTTCATGAAAAAACACCATGCAGCACAGACAAATTCACTATGAGAAGCCCTGGAGAGTTTACAAGGTCCTCCCTCAGCAGCTCTTCAGCAGCCATTGGTCAAAGCGAGTGCTGCATCTGTGTTTTATTATGCATGTAGTCACACGCTGCATATGGAGAGCAGAGGGAGTTGGATCTAATCTCAGCTCATTCTCCCCCAGGGAGCTGCCTGAACCCTGCTCGCACCTGTGGCCGCCTCGTTTGGGCATGACCGATCTCCAGCTTGATGACTGAATACTGGGCAGAAGAGCATGTTGATGAGATGTCTTGCTTGGATAACAAACAGATTCACGTGGAGGTCGGTCATTTCTCTGTCACAGCTATAAACGTATGCAGTACCTTCACAAATGCCCCAAAAATGGGTTGCAAATTGTTTGTTAATATAATATTGTGATCGATTGTGAAAATTAAAACACTATTACAGTATAGAAATATTACAAAACATTATTGAAACCTTCCACATCTATATTTGAACTGAAAGTAGCACAGAGCCAAAGCCTTAAAAACGGACTCCCATGTTGTAACACAAGATGACAGCAGGTGTGCGGATTTTGTATGGAAAGCAAAGCTGACTCATCAGCAGCGATCAAGGGGAGATGACAGACTACGCCATGGAAAACTTTAAACAGATATTTGAATAAAATCTCACAAAATTGGACATTTGAATAAATCTGCCCAGGTAATATTTTAAATTTAAAAACAAAAATGAATAAGATTTTTATTTTTTTTTATAAAAGGAAAATACATTTGTGGTAATAAAACCTGTTTCTAGCATGTTTTAATATGCTGTTAATGCGTTTCTAGCATTTTAGTATGTTACTATCATCTTTCTAGCATGTTTTAACTTGTTGCTAGCTTGAATTGGTACATATTTAAATGTCACTGGCATATTTCTAGCTTATTTTAATGTGTTTCTAACATGTTTTAATGCTATCACATTTAGCACAATGTTTTAACATGTTGCAAGCTTGTTTGTACTATGTTTCAGCAGACTGTCAAGCCAACACAATTGTGTAATTCAAAATCATGCAATATTATATATATAACAATATTATACACGAAATTTAGAAAATATTGTCACGAGTAATTTATTTCAATTTATTACGGATGAAACACGGTGCTAGTGAAAGCCAATCTGAAGGGCAGAGCTGCTCTGCGCTGGCCATGAACGGAGGAGCGTGACAGGGACAGGAAGCCAGACTCAGGAGCCACGCTAAGACAACAGCTTTCAACAAACAGAGAAGATGCGACATAAATGCACATATGCTCACTAGGGGTGTGAAAGAAGCTCGGATCACACAAACACACACAGACCTGTTCTGAAGCTTAATTTAGACCCTCTCAAACTATCTTCAGCCAAAGCTCTGAGGGTAATCACCACCCCATTGGTATTTTAATAAACACCGCAGCCAGGCCTGCCGAGCCGAAGGAAAGGACCGGCAGGCTGGAGTCTGAACCTCGGGGTGAAGAAGCCAAGCTGCTCTGAGTCACGACCACAACGGCATACAGCGAACTGGGCACATGATCACTTGCATGTGCATGCTGACATTTAAAATTGAAATTATAATTTAACTGTAATTAACTTTATTTCAAAACTTTGGGGTGAGTTTTATAAAAAAAAAAAAAACTAAAAATTGGTCAAAAGGGATAGTAAAAAAAAAAAAAAAAAATACTGTTCTTTTTATTCATCAAAAAAATGTTTTTTGAGCACCAAATCAGAATATTACAATGATGCTGATGCAGATCATGTGACACTGAAGACCGGAGTCACAAATTCAGTTTTGCTATTACAGAAAAAAAAAAAAAAAAAAGTACTAAATGTACTAAAATTTGATTTTAAATTATATTTCACAATATTACTGTTCATACTGCATTTTGATTTTTTTTTAAAATCACAGCATTAGTGAACATTTAAAAAAAAAAGAATAGTAACAAGGTTTTGCGAACGAACGCATACGCAAAAAATCTAAAGGGTATGCAAAACATTTGCAAATAATTTTCCTCCCATCTCACAATTTTTCCTTAACCCTTTAGGTGCAGTAGTGTACTTTTTGGAATTATTAAAATAATAAACTAAATGAAAAAATAAAATAAAGACAATTTTCACCATTCGGTACATTCCCGTCCAACGTTTTTTCATATTCAACGTTTCACTTTAAAAACATTTCAGATTATGGAAGTAAAATGAATCCGGCATTCCATGTCGAATTTAAATGCACAATACAGCTGTGTTTAAAGAATAACAATTCATTTGAGTATTCACAACTAAGATTACTTCATGGGAGAAGATTTCAACAGGTTATCAAGATCATACATATAGCAGGATTTCGATCAAAGCCACTTGACTCTCTCTTCCCATTATCAGTCCACCATGCATGAAATGGCTTTCTGCAGTGCCCAGTTGTGAACAAATAAGCATTTGTAGTATTCAGGCTCAAACTCAGCAATTGAGTTTGATTCTAAAATATGTATGCAAATAGGAAAACCAAGGCGGCAGGAAACACCAATCTGAGGCAGAGTGAGGAAAGTTCAATCGAGGTTTGGGCTTGAATCAACTGCACATTTAGTGGTAGTGTAATGAAACAACAGCCACTTATATAATCAGTCGAAGTAAACAAAAAGATTGAAGTGATCGTATTAGCAAAAATAAAGGCTCAGGAGCCCAATTCTGAATGGAATCAAGCCATATGGGAAGCATTGAAACATGCTGGCCAGTTTGAAACTATAATGTCTGAAATATTGGGAGAGGAAGCACCCACCCACCTTCAGGTCTGTACTGAGCTACGATGGTGACAGTCTGTCCAGCATTCTTCAGTGCTGCAGCCGCCTGTTCGTGCGTTGCACTGCGGAGGTCCACCCCATTTACCTGCAACACACATACAATATTAATGGTGTCCCACAAAAAAAAACACTCTGATGCCAAACGCAGCCAGAATTTAAAATCTACTGTAAACCTGGAAAACTACAACTGTAAATGCGTACGTTACTTGAGCGGCACTGTGATTAAAAAGAGGGATATACCAAATACAAAGAATTCTGAAATTCCCAAATCAATGTTTCTCTGAAAGTGTTATATAATGCCAAAGCATGAAATTACAATGAATAAAATGTTTCAGTAAGACTGAAAAATAATTGACAATGAACAATGAATGATGTTCTTACAGAGATGATGCGGTCTCCTTTCCTCAATTCTCCACACAAGTCTGCAGGCCCTCCTGCTAATATGAAGGAGATGAAGATTCCCTCTCCATCCTCTCCTCCTACAATGTTGAAGCCAAGTCCTGTGGTGCCCCTATGAAGAACTATTTTCCTAGGCTCCCTAAAAACAAAACCACCATTTAATTGTCGTTTAATAGACTTGAGTGAGAGGTTCTAGGAAGCATGCTTACGAAAATATTTTTGACACACACACACCCTATGAGGGGGACTAAATCTATAAAAAAAAATCAGTAATTATAATAAAGCTGTTTTTCCATCTCAGAAAAATAAATAAATAAATAAATAAAATGCATTTGACCACATCTCCCTCTAGTGAACAAAATATAAACTACACAAGACAGAAGCTCTTTCAATTTGCAAAGGTTAATCACATTATTTCTGCAGTTAAAACTGCGCCTAAATGTGACGTGTGAAAGCTTTCATTTATATTTATAACTATAATTACGCCATTTGTGTGAATTCCTGAAAAGAGTCAATGCTGTGGTGATTTCAAAACATTTGATCATCCTGACCAGCCAAACAGAAAGCCTGACATAACAGAATTGTGTTCAGTCAGTATTTTTGGTGTCAGTGGTGCAGAAATGACTTAGTTTGGCAATGACAGCATATTTGTGAAGCAGAAGAGAATTAAAGGCGAGAGTACATCTAGGAGTCAGTAGATGGCAGCACAGCCTCAAATCAAGCTCTGATGCATTATCAAAACAAACCCTCACTCAACATGGCTACAGACATGTCCTTTAACCCTTAAAACTCAAGAACAAAGGTTCAGTAGAGAATCTGAATGACATTGACATAAATGTCAGTATTAAAACCATGTATTTTTATACCCATTCTGTAGAATTAAGTCTTAATTCAAAGCTTATCAGATTTGCCAAAGTTGATTTCACAGATTGGTTGGTCGTATCGTGACGCCAGCTTATGACGCAAGAGGCTGTTTGCTTTTAACATCAATATGACGTATTGGTTGAATTCCTCCAATGGGAAATAAATCCCCATGATTAAAGGGGATTAAATATGGTAAAGCACACCAATCAGTATGTGTGCGTGTGCTTGATAAGCATCTACTATGGCGCTCTGGCCAAGATCATCTGCACAGTCTGATTTGTAATAGCACTCACTACTGACGACAACTCTTATGAAATGAGCAAACAAATCAGGTGAATGACAAGAACAGACAACAGGATACGGCAAAGAGGCTTTATCCTAAATGAAGTGATATCTTTAACAGCTCTTCGGAGGACATTTAAAACCTCCAACAAATACTGTGGGTGATCTGCCATATGTCCTTGTGAATGCCTGGGGCTGGGGTCCTCAAGATGACTTAAATGATTGAAAATATGGGAAATCAAGCATTAAAATAAATGAAAACAATTGTAAAATAAGAAATATCTTGATTTTATTTCACCTCACCCATTTTTTTCATACTTTGAAGAACAAGGGTTCTCACAGTGTGCATATATGATGCAGTCTAATTTTAAAAATGTGAATAAAATTCTTTAACTCTACTGGCATTTTTATAACGAATATACTTTTTTTGGTTATGCCAAGCTGTTAAATATTGGGTAGAAATTATATTAGATAAATAAATAAGTAAATAAATAAGTAAATCAATCAATCAATCAATCAATCAATCAATCAATATACAGTACTGTGCAAAAGTTTTAGGCAGGTGTGAAAAAATGCTGTAAAGTAAGAATGCTTTCAAAAATAAACTTGGTAATAGATTATATTTATCAATTAACAAAATGCAAAGTGAGTGAACAGAAGAAAAATCTAAATCAAATCCATATTTGGTGTGACCACCCTTTGCCTTCAAAACAGCATCAATTCTTCAAGGTACACTTGCACAAAGTCAGGGATTTTGTAGGCATATAGTTAGGTGTATGATTAAACAATTATACCAAACAGGTGCTAATGATCATCAATTCAATATGTAGGTTGAAACACAATCATTAACTGAAACAGAAACAGCTGTGTAGGAGGAATAAAACTGGGTGAGGAACAGCCAAACTCAGCTAACAAGGTGAGGTTGCTGAAGACAGTTTACTGTCAAAAGTCATACACCATGGCAAGACTGAGCACAGCAACAAGACACAAGGTAGTTATACTGCATCAGCAAGGTCTCTCCCAGGCAGAAATTTCAAGGCAGACAGGGGTTTCCAGATGTGCTGTCCAAGCTCTTTTGAAGAAGCACAAAGAAACAGGCAACGTTGAGGACCGTAGACGCAGTGGTCGGCCAAGGAAACTTACTGCAGCAGATGAAAGACACATCATGCTTACTTCCCTTCGCAATCGGAAGATGTCGAGCAGTGCCATTAGCTCACAATTGGCAGAAAACAGTGGGACCCTGGTACACCCATCTTCTGTCTGGAGAAGTCTGGTCAGAAGTGGCCTTCATGGAAGACTTGCGGCCAAAAAGCCATACCTCCGACGTGGAAACAAGGCCAAGCGACTCAACTATGCACGAAAACACAGGAACTGGGGTGCAGAAAAATGGCAGCAGGTGCTCTGGACTGATGAGTCAAAATTTGAAATATTTGGCTGTAGCAGAAGGCAGTTTGTTCGACGAAGGGCTGGAGAGCGGTACACGAATGAGTGTCTGCAGGCAACAGTGAAGCATGGTGGAGGTTCCTTGCAAGTTTGGGGCTGCATTTCTGCAAATGGAGTTGGGGATTTGGTCAGAATTAATGGTATCCTCAATGCTGAGAAGTACAGGCAGATACTTATCCATCATGCAATACCATCAGGGAGGCATCTGATTGGCCCCAAATTTATTCTGCAGCATGACAACGACCCCAAACATACAGCGAAAGTCATTAAGAACTATCTTCAGTGTAAAGAAGAACAAGGAGTCCTGGAAGTGATGGTATGGCCCCCACAGAGCCCTGATCTCAACATCATCGAGTCTGTCTGGGATTACATGAAGAGAGAGAAGCAACTGAGGCTGCCTAAATCCACAGAGGAACTGTGGTTAGTTCTCCAAGATGTTTGGGCCAACCTACCTGCCGAGTTCCTTCAAAAACTGTGTGCAAGTGTACCTAGAAGAATTGATGCTGTTTTGAAGGCAAAGGGTGGTCACACCAAATATTGATTTGATGTAGATTTTTCTTCTGTTCACTCACTTTGCATTTTGTTAATTGATAAATATAAACTATTAACATGTCTATTTTTGAAAGCATTCTTACTTTACAGCATTTTTTCACACCTGCCTAAAACTTTTGCACAGTACTGTATATCCTTATCCTTAATTCTTATGAACAACTGGAAAAGTGGAAAGGCTTGACCTACTGCTCTGAATAACATTAGGCACGCAGAGTAAATAAGAGCACTCCAATTATTGTAATATTTTACAAATGATTTAAAAATTGTAAAAATTTCTATATACTATGGATGTTTTCTTTGTAAAAGTGAGAAAAGTGAGTTTACACTTCAGACATGGACATGACAAGATAATTATGTAATGGGTAAAAATCCATTATTCACTGTGAATTTATGAAACTTTTGTAGAATGAAATGTTTCTTGAAATCAAAATCAGCATATTAGATTGAATTCCGAAGAATCACGTGAAAACTGGGAACATTGCTGGTGAAAATTCAGCTTTGCCATCACAGGAATAAATAAAACTTTCAAATTTATTACAATAGAAAAGTTACAATGCAGTAATATTTCGCAATTTATATTTATTATTCTGTATTTTTAATCAAATAACTGAAGTCTTGGTGGGCGTAAGACTTCTTACAAAAACATTTAGAAAGGTTGTTAAACAAACTTATAGTTTATTGCAACACACACGTATTGGTTTAAATGAATTTTGAATTCTACTAAACTAGACTGACAGTTAAAGGTGTGCGCCACTACTGGAAATTGAAATCAAGTGCAGGTTTTGTCAATTTAAAAGTTCAAATTAAGTCATTTTTGTGCTCAATATTCATCATGTGGATAGTCACAACAAATATTATTGTAACAGGAAATAAAGGGAATAATCCCTAAAACCTAAAATGATTTGCTTTCATAAGGGCAGTACTCATCTAAGACTAAAATGAGTAGTTGTGCATGAGTGTAGAGTTTTATATAGCCTGTTTTGTAGCATAAAAAGCCAGAACCATTAAGCAGAGATAAAATATGTCAAAAAATGCCATTAACCTTGGGCAGCTTATCTTATGTGTAGAGAAAAGCTATTCTCTTTAAACATCAGTATGTACACTAAAATTATGGAGCTGTCTTCACACCATATAATGAGAATGAAACTTGTATTGCATTATCTTCCGAATTTCAGGAGGGCGATACAGAGAAAAGGAGCATCAGAAAACAAAAACGCAGCCGAATATGTGACGAGAGTGAAAAAACTGAGAGCAAGTGAGATCGAAGGATACGACTATATAGAAACAGTTTAAGAGCCGGTCATGATATGTATTAACTTTCACTTAAAATAAACTATCGTTTCACTTCACAAGGAAGGGCAAGGAATCACAATGCACAATAGCAACTACACAGACGACCTCTGAAGCAGAAGCCATCAAATGTAACAGTATGGCAAAAGGATGTCATGAAAAGGACAAAGAAATTGGGAAGGCAAAGGCTCACCTTGTGATCTCATCATCTCCCAGCATGCCTTTTGAGATAGGAGAGTACCGAGATGGGGTGGCGGGGGTTAATGGCTGACTCAGATAGCTTTGGGTGCTGATATGGTTCTCCATGTGCTGGGAATAGGCTGAAAATACAAAACAGAATAATACGAATTCATTGGCGTAACGAGGGAAAACTCATTTGACATTGTTCTAAGAGGACAGAATTTAAATATGAATGCACCAATCATATGTATTAATCAGGAAAATTACATTTACGGACTTTCCAAAGACTAAAATTGCTGGGGGAAAAAAAAACTTGATGTGTAAAAATTCCTCCTAGCAAGGAAGTTGTAAATCTTATCTGATCACTCCCTTTGTGCTTCAGGCACAAACTTCTTCCTAGTACATGACCTCTCTTATACACTGCTGTTCACAAGTTTGGGTTTCACAAGTAAGGTTTTATTCAAATGTTTTTGAAGGAAAAAAGTATCTTTTGTTAATCAGAGCTGCATTTAGTTGATCATTACAATTTAAAATTTCTTTGAACCCATTTAAAATGTAATTCATTCCTGTGTTACATTTATTCATTTGGCAGACGCTTTCATCCAAAGCAACTTACAAGTGTTGGCAAAGCTGAAGTTTCAGCAGTCATTATTCCAGTCTTCACTTTCACATGATTCATTCTTATATGCTGACTGGGTGATCATGAAACATTTAGTATATTTATCAATTTTGAAAACGGTTGCGCCGCTTAATATTTTCATATTTCCGTGATGCATCTTTTTCAGGATTCTTTGATGAATAGAAAGTTCCACATTACATCAAGCTCCTAAAAGGACCCATAAAAGCTTTGCATGAGGAACAAACTGAAAGTTGTTAAATCTCATTCTCCATTTTACATATTCTGGTGGGCAATTTGGTTATGACACATGATACCATTTGGCATAAATCACATTAAACCTTGAACAGTACACCAACACAGTGTTTTTGCATATGATATTTCAGAGTTTTGGTAAAGAAAGCACTGAATAACAGGCTGTTCCTCAATCAAAGCTATCGTATTGCCGTATTCACTTTTTATAAAAAATAAATAAATACATTTGAAAAAGTCATAATAAAAATGGTCACTGTATAAACTGTATGAAAAGTAACCGTAAAAATTAGTAGGTGTCCTTCTTAATGTATTTTCTGCAGCATGCATAATTACAAGCAACTAACACTAAACCAAAGTACATATTGTTGAATTAATATTGCTCATTACTCGTGGAATTAAACTGCAAATGACCAAATGAACAACATAGGCATTTTTGTAGCTTAAACACTAGAGAATGCTGCTAGCAAGGTCACAAGTTAGATTTCCAATGAATCGATAAGCTGATAAATGTATATCTGGAGTGCAATTATATCGGAAAGAAGCATAAATGTAAATGTAACAACACGAGGGTGTGTAAATAATGGCAGAAATGTCATTTTGTCCTTTTAAATCTCCATAATTAATGTCACTACTATAAAAGATGTGTCCTTATTTCACTGTGTCAGATGTAAAGTGTAATAAAGTCAAGGGTATGCACTGGGCAATTACTAACTGCAGACATCGACAACCCATTTATTTAATTCTCATCAAACAGTCCTTCACGTGTCAAAGCCCTCCTCACTGGCTGACTGGCTGACAGATATAATGAAATGAGATCACTAATGAAATTGTTCTGTTTACGCCTTCCGAGAAAAATCGCATTGTGCTCACATGATCGAGACAGTGTTGTCTGCATGTGCGGATATCCTTACACGGCTTTAAAACTCCCTCTACAACACTTGTGTGCATGCACTCATTTCTACATACACTAATGCTGTGTTTGCTGGATGGGAAAGCTGGCCACGTGATGTACTTCATGATTAAATGTGCTTTTGTCCTTCATGCCTTTAAGCCCTAATGACAGCTTCCTTTCTCAGGATCTAATGCTGGGGGATCTGGCCTGCCTCTGGAACATCACCAAGGTGCTACATTATCGACTGCCATCACTCAGCACTTTACACAGTCAATTTTAGTGGCCGTGCTCACAAGTTGCTGCCCCATCGCTAGAAAGTGCTGTCCATAGCGGCTTTGAGGTGGGATGTAAGCCATTAGTGAGCATGGGACACCAGCACAAGACCCAAGAACTGAGGCAAAGGGCCTTTAAGGAAGGTCTGTTCACTCTCTGACAATATTGATAACGTCCCCATGCCATTTTTTCCTATGTAGGTAATAGACTTTGTCTAAAAAAATCTACAAGAACACAGGATGTTTCAGGATAAGCTTACTCACAGCTGGTGACATCGGGAGGAACGTAACTATCATTCATAAAGACACTAGTAGGTTTCGCCACTTTTAAATAGACGACATCAGGGGTGTTTTTCAAGGCAGCCACGGCATCTTCATGAGTGACCTCTTCAAGGCAAGCAGCATTCACCTGTAACAGATGAAACACACCCACACAATCAAATGTGTTTTTCAAGTTGGTCATATATGCTAATAAAGGCTGCATTTATTTGATCATAAATACTGTGAAATATTATTACAATTCAATCGCGGTTTTTTTTCTGTTCAATGAATGCAATTTACTACAGTGATGGCAAAGCTGAATTTTCAGCATTATTCTTCAGTCACATGATCCTTCAGAAATCATTCTAATATGCTGATTTGGTGCTCAAGAAACATGTCTTATGTTTCATTAATGTTGAAAACAATTCATTTGCAAAAACCAATAAACAGCACTTTTTAAAAAGAAATGAACAAACTGCTGTGCGCTACTGTCCTCACATAGCACATTCTGAACCCAAAGAGAAAAAAAAGAAAGAAAAGCCGGTATTTGAAACTGTCAAGGCATTGCAAGTTCACGTTTTACAGCAGAAACTGACAAGCGCCCTTGTTGTTTGTGTACAGAAACCGATAAGTCCGTTTTAGCAAACCAGCATGCAGTATTCAGGTCAGGTGACAAGGATTCAAGTCACTTAAAAAAAAAATTGAACTAACTAAGAGAAGTTTCATAAAAATCTCAGTAAAAGTGAGGACTTGAACACCACAAGAATGTTGTTAATGAAAACAACTCAACTGCAGTTTGATTGAGGTAACTTGGAATGCACAGTAAAAAAAACAAATAAACAAAAAAAACATTATTTGTGAGAATTAATAAAAACGGCAATATCAGTTTTTGCAAATGAACTCTTCAATTGTTCTGCATAATATTTGTGTGTAATAAATATATTGTAACAAAGTCTTTGTCACTTTTGATCAATTTTTGCTGAATAAAAGTTAATTAATTTAAAAAAAAAATCTTATTGATGCCAAACTTTTGAAAAGTAAAACACAAAACATGAATGCATTATTATTTAATATAGCAAGGTTAAAATAATATTCAATTGACAGAAGAAGACTAATCGAAGGACCTGATTATGACGACTAAATTTAAGTTGTGACTCATTAACTTTGATTAGTGTATGAACTTCATTTTTGGGTGAATTATTCCTTTAAACATGAACTATAACTGTATTATGTCAAATGCATACCCCCCCCCCCATAAAATTATAATATAATTCTAAATTATTTGGTTGTACATTTAATTAAATAAAATGAAAAATTAAATATTTAAATATAATTTAAAAATATGAATAATTCCTTCCTTGCATAAATGTAAAATGTCTCATCTAATAGAATTGACTAAATTCAGTAAATATAAACATTTTTACTTACAGCCAGAAGTTTATCCCCAATCTGCAGCCTTCCATCTTTGTGTGCAGCTCCTCCCTCAATGATTTTGGTGATATAAATACTGTTGTCCCCAGGAATATGTTGGTTCCCAACTCCTCCAGCTATACTGAAACCTAGACCTGTCAACAGAGATCAGAGTAAGCCATTTTCTGAACCATTTCCAAGCGTGAATTATAGTGATTACACAAAGAGACATAGTACGCTTTTATTTTTTGTAATCTTTAGATGAGAAATGGCATTACCTTTAGGACCTTTTACCAGCTTTACATCCATTATTTTTTCTGAGACAGCTTTTCTTCTTCTGACGTACAGTCTTACAATGCAGCCTGCCTCCTTCAGAGCCTCCACAGCATTGCTGTGAGTTACGTCTCTCACGTCTACATCATTTACCCGCAGTATACAGTCATTAACTCTGTACCGAGAGAAAGAGGGGGAACAATGACTAAACAGTCAAAAGAAAGCAGTATAAATCACAGTGATAAAGTGCCTCTGAAGTAATTACAACCAATCAAAACAGTACATTTGTGTAGAAACACATCATCTATCATTGTTTTACACCACAGACACAAGCTGTATGTAAGAGGAGCAGCAGCACAACCGAGTTCTGTTTTCGCACTAATAGAGCTGCAGTTATATATAGAAAATAATGTGATTTCCGGGTTACACAGAGTACACGCTGAGCAAACAGCAGTTACATATGATATTATTATTAAAGCAAAGATTAAGATTAAAGCAAAACACAACTACTACAAAATTTCCCAGCAAATAATATAAGAAATAGGATCATATTAAAACACTTTACAATAAGGTCTCATTTGTTATTTGTTGTTAATAGTAAATGCATGAACTATCTATTAACAATCATTATTAATCTTAATGTAGTTAACAAAAGGAAATCCTATTGTAAAATATTACCATATAAATCAACATGAGGAGGGGAATCATATTTACGTCCACATAGTTATTAATTTACACTAAACCCAAAGCCCAGAGTTATGGAAGAATATAAACTGCGTATTAATCTGGATTAAGTCAGATTTACTGTTCAATAGACTTTTTATGAAATTAATGTATTTATTCAGCAAGGACGTACAGAACATTTGGATGTTTGCAAACAGCAATGTTGTGTTTTGTAGAAAATGGCAGAATTCAGCTTATGGTGTAGAAAATTATTGTTCTGGTAGCAGAAAATGACAGTATCAGTCTATGTAAGCCACAGAATAAAAAA
Source organism: Opsariichthys bidens (assembly GCA_037194245.1). Lineage (NCBI taxonomy): Eukaryota > Metazoa > Chordata > Actinopteri > Cypriniformes > Xenocyprididae > Opsariichthys > Opsariichthys bidens. The sequence goes on from CM074298.1 coordinate 15,291,079, forward strand.
CAATAAAAAAAAAAAAAGAAGTAACAGAGTTTATGTCCCGCAATTTTGACTTTATTTTCTGAGAATTGTGATGTAAAACTCCGCTTTCCACAAAAGGCTTACACAAAAATATTCAGCAGCACAACTGTTTTCAACATCAAATCAGCATAGCACAATGATTTCTGTAAGATCATGTGACATTGAAGACTGGAGTAATGGCTGCTGAAAATGTATCATAGAAACAAATTTGACATTAAATTGAAACCATTTCAAATTTCCACACTACAGCAGAATTTTTAGTGCAGATTTTTTTTCTTCAAGTGAAAAAAGTGAGTGTGACAGCAAGAAGGTGTTTGAAAATTGTACCACGCTCTGACAGAACCACCAGGCGTTGCCCGAGGGAACGTGGTCCTGTATGCTAGCATCCTGCGTGCTTAGCAAATCGCAAAAGATTATGTTGACAAATTTCTAGTGCATTTCAATGCTTTCTGCTGATTTCAGCACTCTACATGTGGCAAAAAAAAAAAAAAAAAAAAAAAAAAAAGGTTCAGCAGTCAAAACTATAAACTTTCTGCTTCTTCAGCTACACATCATGTGCTACTTAATGCTGTTAACTTGTAACTTGTTTATATTGGCTCAGAAATAAATATGCACTGCTTATGTGTGAGATGTGAAACAGGCCTAAGGATTAATCTGAACTTGCCCTTTTTGGGTAATAATAACATTATTTCTGACCTGAGTCTGCCATCCTGTGCGGCAGCTCCTCCTGGGATGATCTTGGTGATAAAGATGCTTGGGTCCTCGCCGATGTGGGGGTTATCGGTACCGCCTGCAATACTGAAACCCAGGCCCGAGTTCCCCTGTAGGGAGGGAAAAAAACAGAATAAAAATGAGAAAATGTCAACCGATAAAATAACAAAGAAAAAACAATAAATCAACCCTTAAGCATAATGACATTACTAAATACAAAGCAAAGTCAAAGGAGAAATAGGTGTGATGTTACAAATGTTACAGGCTTCAGTTAATTTGCTGTTAATTTGCTTCAGATGTATATTCAGTTCAGTACAGTATGAGATATTATTATACAATGAGATAATTATCCATAAGTTTGCATTACTTTGTAGTTAACGCATTAGGCATCATGAATTAATGAATAATTTTACAGCTCTTATTAATGTTTAGTTATAAATGTAGTATTATAAATAGTATTGTTCATTGTTAGTTCATGTTAGTAGGAGAAATTAAATTGAATAAATTCTGCATTATCCTATCAATGTAGTTCAAGCTTCTTTTCAGTCTGTTAATATTTGTGTCTGTCATCTCTTTCTAAAAGTGGCAATTTGAAACGCTGAGCATGATCATTTTACATCTCTTTTCAATGTACAATCATGATGCAGTTTTGTTCGGAGCCTCCATAAAAATTGCATCTACCTTTAAATACTATGACAGGTATACTTTTATCAAATGGTATATTGTAATTCCTGCTGACATTGTACGCAAATCCAGCTATTTTTTTCCACTGTCACCATGATCTTACCCGTTCAAGTGTAATTTCTTCATATTCATAATCAGCTTCTGTTCCATTCACCTGAAATTAAACCAAAAGATTTGTCAACATACAATGTCAAAACATATAGACATAAGCAGATGCCCTCCTCTATTAGCGTCACCCAAAAACATTTATTAGATCTGCACGTTTCTATAATTCAGCAGGAGTTTTAGTGATTACTTCATCAGATCAGACTTTATTTGGCTCTAGATTCAGAACTTGTATGTTTGTTTTTTAAATTAGAGGTTAATTTAAAAAAAGATTGATTGCCACCTTTTCCCAAAGACCGAAAAGTCATTGACACACCTTTTGGAGGAATTGTTTTAAATGTATTTTTATTTGTTGATTCTCCCACCATCTTTTTTTTTTTTTCAAAGGAACCAGAATCAAAAGGAGAAATCAGAACCAAATTTGCTTATTTCCTTACGATTCGCCCACTAGTCATCTATTATGGAAATGTACAATATAATACTATAGATTATTATAGGCAGACATATAATACCCACATTATACCACAGAAAACGACAAAACAACAGCCATAAGAAATCAGAATGAACAGTCCTTGTAAGTTAAATGTAGATACAAAATCAGATGCATATTGTATTAACCTTTAACCAATAAGGACTTAAGAGGTTTATTGTGCTCTTCACTCTCAGAAAAAAAAGTACAAAAGCCATTGGGGTGGTATCCTTTCAAAAACTTTTTTTTTTTTTACCTCTGAAGAGTGCATTTTAATACCTTAAAGGTTACCATTTGTAACTTTTGAAAGAGTACCACCCCAGTGACAGCGTTTGTCCCTTTTTTCTGAGTGTTATTGCTGTCGTTTTGTTGTTGATCAGTAGGAATATTCATTTAATAATTTGGCTCGCTGGTTTGGTTTTATTACTCTCCGTTCCATACATAGCAAATCCACTCTGCAGAATTTCTCAGATTTTCTTCAAAACTATGCAGAAAGTGCGAAGAGCATCTGGGACTGATTATGGGCAAAAATAATCTTATATAATAAAAAGTTGTTGCTAGGAAAGTGCTCTAATTATGTAAGAACAAAACGTTTGGAAAAGTCTCAGTGTTTTCTCTTTCCACTCCTTACATTTCACCTCTACTGGTCCCACAGTTCTTGGCGCTTCAATACTCGGGCAGCATTACATCTCTTGCCAATTACGGAGTATTTCAGCCAGAGAGGCCACAGAAACCAAATCTATGAAGCACACTGCAGTCCACTCGCTTTCAACATTCTGGGTTCAGCACAAGTTAAGCGGTATCAATGAGCATTTGAGGCATAATGTTGATTGCCATAGTCAAAATTTAGACTTGTCCATCATTAGATGTCACAGTAAGACACATATAATGAAAGTACACCAGGGAATAAAGTTTAAAAAGTAGCCATAACCTAAACACCTACTGACCTTGTGTGTGTAAAACTATATCCAATCTACAAAGTCATGACCATGTAAACCCCAATAAATTTCACATGATATGGGCAAGGATACCAGATAGAGAGTGTGTCCTTGGAGCAAACATCAGTCAGAATGAGTTGAACTTGAGGTTTCATTTAAATGAAGTTGGATAGCTGTCCTTTTATACGAAACATGAGGATCTCTGTAGAGAAAACTATTGGACTAAATGCATGAGATGAATAAAAACCAGGCTGCACGAAGAGACCATAAATCAGCATCAGTGTTTAGATTTTTGGCTCTGGAGGCTCTGCTTTAAGCTTCTAAATGACATTTAAAGACCTTAAATACTAAACATTTCGCCCTCGCTTTCTGTAACTGCAGCTGAAAACATCTGTTTGTGACATCAGTGGTGTTGGGGGTGGGGTTTAAATGGGGGTGAGAGACGTACGTCAATACTGACACTGCCCAATACAGCATTATACTCTAATCATGCCACCAGCTCTCAGGATGATACCGCAATAACATTCATGCATTACTTCAATGATTTTCCTCTTTTGTATCAGTTTTAAAAGGCCTTTTCAGTTTGGCAACACTACATATCGTCACAGTTATGAAGTTGATTCCATCGACAACAACCTTTCGTTTTTCTGTGGGAGCCATTTAGAGGTTTTCAGCAACGCTAAACTGTATGCTGCTGATAACATGCTGCATATATGGCCAAAAACAACCAGCCACAGGGATCGGAGCCAATATAGACATTTACACGATCAATATCAGACTATTACAACAGTATATCTACGTAAGATGAACAATCAAAACAGGAATAGACATGCATGCACAAGGAGTTGTTCAACATCAACATTTATTCTGCATTATTAAAAGACCATTTGGATTTTGTATACCACAAGCCAGATAACTATAAATCCGCCAGCTGGAAGACTCAATATACAAAATGCTTGATCCCTGGGTAATACAATGCAGAAAAATCCAGCGCTTTTCAGGAGTTTTGTGCTATTTTCCAGATAACATCAAACAAACAGAGCAAATGCACCAAAATTGTTACAACAACCCTTCAAAGTCCTCATTTGACCTAGATTGTCGCTCAATTATAGTTTTGTTTTCATTTTTAACAGACAAAGTTTTTTTGTTCTTTACTTTTGGTAAGTACCGAATCTATACATTTAAAGGTACGGTAGGCAATTTTTTATAAACACTTTTTGTTATACTGGTTGAAACTCTTCACACCCTGATAGCAATCAATAACAGAAGTGGTCTAAATAATAAAACATGTACAAATATCTTATACATGTTCGTCCAATCATTGCATTCGGTCTGAATGCAATAATACAACGTCCTACCTGCCTGTCAACATATGTATTTCCATACCTCCGCGCACCCTGCTCACACAGACGTCACACGTCATCGGCGCGTTCCATGAGGCTATGCAGAGTAGTAGACAGACCGTCACCGAGCACCACAAACAAACAGCAGTCGCCTTTTACAGTTCCTCCTGAAGCGAAACAACAAGCTTATGCTGTGCTCACGCCATTTCATAACCGTAATTACGCGCTGGCAACCCATGACATGCCATCTGGAGCTGTTCACGTCCTCAGACTCGGATTAATGCATTTCTATTTCCACACTATCAACGCTGAAATGAATCTGCAGCAGTCTGCTAATGCAAGTAAGAGCTCAGTAAGTAGTAGTATGTGTTTTGAGACATGAGGTAATGTGATGCTTTGCAGACTCTTCTGTGAGCGTTCGTGTGTTTCTGGAGAGCGCTCTGAAGGGAGGGTGGGATCTCATGCTTTCAAAGCTAGCGTTCTATTGTTAGCCTCTCCAAAATTGCCAACCCTACCTTTAATATCACTGGGTGAATGTCCTCAATGTCTTTGGGTTTCATTCACTAAACTGCAATTTCTTTTTGTAACAGTATGATTTTTTTTTTAAATCCAGATCTACTTTAACATTTACATCGACTGCAACTCAAACCACACATAGAAATCACAGACATTCGATGACCTTAGACAACAGAGTGAAGCTCCAGCACTGATAGTGTAGAGTATTTAATGAGGTCAGTCAAGAGTTCCTCACGGTCATTTCTTTATTGACTTTAGTTCTATCTCATTCAGATAACTCTAGTGTTCAGAGAGAGTCTTTGATGAAGGATGACAGAAGTCAGCTCAGCAGGCTTTCTGGCTCTGGATGTATAGGATTTTCAAACGCTGCTGAGACTGAGAGAAGAATTGGGTAGAAGAAGTGTCATGGGACCCTGATAAATGTCAACCACAGTTAAATCCCCATGCAAGGTAGAACAAGGAAACTCCATAACATCTAAAAATCACACATACTGTTGGGGAACTTCAAAATATAGGAAAGAAATCTAAAAATGATCTCCTGAATGCATTTTTTTATATTAATGACTCTACATTTTTGAATAAACAAACTTTATTTCATTGTGAATAAAAGGAGAGAATAAATAATAACTAAACGATTTGTAGATTATAGTTTGGTAATCTACTGAAAGTGAAAAAAACTCTATGAATAATGTCAGCTCTAATTGGCTTATTTTCTGACCCATGAATAAATTAAATCACCATCCTCAGTGTCATAACGCAGGACACCATTTTATCATTGTGGGATTTTGAACATCATACTGCAACTAAAAAGTATAAAATATGATAAGTTTGGGGTCAGTAAGATTTGTTTTTTAATTATTAAGACCTTAGTTTTATTTAGCAAGGTCGGATGAAATTAATTGAAAGTGACGGTATATTTTATTTTTAAAAGAATGGTGTTTTTATCTCTATTCATCAAAAAAAAAAAAAAAATTCAAAAAAGTAAATCAGGGTTAGGGTTTCAACAAAATTATCAACTAGCACAACCATTTTCAATAGATTTCAAAAAATGTTGCATAATAGAATGATTTCTGAAGGATCACTAAAGACTGCATAAAAATTCAGCTTTGCCCTCATAGGAACAAATCACATTAATAGCAAACGGCTTTTTTATTGCAGTACTCTAATATTACTGTATTTTTCATCAAATAAATGCAGCTTTGGTCAGCCTCAAAGACTATACTTTCAAAAACAAGATTTTACAAAAAAAAAAAAAAAATGATATTCAATGTAATATTTAATATTTTTGTAGTGACTTCTTTAAAGTCAGTAAATATCCTACAGACTAAACAGCATTCTGCAATAATGTAATTCTTTACAAAGCGCAGTACATGAAAAGACAAATCACTTACACATGGACTTACATAGGGTGAAGTGTCAAGGCTTTCTGTGTTCACCACCACCGGTGCTGGGCTTGCCTGCAAAAGAAACATTAAAACTTGAGCCGAAATGAATCAAGACCCATAACTGTGCACATTGCTTCTTGTCCCTAACCTACTGAGAATGAAACCTACAAGTGAAATGAACAGTTAACTATTAAAAAGATAAGAAAAAGACCCAATAAAAAGCATCACTTACTCTTGGCATGCTGAAACAGTATTACTCTGGCATTTGCAAGAGATTAACAGCACAGCCTGTATCCATACACAGCATAACATACTGCAGAATATGCAATACAGTGGCATAACAAACCAGCGCAGACCTAATCCTTCAGCAAACATGTATCACACGCTTCACTTGCACAATTGCTTTTGAGGTACAAGTTCGCATCATCAATATAACATGGCATTCTCTCTTGTAATCTCTCTAAGTCAAGAGGACCATCGTTGAGTGGGTGGAGTGAAAGCATGAAGGGAAAAAAAAGACCTGTGACGTGGGTGCTGGAATGGCAGTGGTCTCGGCTGGGACGGGTGGGATAGGGATCACAGGGATTATGGGAGCGGAGGGAGGAAGGACATCTGCCTGCTAAACAATGACAGTGGAGGTCAAAGGTCAGACTAGATGACACACAGCAGTAGTTTTTTTTTGGTTTTGTTTTTTATAGAATTAGTAAAAAAAAAATTTATTTAAACATTGAACAGAACTGAGAACAGAAAGGGAGAAGATGAGGTAATGGAAACACAATGCAATAAATAAAATGATCACACAACTGATTTAGTCTATAAATTAAGACTTCGAAATGTATTTTTTATTAGCAAAAGTCTCTGCAAATATTCAATTTATATTGTTCACAGCATAAAAGTTAGATCATAAAGGGTGAAAAAAAGAATGAAATCTTAAGCTTTAAAAGTATAGTTTACTAAAATAATAATGAATTAATATTCTAACAATATTTACTATTCTGCTGTTATTTTTTTCAGTGAAACATAAAAGGTCAATTTTGAAGGATAGTGACAAATGATTACTTTCATTCTACCAAAATAAATAAATAAATAAAATAATTATAATAGTGGACATTATGAGCTTGTAAAACACCATCATACATCTCCTTTTGTGTTTCACAGACAAAAAAACAGCATACAGTTTTGGAATTGCATGAGGGTAAGTAAATAAACGACAAAAATTTCATTTTGAGGTGAAACTCAAATATTTACTGTATACATTTGTATTAGCAAAAGTGTAAAAGTGTCAATTGTGATAGAATCCCCATCAATGTAAATGTCATGATCTGTGATTCACTTGAAGGACAAACCTTTCTTTAGACTTCACCATTAAGTTAACTGTGAAAAAAATGTTTTTTACGCGTTTATGTCTAGTATTAAGATGATTACTGTTTACACCTGTTTTAATCAGTCTCTTTTGTCTACTTTCAACCATTTCTGTTCTGATTTCTTCGATGGGAGGGTCTATGGGCAAGTAAATGTATGGGTTTCTTTCCAGATCTTTCGATCTATTGGACAAAATATGCTTGCACAAAAAAAAACATTTTGAATGCGAATGAAAATTGAGTGCATCAACTTTAGTTTCTGCTCTGATAGCCGCAAAACCACGCTGAAACACGCTTGTGAGTGCATTAGAAATCATGAATGATGAGAACATTGTGCTTGGTATGTTTTTCCTCTTCAAATCAAACTTTAGTCTTCAGCCGTCGAACTTTAAATCACGTCTGACTAGCACGCTTCCCATACTGTTTATCGTTGCATCAGGTCAGTCGAAGGAGTGTAGGTGGTCTTTTGTGTTTGTTCGAACGCATTTCGACCACAAGAGCGTTTACACTATGAAAGTTTTCAGGCCGAATGCGTTTTCGACTACCTCTGGAATTGGTCGAAAGTGGACAGGCTAAAAATGTTATAGTTTATACCTGTATTTAGAGTCTTCCACTTAATCCGATTGACGTAAATGCTTCTTAATACCAGGTGTAAACAGGGCCAAAATTCAACAGAGCAAAAAAATAAAATTCCAGTCCAGCAATCAGCGTCCTGTTGTGCATGAATATGAAATCAGGGTGTCAATCAGCACTCTAAGTTTTAGTGAGTCCTTTTCATTTCTGCAGGTTGAAAATGTGTTCCAGCTAGAGAAACTTCAGACTACATCGCACTAAACAGTTACTGCTAAGCAAAACTAAAGCGCACTGTTACCAGTTGCTATTTGGAAAATAATAGATTAAAAATTTAATTCGTGACTGCTTTTTCCTCTGCATGGCATGTGCAGGGCTCTGTATGTAATATATTTCAGCATTCATTCATTTTTATAGGCATTTCAAAGAAAACGGTTGCAAAAAACTAATTCTAAGCCTTAAATTAAAATGAACAAGACAGATACATGATTATGTAATTTTATATACGGTAAGAGAAAATTAATGAACTACATATACTGTAAAACATTGGGGATGACAAACAAGTTTTAGTTTTTGTGGCTTTTAAAATGTTTCAGAAAACAACTCGATTGCCTTTTATACAATAAAGATAGCATATTAAAAATCAATGCAAAATACTTTTTGCAACCCACCCTCCACAATCTGGATGTTTTGAGGACATTCAATGACACAAAAAACCCCACATCCTTAAATTCAAATGAATTTAAAAAAAAAGAAAACTTTTACTTAAAATCTTCTGACTATTAAGTGTCGACAAACAGCTAGATGGAAAGGTAGCTAGTTAATGTTAGCTGATTTTCAAAACCCTTGTCTCAAAATTTAAAAGTGACTTTGATTGACAGATCTCATTTCAGAATTGTGGCTAATCATGAATTCAGAAACGAAATTGAAATAGTGTAGCCTACATGATGTGCACTGTGCACTGTTGTGAAAGAGGATCTGACGCAAGCAGATATCTATGGGAGTTCAGCAGATTCCAGCTCAACAGGAGCAAAAGTGAGTGTTGCCATGCTGTCAGTGAGGAGACATCCGCTGAAACTGGCCCCTCTACACAGGCCGTCTGTGTCAGCGTTCCCAAACAAAAGCGATCTGATCCACAGCCGCTTGTCCAAGCACCAATCACACAGCCAAAGGAGACGGATATTCAGTTACAACAGTCCAGTTCACCCAGTCAACAACAAACACATCACTGCAACTACTAATTAGAAAGGGTTTCCGTTTCACTAGCCCTCACACACTCAGGGTTATGGCAGAGACTTGAGACTACGGCATGTACTATGGTACTATATTTGAGTGACATCAGCACACAAGACAATTCAACCACAACGTTTTATATGAGCACATGTCGTCCTGCCTAAATTGACCAGTGTAACTTATATAAGAATCTATTTACACTGCATGCTATTATGGTGGTTGTACAGTAGTCATGACCTGTGATCTCAAAGTTAAAATTAGAATCAATCATTAGCATTGATCAGAAAGACTGGTTTAGAGTTCAGCCTAAAGCTCCCACCAATATCTCAAATGAATAAAAACCCAATGCATACATAAATACATACATGTATATAAGTACACACACATATACATATGTATATTATATATATATATATATATATATATATATATATATATATATATATATATATATATATATATGTATATGTGTGTGTGTATATATATATATGTGTATATATATAATGTGTGTGTGTATATATATATATATATATGTGGGTGTATATATATAATGTGTATGTGTATACATATATATATACATATACATATACATATATATATATATATATATATACATATATATATATATATATATATATATATATATATATATATATACATACATACACATACATACATATATTATATAAAAAATTAATAACCATAACCATACGCCCTACACTTCAAAAGTTTAAGGGTTGGTTTGAAGGTTTAAGTCTCTTATGCTCACCCAAGGCATAAAGATGAAAAAAAAAAATAAATGCCTAAAAATACAGCAAAAACAGTAATATTGTTAAATTGTAAAATTTAATTTATTCCTGTAATTGTAAAGCTGAATTTTCAGCATCATTACTCGAGTCTGCAGTGTCACATGATTCTTCAGAAATCATTGTAACATGCTGATTTGAAGCTAAAGAAACGTTTCCATTTATTATCAATGTTGACAACAGCTGTGCTCCTTAATATTTTTGAGGACACGTGAAAGATTATACACACTTTTAGATCAATTTAATGCATCCTTGTTGAAAGTATTCATTTCTTTTTAAAATATAACTGACCCCAAATTTTTGAATGGTAGCCTATATACTTTTTTTTTTGTTGCATGTCTGTCAATTCACTTCAATACAATCACATAAACCTGCATCTTTACATTATATCACGTACAACTCCAAGATCATGTTTTGCAAGGCAACCATAATGACAATAAATCTTGAGAAACATCCGTATTAAATCAACAACACAATATTAATAGCCCTTTCCAAATGAAGCTGAAATTCAAATCATCATAGCTCATCTTCCTCCAACAATGCACTACCTTACAGTACCACCTCTCAATAAGTCATCCACATACCTTCTCCAACGAAAACGTGCCCCAGGAATTGGCAAGCCACAAGGCACTGGAAGAAGCTCTGACTTTAGCTGTGCTTTTGGTGGGGCTCTTTTTCACACTGTCCCTCAGGTTGGTGAACTTTCCTCTGCTCTTGGTGGAGGCTGGAAGGGTACAGGAGCTGTACTGTGGAACCCTGTGGGACTCCAGATGAGTCTGCTGGAAGTTGAGCAGGGCGGGCTGATGCAGGTGAGGCGGCGGCTGCTGCTGCTGCTGGTGCAGATGGTGATGGAAATGATGATGGAATTGTGGTTGATGCAGCAACTGTTGTTTCGGCGTTCGGGTCAGCGTACTGTGCACGTGTTCAACCCTCTGTTGCATTCTGGGATGGTTGCAGTTGGCCATCTCAGTCACCCCGGTCCGACAGTCCACGTAAGCACCGCAGCAGTATTCGTGGTCGTTGCCATAGGTGGTCATTGTTTTCCGAGCAGAGTGGCACCCCAGCAGACCATCAGGTGGACACCAGGTGAAATAATGGGGAACGCAGCCTGGAGAGTGATGCGTTTACTTCGCTTAGCAATCGCGCAGGAGAGAGAGGACACACCGTGGTTGTAAATCTGGTCCTTTTCCCCTGGCTCCACTCTTCTGCCAACCTCTCTCACAGTCTCTCCCTCTTTCTGCCTCACTCGCTCTCATCCCCCTGCACTTGCTCACCAATTAATGAGCTCCAATGGGCACTGCACATGACAGCACACAGTCTCTTCTGCAGGCATGAATAATCAATGCTCCATTCTTGATTTCAGCATAGGCATCCGGACGATCTGAGCGTCGCTCTTTGGACAACAGCAGATTTGCAATCTACATTTGAGATTCACAAGGCTTTTTGTAGTCTGATTCGCTTTTCAAAGCATTAACACGGGTCACAAAGTGAGAGGTCACAGCGGATAAACGCAATCTCTATTAGATGCTTAGCAAGAGGGCGGGCGAGCGGCCCGGTGCGGCGTATCAGAGAATATGATGGTGGAGCAGAGCCTCGCTATGACCTTATTTTACTGAACTATTATTCACAACTAATATCCATTTGTACCTGCACAGTAAGATCTTTTACACAGTCCGGTGTTATTTAATTTGAGCCCTTCAGTGCTGACAGCTGAATGGTGGTCGTCCATTTAAGCCCCATGTGGTTTCTGTAGAACACTCAATTGAACTTGCTGTATGTTTATTTTTAATATATATATATATGTGTATATAGTGTTTAAAGACTTTTAATTTAAGCAGTTTCTTATAAGATAATCCTTTATCCTACTATCATTAGTGCAGTGTTCCTACATGTCGTTTTCACATATTGTCCAATTAAATAAACGGACGCTTCAGGGCCTGAAGAGTGGGGACAGTGATGAGAGACTACTTCTGCATTAGGATTGGACAGTTAAATGTACCGTTTCCTGTTGACTGCACCTTTTAATGTACCCTGTCCTGTTTCTTATGGGGCTGTGGGTGAGAAAGGGAGAGGAGGAGGAGCAATAGAGAGAGAAAAGCAAAGCTTGTGCCTGAGGCTTTTGAAAGTATGCCACCAAAGAATGGACACTAAAAGGAATATATATATATATATATATATATTAGTAGTATCTCATGAACTAAAAAACCAGTGAGTTATGATAATGTTGAAAACCATACATATGTATGGTTATATATACCGTATATATGTCTGAAATTATTTTTAAACGGTCATTTACAATCAGGGGTACATGGAATGATTTAAACATATAAATAGGTTAAACAATCCTATTCAATAATAATAATAATAATAATAATAATTACTTATAATAACAATTAATAAGATCACAAATGTTTCAGGTTTCTTTTTATGGAAAGAAAACCTTAATGTGCTCAAATTTTATTTAAATATTTTGTTTGGATGATGCTCACAGAAGATGATACCTAACACTTTAAAATGCATTATAATACTTAAAGGTTCCTTGTTACATGTTTTAATGTGTTATACTGTGTTCAATGAATAGATCAGCATTGTATTTTATTATAACTACTATACATGAGAACATATAATGCATTGTAAGGTGCATTACAAGGCATTATTAATGCATTAAAATACCTTTATGATGCATTATTTATAAAGGTTTTAAGTACAGAGTTACCATTGTGATATTTAGTTTTAATGATAATGGTGTTAATGATAATGCTAAATGATTGATAGGAGCACATTTTTGATCTGGCGTTGGTGAAGGTGTTTTTGAGTCTTTAGAAAAGAGCTGTGGGGGTATTAAAATTATTAAAATTTATAATAAAAAAAAATTACAATATAAATCTCTGGATAGTGGCCATGTTGATTTGTTTCATAGTCTTATGAAATACAGACACACCTCCTGCTGTACACCAGATGGCTCCATACACACAGACATGCTCAGGTTGGAGAAAACCAAACAAGGCCACACACTGCACACATCAACCATCCACATCAATGTGAAAATATTCAATCCTCAGTGTGGCGCCATACAGTCTGGAATTAGCATGTTATCTGAGGTCCATTAAATATATAAGACAATTTAAATCAAGTTAAAAGTTGAAATGTAACAATATTAAAAATCTAACCAATAGCAATAAGGACAATAATTATTTTCATGCTATGGTAGGTTAGCCTAAATAAATAAAACGTAAATATACAAACATTTTCATCATAATGTGAAGTATGAAAAAATAACAGATTTGCTGAAAATTACATTTAACTGCGTTATTAAAATAGACACGTTTTAAAGATTAACTTCAATAATATAAATGTAAAAATGGGAAATGATCATGCACAAATGTCCAATACTGACCAATTACAGTACAGTTATGTATATTGTGATTCCACTTTTCAGGGAAGAGCTACAAATGACTTATGTTAAATTATAATAGATAATATTATTTTAAAATTGAAATAAAATTCACGAATCAGCTTTAAATGAGTTTTTCCCCCAATGTTAAAATACCTTTATAGAGATTTCTTAACAGAGATTCAAATGTACGACTGGAAAGGGTACAGAAGCACATGTCTAAATCAGCAGAGATTGCTAAAGCAGTGTAGAACATTGAAGCATTGATCTCTAACACACAACAAGCCTGAAGCACATCCTTGGGCTTGAAAACCCAGTTCAACACTAGCAGTGTTCATGTTTAGCCAAAGGCTAGACTTAGGCCAACATCTCATTTTATAAGCTTGCATTACACTGAACAGACTAATCAATAAAGGCCGCTGTTCACTGGGAACACCAGTGCGTTCTTTCACTGACACATGATCTTGATTGACATCACACTGCCCTGCTTCTGTCTTCTTTGAATCGAATGAACTCATTCTCAAACTAGCGAGCCCTGAATGCTCACTGAAAATCAAAAGAACAAGGAATTCGTCTCCTTTTGCATTTTTCTGACCAAAACGAACATAGTAAATTGATACATTACATTCAATATGTCTCCACGATATGACACTCAATAGAAGACATTGAGATGCATTCACTTCTGAGATCAGTCTTCTTATAATATGATGTAAAGCCACTACAGAGATGCAAATGCATCCCAACTTAAACACACTATATTCTCTAAATTTCATCTGCACATTAACAACACCAAAACTGAAGACGCTACCAATAACTATTTTAATTAGCTTAACGGTGAAATGCTGTAATCAACAACATGAAGAATCACAACATGCAATAAAGATGATGTGTGCATTTTTTCCTCTCGCATCTAAAAAGCGATAAAAAAACCCCCATCTGTTTGTAAAAATAAATAAACAAATAAATAAATTGATAAGCCAGACAGAAAAACTGGAATGGTGACTATCTGTTGAAATCTGTCACCATTTTTGCATTTCCTTCTTCAAAGATGAAATGTGTATATTGAAATTCTATTCTCTTTCATTACACTGAAATGCAGCATTAACTGCTAAAATATTGTCTTCGAAAAGATCAAGATATTATTTTGAGCTTCCATATCAACTCACAACAATATGACTCAAACTATGGCATGAGTTTTTGGTGAGTCAACCAGTCTGACTGACCAATGGCTGCCAAGGGAGAGTTCTGGAAATCTGCTTTAAAAAAAAAAAAACATTGTGAGGAATTATAGTATTGAGCAAACAAGACTATAATAACAATTGTAAAAATAATAAAAACAATTATAGTTATTATTATTATGTTTATAAATAAATAATTTAACATTTTAAAACAACAACAAACATAATAATAATAATAATAATATAATAATAATAATAATAATAATAATAATAATAAGTATAATTATAATAATAATAATAATGATGATGATTAACTACTACTAAATAATTTAATAATATTGTTATTATTAATAATTATTATGTTTATAAATAAATAATTTAACATTTTAAAACAACAACAACAACAATCATTATAATAATAATAATAAATATTTATATGATTAACTACTACTAAATAATTTATTATTATTATTATGTAGTAGTAGTAGTAATAGTGTACGTAAACAATTATACAACACTTATAAAGTTACATATAAATAATACTTAACCTTTTCCTAAAGGTTAGCTTGACTGTATTTTAGGTCACACTTTATATTAGGTGTCTGTAACTCCTATGCACATACATCAAAAAATAAGTACAATGTACTTATTGTGTTTATGTTGTATTGCAAACACTTTTGCTGCTATTGGGGTGGGATACGGGTAATGTTAGGGACAGGTCTGGTGGTATGGGTAGGTTTAAGGGTTAAAAGGAAAGGGTCAACAGTGTGATTACGGATGTAATCAAAGAAATGAATTACAGCTGTAATCACATGCAGATTTTTCAAAATACAAATTCAATGTAAAAACATGCGTGTACATAGTAAGTGCTTTGTATCAAATGATTAAATGTAAATGTCAGTACATATTAGTTAAAGACACCTAATATAAAGCAGGACCGTATTTTACATCATGAGTTGCTTGGAGCTTGGGAAGCTTCATTTTCAAAGCAGCTTCCCTGACACTTTATTCCACGATGCGATCGGTGGTAGCCCTGCACTCAAGAGCCAGTAACCAGAGTCACTACTATACACTTGTACAACACACTAAACACCAGTCCGGTCAAGAGGTGCTGCCATTGCAAATGATCTACAATATAGTGTTTGGATTAAAGCAGCAGCTTAATGGCAAATTATCAATTAACGAGCCCTCTGCAAAACCACCTCGAATGCGAACTACAGCCAGAGGATGCGTCAAAACAGGATCTGTATCATCTTAAACTGAGAAGCAAAATGTTCATTCCTGTTGCCATGATTCACTGTGGAGAATGTCTCCTACACACACACAACCCACAGATCTCTCTCCTCCACCTCCCCCGGCCAGCACGCACAGGAACGCTGCATCTCTTCAGCCGGAGAAACACTCATCTCCCTGAAGAAGAAGAAATTTTAATCTCCTACAACCTTGCTGAAGCCATAAATTACACCAGGAAGGAGTGTCCCTCTATTGTCTCAGCTGAACTAATAGGGTTAATGGGCAGGGTCACAGAGGGTGACTGGGAGGCTATTACGATGGTGATTGATTGAAGCGACGGCCGACTCATTTGCTGTTTACCCAAGAGCAAGAGTTCCACCTGCACGTCGCCCGTGATGAAAGAGACGATGTCATACAAAGCTCTATGTTCAACAGATATGAGAAATAAATAAACAAGTGCCGCCACATGATGAAATGTCCTTACTTGACGATCGCTATGGCAACACCATGGCAACAGCTGAAGCTGCAGTGAGACCTGCGAGGCTATGCATGCTCTCAGGAAGACTGCAGCTCTACAGATCTTAAACTGGTTCTCTTGAATTAACATCATTAAGTAACTGTGCAAGCCATGCTTTAGATTGTTATTCTTTTCTTACAATACTGCTTTGAAACTTCAGGCCTTTGTATTCACATGTTTTTATTTATGCCACTTACAGTTCATTTAATGAGAATTCAGTTATGATTTTGTGACGCGTCGCAATGTACGATCTTAAAAATACAGGTTCCAAAATGGAGGTTTTCGCAGCAATGCCACAGAACCATTTTTGGTTCAACAAAGAATACTGAACAGTTCTTAAAATAAATATTTCTTTCTTAATGTAACAAACACTTCTCCACGATAAAGAACCTTGCGTGTAACAAAGGTTAGATGGATGTTAAAGGTTTTACATGGAAACAGATGCCAATAAAGAACCTTTATTTTTAAGAATGTAATAAATCAAGACTCACTGTATGCATGGAAATGTATATTGCATGAGGTGGGTGGGTACATCAAAAACATGGTAACATTAATAGTTTTAATAAGTAATTACACAAATGCACAAATTTAGTTCCTAATTTCACCTGTGGCACACACACAGACAGACAGACAGACAGAGGTGCAGTGGCTTAGCTGTGCTTGAGATCTTGGTGGGTGGATGATTGAAGCCTGTCATTGTGATGCCTTTACCAGAAATAGATCAACAGAAGCAGGTAAAACATGGAAACCTTATACAGATGTGCCTCATAGATACATACTGTACGTACGCATGCCACTCAAAAGTCCAGACTGAAAACAATTCAAAATATCATTTAGAGCTATAAAATAAATAGTTTTTACACAAACTTGGAGGTGCTGCTAACATTAAAGTAAAAGGAGAAAACACCAAAAACTTGGGGGTCTTTTCATTAGGGCCCGAGCTGTTTTTTCATTATAATTATACTGTAGATCAGCATAACAAATAAAAAAATGAAAAAGTGGACTTGTACACTTTGTAACTGCATTGAACATGTCCACATACACAGCATGATGATACCCTTTAAACCAGATACAAAATGGTCAGAGAGTCAGTGACATTATTATGTAACACTTTATTTTTTATTGGCTGCTTCAAAACTTATCCTTATTTTAATGAAATGATAATTAGGCATCCCATAAGTGGAAGCACCGCTACAAAAAGCACTGCTCTAAAGGAAATGCCATCATCTTTAGATGCCACGCTCTTTTGGTCCCTCTAAGCTTTTGTGGAAAAACTGATCAAATACTTTGCATTTTTCCAGTTAAATAATTTCCCTCCTTCAGTATAAGATGAATTTCATGCTCATAAATTATGTTTGATTCAAAGCACAGATCTGCATGTTTTTCGTTTTCTCATTAGGCGGATCCATGACTTCAAACGGTCCATAAATCGAACAACCAACGGCTTCACATTACCTTGGAGTCTTGGCAATAACTTCTTCCCTTTTGGTGAAGCCAAAATTTACATGGTATGTGTCATTTGATACATTCAGCTGAGACATTTAAATATGGTTAACCCTGATTGAAGATGCCATGCATCATGCAAATAGCAAGTTAAAACATTATTTTTGCACCAAAGTGGTTTAATACTTTTAGGCTTCCAGACCAATATAAATGCAGCATTTCTAACATGACCATCTCTGCAACACAATGTAAGATGAAGCAAATAAAATTGATTACATTATGCTACCAGCACAGGATCACTGTAGACTTTAAGCTAAAATAATAATACACCTAAAAAAATTTTAATTCCGCCATTAATTATTCTCCCTTCAAATCTGTGTGACTATTTTGTTCGCGAAACACAAAAGTGGATTTCTGAACAATATCCTGGGAATTCTAAGTCAGATATAACTAAATGAAAGCAAAAGAGGAGTGGGACAGTGAAGCTCCAAAATGCAGAATAAAGAAAAACACATTATCATAAAAATATCATAAAATTGGTCCTATGACTCATGCACTCATTACAACTCAACTCACTGATTCAATGATATGGTCACAGCAGTTAAGAGCTCACTGGAGGGGAAGATCATCAATCAATAACGACTTTCATTTGGTTCCGTCTATCAGACAATGCTATCATTTGGCTCCAGAAAACTTGAAAGATGGAAATACCTTATGGGCTACCTTAACATTACTTAAAATGACCAGATGGTAATTAAACAGACAGCTGCAATAGTACATTCCTCAAAAGTTTATAGTGTTCATAATGCCTGTCCAACTCAGCAATGGTCTAGTGAGTTGCATTGGGTTGCATCACAAATCCATGGTCTGTCCTATGCATATGTTGCTTTGCTCGACTATCACTTCATATTCAATGTTTGTAGTATACCAGACTCAGTATGGCAATAAGCATATCCATATATTGATTGGCTGCAGATGACACAAATGAAATCTCAGCTGATCCACGTTTACCTGTAGGAATACAATGCCTATCAAAGCATCACTAGAAGGTCTATTCAGTATTACCAGCAGCTTTATTGCATTGCTCAGGAGCCAATTTACCCTTCTCCATCCCCAGGTCCTCCTCTGGTCCACAGTCAGCCTTCTGATATTTCTCTTTGAATCTTATCTTGATTTATGTTGTTACATTAAATTCCTGTCATTAAGAACATTAATGATATCTGAAATACATTTATGTTGGTTCTGTTCCGTTTACCCAGACGAGGTTATTCGCAGCACTGACTGGTTTATCCTGGTGATGACTGGTTTTAAGGGAAGGGAGTTCTTGTCAGGAGTAGAACCATACTGCCAATCAAAACTATGCTAATTGTCAATCATCTGACATTAAAATTAAAACTACAGAGAACTACATTCATTAAGTATCCATTTGTAAGCCGTTCAGAACACGTGTACTGTTCATGGAAGGCTTCAGTCACCCAACACACAAATTACAAATTATGACCTGAAAGTTTAAAGCATTCCCAGACTCTACTTCCACTATATCACAATGAAAGAACGAACCGTGTAATGTAGGGTAATATTACTAGTGTGGCCCTTTTGAACACATTCATGAAAAAGAGATGCAGTTATCAACAGTGTGGTAACAGTCAATGGCAGGAATAAAAGAACGGAGTGTAAAGCCCTTTTGTTGCAGCTTCTAATTGTCTTGCTTTCATTCCAGGGCATGACCCCCATGACACAATGAGTGACCGTGTCCTTGGGATCAGAACCAACCTACTAGACAAACAACCTTTTTTTTGGTCTGCCCCCCCCCCCCCAGGTTACGTATGGCCAGAAAGAAGGAGCAGAACTGCTTCAACTTAACCGCTTCACATGATTAGATTCGAGAGGACTATCATTCACCAACTGAGTGCTTTCTTCTACCTATGAGAAGCAGATACTTCATCTGTCCAGTATGATTATGTATTATAACTCTCAATTAAGTGGGCTTTCACTGAATCGCTCAGCCAATTAATTGAATACATAAGTAGCTTTTTACCTGCACCTTCTTACAAGCAAAGTGAGTATCAAGGGAAGCTATTTTTATGCTCATAACAATGTTAATAATATGTGATGTTGTTACACTAAAGTTACTGTAATTGCAAGCATGAATGGACAAACTGGGCAAATAAAAGGATTAAGACAGATGTAGATTATCAGTGTCACCCCAGACATGAAAAGCCATACCAAAAAGGTAGATGTATCAAAGCTACGTTTCCAGTCAACATCCCTATTGCTCATAGTAATATGCCACAATATGCTATTGCCTTTGCAAACAGTGAAAGAACAAAGTAAACAAATAAATGGCACATTTAATTCTAAAGGGATTAGGTGGCGTTGAAAGACGTAGATGTTTCATTCCAGTCAGAAAACCCAACAAAACCAAACCCTGAATGGCTAAAATATTCATTCTCAAGAGCTCAACTAGTAAGCGATGTTTTCTCACACTTGACCCAAGTACACGTGCAACTCATGCAGCAGGTGTGCGGTGGTGAAGAGTTACCTGGCTCACTCCTGCAGTGATACAGTCGCTGAAGGCACCACGTCGCGTGAAGAAGGCCAGCAGCTGCTGCCAGCGAGAGGAAGACGAAGGCAGTTCTTCACTGGAGCTCCGTTTGGCCCACTGCCTCTGTTTGGACCCTGGGGCAGCATGACCGGATGCGGTGTTGGCCCGACCGCCTCGCGGGTACAGCGTGTTGTTCCCGAAGATGTAGTTCATCACAGCCCTCGGGGCCCAGACAGATCCGCAACAGCTGTCAAGCGCCGAGGCAGTTCGGAAAGTGGAAGCGTGGCAGAGGAGGGAGGGTGCACCTGGATAAGGTTACAGCATCCTCTCACGGATCTGACGACGGAACAATATAAGTTTGAAGTCAGAGCCGACAGCCCAAAATCCATCCGTAGTCCCACACAACTCACAACCTTCCTGTCCTCACCAGCTGGGAGATCAAGTGTGCAGCAGTCTCATGCTGGAAGGTGGAGTGGGCAGCAAGAAGGGAGGAGGTGATCGTGCTTCCCACGACTGGTGCACGCTACTCTGGGCTGTGACTCCAGCTCCAGACGAGCGGAGACCTGAGAAAGGATCAATGAAGGACCAGGGAGCTCTCTGTGCATGGGGGAGAATCTAAGAGCCCGAAGAAGCAGGAAATGGGTTCAATTAACTGGCAAGCGTTGCAGTCAAAAGCCCACGGTTCTCCAGGGATTCTTAATCTAAATGGACCGGGGCTACAAGATCGTCCACGAGCAGGTATCAATCACATCACTTTCTTAAAAGCAAAAGAAAGCCCTCCACTGTGCATTAAATATAGATGCTGGCATTCAGGGTGGGACCCTGGTGAAAAAGAAATGATTGGTGTTGTTGTAGTCCTTTTTTTCTTAGGCATGGCCACACTCGGAGGACTCCAGTTCTCCGGCTGATCATTAGAGCCAGCCGAGCCACAAAAACTATTTCAGCAAAGCTATTGATTTTTCCCTCCTCCTTGCACTTTAGACTAAAAGCTTCATTGTCTGAAAAGATACGATTACCCAATGATTATAAAACTTTGTGCTAGCAAACATACTCACGGCTCCGACCGGGAAAGACAGGTATAGATCCAGTGCGATCCAGAGGTAAAGGTAGATCCAGAAAGCGAGCGTGCGCTACGCGTTCAGAAGATGACGATTCCATGCTGTCTGGATGCTCCTTCTGACACAGATCAGCTTTCACAAGCTGCAGTCTCTTTCCACACACATATGATTCAGTGAGGGGGAGACAAAAGGCTGTGCCTTCACAGGCAGAAAAAAAAAAAAAAAGAGAGAGAAAGCGATTGCAAAAATAACCTCGTCTTTGTTCACAAGACTAGAATTCCTGCAGATCTCCACCACAGCAACGTTCCGCAGTCAAACCTATTGATGGCGGCTCTGTGGCGATGAAAACTACCCAAGGTGTGCCACAGGTGTCAAATGAGGTAACAGACATTGTCACAGCTTGTGCCTCTATTCCCTCAGGACCAAAACCATGGCAACAGCTTCCACATCAAATAAAGCAAGCAACCCCACAGAGCCTGAGCCCTGCCTTCTCCTCCACCTAAATAGCTTATATTCACAGGGCTTTAATAGAAATTAAAGAACCACATGCGACGGGCCTTTTACAGCACAGCATCTGATCGGAGATACTGGCAACCGTCTTCAGTGATACCAGCAATTCTCAAATTAGCACAAGGAAGAAGGGGGAAAAAACAAACAAAACAAACCAAACTATGACGTCCTTTTGTGCTTAAGGGAAATAATGGCACTAAAGCTGCTTTGGAAAAATACTGTCATTTCATACAGTATTTGCATTTAACAAATAAACAATAAAAGGGACGCAAATTAAATCATTTAAACAATATCTTTTTTATTTGAAAGTCAACGCAACCCACCAATGACACAGATCCCTGCCTTGAGACAATGCCCCAGGACATGCTTTCTTGCATTCTCATTTAAATTTGACCTTCTAAATGTTGGAGTGTATCAATAATTCATCAGCAATTAAATAAAAACACTGTGCATTTATTTTTCATGAGTGTTGCTATGGACCCCTCAGCATGGCATACCACTTGCTTCATGGGCACCTCGAAAATTCAGACCCCCAACACCCCGGCAGCTCAAGACTCTACGGTTTAAATGACTTGACAAGGCAATGAGATTCAGTGTGCCGTCTAATTGTAATGATCACTCTAGATCCAATAGCTCTCAACTGATTAACTAAATTGGCTCACATGTGTGCAGGGGAAAAACTATGCTAAATGCAAATCCTAAAATGCAGTTTTGTAATCATACATAGCTATGAGGATAACAAAATAGATAAGCTTTATGTTTAAGAAGGAAGGGGAAAAAAACACTTCCTTGTTGACATCAACATGTACATCCAGTCAAAGACTATTTTAGAGCGAATTCATCCAATAAACTCATCAAAAGTAGACAAATTCCACGTTTCCGAAACGGATACGCTCTCATTCTCGAAAATAATCAAAACTGCAACAATATTCGGAAATATCTATAATCCGATATATGTCAAGTTACTAAGTTCACATATTGTTAGGTTTATGCAGTTAATGGTGATCTTAATATAATTGCAAACATTGAAATGGAACGTAATAAGATTAAACACTGAAGTTTTATTAATATTACTTTATTTTTTACTTTTGCATGTTAAATTAAGCGTCTAATGTAAAATCTGTGTACTGAAGCAAAACTCTAGGCTTTATTGCACTGCTGATGAAGCAAAGTGCTGTAGAATGGCAAATCATATTTTACAGATAAGACAAGCTCTTTGTCACATTGATAGACACAGGATTGATATTGCATTTCTGTGTCTGTCAGAGCAGAACATCAACGTACCAACAAACACAAAATATTCAGTTCAGCCTATGACATGTAAGAGAGAGGCGTGATCATTTAATTACTGTACAGCTCATTTATTTCCCTATAGAGCAAAAGACTACAAAGCAAGCAGTAATATGGGTTCTGCAGACTGTATTATGCCACATAAGAAAACAGAAAAGCAGAGAAATAATAAGGGGAAAAGAAAGCCATGCAAATGCATAAACATCTGTGTGTCACATACACAGTACTGATGTCTATCACTATTTTGTTGCCATTTTCAGTTCTTTGTTCACAGTTTTTATAATAGCAGTAATATGCAGGTGGTGCTTGTCTACGCAAAATTTGCTGCAATATTAGGGCGTTCTGGGATGATGCGAGTTGCTAAGATGCTCATGGTTGCTAGGTTGCTTGAAGGCTTGAGTCAAATGATCTCACACCCAGATCTACTGTATATGATAATCAGGTCCCTAGATCATTTAAATCTATTGTTTTTTTTTGTTTGGTGTTGTACATCAGCCAAAATGAATTACACTGCTTAGAATATAAATGAATAAGCATTAATATTAATTTGTTCTATAATCAAACAATTATGACTCCGCAAATACCATTCATTAAAAATTATTTATATGAGATTGGTGTTGCATACAATGGGGTCCAACACTGGAGACTGGCTTTTTTCCAAATATAACTTATCAGCATTACAACTACGGTGAAAAGCTGAACCAAAAAAAGATAATTTGATATATAAAATCTGATGAACATGTCCTTTTTGTCACAACATTTCTTTGTACTAAACATTTAAAAATGCATCTTGATTCCCAGATTTTCCAATGGTGACTTTAGGACCCCAGTATATCAATTTATAAATGTAATAAATTACTTTTTGATATAAATTATATTAAATTAAATGTTTTATTAATAATAAAAATTCCCCTTCATATACAGAAACTTTGGTTGTAATAGTTTTTTTAATCTTGACAACACTGTTTTTTATAAATAAAATTACTAACAGAATTTAAAACATTTTGGACAGGACTTGCATGGCTTTTGTTTGTTTTTTTGTCACAAACTAGAACCCGTTTTCTACTACTATTATACACTACCTCAAAAGTGTGCTCTCACCAACAGACATCCATTTTAAAGGTCTCTCCATTCTAATAAGCAGCTGTCTTCTTTTGTTTACCACCTCACAGCCTCTGAGCCGTTCCTCCTTTTCCCCAACCACCAGCATTATGGGCAATCAATCGATAGCACAATACAAGGACAAAAGCCTTCGGAGCGTCCCTTGCCTCTTCCTCAAGCACTCAGTCTCAAGGCCAAATGAATTTCAGCAGTAAACGCGCAAAAAGATGAGCAGTTATTTAAGAGATGGAGTGTTGAGCACTTGGGGTGACAATAAAAATGGCATGTGGAGCTACTCTACATGTGAATGTGCATATCTTCCGTCGGCAGACACTGCATGATCGTTCCATTATCATCTTCGCAGTACATCTTTCCTTTCATGCTCTCAGAGACACATTTACATTAAAGGTATAAAAATGCGGAACCACCAAGAGACTTTTAAAACGCAGTATATCTAATGATAAGAAAAACGCATGGGGATGAGCTTTATTTATTCATTCATCTATTTACACAGAAAAAAAAAAAAAAAAAAAATGTAATTTTACTGAATTATTTATACAAAAATGAAAGCACCCCCTTCATTTACTCACCTACCTACATATTTTATTTCTTCTCTGAAAGCTCTCTTCCAATTAATACCAAATTCAAAAAAGCATAAAAGTATCATAAAGGTGCTTGATGCAATCAAATAACTCATATGCTATATTCCAAGTCTTCTGAAGCCATTAAATAGATATATGTGAGAAAAGAGAGGCACAAAAGTCATATGGACTACTTTAAAGATTATTTTCATGATGCTTTTTTCTCACTTTGAAGCTTGCCATTATAAATAAATATCTATTTTTCTTGAATGGAAAACAGCTGCACTATTACTCCGTCTAATATCACCTTTTGCATTCTACAGAAGCAAGAAAATAAATCGGGTTAAAAAATGTTTGGCTGTAAATTATGACGAACGTTCAGTTTGGGTAAACTGTCACTTTAAGGGTTTTAAAGAAGTTTATCATGCTAAGGGAGTAAAAAAAAAAAACAATTCTATCACAGCATGAAAAAAAAATTCTTACAAAAAAGAAAAACAAAGGTTTGTGTCTCCTACAGTATTAGCAAGGTAAAAAAAAAATCAGTCAAATTTATATTAAAAAAAACAAACAAAAAACTTTTCACTGCCACTAAACCAAACCAAACCAAACTAAAACCAAATTAAACCAAAACCAACTGAAAACAAAAACCAAAAAAAAAAAACAAGCAAAAGACATATCAAAACAAACAAACAAAAAAAATACAAAATCTATGGAGAACTTAAAGGTGATGGTTAAAAAAAAAAAGAGAGATGCGAGGAAAAATTACATTTTAATGCTTTTGAATTCTCACAAAACTTTTGTCTCAGCTTGCAAAACTCTCAAAACAAAAAACGGGAACTCTTATAAAAAAAATGTAGTATGCTGTTGATGTACTTTTCATTTAAACTGGACAGTCCAAACCTGTGCATATTTCAGTATGACCGTACATAGCAAATGGAACAAAAGCAAAAGTATAAACTTACACCTTTAAAAGCATTCCGTAAAGCTCTGCAATTAAAAAGAGAGGACGTTACTGCGGAGGCAATATGTTCGTCCTCTTGTCCCTCTCATCTGTCCTGTGATTTACAGTACATGCACAGCTCAAAGTCGTTCTGTCTGGAGCAAACTTGTCCCGTGGGCATGCATTCCACAAACCTGTTTCACATATATAATACTAACTATTACCCACCAGCAACTGCAGCTGCAATCTTTTGGTCCTCCTAATGCTACTGATCAGACGTCGCCCCATCTTTTTTGCGTACCAAATGGAGGCCAGCATGTCACTTACGAGTCCGGAGGTGAAACCCAGCACAGCGTGGCATCCAGGGTTTGACAGACCACCCGATACAGCAGGGTACTCCTCAGCTCTGATCCGAACTCCCCACCCACCCCCAGAAGCTGCGTCAAGGTGATCCCATGATGCAGTGCACGCAGGATAGGATAGTGAGAAAGGGGGCTAGGAGCTTGTCCCCGCTTGAGCCCGCCAAAGAGCTTCACGGGTGAACACGTGGACCTGCATGCTGACCGTAAGGGGACGGCTAGTGCTACAGGACTCTAAACTGTGGTCTGTTAGATTCCCTAAGAATGACACAGCTCATTTTTCAGTAATACTGTCTCTCTCTCTCTCTCTCTCTCCCCTCCTCCCCTGTGTTTCTCCTCTTTGCTCTCAGCTAGACTAACGAAGGCTTTCAGACAGGCAGGGAGGACGTGGTTCAGAGCAGACCGATGACTGGAACACCAACAGTATCAGAGGCAGATTGGCATAACTGGGTGTCATGTTATTATTCGGGCAGCTACATCTTGTCAAACGCAATTAACGCAATGAGGTCTATAAACAATTGATCTCAGTGGCAAGTGCTCGGCTGAAGCAGGTAGCAGGATCCTCCAGAAGCATCTTCTCTATTGGCATCCTTGCTCGAATTCTCTTCAAGCCAAAAACGTCATGCGACTAATCACTCTAAAGGCACGGGAAAATTACATCACTATTTGGTTGATCGCAATCCCAAAACTTTCATCGATGACTATCTTGAGCTGACATCCAAGACACCAGACGGAAAAATAGAAGTCCATTCCACACTTCAAGCCGCCCAAAAAAAGGCATTAGTTTAAAAAGAAAAAGAACCAGTAAGATTAGAATAATAGTAATAATACTAAATAATTAATAATAATAATAATAATAACAACAACAACAACAACTTTTAAGCAGCAAGGAAACATTAAATTGATCAGTTAAGACATTTATAATATTAGAAAATATTTTTATTTAAAAAAAACATCGTGTAGCTTTCAACAATAAAAAGAAGAAATTTAATAATAATAAATTATTAATTATTAATAATAATAATAAAACCAACAAAAACAATATTACATTTTTTACTCTTTTTGATCAAATGAATGCAGCTTCAGTGAACACAAACGATTTCTTTAAAAATAATAATAACTTTTCTTTTTTTTTTTTAAACAATCCCAAACTTTTGTTTCTGTTTTACCTTTCTGCCCATTAATGTCATATCATGACAGGTATTTAGTTCTCTACAGAAAGATGATAAAATGCTAATGTTTAGGTTCTGGTAATGGACAATTTGGTCAACCAGGTTATATCCTCTCTTGAGGCCCAAAATATCCACCAAAGAGTTGGCAACAATTTCACAGAAGAGCACATTTGAGTAATGACCATTACTGTAGATGTTCCAAAAATTCACTGCAGCTCCTATGAGGTCTCATCCTTCAACTCTGAGGCAAAATGCCCAATCTCTGATAAGACTACAATGACATGGCTAAAGAGGTTAGTCGGACACTACTTCTGCAACAGTAAACAAAAATACCAAGTAACGTTCATGGATCAAAGTGATCTGCAATAAATGTGGGTGAATTTACTCACCCTCAAGTTGTTCCAACCCTATACGATTCACTTTCTTCTCCGGAAACAAAAGAACATATTTTGAAGAACGTTGTGAGATGTAGAATTTTGAGAAAAAGTTACAATAATGAAATATAAAGACAGACCGTGAGATTTTAATTGATATTGCTAGATATTTGTAATAAACTAAAGTTGCAATTACAATCAAGTATTTTTTTAAACCAGTAGTCACCAAAATTCACAAGCTCAAAAAGACAGCTTGCTCTGTAAGTGAGGCTGGTTTTGTGTTCATTTCTTAATGGTTGTGACAGAGCAGTGATGCATATTTGTTTTTCAGCAACTAACATCATACAGTAAGTGAACCTTGGTAAAATTATTAAACTGACAATTCTTTTAAGAAACACTAAGTAGAGTCTGAGCTTGCTGGCAGCCATCCAGCCATTTGGTCTCCTTGTCATAGTCTGTTATGCGTCACTTTATTTGGTAACGCATAGGATTTGAAGTCTTCACTTAGTGTCCCACCACAGATCCACTTGTCCCCACAGGTTAAAACAAATTACTGATTGTACTAGAGTCAGGAAAGCACCTTATTAGAATTCAAGGCAGAGCGAAGCAGAAACGCCTCCACCTCCAGCTCCCATTACTTTATATGGCTGGACAAAACTAATGCACTTACTGCCCGGCAGCTCCAGCCACATTACTGCATAACTCTCCACTGCTGATGACAAGCACTAAAGACATGGAAAAGCTCAAGACCAGGGAATATGAAAAGATCAGTTCATCCAAAAATAAAAATGCATTCATCATCTGTTTAACCATGAGGTCTTGCCAAACATGTTGTTTTGCTTCTTCAAGGGAACATAAAAGAAGATTTTTTTAACATTTTAATATATATTTTTTTAAATCTTCATGCAGCTCTTTCCATGCAATGACAGGGTCACTGAGTCACAACACACGCATGAGGTTTCTAAAACCATCTGGTTTTTGCCCTGTTGCAGGAAAGTAGATGTGATTTTGCGAGACACGTGCGAGAGACACATTTACAATTATTATACTATACAAGGATGGTTTTATATTAGTTGGAAACCCTATTTTCCATTGCGCTGGATAATTACATGCTTTAAATCACAAATAAGCTTCGTTTATTTTGACTGGCTCTGTGACTGTATCTCTCGAACCTGCGCAAATTGAGTGCCAATGTAATTCACTCTACAGGATCCATTCAGTCTGCTAAATATGGGGTCGTCGTGGCCTAGTGGTAACTTTTAAGCAGCAAGGATGCATTAAATTAATCGAAAGTGACAGTTAAGACATTTATAATATTAGAAAATATTTTTATTTAAAAAAAACTGCTAAAAACATCTTGTAACTTTCAACAATAATAAGAAGAAATTTAATAATAATAATTAAATTAATTATTAATAATAATAATAATAATAATAAAACCAACAAAAACAATATTACATTTTTTTACTCTTTTTGATCAAATGAATGCAGCTTCAGTGAACACAAACGATTTCTTTAAAAATAATAATAATTTTTTTTTTTTTTAAACAATCCCAAACTTTTGTTGCCGTTTTACCTTTCTGCCCATTAATGTCATATCATGACAGGTATTTAGTTCTGTACAGAAAGATGATAAAATGCTAATGTTTGGGTTCTGGTAATGGACAATTTGGTCAACCAGGTTATATCCTCTCTTGAGGCCCAAAATATCCACCAAAGAGTTGGCAACAATTTCACAGAAGAGCACATTTGAGTAATGACCATTACTGTAGATGTTCCAAAAATTCACTGCAGCTTAAATATGGGGTCGTCGTGGCCTAGTGGTGAGGGAGTCGGGCTTGTAATCTGAAGGTCGCCGGTTCGATTCCCACGCCGGCAGGAATTGAAGGTGGGGATTGTGAATAAACAGCACTCTCTCCACCTTCGATACCATGACTAAAGTGCCCTTGAGCAAGACACCTAACCCCTAATTGCTCCCCTTGTAAGTCGCTTTGGATAAAAGCGTCTGCTAAATGATGAAAAATGGAAAATATAATGAACCGAGTAACAGGCTTGAATGTGTATTAAAGAACATTTCATACTAAAATGAATTTCCTTAAAAAAGGCACAATATGTAAGATTTTTGGATTAAAATAATTCAAAAGTTACACGTTTCGTTGACTAATGTACTTGCATTATCCCAGATGTTTCCAAGAATGTTTAAAGCCAGAGAAATAAACAATTGGAAAACCAGGATACGGACCGTGTCCGTACGTACCCCGTCAGTGACATCATACCTGCGTTTCCCTTGGTTTTATTTTGTAACAACCATGGAAACACCAAAGACACTTTAATATATTACATGTTTCATTAGACAAGGGAACAACTGTTTGGTTACAAGTTAAGTATTGTTATATAGCTAAACACGTTTTGTTTCTTTATTTTCCACAAATACCATGTTCAAGTGGCCAAAATGTTATCAAATGCAGCATTAATACAGCATTTTGTCCGTCATTCAATATTTTTAAAAATTTATTGCATGCCATTTACCAACACAAGAAATCCCGCATTTATTAATATGATATTCTAATATCGATCTAGCTTACGGTCTCAAAGCAGTGGCGAGCTAATGCTCAGAATAACATTCTAACATCATTTTCAACACACTCAAACGTATCTAATATGATAAAACAGTGCTGCGTTACCCTCTCTATGCAAACAATAAATGCGTTTTACCGAATTCAGTGCATCTTGTGCTTGTATTTCTTGTTGGATCAAGCAGGTTTAATCAGGATGTTCTTATCCGATATGCATCTAGATGTAGTCCTGGCTGGTGTAGCTGTATTTAATAACTTTTGATGAGGTTTAAACTGATTCTGATAACAGTTGTTATCAGAAGAAAAATCCCTCTCATGGGTTGGTTGGTTGGTTATTTTCTTGCTCTAGAACATGACAGCTGCACAAATGGATTTTTAAACAGCAATAACATTTTTAGAAATGTGTTGCATTTCTTGTGGTATTGTCATTTTCACAGAAGAATAAAAAAATCAGACATAACTGAAATGCTGTACTCTGCTCGCATGACGCAGGACAGAGTTCCCAATTTTGGGGCTGGTCACCCTAAAACCATAATGCGGGAGATCACAAGAGAAAATGTACAGGAATACAAACTAGCATAAAACACACAAAGCAAAGAGGATAACTGACAACTAGGACAGTGAACTAAGGGCTTCATACTGTATACAGGGAACAAATAATAAGGCTAAACAAGTCAGATGTGCAAATCACAATTAACAAAACCGAAACTAAATATGGCTGCATTTCCCCAAAGCATTGTAAGCCTGAGTTGATTGTAGAACCATTGCTAATATATAAATGTACAGTAAAGACAGATGAAAAATTGAACAAATTGACTGTAAACTAATTTCAGACAATTTTTTCGTTAAAAACAAAAAGGAGACACACAGTAATTTGCTGTTCTTAATGAGTAAAGTCATTGAAAGGCCAATACAAGAACTCAGTTAAATGTGTATGAAAGATGCACTTAATTCAGTTCTGTTCTGGTAATACGTTGTGACAAAAGTCATGTTTTAGAAAATCCACATTCCAAACGGCATAACTTCAATATTAACTAAGAAGTTTAGATACACACAGGCCCTCTGTACCATCTGTTTGCGTAGAAACAGGCTTGCGAATATAAGGACGATTCGTGTCCTGTTTCACAACCTCCCCCAGAAAAACGTTTGTTGCCACAAACCTTATAAACACCAAATGCCCACTTTAAAAAAAGGCGTTTGACATTCTGTTCAGTGAACACAAAACAACTCACTGAATGCTCAACGGAGAGAGGCAAGAGTTACAAGTCACTTCTTGAAAACATGCATATAGACAGAAAAAAACCTTGCAAAGCTTTCTACAAAATACCCAACAGCTTAATGGTAGCTTCTGTAAGAGGAAACAAAGATTTAAGACTTAACTTGAACACAGTCAGTAACTGATTCCATTAATTGAATATTAGCCGCATCTCTTACACTTAACATCATCATCATCGGACACTTTAAAGAGACCAAACGCTTTGACCCACTGATGAACATGGTTTGTTAGAGTAGCTGTGCAACAAGTCACAAATTAAACATGAATTATTAATCCGTTTTGACGCAGACAATGGCAAAAGCCCGTTTTAATTGAACAACATTACATTTTCAAGAGCTCCAGCAACAAACAGATATGATCATTTCTTTCCGAATAACATAAAAGGGTTACCCTGGAAACAATTCACTGACAAAAAACTGAAACGTTTTCAGCTTCAGTTGTACTTGTTTTTGCCCTAATTGTGTCACAATTGTTTCTAATAATAGTTACAAATGATTAAAATCACTCATAAAATCTGAAAACAAGAAACTCAGAGTTAAAGAAATTAGCTTTCATAAGAATTGAATCTAAGGTGTGTATATATATATAGCACAGTTAATCTTAAACTGGACACCAAATATTTAAGTCAATGTGAATTAGTGTTCTAAACACCTTTTACTTTGCAAATGTGATGCATTTTTAATAAGTAAAAAATTAATCGGTGTTGGGTCTTGCATAACAGAACGAAGTCCGACCTAAAATAAAGCCTTAAAAAATATTTGGCTATTGGTTAAAATAATCCAACAGGTTGAGTAGCCAAACTGACAAAAGGAAAAATTTATTATATTTGATTAAAACGTAATAATAATAATAATAATAATACAGGGAATTAAGGAAGCAAATACGGATATGACCACACTTTGACTGCATTTAACTGTACGTTTACTGTATAAATATATAAATTATATACAATGTATCCAACAGAAATCTGCATTCATGACATATTATACACTGTGACATCTCTGCCACCTAGTGCTTGCAAACTGCAACAGCGTTCTCTAAAATTATAAGCTTGTGCAATCTGTTTTATCATTTTGCATTGAGAGTTGTGGTTTGAATAATACAAATAATAATAATGAAAAATCTTGTGAATGAAGACCATAGAATTGCACTGGGTTACCTGTATCAGTGCGTCACTTTGAGAGTACAGTGTGGCAAAGGCGGGGGCTGGAACCTCCTCACCTCCTAATGTCGACGGCCCATCAAAAACGCACTCCAGAGACTCTACCTGAAGAGGGGCACGCAGTTCCTCAGGTGATAAATATGAGTACCAAACACGCTGAGCACACACATACACACACAAACAAATACACATTTATCAAACAATGTTCCCACAAGCAGCTTTAGAATGACAGTGAAGTGTATAAAAGCATCGTGCCCTTCATTGAAACCCATGCAGCCACTGACATAATACAACTTCACTAAGCAACAAACAACCGGTAAACGCAAAAACAACTGAAGAACAAAATAATAGGCGGTATGAGGCGAGTTCCGTCTAATGACTGAACCCTAATCACCCATAATGTCATAATGATGATCGTTCAGAATGCAGCACACATACAAAGCACTCTTCTTAAAACATGGATCATCATGATGAACCGCAGACACTCATAAACCGCACACACTTGAAGTTGTGTGGCAGAAGACAGCAAGAAAATGATGTCATTTCCATTGCATGAAGGCATTGTGAGAATGCTTGGACAGATGGGTCACAATGTAATCACATGTGTCAGCTGTGTATCATACTAGATAAGTCATGAAATTATCTACAGTAAATGCTTTAGATAGATCGATGTGTGTATGCATATGTATGTACATATCTATCTATCCATCTATGCATGTATGCATGCGTTACATACATGCATACCTACATACAGGGTCTAAAACTAATTTTTTACAGGTGACTTTTACCGGCCAAAAAATTTTTTTACCTACCATGACACAAAAACAGGTAGTTATGACACCAAAAATTTTTGGATTTTTAACAATTGGTTAACATTAAAAACAGACAGTAGCAGGATGCTGTTACTTTAAGACCGACTGCTCACAAGGACCATGCGTTTTATGTTTGTGTTCACTTAAGACATACCTGACTATGTTTGCTAAGATACTCGCCGAGACCGGCGTTTTTTGACGTAATTTTGAGTGAATTTGTCCACAGAAGCGCAGGAAGGCATGAAACAGAGACAGCTCAACTGTCTGAGAGACGCGGCTTTAAGGTCGCACGCTTCCATGAGACTTCCCACACAGCCCGTGATTAATAAATTTCATATGTTAAATTTTCCCTTTCGTGTATTTCAGCCCTTGAATATTCACAGCGTAGTTGTCACATTGCAATAATAGAATTCAAAAAATTGTTGGCCACCGTTTCATTCACTCACCATCGCCGATTTTTACTCGGAAATATTTGTGTAAATATATTTATATAATATATATTATTATTAATTGGTTGCTAGTATTAATTGCGATTACTAATTGGCATGTAAACACAATTGTTTTTTTAAATTGTAAATTATTTAACATTTTTGTACCACAATTATTCATATAGATGGGTCAACATGGAATTGCACCCACTCAAGTCCACAGAAAATTAAAGTTTCAGCAGAATCCAAAGTTTTATACATACCCTGTCCCTTGTTTATCAAATTAGCCAATTTTATTTATGAATAGAGCAGATTAGACTATACTGTACACTACTCTCAACATTTGTCCTTTTTCTCATGGCTGCCATATATATGACCAGAATTTAGATCATTCAAAAAAATTAATAAATAAGTACCTAGAGCCAGGTATAATTTATATTGATCCATCAGCACAGACATTGACACCTTTCAAAAGTTTGTGATCAATAAGATTTAAAAAAAAAAAAAAAGTAAAATATTATTTAGCAAGGATGAATTAAATTTTATAAAAGATATCCATTTCAAATAAATGCTGTATTTTTGAACTTTTTATTCAACAAAAAAATCCTAAAAACAGTTTCCCACAAAAATATTAAGCAGCACAACAGTTTTCAACACTGAGAATCCGAATATTAGAATGATTGCTGAAAACAATTCAGCTTTGCCATCACAGAAATGAAGCACATTTAAAAATCTATTAAAGCAGTTATTTTAAAATCGTAATAATATTTCACAATATTACCATTTTTATTATATTTTTGATCAAACAAATGCAGCCTTGAGCCCAAAGTGTACTATTTACACGTACGCGAAGGTCAGTCCACAGCGCATGTGACAAATTTCGTCATCAGAATAGTACACGCGTTCTGTATGCGCACCGCAAATCACACATGCATTTTTATTTATTTATTTTTTGCAGTAATTCATTTATCCACAAGGTAGCAGCCATCTCCTGGGGCTATCGATTCACAAAGTAGTTGAAGAAAAACTGCATAAACAGAACAGACCAGAAAGCATGCAAGCTACAACGACAATGGAGGGCTACATAGAAGAGAGATTGTGTCGTTAGAAAGTACCTTCTTTTGTGCGACTCTAACATGAACGAATACAAAGACGTTTACACGGGATGAAACTCGGTGGCGAAATATTGCGTGCGCATGCGTCAAATGAAGGATACTTTGCCAGCCTGTGCGTTGGACGGTGTACAACATGTTTACTCGGCGCTTCAGTGAGCATAAGAGACTTTTCAAAAACACACCAACTCTAAAATTAATGGTAGAGTATATATAAACGCTAAATCCAGCAAATTCGAATGGTTAATTGGTTAATCATTTGGAAATTCATACAATAATCCAAACGTATCACTCAGTATTTCCAAAATATGTAATATACCATGACCCACTTCTCTTAGTGCAGGACTTCGTGGTGACAAACACACTATTTATTCATCTGGATAAAAATATCACAGCAGAGCTTTGCAGTGCTTCAGCACAGATATCATTGTAGGCCTTTACAAGTACGCAGGCCAGTCACAGGACGCTACAACTGTGGGACATGGGGAGCCACAAGATGTCATCTCCATCTGTGCCGACAGTTCCAGCCAAGCATGCAGGGAATCATAACACAATACCATAATC
Source organism: Opsariichthys bidens (assembly GCA_037194245.1). Classification (NCBI taxonomy): domain Eukaryota; kingdom Metazoa; phylum Chordata; class Actinopteri; order Cypriniformes; family Xenocyprididae; genus Opsariichthys; species Opsariichthys bidens. The sequence goes on from CM074298.1 coordinate 15,326,843, forward strand.
AGGCAAAAAGCAAAAAAAAAAATCTCAAACATCTATGACAATAAGTCAATATGACATTAAAGTGCATCTGCTTTAGGAGGCAAACTCAGGCTGTGTGCCACTGAAGCAGAAGGTTAAACAATCCGATACTCTGGATGGGAGCATCCCTGTGTCTTGACTGCCAGTAGAGCGGTCTGTAAATAGAAACCTGACCAGGGGCATGTGGTTCATGTGCTGCAGAAAGCATGCAGTCACGTCATCATTAGGGCAGAGAGTGCGTGAAGCAAGATCTGATCCATGGGAAATATGATCGACACTGACAAAATTCTTTAACATTCCGAATTAAAACAATTTACACTGCTAAAACACAATTTACATTTATAAGTCCTAAAGAGACAAGCACAGCTAAAAATGTGATACTGACACTGTTGTTTTAGATGGGATCCAAAACAATATGCAAATAATTGTTAAAAAAAAAAAAAAAAAAAATTACAACCACCAAATCTGAATTATAAAAATATTTATTATTTTGTAAATCTTTTTATAAAATTATTATAAGCAGCTTCTTAAATGCTCCTTATATTAAGATGGACTAGGATAAAGTATTTGAACACAGCAAACCACAAATGATCCTTGCATTTCAAATAACAGCCACAATGTGGCGTAAGACTACTGCAGTCACTAATAAGGGCTAAAAACTGAAAGATGCCCACAATACCAGCCTAATTTGAAGGAAATCGTCTTCAAACATCATCTGAAAATCACAACCAGAAGTGTCACCTAACTATCAAAGGCTGTTAAGGTCAGCAAGGTGCCAACGTGATTCATTTTGAAAAAGGAAAACAAACTAATTGCACAATTGCATATTTGTAGCGCGATGCACGCGTTCTCAGAGCTCATATTGTGAGGGAGAGTTAAGAGAGCGCGCGCATCAGCTGGGCCAGCAGCCAGAAAGCACCATCAGCCTAGAGCACATGGACTGATTTAGGAGGAATGCAGGCTCATAGTGATGACAGAGCGAGTGTGTTTTTGTGTGTGTGCGGGGACAGAGAGCACTAGCTAGTGCTCTGCGCAGCTGAGGCTGATAGGAGGTGACAGGCAGGGCTTGTCAGGCGCTGCTCTGTCGGCATGGAGGGAGCTCCACTGATCTGAGCCCAGCACAGCTCCTCCTCCTCAAACATCAGCACTGCTCGCAGTGTGCAGGGAATTATGATTTTTAAAACCGCCACATTCATTTTGAGCGTCTGCACCCCCTGGTTTTTATAAACGATGGAAAATAATAATAGTTTATTGGGAGAGCCGGTAAAAGCGTCAGTGAGTGAGAACACCATGTCATAAATAGGCCAAAAGAAATGCACAGAAATCTCCATTAAATCAAAATTTCAATCAATGTCATTCATAACAGTCCTAAGCCATCGTGAAGATATTTGATCTTTAACGTTGGTAGGTCACAGATAACATGTACATTTTAGGTTAAAATGTATATTTTGCCAATATCCTCACTGACCCAATATCCTTTTTTTTTCTTCATTTGGCTACTAAACAAAACCGTTCGCAGCTAAAATCATTAGCATAACTGAACTCATAATCTTTTTCTGACAATCATTTCACTCCGCATTATATTTTAATTCAAGTCAAGTCAAGTTACCTTTACATATATAGCGCACTTTACAATGCAAATTGTGGCAAAGCAGCTTTACATTAATAATTGGCAAATCCTTTTTGGCTGCACAGCAGCTCCCACAGAAAATGCTGTCATTGTCCATCTTATTCTATATATTATTGATTCATTCTGCTGCAAAGATCAATAGTTATTAGTCTAGTTAATTTATGTATATCAGCGCTGGAGAAAACAGTGATGTTGTCGTCCGGCTCGGCTCAGTTCGCATACAACGGCGCCAATGCAACACTGCTGAATATCGAGCAAGTTAAGCAAGCAATTGTCCCATTCCTGCCGAAAACTGTACAGCAGAATGCCTCTTTGGACTTTTGGCTATAATGCATTAATGATTACCAGATAAACAAAGCTAACGGTGTAGAAGTCCAGTTTTTTTTTTCAAAGTAATGTTTCGAATTCTTGCTTTCATGTGTGTGCTTGGCATCTTCTCATTTGGCTATCGACCCGCACTTCTACAATGCTTCTATGATGAACTATAAGTCAAATAATGGGTCTTAAAAACGAATATATTGTAGGGATATACAAAATTTAAAAAAAATCTTATTTGTTTGTGCTTGGAGTATTTTCGTTAGCTTATGTGCGAACACATATCAGCTGGAAGTCTAATCTCAAATCCACATGAGTGTTATGTGTGTGAATAGAAAGTTTGAATACTTCAATTAGAGTTTCAAGCCAATCATTTATGAGGTTCCTTTTGGTTAGGAACAGTTTCTTTTGCAGGCAGTATAGACAGCAAAGCAACTGACCAGCATTTGGAAGAGCTTTTCAAGGGCTTTTCACGGCAGTGGACATGATATATTACACACTATGTTGAAATTTATACAACAAAGCAGCTAGGTAACATTATTTTGTTACAATCACATATGTACAGCCTTCCAAACGGCACTACAAGTAAAGTTTACTGATCTATTGCTCTGAAAAAAAAGCAGCCTAGCAAATTATAGCTCCAAAAATATATTTATAAATTAAATTACACAGTTAGTGTCAACAGTTAGGTCTTCATCAGGTACAATTTTACTCACAGTGATCTGATGAAGATCTGACTGGTCGAAACGTTGCTCAGTTTATAAATACATTTTTGGAGCTGTAATTTCAGTGTGTGAACATTGTATTTTTGTCTTGCCAATTTGGGTTTTGAATGCACACACCATTTTGTTCTCATATTCCAGTGGCAGAAACTTCAACTACAAAACTGAAATATTCATCCTTGATTTGATGTTCTACATTTTGAACTCCCTCAAGTGTCCCTAATAGGCATGCAACAACTTATTGATAAAATCGATAATAATTAATGATAACACAATAAAGCATTTGATTTACCGTGTTGCGAACATACGTCAGTCACATCACTTTTCAGTAGTAAAAAAAAAAAAAAAGGAAATCTATAGAGAATGCTTTATATTAAAAAGTAAAAAGCATTTAAAAGTAAAGCATATAGCTTGCTCTATCAGATGCTTTGACAGATAAGCGTGTGGTTTAATTTTTTGTTAAAGTTATTTTTTTGCATTTTGCAAAAAGGATAATCCTGACTTGTTTTCATAGCATTCAAATCACACTGTTTGTAGGACAACATTGAGCAGGATGTGGAATTAGTTTTTTTAAGAATTAATTCAATTTTTTTTATTACTTATCAATAATTTATTAATAATTTGTAATTATTGGAGGGTTTTTTTTTTTTTTAAATCAAAATAATCCTTACTTGCAGTTCCTTGTCTCTAATTTAGTGCGTGTAAATGTAATTTTCTTGGTGCGTTTTGTTTGTGCGCATGTGTAAACATGACACTGATGGAGATTCTATCACACACAACATTGAAGCATGTTTACAGAGTGTACAGAGACACAGAATAGATGCCATGCAGCACAGCAATGTGTCATGGAGCCAGTGCAATTCTGAGAGATTTTACCTTCATGGGAGAGATGTGTGAATGGGAAACATAGCCGTGTACATTCTCTATCTGGGAGATGTTCTTCTCCGATACCTGCACCAATTCAGGAGGACGCACATCCCCTGGTGTGTGTGGAGAGCTGTGTTCTGGAGGAGACGTGGTATCCTCATCCTGATATCTATATTTCTGAGAAAGAGAAAGAATGTGTAAAGTTAAATGAATTGCTTGCTGCTACACTGGCGCAAACATTAACTTTTCATACGCGATTTGATGTTCACCCAGTGAGAGGTAGAGATTCATATTCAAACCACAGGTAGATGAGAAAATGTTGAGTAAAGGATTGCATTTTAATGATTACATTGCAAAAAAAAAACTCAATCATCCTTCCCAAACTGAATTTACTGTAGCAAAACTATGCAAGATGTGCATGAAGTTCTAGTTGTTCCCAAAGACATTCCTCTTTAAATCCAATAAGTATCAGCTGTGTGCAAAGTGAACAACATTTGGTTTTCGATCACTGAAAATGGGGAAAATTTGAACATGGAGCTGCTTTGCGATCCTCATATCTGTGGGACTGAATTAAATAAGGCTTTGAAAATGAAGACTTCAAAAGGAAAGTTTATTAAGAATGAGAATCAAGAAGGTTATTCAATCATCTTGAATACTTTTAGAGTTACAGGCATGCAAACATTGGAATATTTATGTCACTCAGGTATGTTTCTATGCAGTGGAGTTGATAGAAAAACATGATACATTTCTAGTTTCAACATTATTTGTTCTTCAGATATTCCTCTTTAAAAGAAAAAAGTATCAGCTGTATGTAAAGTGACCCAAATTTGGTTTTTGACCACTGAAAGTGTGTACAATTTATTCATGGAGCCAACATATCTGCATATGGGATTGAACCACTGAGGCTCTAAGAACGAGCATCTAAAAGGACATTAAGAAAACGTAAATACTTCGAGTTACAGGCATGCAAACTTGAGGCAAAAAACAAGTGCTTTTTGCCATTTTTGAACTGTCATGGTGGGCTTATAATGAAACAAAGATTGCTAAAGTCAACAGATTTTACTAACAGACCTACCAATCTTTATGTGAAAGACAACAAAGTCTCTAAATCTCAGGTGAAAATGGTCATTTTGACCCCACTCTACAAAATAGTGGATTACTCCGTAAATATACATCTGTGACATTTAATATTTTGGCTTTAATCAGTATTTATGTTTGTCTTTCTACAGAAAATATAAAATTGAGCCTTGGGCATTCCAATTCAAACTGCAGTGCAACATACATGTGATCTGAAGAGGAAAAAAATAAATAAAACAGACCTCGAAGGTTTAAATCCAGCACTGGTACAGAACTGTGAAACTATTTCAACTCCATTTCTCTCTAGACCTCACTCCTGAGATGGGAAACACTTTTTAAATGAGCCAGGCACCCCCAGATCCTAGCCGCCACACAGTCATCACAGTCGACCCCAATCTGCCATGACTGTATGTGAAACACTGTTTTGTGACTTTCTTAACGGGAATCGCAAATTATTCAGCAGTGCCTTTTATCCATAGACATCCATCTTGTCCTGATACATATGCCCGCCTCTATGGCATTACTGGGATATGGGTTAGGAAATGCAAACAAGTCTAGTGGGAAGAAAAAGAGGGCAGGTTTCTTAGGAACTGTAGATGCCCAAAAAGTGGGACAAGCTCCAAGTTGGGGTCTTATGCTGGTTGCTTACAGTAACGTCACTGCCTCAGAGTAGCATGGGGGAAGACTGAGTGGATTTGCCCATATGACGAGATTCAAGGTAGTATCCCATGCTCTATTTTAGCACTGAAAATTGGTCCATATAACTTAAAGGGGTCATGACACAAGAAATCAAATTTTGTTCTTTTGGCAAATAAGAGGTCTTTGTATCAGTAATGCATCCTTGCAAGTTCCATAACTTAAAAACATCATTGTCATCAATAAAAAGCATTTATATAATCACACTGTAAAAAAAAAAAAAAAAAGAAGCATCGTTTGGATCCGAGGTGGCATGTAACTTCACAGGCACGATCATCTGCATACAACTGCCTCTGACGCAAGACAATAACGCCTACTTTTACATCAACGCATCGTTGTCCCCGCCAGATGAGTAGCGAGCGGATCTAAAGTAGTTGTTTACGATACGATTGAGATAACTAGATTGCGATGCCACAGATGTTGTGCTCCTGGCTGTGGAAAAGCCTCATTTTTGTATTAGTTGACAAATATGGAGCCCTGCAAGTGACACGCAGGGAAAAAAAGTAGGCGAAATAGTGTGCATGATTTACTAAATCATACACACACTCTGATAAGTCGTTCCCTTGGTTTAGAAATCGTGCGCACGACTTACTAATTCATTCCCTCAGTTTACTAAATCATACGTACAATTACTTTTTTTTTCCCCCCTGAAATGTCATGTGTGGGGCTCCGTAGGCAAAAAAGATTCAGTTAATTTTTAACGAATGTCCTAGTCACATCAATGTTGATTTGCATGTTTTTACCATACATACGACACTGGCTTTGGCCAAAAACTTTTGCTCAAAGATCAGGCTGTGCCAAGTGTTCTGAAACCAGCAAGGACCCTGCAAACCGTAAGTAACATTTCATCTTTACACCAGTAACGACCGTTAAATTCATAATGAATAATCGTAGTATTTTTACCACAAAGAATGCTCTCTTTATAATGGCTGAAGCTGTTGATTACACAGTCCGAGTTTATCAAGACACTTACCCAAACTCCTGTTATAATCTGTGTCCCTCTTAGGCCCCTATCACACAGAACGTGGTCTGAAAATGTGAGGCGCACCGGACTGCTTTTTTTGTTGATTTTAGAAAAAAATAGCAGTGTGCTGCGGTTATTAATGTTGCTTATTGATGTTATTAGCTGTCCTGTCAGTGTAAACTTTAGCAGAAACTTAAAAAAAAAAAAAAAAAAAAAAGTGCATTGCAAGGGCTCCATCTTTGCAGTGTCCAAAGAACTTTAAACATTCGTCGGCACGACAAAAAGCCCCTTTTTTTTTTTTCCCAACTTCAGGCGCTCTGAGCGCTCCTGCAAAAACAGGAGGTGTAGCAGGCAGTTAAAACGCAGAACGCTCACTGCCAACAGAAAACAATTTTTTTTTAAAAGGCACCTCACTGCAAAAAACACGTTCTGTCTGACTACACAATGAATTTCTTACTGCATTTACATCGTGTTTGTTAGTTATGGTGAAAGTGATTTTGTGTCTGTTATCTGCTCAATGCTCATCACTGCAACCTTCCACGTGACGGGAACAGATCTAAATATAATGCAATCATCAACTCTTTTGATTAATTTTCAAAAAAAGCTGTAATAGTAAAAATATAGTAAAAGTATTCGAGAGGGTTCCATGTGCAAAGATGTCAGCCAATCATAGCAGTGGGTGTACACTGACGTCTTACAGCAGACACGCCCCTTCAAACAGTGTTCAAATCAGGAGGCCTAAAATCAGGATAGAAAATAGCCAATTATTTCTAAATTGTGACAATTTTTTGATGTAAAAACCACATAAGTCCACCCCAGGAAAATAACAATAATAAAAAAAAACAAATCATGACCCCTTTAAAATTACTTAAGGCTGCTGCATACAAAAAGAACATTTCAAGCTGCTTTTAATGCAATGGTTTAAATTTATTTAGCATAAAGTATCAAATTACATTAAAATCTGTTCTCAAAGAAAAGACTCAAATCTCACCTGCTACACTATATATTATACATTTATTTCTAAAAAATAATTACCATTTGCACTGGAATAGATTACAGTTTGGTAAGGCCTTGAAAAGGACTAAGCTCAAAGCTGGATGCCTTCTGGCAAACTTTACAACTGTAGTGCAGTACCAACAGTGTCTCTGTTGAATCACTTATGTAGTGTTTCTCATGTTTTTAAGTCTGCTAAATTAATAAAAGTAGTGGAAATGTAAGTGTGAAACGTGCCACACACAAAGGAAGCCCGTTTCACAGCAATGCAAAACTGTAATACAGTATGTAATATAAATAGATAATGCTATCTAGCTGGTTAAAACAGATGAGCTGTATGAATTCTGAAAAGTAAAGGAAAAAATAAATAAAATAAAATACAACACCACCAACACACACACACACAAAAAAAAAAATTAGCAGGGAAAAGAAAATGCTTATTGTTGAGCCCTGGCGTATATTAAACAGACAGAAGAGAAGTGTGCTACTACTACTGACATTTTACTAAAGAGGACCAACAAAATCCAAAGTTCACTGAGTTTTTAGCAGAAACGCTGTGCACAGAATCCTTTGTCTTGTTCCGAACAACTCAACTCTCGAACAAGTTCAAACTCAACTCTCAGCGGGCCACAAAACCAGTGAAATTGAAAGGTGAGTTTGAACTCCGAGCCACTGCTGGGAGAGAAAGGGACAGACGGGGAGCAGTTCTGGAGATGTTATTACACCGCTGAGTGCTTCAGTGACTCGGCTTCAGGCGCGCAGCCGCTGCCGCTGTGGGGCCAGCTTGCCTGGATAATGAGCTGCTCGACTGGCTCAATGCTCTCTCACTCTGTGCTGGCCCGTCCAAGCCGAGCGAACGTCAGTAAAACCGAATAAATGCAGTGAGATCACTCACAAAGCTATTCAACCAAGGAGGACAGGTCTCGGAAAACTTGACAGCAGTGAAAAAAGAATGCCAGACAGGATTTACACAGACGATGTCCTCTGCAATACAATGTCACTGCCCTAAAGCAGGGTGAACCTTGAGAGGTGCACGGCTGTTAGAAATGTAGTTTGATGGATGTTGTATAGGATCTCAAGGAGTGGAAGAGCCTCGCGCCTGCTCCTCGTGCCCCTTCTGTCTCGGGTCTAGCCGTGCTGCTGTAAAGCTGTCAGCTCTTGTCTGTTTATCAGGCAGAAAACATACAGAGGCCCAGAGCTCAGCAAACACAGCATTTTATTATAGACACTTCACCTTGAATACCTTCGGGAGAGCTCTGTAACACGGCTGCACATCCCAGAGCTGCCAAAACAACTGAATTCACTCCACAAAACGAAGCATTATTTGCATGATAAATGCGTAATCAGCATAATTTGGGATTATGAAGTCTGGCACATTCACCTCGGATGAACCACACAGGGCAGGTGTTTACTGAAAGCCCAAATGTGTGGGCCTTCAAACAAAAGACAAGCATACCGTTTGACAATAAATCTCTGAACCATAATTAAGGAAATTCTAGGATTTTACACAAAATTAATTACAAAAAAAAAAAAATCAGGCCTGTTTGAGAGACTTTGACCTAATTCCTACCAGTGGTTTTGCATTGTAGTTAAAAGATTTTTTTGTGTCGTTTTTGCTCCAAAAACTTAAAATCCTGTGCTATTTTGGCCGATCTCTATTCCAGACTTGCACACAAACTGCACTGCAATCATTTCCCAAAATGTTACTTGTGTGGAAATATTATGAAGTCTGAAAACAGGAAGACAAAATACCGTACCAGGCACAGCAAATTCACTGCTCACAATGCGCAAAATATAAATATTATTTGAATGAATCTCTATAGGGAGCTGACTATCCTCAAAGGTTTCAATGGCATTTTCTTTCCTCTTACCACCGTATAAAGTAGTGCTTTTTTGCTACGGTTCGATAAGCGCCACCTACTGACAAAGAGTGAATTGCATTTTCATTCAGTCAGTCTGCTGTTTGTTATGTGCAGGTGTCTTAAGTAGCATAATTTCACAAATCTAAAAAGCTCAGAGCATTCTGTTTTTGCTTTAAATCGAATTCAAATAAAAATAAACTGTTCTTGCGGCACGTGTGTCACATATTTGATTAAAATGTAGTGTTTGCTTTCATTTCAAATGGATACAGATATAAAGACATCCTGTAATAGAACAAATGGACAAATAAATTTGCTTAAAGAAAGAAAAGAATAAAGAAAAAAGATAATAGACAAGCTGTATCAGAATCGGCCAGCTATTATTTGTTAAAAAAATTAAAAAATATTTTGGAATTGGAATCTTACAGACGACAACAACGTCAAAACAATCCCCCATTCACATTCGCAAATTAATATTTTTTGTTGTTTGTTTACATGGAGACGATAATGGAATCATTCTCAAAAGCTTGCGTTTCAGGCCCCCAAAATGCTGTTGTCATGTATATGAACGTGTAACATAGTTGAAAACAAAGTTGAAAACGGTATCAAGTCATGCTGGAGTTGTAGGGATTACTTTTAAACTACCTTTTTTGTCCTTTTTGGAAACCTTTGGACCCCATGGACTTTCACTGTCTTGACTGCAGAAACTCTCTATGATGATCTCTAGAATGAGCATTCGAGTTTGGACGGGATTTTATTTTGAGTGTGAATTCTTCTTTTAACCTAATACATTGAAGCTGGTTTCTAGATGGTCTGAGCTGATAGACCATCTTGAACCAGCAACAAATCCGCTTTGATGTTCCAAAATAGCTTAAGTTATATTTTTCCAGCTGGGCTGTTGTAAAATTAATTCAAAATAAAGTGCATATTTGATCACAACTTCATATGCGATTCCAATAAGCGCAGGGTACTGTACTTCCTCTCCCTGCCCTTTTCCTGCTGCGATCCACAGGGCAGACAGGAACGAGACATGAGATCATCACATCCACTTTGACTTGTGCTTCAACCTGGGAGATGAAGAAAGAGCCGACATCTAAACAGACAGTGTGCTGTGAGCAGAATTAAAATAGTTTCTGCCTCTTGTCTCTCTAGGAAACATCATGGCCCTTCCTCCTCCCAGCTGTCCCCACTGCAAAACCTAAAATTAAACTTTCAAAGCACATTGCTACTGCTCATCCAGAACTGAAGCAGCCAGAATTTCGCTACACTCAAACACCAGATGACAAAACAAACAAAGCAACAATAAACGCTATGGGTCACTTGCAAAAAGTTCCCCCGAAATAAACTTGTCTGAATATCTCAAAATAAATTGCTGGAGCTGATAAACGCGCTAATAATTTGTATTTATTTATAATTAAATGATATGAAACACATTAAATTAGATAAACAAAGTATGTTTAAAGTGAAAGCACAACACTTGTAGCCAAATAGCAGTATGGGTCATATACATTTATGATGGGCGAGGAGAGAGAGTGAGCAAGAGGGAGATGGCTTTGATGAAAGAATGTAGAAAGAGAGATGGCTGAGAGACATTGCAAAAAAAATAAAAGGTCAGAGGAATATCACTTGGAAAAGAAGGGTTATGATCAGGCAAGAGCTTTAGGACCAGTGTTAATATTAGAAAAGCTTTCCAGTGCTGGAGAGCCCCAAGCGGGAAGGCCTGAAAACAGATGTTGTGTTGTTTCTGCTCCATATGAGAGTAACATTAGATATGCTGTTGTTGTAGTAACAAGCATTATTTTCCTTTGCTTCAGCTATAATTAAGAGTCATCCACTCTTGTATTGCGTGCTCATGCATTTTGGGGGTGGAGCAATGAAGGAGTGTTTTTTTTTGTGTCGATTTCAAATATCAACAGTGTTTCGCAGAAATCACTTACTGCACCTTTAAAAATAACCTTTAGTATAAAAACAGAGTTAAAAGCAACATATTTCTGGTTTGGTGTTGATGAAACTTGAACCTACTTAACCTATTGATGGGTATCGGGGGTAAATGAGGCAAAAAGAAAAAGGTTGGGAAAAGTCTTTCATCATAAAGCATTGGTTAAAAACATACAAGGACAGGTTTTGCTGCTATTATGAATTAAAAGCATAAATCCTAAAAAACCAAATGAAGCACAAATTTTGTTTTCGTTACACATCAAAAAAGACGACGGCTGTCTGTTTCTTGGCAGCTCTCCCTTGAGATGACTATAATTAACTAGCAGGAAGCCAGCTGTAGGTCCTTTATGAGAAAGCTCTGTATCACTGTGAAGGTTCAAATTGGACAAGAACAACAGCCACAAGCAAATGCTTACATTTACCTCTAAAGCCGCTTCACTTGTCTACAACTATATAGAATGTATTTGAATTATATTCATTGGGAGGCTTTTCTTAGCAAACTTTGATGCAATTGCATATAATTCATCAATTTTATTTTTATTTTAAATCAATTGACAGCCCTATTAATATTGTATGAGTATGACACAAAAATATTAAAAATAAAAACATTTAAGAAAGAATTTTTTTCTACTTGAATTTATCATTTTTATCATTTCTGATCTATTTACAAGTTTAATATAACTTTTCTTCCCCATCTAAGATTCTTTCTTTAGGATTTTGAGATGGGAATAAGGGTTGACCATCCTCAAGAATTAAAGCTGATCAGAGTGCGTTCACTAATGCGATTTTCATTTTTGTGCCAAAAAATGCCAAAAAAAAAAAGCGGAGGCAATCAACAAAGTGCAGGATATTATTCTATTCCACCTCAAAGCCAAATTTAAAAAAAAAAAAAAAAAAAATGCAGTTAAGGAGTAGCCTTTGAACCAGAAATGTGGGATTCAGATCGTAGTTGAGCATGATAGCCAATCAATAATGTAGGCTAAAACGCGTCTAGACAGCAGAAGAGGTCTGAAAATTGGCTACATTACCTCTTACTCCCAAAAAGATTTAGCATTAATGGGTTTGAATTGCACAGCAAATACATTATAATTCTTTGTAAATGTTACAAAACTATGATGTATGCAAGTTTTTTTTTTTTTTTAAGAATCTGCTCTGATAGGGTCGAATTAACTTTTATTTTATGGATGAAGAACAGACCTTTGAATTTTTTTTTTATTAAACACAAACATGGTATGCGAGACCTAAGGTTAAGTAGAGTTTAGATAAGGGGTTTGAGTATTTAAAAATCAGCATCTAATCTGATGAAAAAGATATTTATTTAAAGTTATTCACATTTTATAGACATACGTTTGGTCATTAACTTTTACAAGCATCATTATGCAAATATATGAAGAAGGTTCTCTGCATTAAGGACCCACTGCTGGCAGATCAATGTGCAACTATATTTCTACCCGATATGGTAGGAAATTAAATTAAATCAAATGTAGGGGAGTTTTACTATGATAAGATGATTGACAGGGCAGATTAAGCAGTACATAAAGTGACAGCGCGACCCAATAAAGATGCAATTATGACAAAATCGTATGTTTCAAAACTTGCCTACTATTCTGCTACACAATCAAAAATATGCACTTTTTCTTCACAAAACAGTACTTTTAGGGCATAGTATCAATAGACGAATTGGGACGCACCAACTGTTACTTACCACTGATTTATTCAATACAGACACCCTGGAGCGTGACATCATATCCTTGCACTCATATTTGTTGTAGGGTAATTTTGCGTGCTTAAAATCTAGAGAGTGATTGGACTACGAAGAATTCCACACAAAAGCAGTGCTTGTTGCCTCCCTAGTCTTCCTTCGCATGCTTCCTTCCCTTTTTTCCCTCATACATGCCCTTGTTACATCATATGCACTCGGGGCAACCACATTGTAAGACAATTTACACACTTCAGTAGGATTCCCTCTGCTGCTCTAATGGCTTATCAACAAAGACGTAGAGGGTGATCAATTCGAACATGCCTTACGTAACGAATTGCTAATGAATGACGCTCATGTGAGAGCATGTGGAACTGCTGGTCACAAAAGGAGCTTCACGGTTAACTGACTAAATGTAAAGTGCTCAGTTATATAAGTCAATATGTAAAAGGATCCCACTCCCCAATGTAGATCTTCAGAATAAAACATCAGACTGCACCTTGTGCAGTACATAGTGGAGCTAAATTCCCAGAATTTCAATTACAGACAGGAAATAACACCTTTCTGCTTATTAGTCCAGTCATTTTAAGGCAGAAATAGATGTATATACGTACCTTGGGATGGTAGAAATGTGTTAACCGGTAAAGATTCAGCAATGACATGTATACTGCGACCAATTTAAAAATCAAACATCAGGAATGACAGATCGTAATATATAAAATTGACATTACAGCATATTATATACAAAAGGCAGGTTGCAATATTAGAGCTAAATCTTCTCTAGTAGAAAAACAGAAACCTCACTAATGAAATGTCATGTAGAGATGATTAATTATGTATTTCACTTAAGTTTATGTTATTCCATCGTAGGTTTCATCAGTCACACATGCACAATTTAGTTTATTAGTAACGGATAGCTGTTGAGAACAGCTCCGTTTTAAAGAAAAGCATAATTTCATGCCATTGGAATCTTCACAGCGGTTTCTATTTAAGGACGCATTAGCGTTTGATAACAAAAACGGCAGGTGGGGAAAGTGAGTGGAATGGGGATGACACTAAATCCTAATAAACAGCTCTGCAGGCCAGGAGAAAACAAGCTGTCCGCAGCATAGCAAACATGCTTCCTTTACAATCTACATCCCTGAGAGAGAAGGAATTGGTATGACATGAGACATCCATCTGCTGACCTTCACATCAGGTCTACTAACCGCTATAGCTGCCAACAAGCACAGAAATGAACACAAAAGTATCTTTGATGACCTGTATCTGCTCCAAAGCTTAAAAAGAGAGAAACAATGACTGAATGAAAGATGAGCTACATTTCATTGATCAAACCCCAAATGCTGGAACGTTGAAAACCAAAGAACGTTCTGAAAGACTCCAAATCAATCATACAAATCAACTGGCTAGCCTGCAAGGTTTTCCACAGGATTTTAGAGAAAACATCAACTTGAAAGGATTAGACCTCATTTATATTCTATTTCAATAGGAAAACAAATGTTCTTTGCCATTTCACTTGGAAAGTCTTTCAATCAGTTTCGTTTTATAGCTCTCTACAATAGGTTTGCATGCACCCAGGGTTAAAAAACACTACTAATAGTATACATTGCAGTATCGTCCGTTTTCTTACAGTGTTTAAAACGCCAAACCGCTCGTTTCTGAGAGCCTATTCTGCTCTGGTTGGTTAGATGACTCAGTCTGTTATGATTGGTCAACTGCTTACAAAGCGTGTTGGAAACTAATAGCCCATACCGTCTCTGAATTTCAGCTCAGAAGGGTTCCCCAGCACTTGTGCACATTGATGCGAGCAATAAAGGTGGTGTCGGTTTTACCTCATCAATTCAAGCCCTAGTTGAGTCCACATTCTTTGGAAGCGCATGCAAAGTGGATTTGCTTTCATAGCACAATAAACAGCATCTTCTTGTCAACAATGTCGAGATATTGACAACACACACCAAACTCTTCCAGGCCTCCACTACAACTACAGTTTTTGAGGGCGGATCAAAGTTGTTACAAAATTGTTAGCAGATTTGATACAAACCTACGGAGGTTTCAAGCAGTTCAGAAACTTGCAGTTCAGATTTATGCTGCTTCACAAAACGGTCTGTGCTGAAATAAGCCGTTTCAAAAGACAAACAACCTCAGTTCATACATCCTAATACAAAACATGAGCTAGGAAAACTGAAAGGTCTACACTGAAATAATCAAATTAACGGGTGATTCACATATTCATTGAAAGCGGAGCAAAAATTGATTATAAAATGCCTTAATTTATAAACTTTCACGTCACACATGAAAAAGCTGAAGCATATCAAGGACTCATTCACCACTTTCTGTGTGGCAAGCACATCTCAGCAGGATTAAATCAATGCTACGCAGAGCACAGCTTAGCTCAGGAACTTCATCCGACAAATGGACAGAGTCCAGGCAAAACAAAGAATCATCTGAAAAGGGATGCATGTGAGCTTTAATTATCAGTGTGGAATCCCAAAAGGCTTGCTCACTATAGCATGGATAGAGGTGCTGTATTATTTAAACAATCTTCAGGCCCCTTCCCACAAACCTACTCTAAATTCTATCTCTTCCGCACTATACTAACCCACCAGATACCGAGAAACTAATGCAATTTTCAAAACCGATGTTAATAACTCGACTCAAATTCAAGATCCATCCATATCAGGCTAATTCCTATCAGGGATTTTGGGTGTACTATATAATATAGTTCATATAACTATGATCGTGTTTTTTTTTTTTTGTCACTAAACCTATTTACTCTTGCGATCCTGACAAAAAATGTATTAGGTTTCCACAAAAATATTAACCAGCACAACAGTTTTCAATGTTTTGTCTTGAGCATCAATTCAGCATATTAGAATGATTTCTGAAAGATCATGTTACACTGACTACTGGAATAATTTGCAGCTGTAAGGATGTTCATTGTTAGTTCATGATACTGAATTGATCGAGTCTTATTGGAAGATGTTACTGTTAAGTCTTGAAATGCCCTGTGTTCACTGTAAGCTCTTGTAGTTTTACTTATTCATTATTGTGCAATACACTGTAAAATGGCAAGACGCTATACTTCTAAATAAAACATGCAGCCAATGAGGCATTTTGAAAGACTCTTAGGCTTAACCGAGCAGCTTTATTTAGACAGATTTTTGATCAAAATTAACCTCAATACTCATACATCAGCAGATAAACAATTTAAAGTGGCTATGAAACATTCATCGCAGTGTTTCTGCCAAGCACAAATGGCAAGGGGTCATCTGTGTGCTTGCAAGGAATGGACTATCATTAGGAGTTAACAAGGGCTTCCCCAAGTCCTCTGATCTCACGCTTAGAAGAAAAGAAGGTTCAGCTATAATGACGGGAAGCTTTTTAGAACCCATCAGTCAGTGTAGGTGCAAAGTGACAAGCCGTAATCCTCTACGCTCTGTGCACGTTGCAATGCTTGGTAGATGTAGCCAACGAAGACTAACCATTCAGTTGTGAAATCATGAAAAACAAGCTTCTTCCCCACAACCCATTCGAACATAGTAGATATAATTGGGACGCAGGCTAAGACACCCAGAGGACCAGGCGGTTACATAACTAAAAGAACTTGCCATCCTGCTTCGAACTAGAAGAGCAGAAAATGGACCAAAAGGAATGCTGGGCCCGAGCTTTGCTCTTGATCAGGAATGAACATTTCGATTGGGCTGCCTTCATTTGGCTTCAAGCTGAAATCAGTTTGTTTCAGCAAACAGAAGCCCGGAAGTCCCTCAGGATATCTTTCCCAGGCGCATGTGTTTTGTGCACCACAGTGGTGGAATTAAAGGCAGGATGGAGCACACATGCAAGCTAGACTCAGCCTGAAATTTGAAGAGAGTCGGGTTGAGATCCTGATTGGAGAATATCGTTTTTGGCTCCTTAACCAGGCACCATCGGAGGTCTCGTTGAGCATTTCATTTTGTCAGACTAAAACCAGACAAATGGAGACTCTGTGAGACAACCAAGCTAATCGCAAACAAATATTAGGATCACATGCAAAGGAATGGATCATTGCCATGAGGGTGTAACCCGAAGCATATGTTCAGATCTTAACCCACTAAAGGTGCCATCAACAAAATTATCCTCAGTGTGAGAAGACAATTAGCAGCTCAGAATCCAGGGACTATTTAAGCAACTAAGTTTAAGCAACTGTCGCTCATGCATCTTTCTGGTAAAGCTTTCAAAACAATCCCCTACCTTGCATCCAAACATAAGTGAGATGGTGCTGTTGGTGCATGCTACTTTACAGTGGCACAACATTGGCGAAAAGCAATCCAAGTTTTTGATGCTGGGAGACATTCTGTGCCTGGGCACTTCAATCCATCAGCGATTGAGGTGCCGGCCAATTGCTTCCTCGAGCTCTGCCCGCTGCCTGCTCTTGACGTGCACCCTCATCTCTCGGCTCGGTCCGTAGAAGGGGGAGCAGAAGCGGCGACGTGATGCCTTCATCCAGCGAGCCCTTGTCAGTTGAGTCCACCGCTCTTCCGTCCTATCTCTTCGCTTGACTTGACTCAACTCAATCGGCCCGACAGATTAAAGCGCTCCTGAAGAGAGCTGTACCCGAGAGAGCTCTGGTGGAGCCATGCTGCCTGCCGTGACCAGGGGGTGTTGCGGTGGGAGAAGGAGGAGGAGCAGGAGGAGGGTTAGAGGGCAGCGGAGTGCGAGGGGTCTCTTGTCACAACGCGAGGGACTCTCCGCGATCCATCGGAGCTGCTGCGCTTCCACCTACTGCAGAGGAACTGCTGCCATGACTCGGAGGAAAGAGGAGCAGGTTCGGACAGTCTCCCACTCAACTATCCAAACAAGACACACCGAGCGGAGCGGCGCGAGAGAGAGAGGAGAGGTAAGCAGACTGGAGGGGGAGGGGCGAGCAATAGCATTGAGCTTATTACACAGTTCACTAGAGAGAAACTGAAGAGTTTGAGACGAAGGTTGCAGCATGCAGACCGGGAGAAAAGGGATAAAAATAATACAGACCATTCGGAGGTGAAAAGGGGTGGGGAACACACAAATTTGCAAACACAAGGACAACAGAAGGAAAGATACTGAATCAAAGGCAGCTATGACCTCTGATTTGCAGTTGATCTCAAAGAGCAATATGTCAATTAAAAACCCCCAAGATCTGAAACAGATGACAGTAATTTGTCATACACAATGATGCTTCATGCCTTCCCATGTCAGATAAAAAACTCGAACCAAGCGTTTTCTTGGTAAAAACAAAGTTCTAACAGTGAGAGAAGGGTCCTACATTTTCTTAGTTTCTTGTCTGTAGCATAATATGAATAATATTCCACATATGCAGCACTATGCTATTATGGAGAAATAATACCAAAAAACCTTCAGGCATCCTAGTTGAATTTCGGATGCTAATTTTCCATTGAGATAAAAGTAGTTTGAAGAAATATATATGAAAATATTAGTCATGACCAAAGAATTACTGTGGCTCTTGGTAGGTTAGGGTAGTCACACTCTATTTACACTCAAAGTCTGCTTGATTTGGGGGAAAATACTGAATTCAGATATTTATCAGATATATATTTCTGAAAAAAAAAAAAAAAAATTCAAGGACTGCACAATATAACAACAATAATAACAATGACAACAACAACAAAGTAGTAGTAGTAATAGTAATAATAATAATAATAATAATAATAATAATAATATAGTAGCAGTATTAACAATAATTGTTATTAAATATTTTACAATAAAATATTTTTTAAAAATAACAATAATTATGCAATCATTTTATTTAGATTTTTTTTTTTTTTTGCAGAAAAACTGACTATAAACTCACTATTGTCAACAAAAGGCTAGATTTAACAGTTTGGGAAGATGATTGGTGCATATTGCATTTCCAAATGCACATTATAAGTGACACAAACTCAGAAGATGCATTACTTTACTTGGAACTGAGATGCTAAATTCTGAAACCATTGGATCATAAGCTGCTAACGTGTAAAAGAACATAGTGAAACAAACAGTGGATATTTTTACTTAACTAAATCGCAACCTTTGGGATTGGATTAATCACACGAAAACCATTTAAAAATGTCTACCTAAAAATATAAATGAACTTTAAAATATATTTTTGGTTGATAATGTACAAAGCGATCAAACCACTAAAAGCAATAAGGGGGGGGGGGGGGGGGGTGTTCTGTGAAACAGAATGGCCAAGCCAATACTTTTATAGAGACCATTAAAGCTTAATTTCGGTAGTTCAGGTTACATTTTCAAGTAAATTATGAAATTATAGCAGCCTGTAATAAATCGGAGTGTGAGTTTCTCCTCTGCCCCTCCTCCATCCTGCCCCACTACATCATTTAAACCGTTACATCATCAGAGTGCAGAGAGGCATGCAGATCCCAGACTACTACAGAACAAACACACACGCACATAACCTCACTATTATAAACAAAATCTGCATCCATTGCAGCTTCATTTGGTTACTGGAGGAAAATCAGTACAAAAATCATTATACAGCAAAATGCTACTTATTCAAAGTAGTATTAGTTGTAGTAACAATAACAATACAATAATAATAATAATAATAAATACTTCGTTAGTTACTTTTTTTCATGCAATGTGACCACCTGAAAACTGGGAACTAAAGAGGATATGAATTAATAATGTGTTTGCAAAATTCTGCCACTCATATACAAAGTCATATTCTTCCGATCATTATATGTGTGCGTGATCATTAAATATAACCAAACTAGATTAACTATTGCTACGGTGGATGAAGATAATAAAAGGTCACATAGTGAAAGGTCATTAACAGCTAAAACATCAAAGATCCATAGGTTCTCTGGTAAAAAAATATTTCTGTGTTTTTAATGCAGTAAGAACAGAACACCATCCATCATCCAATCCTATCTTCAACAAAGTGATTTAATCTGGCAGAGTGACATTGGTGATATACACAATGACTTTTGGAGGAGTTCCGATCCAGAAAAAAAGTTATTCATCCAAAGCTCAGGCTTATTATTAACTTCTAAATCAATCCCTCCCGCTGAGACTTTCAAGGAGAAAAGGACGACGTGTACGTAGATCTATAAACTTGGCTGGTGTTGAAGCGTTTCTTCAAGCAAAAGTTTGTGTATTGCTGTGCGCTCAGCAGTTTCTGTGGGAACAATGAGGACTTCTCCCCTAATAAATTGTGTACGCAGGCTGATGCTAATCATTCGACTGCTTTGCAGAAGCTCTCCGAGAATATCTAGATGGCAGACTGCTGAATTCCCATGATACCATCAAAGAATCAGATACCAGTAAAGACTGAAACGGTGTGTGCAGAGAACCACGTCCATGAAGCATAGAGAAACTCGTCTCTCATTGGCCAGGTGAGGCTTTGTTTCAACATTCATTTCTGCTGAAATTTGTCTTTTACCTGGATGTTATGAAGAGGAAAGCCTATGTGATGACATGGTGGGAAAAGTTTAAAAACTACAAAAGTTATGAAGGTTATGACAAATATGGTAATATACCATATGCTATATGGTCCCATAGCTCAGAAAATTCACAGATGATCTGAGGGTGAAGGTGACATTTTATAAGCCTGAAGTATCTATCATTATAATCAGTCTATGATGTCGTAATGTTTATAATTATCTATTCATTTATTTAAATAGGATTTACTTTGAAACTATTTTGACCCCAATGGTATGTAAAACTGAATTAAATATGAAATTTTGAAAGATTAAAAATAGTATTTTCCTGTGAAACACATTCTAATCATATTTGTTTCATTCAACAAGATTTTTTACAGTGTAGGAATGGTGTCAATCCCAACATGAACACTGTTTTGGTTGAATATGGCAGACATTAAATTACATTTAATTAGTCAAATTTACTTTAATTACAGGGAGGAGTTCATTCTTAATCATGCATTTATTTAGGTTTGGTTTGGTTTAGTTTGTAGGTGTGGATACAGCAAATAACACATGGTCTTTACGTTTGTGTGTGAAAATGAGCTATGAAATGTGGAGCATCTGCACTTACTGGACTTAAGGGTTATGATGACACACAGTGGTCAGATGTTAGCATCAGACAGAGAGAGCAGAAATGTACTAGTCAAACAACCATGGTACGTGAATATTGTAATTCTACAGTTCCGTGCTATTTTTCTTTGGTATAGGGATCCAGGTGACAGGGGCCATTCATCTTCTCCATCATATCCTGACAGGGAATGTCTGGAGGAGCTGAAGTGATGAAACCGGTCTGAAACAATCCAATTACGTTACAGCTTTGACATTAATGAAACAGAAGACGGAGAGATTCAATTCAACAGTACTCATAAATAATTTATATAACATTAAGCTGGACAAGGAGCATGTAAATATTTAAGACACAGAGTAGGGATGTGCAAAATTACATATTTTCAAAATCAATTAGTCAGCGAGTTGCTGGAGTGACTAGTCGATTAATCAGTTTCAAGGAGGCTCTGTATAATTTGGCTGGTGTTAAGTTCACCTGACTGATATGACGAGTTTCTTACAGGCCATTTATTAGTTATGTGGAGTCGACTCGACTCATCGACTCTGAATAGCCCCAGAGTTGGGGTCGACTGTGTCCGAAAAACTCACATCAATACAACACATCCGACCATTATAATCAGAATTAAATAAACAAGATAGATAATGGTCTGACATAATATTTGACCACAGATGTTTTGTTTGTGACTTTTGCAAAGTAGATATTAATCAAGTCGTCACTAAATTGGACTGATTTGGGCGGTCACACTAAAAGTTTTGTATCAGAGGAGGAAAAAAAAAATAGTGTGTAACAACTGCAGTCTTGTATTATTCCTGACCCTGTTTTAATTGGAGTAATTGGAGTCGATCCCATCGACACGGAGTAGACTCAAAACCTGGAATCGAACACCCCTATGACTTACATTTTTGCATTCAAAAAGACCTAGATGGAATGGAACAGAACTTAAGGCCTCAAGACTCATTTTTAAAAGTTTACACAGTCTTAAACACGACCGCATGGTGGGACGCTCAAACAACACCACCCAAAAAGAAACAAAAAAACATGAATAGACAACTATTTGGATGAAAAGTGGATACACAAATACAGGTAATACTTTACAATAAGGCACTTAATTTAATTTGATTAAAATCGAATAAATTATTCACTAATCTTACATGATCAATACTTCACCAGAATATATCAACGTAGATTAATAGCATTACATGCATATAGTAATGCTTTAACATTTCAAGTTGTATGAAATTACTAAATTAATTAACAATAATGTATTATGAATAGACATCAATTAAAAAAAAGGTAAATACATGACTGAATTAATTTAGATTAAATTGTTGTTCATTACAGGGTTAGTTAACTAAAATCTTACTTACCTTAACTTAATTGAAAAAAATATTTTTTCAACTTTATTTCAACTTGGACAAAGTCTTATTTTCATTTAGTTTTACTTGATGTACTAAAATAAATATTAATAAAACCATAAACATTTAAAAAAAAAAAATGAAAATAACTAAACCTTTAAACTAATTCAAATTATTAAAACTAGTATCTCACTGATACTAAAATAACATTGGCTCATAATTAGTTCATAAAACTCATTGCAGTGTTACAGAACAGAATTATGTAAAATATTATAACACTCTACATTTGTAAGATGTCTTGTAAAAATGTAACAGCAGAAGAAAAAAAAAAAAAAAAAAAGTGTACTGGAAAAGCATAAAGACACTTAAAAAAAAAAAAAATGGACCACGAAGAACATTTGTACCAATTCAACAGTCCCATTATTAACCTCAAGGGTAGACCATCTGTTAACTACATTCAAAAAAAGACTGGAGCTCAGCAAGCAAGATGTGACGAAACCAACTCTTCATCAGTGCATTTAAATGAATTTACAAGGACAGAAAGACATCCTGTTCTCGAATCTACTTTGCAAATAACTTCACATCTGTAATACCTCCAGAATGAATATATACGGCTGTTAAAAATAGATACTCTGATGACACTATGGCTGCGTTCTCAGCATGAAGTCATTAAGATTGACAGTTCGTCAGGCTTAGAATTATTGAGCCGCACTTAAGCCTGTTAACACTACAGTACGGGGTATACCTTGCAGGGGAAATACCTCACAGGTTCATTTAGGGCCATCTAACTGGAAACATCACTATGGTGCAGCACTTAAAATGGAGCATTTTCCATAGATGTGGTGGAAGTAGTGATCGGTCTCTCATGACAAAAACTAGATTACTCAGTCCAGCAAGTATTTGGCTTCTCATGTTCACTCTCTGATTTCCAGCCCACAGCAAGGTATAGAGTATGTCGAGGCCCTGTCTGCATGACTGACTCCTCCACACGGACGGTCCCGCCCTCCCCAATCTGCCGTGGTTCTCTCTGCAATCTGTCACACTGCCTCACATTGACGAACTGTTGCTCCTTCACAGCCACGTGGGAGCTCTCTGGGATACCCCTGGTAACCTATGGCGACAGCTCTGGAGGTATCACTGATATAAAGGCCTCTTTCTTTCGTACAATGAAGCACAGAGAGCTCCAGTTTCACTTCTGGAAGAAGATGAGGAACTCCCCTCTGTGGTCAAAACGTGAAGCACAGAATCATTTTTGATGATATTCAACTTGTTTCTCACCTAGAAATGCAATGAATCTGGTCAAACGCTTTGTTTTAACAAACGACTATTATCAATTAACCTGTGCCATACTTTATGATGGCTTTGTAGAGTCTGCAAATGGCAGAAACAGTGCCTCTTCACAAAATATCATTAGAGAAAAGAATGAATGAATGAAGTTTAAGATTCAATAGTGTAAAGCCAACACAGGCAAAAAGCAACAACAACAGCCTTAAAGTTCACCCAAAAATGACCCCATGATTTACTCCCCCTCAAGCTATCCAAGGTGTATTTGACTTTCTTCTTTCAGACGAATACAAATCAGAGATATATTTAAAAATATCCTGGCTCTTCCGAGCTTTATAATGGTAGTGAATGGGGGGCGCGATTTTGAAGCCAAAAAATTCATCGATCGTAAGTCACACGGCTCCGGGGGGGTTAATAAAGGCCTTCTGAAGCAAATCGATGGGTTTTTGTAAGAAAAATATCCATATTTATAATCATAGTTATAATTCAAAATCTAAAAAAAATAAATAGCTTCCGGAAGACAACCATATGCATACACATACTTTTTACAAAAAAAAAAAAAAAAAAAAAAAACATCGCTTTGCCTCAGAAGGCCTTTATCAACCCCCTACAGCTGTGTAGATTACTTTTACAATGGATGGATGCACTTTTTTGCTTCAAAAATACTGAATTACCCTGAAACTGGAAAGTAGTGTAGCACTACACCCATTCACAAAGAAAGTTCATGCAGCAACATTCTGTGCACCATTATTAAATTCAGAGCAACAGTGTTCAGAGCAATCAGAAAGATTCAGATTTTGTTTACGGTTTACTGTAAACCTCACCAGAACAAATCCTGTGTTTTTCCCCCACCAAAAAACTATATCCTAGTTCTACTAAACACATTAGAGGGCAGTGTTAAATTACGTTGACACTCAAGGATGAGGATATAACTCACCACAGGGGAAAAAAAAAAAATATATATGTGGGATTTGTCTCGCATGATAGACTCGAATAAGGTTCCTCACACATTTCAAAACAACCTGAAAAAGTTTTGGGTCCAGATTCAGAATAATAACAGCATTCTCCTTACCTGCAGTTTTCTCATTTTTTTATTTAAGAAAAAAAAAGGAATAATTTTATATTCCAAAAAATATTTAAGAATGTTCACATATTTATTACTACTGTTGAAAAGAATCTTCTTAAAAAAAAAAAAAAAAAAAAAAAAAAAAGGTACATAACTTAGAATAACCTGCAACTTGTCATAAATCCCCAATAATTAACTGGGTCGTTTCAAATTAATTGTAGCCATTAAGCATTACAAATACATTTACACAAAAACTAGTCAAATAGACACTACAAATGAATGCAACACACAACTCCATCTCGAAAAACTCTTTAAAAATAACTTGCATCTAAAAGACATGCTACATTAAAAAAAAAAAAAAAAAAATATGTGGGATTTGTCTCGCATGATAGACTCGAATAAGGTTCCTCACACATTTCAAAACAACCTGAAAAAGTTTTGGGTCCAGATTCAGAATAATAACAGCATTCTCCTTACCTGCAGTTTTCTCATTTTTTTATTTAAGAAAAAAAAAGGAATAATTTTATATTCCAAAAAATATTTAAGAATGTTCACATATTTATTACTACTGTTGAAAAGAATCTTCTTAAAAAAAAAAAAAAAAAAAAAAAAAAAGGTACATAACTTAGAATAACCTGCAACTTGTCATAAATCCCCAATAATTAACTGGGTCGTTTCAAATTAATTGTAGCTATTAAGCATTACAAATACATTTACACAAAAACTAGTCAAATAGACACTACAAATGAATGCAAAAGACAACTCCATCTCGAAAATCTCTTTAAAAATAACTTGCATCTAAAAGACATGCTACATTTAAAAAAAAAAAAAAAAAAAAAAAAAAAAAAAACACAACAACATCAAGTGCTGAACTCCTGTCAAGTCGGTCAAAAATAGAGTGTGCACGTATGATTATTAAAGTAATCTGCAGGCCGTGCAAAAGACGGGATTTGATTTGAAGTTGAACCGATTTGAATCTTTGGCAATAACTGCCATAAAATCAGATGACGCCATAGCCTGTCATTTTCTTCTAAATAAATAAGATTTTCTTAAGAAAAGTATTTATAAGAATTAGGAACATTCTTTTGAACTTCAAGAAATTCCTTAAAATCCCTTTTAACTTCTTTCTTAAGAGGTGTGTGACTCCAGCCCCTGTATGGTTGATTTTGTTCCTAATTTATAATTCCAATATCATTACCTTTATCCAACCTTTCCCGCTTAAACAACTGTTTCTCGGTCTAAAAACATGAAGGGATTGCATGGCTTGCAGGTGGTGACCTATGAGAGCTCAAGCTGACGCATGACTCCTTCATATCACCTCCAGTCCTTCCTGCCACCCACACAGAGCAAAATCACACTGACACCACTCCATCAGTCCAACCCACAGCTGTGAGCTCTCAGCAGGCAGAGACACCTCACCGTTCTGCAAGCACACTCACTTCAAACACAGAGCTCGACATTGAAAGAAATCCGAATAAAACACGTGCTGCAAGGATCACCTCATCTGCTCCAGATGTGCAGCAACACAAAATTGTCTAATTGACCCATGAAGCAGATTTCTGAGCTTTGCGAGTTTCATATTGTTTCACCACACAAGTTCTGTATTTCAAAAAGATTAGATGCTGATCAGTCTCAGTGACACGACCACTGAACAGTGCTCCAAGATCCAGTGAGAAGCTCTTGAATTCAGCGAAGAACACAAATGTCTGTGATTTAAACTAATTTAAAGCCAGATGAAACGGTGCTGACAAACAGGAGAAACACCGTGCACAACAATACAGTCAGAAGGCTTTTCAATCTACAAATCGCCACCATTTACCATGGATTTACTGTAGCGTAACCATGTAAGTGCAGATACACCATGGTATTGTGGCAGAAATGTGGAATATTCAATTTTTTTATATTAATAATTTAAACACGTACTCAATGGAATATACAGTATTATATACAGTAACTTTCACTTAAGAGCAAAATCTGCCTTTAAAATTCAAAGAGAAAGATTTGACATTTATCGTGATAGTTAGAGATCAACTGATATGTGAAATTTTATTGTGATCATTTTTTGGCCATATCGCACAGCACTAATTATAATATATTAGAATAAATACATACCAAAAAAAAAAAAAAAACTCAATCAATAAGTCATGTCCACTGTTGTTACTTTTAAAAAGTTTTGTTAAAATTACTTGCGACTCCGTTAAAAAAGTAACTAATGTAACTTGGTTACTTTTTATGGAAAGTAATGCGTTAAGTTTGCATTTCTCATTTCTGAAGCTCTCTTCCAAGCCTTGCATGTGTTTTTTTTACTCAAGTTCTTTTTTGCAAGTGCATACTGCAGTCATGCATTCAACAACACATCATAATAAATAAAAAGCCTAAATATTCACTGTACAATGTGATAAAGAGTGCGATAAATAGAATTAGATAATTGTCAATGAATTTAGAATTTCTCCTGGTTCATAACAGATAATGCCGGTTTAATATTTTAATGCATAATTATCGTCAAGAGAATTAATGTTGTAGTTTAAAAAAAATGTTTAAGCAAATTAATTAAACTGAGAAGTAACACGTATTACTTTTCTTTAAAAAAAAAAAAAGATTCTCATCATTAATGTGTAAATTTATAAAGTAATGTGTTCCTGTATTTGTTACATCAAAAAAGTAATCTGATTACATAAACGCAAGTTACTTGTAATGCGTTACCCCAACACGTTTTGTTATGTTTAAATTTATTTATAAATTTGTTTACTTATGTAGTAGTACCAGCGCATTAAGCAGAATTATATCGTCAGCTACATGGTCATTATTGCAAAATAAATCATTTTAGGGTGACAAGACCTGAATGAGTATATTATCCATGACTATATAAAACGTATACAAATTCTAAAAAGCTATTAAATACAGCTGAACATAACTTCTGGTTTCACTGAGGCCACAATGTAATAGGCCTATAATAATAGTTTACAAATTCTGAGGAAACTGACACAGGAAACTCCTTAAAATAGAGCTGCTTCAGTTGACTAAAATAAATACTGAATCCCCTTATAATGTGGTGTGGAGATGACCTCAAACTGTATGGAAAAAAAGAAAAAAGAATTAGAAAGCTGGTGTCCCAAATTCAGAAGAATAAATAAAAGTCAATAAAACTGTCAAAATCCAGCACTACATATTTCTATTCTCACACTCTTCGGTTTTTAGACGGACCACAAGAATTTCTTAAAACATTATGTAGCCCTCATCACAGGATGGCCTAATGGCCGAGGGCCAGTGTGAGAGTTTCAGGGTATTGCTGAGCTGTCAAAAACATCTTCCATTCTTTAATGCCTTCCTGAGACTGCCCCACTGGGCCAATAGAGATTAAAAAATCCTTACTGTTGAGCCCAATTATAAAAAAAACTAATGCTATGAAAATGTTTTAACGTTAAATCGCTCCTATTTTTCCCATAGCAGCAAGCTGTTTAACATGTCATGATCAAGAGGAAATGATATTTCATCACACCTCCTGAAAAACAGTTTGCATTTTATTAAATGTTATCTGAATTCTCAAAGTAATATTCAAAATCTGCTTACTTTAGGCTAGTAAATATATGAACCCTTCCTGTTATTAGCAAATCCCTCATCTTCAATAAAACATCAAACACTTAAGGCATATCAAAACGATGATGGTTTCTTTCCAGCCGAACAAGCGGAAATTTTTTTTTTTTTTTTTTTTTTTTTTTTTTTTAAAACACCACGCTGGGCCAGACCCAGGGAAACACACCCAAGCTATGACATGACACTGGAGCTGCACGAACGCAATAACTCAGAGTAAATCACAGGACAGACAGAGCTACTCCAAGACTGGCAGTTGAGGGATTTGGATTCGTCCAGGCATGGAACATTCCAAAAATGGATGTGCAAATCTAGACATTTTCATAATTGACTAGTTGGTGTGTTGTCTGAACCACTTGTTGGCTTTAAAGATCTTCATAATGACTCTGTTTTAACACCCAACCACTGCACCATCTGTCTCCATGTGTACACAGACCAACATTTTAAAAACATCCATCTGTAGATTGATGTGGCTGCCAATTTCTTCTTGTATTCACTACAAGGTACTTCTCTTAAGCGTTAAATAAAATAAAAGTTTGTTTATGCATCATTTCTTTGTGACCTTCAGCTGTAGGAAGTGTGCTAAATATATACTGTATAAAACCTGCTATTTTAAATAAAACACTGCATTCAAGGAGAGGCTAATAAATTTCAGCGTGTCAATCTGACTGCTCATTTTTAGCTACAGTTGTAAGAGCTGCAAAATAAATTCTGAATGGCTGCACATAATGCTCCTCCTTCCAGAATCAATGCCCTGGCTGGGTGCATTACTCACTGACTCAAAGAAAACCAGAGCATCTGGACTGGAGATCACAGCAGAAATCTGTTTAACCTGACCTAGTTGAGCAAAAAGGACACAGAGATGAATAAACTCTAGTAGTTAGTAAGTAGCTCTTGGCATTTCAGCGACCAAGTTATAACACGTTATAACGGGCCGGTCACGGTTTCAAAGTCTCTTATGCTCACCAATGCTGCATTTACTTTACAGTAAAAACAGTAGCATGATGAAATATTACGATTAATTTAAGATAACCATTTTAAATATTAATATACTTTAAAATGTAATTTATTCCTGTGAGGGCAAAGCTGAATTTTCAGAAGCCATTACTTCAGTCTTCAAGGTCACGTGATTCCTCAAAAATCATTCCAATACTACGATTTGGTCCACAAGAAACATTTCTTTAGTATCAATATTGAAACCAGTTGCACTGCTTAAACAATTATTTTTTACTAAGCCCAAACTTTTGAACACCACAACAGGTTTCCCTTAACACTCAAGATACCCTTTCTACTGAACTCTCATCTTCAATCATAATCATGTAGTCCTGCCCCAAACACACAGGACATGTAAATGAGTCTTGGCACAGTACATCACCAGTGTTGCCAAGTTCTGCTAGAGAAATAAGCGACCTGGTTTGAGAAAGAGGAAAAAAAAAAAAAAAAAAAAAAAAAAAACAAGCCCAAAATGTGTGACCTGGTCGGAAAAAGCAAGCACAAAATAAGTGACCACTGGGTTGTTGTTTTTTTTTGGGGGCGGGCAGGGGGGTTGATCTACAAAGGGCGCCAACCGGTGTGCCATCAATTGACGAAGGCACAAAACAACAGATAAACACTTTCTCACGTGCATTCAAATGGGCATTTTAAGCAATCACCAAACAGATGATTCGTATACAAGCAGACTTGGCAACTCGTACATCACACATGTGCATCTGTATTTCACGAGATTTTGTGTGAAGTCCCCTGAGAGCGACTTCAAGGACTGTGGTGATGCTTAAAATATGCAATGCACAATAGCCAGCAGCATAAAACAAGCTGGCAGTCTTACTCTGCATACTTACACGCCGAGTCTGACAGGTAATTTATTCCTCTCAGACCAGCGGGGTCACACTCAGCACTCAGCCTCTGGCTCCACCTCAGGTGTCTCATTAGATTGCCTGTGCTGCCCTGTCAACTCCACTGGAGTTAAACTATAAGAGCACAGCAACAGCACAGACTACACAGTTCTGTCTTTTTCCTGTCACATATCCAGATGAAACTTGTACTCGGCTGGACTAAACTTGTTCTTGTTTTAGGTGTAATAGAATCGGATTGACTGCACCAAGGACCATCTAAACATCTAAAGGGATTTGACAAAAGGATCACATTTTCATTTTTTCTTGTACTGCAAAAAATACTGCTTGTTTAAGACCTAAAAAAAAAAACTCCTTTTCAACTTTATGTATGGTGTGGACATTTCCATTGACCGCCTGTACAGCAAATAATCAAGCATGAAAGGTGAGCAGTGAGGTGATGCCAAGAGATGCAATGAAATTAGCCAAACATAATCAAAAGGGCAATTACTGATGAGTCTTAAAGACAGAGCACCAAAACCTAGTTCTGACAGTGTTACAATACAGGTGGAAATTTCTTTGCAAATATACAACTATTTTGTGTGCAAAAAAAAAAAAAAAAAAAAAGGTAATAAGGGAACCTCAGGGAGCAATAAAAAGGAATTTCATAACCTTTGATTGGCTCTTTTTGTAGTTTTTGTTATTGTTAGCAGGGTTTAAGGTAAACTAAAAAGATAATCAGTATGCTAAGCTAATTCAGTAAACAGTTTGGATGACATAAAATGATTACTAATCAGACAATGAAGAGAGTACCCATTTAAATTGCTTTCTGACATTATAATCATTTTGGGATCAGTGGTTGGACTCGATTCAAAGTGGCTGTCTGAACCGTTCATGACAACAGGTATGCAACGCTATATACCTCCAAACTTAAAGAATCCACTTCACTTCGGTCAAGAAGCAAGATCCATTCAGTACATACACTTAGGGTTCTAAAGTTTGAGTAAGTCTGTAAGATTTGTTACTGTTCCTGAAAAACATGAAATAAAAACAAATTAACAAATAAAAGCATTACAAAGGAAACAGTAAAATTTCCATTTTAAAACATTTCAAAATGTTATTTATTACTCTTCACTGAACATTCAGTGTCACATGATCCTTCAGAAATCATTCTGACATGCTGATTAAGAACCATTTCTTCTCATAAATGCTACAAAAACAGTTGTGCTGCTATTTTTTTGTTTTGTTTTTTGTGATCAATTTAATACAGTCTTACTGAAAACAAGTATTCCTTGGACAAATCCAAAAATAAATTATATATATATATATATATATATAATTTCTTACTGTCCCCAAACTTTTGAACAATGTTGTACAATAACATAATTCAGATGCAAGCTTCTGTCACGCGGCCTGAGGTTTTATGGTGAAGTGTTTGTCCATCCCTGTACATCTACTACGTTTGTGGAAATAGTATTCCACCAGAGCAACAAATACGGTTTCCTCGGTCCAAATTCAAACAGACAGCCAACAGCATGATAGTCAAGACATAACAGCTGGGGGTCTCACTGCACCAGACTGGATCTCCCCACACATATCACCCACTCGCCACAGCGCACATGAAAGACAGAGAGAGAAACAGAGAGAGCGAGAATGGGGACAAGAGTACCACATGTAGTCTATAGACCGAGATGAATTCAGAGCTGGATGATTACCCTTCAAACCACTGCACAGCCAAAACACAAACATCAAAATAAATCATAAACAAATGAAAAAAATAAATAAAATAGCTTAAAAAAAATAACTAATGTTTTTATGTGTGGGCAGTGAGTAATACTGTGGAAGTGAATGGGAAGTGACTCATTAGGCGTGGAAGTGTGAGTGCAGAACTCGGCCACAGCGCCCGCCAGCTCCCACCTGCTTTCATCCCAGCAGCTCTAGACACCGACACACACACACACACACCACCTCGTTGACCTCTCCGACCCCTTCTGACATCACCACAGCAGTGCAAACACACTGCATAAAATCTCAGCACAGCAACAGCCACAACAAACCATTGCCAAATTTTCATATTTAGGACAGGACATAAAAACGCTCCATCCATTTTTCAAGTGATATAGCATTACTTATGATAATAAAACAAACTTTAACATTGAAACAACTTCAGAATGGGCTATTTTGGTTTGAAAATGCAAAACTTATAAGAAGTCAGTTTGTGCTATATTTTCAACTGACTGTCTTTCCTGCAGAAAGAAACAGGCTGTGAGAGGCAGGACTCATGTAAACCTCTGATCATACTTCTAACGAGACCTACATTCAGAAGAACGAGACACACAGATTCAAACTGGAACAAACAGCAACATCACTTCCTCCCCATGGTGCCACTTACCCAAATTTCCTGCGATACAATTAGACGCAATTCTCAACAAGATTTGTACAATAGTTGCTAATATTAGTCCATTATTATATTTGAAATGGACCCCAAGAAATATAAATGCCCAAAGAGCCTTTAAATCTCTACATTTCGCATTAACAACATATAGTTTACAACATCCACATGGACCAAACGAATATACGAAACAGGATAACCTAGCAATATTTCTCTCTATAAATGGCACGCAAAGACAAAAAACAACAGCAACAGCATGACATCTGCGCAGTTATTTTAAAAGCAAGATACTTTACATTATGTCCCTCATCTGAATCCTCCATTTAGTCGGGAATGTCCTTGCCTTGTCTTCACAGAATGACACCACGGAATGACCTCAAGTAAAGCAACCGCTCATTAACTCTTCCACAGCTTATTCTTGTAGCTACTCTAGAGTATTTCAGCTGACCAAGATAAAGATCAAATTCTCTTACAGTCAAAAATAGGTCTTTCCAAAGACAATTAAGGGATAAATGCTAAGCTACTTAGAGCTTAAAAGGTAAGCCACGGCTGAAACTTTTACTCTAAAAAGTTCTAGGCACTATAATAAAATATATAACTCAAAAACTTTAACTTCATACATGTATTTAATCTGTATCAAAAAGACCCATTTAATTATTCTAAACAGGTGTAATATACAAGTTAAGAAAGGTTTGTCTCAACAGCACTCTGAAGACCCCCTAAGTAGCTGTGGAAGACCACTAAGAACATCTCTGATCACATACTTAGTTACTGAAGTTAACTAATCACAGCTGAAATCGTACTGAAATGACTGAAATCTTAAGTTCCAAAAACTTAAGTGCTATGAGGAGGTTTTGCTCTTGAGGTGGTAGGATATCACTGACTGAAAATTCAGAGCACATCTGCGAAACACAATTCTGAAAAGCATGCGGCACATCAAGAGAGGACCAATGAACCCAGCCAGAGTCTTAAGAGAGAACCTCTCAAA
This sequence comes from Opsariichthys bidens, assembly GCA_037194245.1. Taxonomy (NCBI): domain Eukaryota; kingdom Metazoa; phylum Chordata; class Actinopteri; order Cypriniformes; family Xenocyprididae; genus Opsariichthys; species Opsariichthys bidens. The sequence continues at coordinate 15,360,151 of CM074298.1, forward strand.
ATTCACAAATCTGAGTTTTGATGGTTATCCATAATGATTACATTTGTGCAGGTCTAACTATTGCACATTATCTTAAAAAAAAAAAAAAAAAAAAATAGTATAGAATCAGTAGTTTTTATACTTGTTTTCTGGTTTACCATGTAGACATATTCTAACTGAAAACTCCATCCCCAGACCCCCCCATCCTCATGCTTTGAACAAGTAGTTGATCAATTTGGATTTTTTGATGGCTGATGCCGATGATATCAGAGTGGCTAATATGAAGCCAACATATATGATATATTTAATTTAAAAGATGGTAAATGACATGCTGGAATTACATTTATATTTTCTACGCAATGTTTACTAAAACAGAAATAAATCATTTAAAAGTTAATCAATGTGAAATAACTCAAAAAAACAGAACTTCTGTAATCCTATAGTAGTATTTGAACAAATAAAGAAAGTTAAAACAGGAATAAAAAGGAAATCATATTCACATTGTTACATTTGATGTTTTTTTTTTAAATGTGCATGTTGTGTTTTTGAGTGTCTGTGCAGGAGAATGTGTGGCCTGCACTCAAGCCAGCAGAGATCCTGATTGGTTGATTCCTGGTTCGGGTGATAAGGACTACCCCAAACACACGATCAAGGCCGAATGTCTGGGTTTCTTTTGTGATTGTGCATTCTTTATGAAACTTGCTTTTGTTCAGTTTGATTTACAATTTTCAGTATTACTTTTGTCTACAGTTATATTGTGTAAATATTGTTTGTAAGTATTCACTTTAAGGGAAGTAGGGAGTGTGACGCCATTTCTTTTGCATAAATTGTTTGTGCAATTTGGGAAGTTGCTTTGCATTTTTCTTTTCTCTTTTATTGTGTTTTTTTTTTTTTTTTTTTTTTCTTAATTTGGAGGGTACTAAATCTAGTTATTTCTGTTTGTTATTTTTGCCTTGTCAGTTTCTGAATTTAATCCCTTTGCTTCTGTTTTTCCACTATATTTTGTTAATAAATCTGTTTTTCAGAAAACAGCATTTACCTTTATGAGTAAGCACACACACACACACACACATTTATGTTGCAGCTGGCCCTAGACAGTCATAACATTCTCAAAAAGACCAACTAAAGCTAGTACAGTGAATATGACACACTCTTAGAAACGGGTTCAGTGGGGTTCTATAAAGAACCTAAGGTTCTTCGGTGACTCAATTTTAAAGAATACTTCATGCCAAAAAGGTTCTATATAAGAATACATGGTTATTTCAATTTTTCTAGTGACAAATTATGTTTACCAGCTGCTTAATTCATAAAACTTAGTTAATTAAAAATGAATTAAAATAAATTATTTAGACCTAAATCCATTAAATGATCCCATGTTAGGATCCTCTAAAAGGTTCTAAATATTAAGCACCTGACAGAATCCTTTAAGCTTCTATATAGAACCGTAGCGGCCAACTGTATATAGTGCATCATGGTTTGAAACCAAGGATGTAAAGTTTGTCACATGTTCTAGGCTATTCCCAAAATCACCCCATATACCGTCATTCACCATTCCCTGCATTAATCTACTAATATAGTTCATTTGTGGGCTTGAATGAAAATGAGTGGGTGAATTCGGACACTGAAAGTGTGGTCACTTTTGCATAGTTTGTGCTTTTTAATAATTATTTGAATCTCAGCAAACTGGCAGCTCCAGAAGTAAGAAGAAAAGATTTATATTGAACTCTGTCATGGAAATGAAGCATAAACCTTAATTAAAACAATTGAATAATAAATTAAAAAAGGAATTCATACCTGTATGATATTATACTGTAACCACATTGGAACAGCCAATTGGAAAATGGATAGATGGATGATTCACCCACTCAAATAGTGCCCTATTTAAAAGGTAAGGGCCACATCAAAGGACAGAGCATCACATCATCTAACTGCATCACGTTAATGACGCAATTGATCCTTCGCCGGCAGTCTGACCAATCATAACCCCAGAACCTTTAACATCCATGGAATCTTTCCATTGAAAAATTCATTCTTTATAGTTCCTTAGATTATTAAAACGGTTCTTTTAATTCTTTTTAATTCTTCTTTGTATTAAAAAAAGGTTCTTTTAAGAAACAAGGAACCCAAAATGGTTCTTCTCTGGCATCAAAAAAAAACAACGGCTGACTACATCAGGTTTTTCCTCCTACCTCCAAAGAAAAGAAAAAAATCTTGGGGCAAAATATTTAGTAATAAGCACCTGAAAAGAAAAGCTAATCTTTCAGAGATTGAAATCAGGATCACCAGAGATATTTTAAGTTTAGTCACATCCACAAACATCCAGTCACAAACTGACAGGGTTACTCTTCAGTTTGCTTTCTGCAAACCATGCTTATTATGTTCTTCAAAGAGAAGTTCTTGAAAAGGGCAAACCACTCAGGAAAAACCAAACCAATAAAAGACGGAGACTAAAATACATACTAAAAACAATTACACTGCACACAGTATGACATTCTTGTAAAAAACATGCATGTGCAAGACCGTGCATTTTAAATGTCATGGTTTATCTAGAGAAAAAAAACGCTCGCCTCAATTAAGACCATGCAAAATTATCAAAATCAAATTCAACCCATAACCCCCATGGTATATAAGAACCAGAAATCCATCACTGGACATTAACTTATGGAAGTTCAAGCATGCTAGACTTTAAAGGAGAGCCCTGGGTGATTTGCCCTCAGGTAGAGAGTTGGTCATGGCTGTGCATTTGCAGCAGCACAGATGTTGTGCTTTTGCCACTCCAGACAAATATAACACACTCCAGATAGAAAAAGCATCTCTAAAGCAGCACATTATATAACCCCAGCATATTTCAAGTGCATGTCTGTAAGTGTTCAGACGTTGCTCAGCTAACAGTCTCTTTACTGGCAAACCTGCGATTACTGTTGAATTCTAGAGGTGCAGATGTGCGCTTTACACACCAGTTCAATTCTGGTAACGGATAAAACCAGTAGATTGTGATCTCATTACGCTTGGGTTTTTAAAACACTTCAGCATTCTGTTATGATGATGAAAAAAGCTTTACCTTTCAAACACCCTCAAGAGTTCTTTGGTCACAATTAAGAGAGAACACCCTGAAACAAACCTAATCATATTCTAGAGTGACACACATTTGTGCCACTGAAATGGGAGCCCCAAGTCCCTAAATATTGTTTATATAAATAAATAGCCATCTTTGCCTGGAAGAAACACACCGAATAATGTCTGTATCAACAAGTAACTGAAGATAATCCACATCTCAAACACACATTAGCCTCGAATAGAGCTTCTAGTGAGAGAAAATAATAGTAAACATAAAGACTTTGTACTACATCTTTAATGATTCAATTTTTACATTCTAATTGCTAATTCAAATCGTCAGGCAGCTCCAGCTGATTTCATGCTCTCAGATGTGCGGCCAAAAAATATGGTCTAGTTTTCTCACAGTTCGTTCTCCCCCATGAAATCGCTCAAAAAGGAGTCGACTCATTCTGAAAGCACACAATCATTTTTTCTTCATCTGAGAGAGGCTGATTGATAGCAAAGAATGCTCCCATGTCATATGTTTGTCAAAGAAAATAAATAATAACAGTTCACTGCTTTATTCATACAGCACTTATTCCTTTGTGAGTCCTGAAGACTTAAGGGATAGTTATAAAATGAGGTTGGGTAACTCTTGCCTATATGGACACATCCTATATCTTAGGTCTTTGAAAAATTAAGCTAAAAGAATAATAAATTTAAAAAAAAATCACCTTTCAACAGTGTTTGATCGCCTTTTGCAGCCTCTTTTTTTCTTATTAAACTGAACGTATATGAAACAGTGACTGAACTTTGTGAATACTCATTTAAAGCAATTAGGCATTTCATGTATAACAAATAAACATGACCTGTTAAGCTCTAGCAGTAGTATTGTAACCGCTGACCTGTACTGTAACTAATGACCTGTATATTAGAAATACTTAGAAAAGCACGCATAAGGATGCCTTACCTTTGTGCTAACGATGCATAAACAGTCCATTCTTCAGAGCGCGAGCTCTCAGCATCTCATTGCAGTTGCTCTAATCCTGTCGCGAACGCATATGCATGAATGCATTGTGCGCGCGACACGAACTTACTCTCAGTTGAGCAAACAACGTACGCATCCATATACTCAGAGAAGTCAAGTTTGCGTCACCTCACGTTTCCTTTCAGCGGCAGTGTGTCGGGGATGCTGAGGAGGAGGACGCCTGCACTCATGCTGACGCGCGTTCAGAGTTGATGAGGTGCTCCCCTCACCTCTGGACGCGCGCGCTCCAACAACGCGTCATTGTGTGGGTACCCGCGAGCGGTAAAACGCCTCTGCCCTCACTCAACCGTTCAAAAATCAGCCGTGGACTTCATGTTTTGCAATGAAATGGGGAGGAGGGGTCGCTAAATGCTTGAGATGACGGTGATGCTCAAACACCAACGAAGTGAGGTAAAAGTTCAATTCATTTCGCCTCATTCCGGTTACTAACCTACGGAGCCCCTAAAGGGACGTGGTGGTGGAAAAAAATTGGGATGGGAGGATTTTTTTTAAAGAAATCTTTTGCGTTCCCTCGCAAAGATGTTTGCGTTCCCTTGCAAAACCTGTTGTGAGCTCGGACAAAACCTTAATGTCCCTCTGGTTGGCAGTAGTGTTTATTAAGTCAGCTCCGTGCATTAATACACACAAATGATGCGCGGCACATTTAGAGTTTGAACTTGTTTGACTCAAAAATAAAGAAATGCGTCAGTATTTAAGGAGTGCAGTAAAGTTGGCATTATATTCACATATTCGAGCTCCCCGGATCAATAACTCGTGAATTAAACGTTGTTAAAACACAAATGCAGCAATTTCCAATCAAAGTAACATAGACAACGAGCTACAACAACCCAAATTTCCTCAAATGTGCTTTAAAATATATAAATTTGTCTCTACAAGCCGGCGGCGAGACAAGGGACCGTCTGAAAAGTGCAAAACCCAAAACCACTTTTCTCATTTTATATTATGAAAAACGCTCAATAACTTCACTGTAACACTTCTCTCCTGCTGGTTGTACTAGAACACTTAGTTCGATAAAAAAAAAAAAATATATATATATATATATATATATATATATATATATATATATATATATATATATATATATATATATATATATATATATATATATATAACTTTTATGATTATTATGAAACAAAGTCAATAAATTCACTGTTAATAGTGAAACATTTAATAACTTGTAATACCATCAAATTCAGTAAGCAATTATCATGCTGGTCCATGCAGGTTGTATGTATGTAAACTGCATAACATCATTTGTGTAAAGAAGGCCTTTTTGGGCTACTTGCCAAACTAAGTGGTGTAACCATCAAGTTATTGATGACTATTTTTGTAGAAATGCTTTTGTGATTTTGCACTTTTCAGACGGTCCCTTCGGACTTGTCTCACTGCTGCCTGCTAATAGAGACCAATTTATATATAACATAGGTTGTTTGAGTCAAGTTCAAACTCTAAATGAGCCGCGCATTATTTGTGTGTATTAATGCACAGAGATGACTTAATAAACACTACTACCAGCCAGAGGGACATTAAACAGGGAGGTTTTGTCCGAGCTCACAACAGGTTTTGCAAGGGAACGATAATATCTTTGCATGGGAACGCAAAAGATTTCTTTAAAAAAAAAAAAAATCCTCCCATAGCAATTTTTTTTCCACCACCACGTCCCTTTAGGGGCTCCGTACCTAACCAAATCAAGTTTGTGATAAATCCGGTCGTGCTGAGATATAGCCAACTCATCTGTAAAAGGTATTAAAAGCAAACGTAAAATGGTTTTACGTCAAGGCCGAGGGAGATAGAAACTTTACACAACACAATAAAAGTAATGAAAAAGAAAAAATGCCATTGTATTTGCATCGGTGTGTGTTGGTAGCCTAAATACCATTACATATGTTTTAAAGCGTTTTTAAAGGGTCACAATGGAAGGGAAGGTTCATGGATGAGCATGTGCAAGACAAATAGCGCAAACTGGTCGATAATATCTGATTCTTACATCTGAGTTTTCTTGATCAATTTACAGTTAGCCCATATTCATTTATCAAACTAATTTGTTGCTTTGTTGCATATCTTCTTGACACGTTTGTATTAGGGCTGTGCAATATGTACAAAATAATCACATTGCGATTTTTCTAATCAATATTGCAATTGCGATTTATTTCGCAATTTTGGTAATTGTTTTTGCTTTTTCAAACATGCTACATTCTGAATGTATTCAGTGCACGAGAAGTGCATAACAAAATGTTTCACAATGAAGTAACTGTATTTACAGCTTCATAAACAAAACTGTAATTAACTGTCTTTAAAACAGACAACATTAAATAAAGTAAGGTTAACTAACCTGAAAGTCCAGTCATAATAAGTCAACTTCAAAATTGTATTTCAGTGCACACATTTCACAATGAAGTAACATACCATACAGTGGGATTAACTGCTTGATAAAAAAAATTGTGTCTTAAAAACAGACAACATAAAATAAATTACGATTATTTCACCGGCTTAAACTCGTATTCAACGCCCGCCTTACATTTCTCATATATTCCGGGAATAGCAACTTGTGTGAAATAAGTGCGAGTTGGCAGCTGGTGTCTTTTGTCCAGTGTTTGAATCCAAAACTCTCTCAAACGACTGATGTTGAATTTCCCTTTGGTACCAAATCATTTTTATTCTGAACTGCATCCATATTTTTTCTTCTTTCTTCCCGTTTGCCTATTCTGTTCTCCCGCTTTGCTTTATTCTCATTTGTGCGGTGTGCCGAGCGAGCTCTGATTGGTTCACATCTTAAACATGCGCACAATAACGTTGCAGTATTCTCAATTAAAATATAAATAAATTAACAAATAAAATTGCAGACTTGTGTGATTTAGAAATTGCATGTGCTCAAATCGCGATTGCGATTAATTGCACAGCCCTAGTTTGTATACAAACGTTTAAGGAACCATTCACTTGAATAGTTCCATAAGTTTATCCAGAAAGCTATAGTAAAATACTCAAATATTTGAAAAGCGCACAAATAATACATTTTATTGTACAAGTTGAAGAGCCACTATATTAAACTTAACTTAAAAATATTTCACTGCTCATTGAATATTTTTCGAGGCCTGTTAGAACCAATTTCCTACGATCACTGCGGAGAGACAGAGGTTTGAAGGAATAAAATTAATCACCACACAGCTATAAGCACATCCTCTGTGCCAGTCTGCGGGTGGAGACGTGAAATTCATCTACATTCAAACACTCATCAGATTCATTTGAGACCTCATAGAAATGAGAGTGCTTGTTAAAACACTTTCTATCCACTGTGTGGCAGATTACTTCCAATCCCAACAGAAGGAAAGTCTACCCACTCTCGAAAATGTGAACAACAATTTAAATGAAAAAAGCATGACCAGCCCTTATCCAATTGAAAAGAGAAATTAACATTATTAAATAACAAGATAACTAAATATTCTGCACTTAGTGTCACAGAACTCCTATGTACTATTTTAGAGTAGCACATTTAAACTGCAATCGGTTTAGTCAAAAACTTCACATGCACATGCAGTTTAATTAAAGGGCATTACATCCTCAGTTTTCTTTTAAGCACATGTTTAACAAATACTTCAGGTTTTGAAGTATGTTCACCAGAGCTGAAACGATACAGTTTAAAAAAAAATGACATTATGTCTCTGAATGATCTCACACAGCACAACTGTACAAATACAGATACCAACCACAATCCAACATCTACAGTGAACCAATATATCACTCACAATCATTCTGTTTTTGCCAAATCAACCGCTCAAAAAACAAAAAAAGTTCATTTAATTTAAACTTTAGACAACATTACCAGTTACCTTGTCTATTTTTGATCCGCCAATGAAAATATAGTCAACAAACCCGAAGGAGGACGAACCTTGAGCAACATGGTAGTGCTGTTTCGCTCAGGATGAATCAGTGGTTTCATTGAAGAAATAAAAATTGCTTACATATAAAAGCATAATATTCAGCTTACCTCTTCGCTTTGAATATGAACGTTGGGCACAGTTTCTGTTGATCCAGTGGTGCTGGGAGGGCCGGTGAGTTTCCATTCATTAACAGGAGGAAAAGGTTCTCTGGTTTTAAGGCTTGATGGCTCTATGGGCTTATCCTCATTATCCTGGAGGCTCACTTCATAAAATTCCTGGATATCTGAAAAGAATTAACAGGTTGTAGTGATGTATATGGGATTATAAAGCCCACCAAAACAGCTATAATTCCTACAAATGTTCACAGAATCAAACTTTCAAGAAAATACAAATTTCACATTATTCACCTTATGAATATTAGAATGATATTATACCCATTTTGCAGAGACACACATGGCCATTAAATGGAATGTGCAAAACCCCATTGTATAAAAATCCAATCAGTAAAAGCAAGATCAAGTGTGAAAAATGAAAGTTCTAAAAATGAAAAGAATTTGTCAAAGTCAGACATTTCTCTGAAGTACAAGATGATTAAATTAACAATAAAATAAGTCCTAGCAAAAGTGTTCACTTGCTTTTTTTCCACAAGGAGGACATGTCCCCATTAGCTGAAAAAGCACATTAAAACACTTTAAGGGCGCAATGCAAATGTATTAAGTAGTTTTTACATTAACAAAGGGATACAGGAAGGAATTTACAAACAAAATCATTTAATTTATTAGAACAGAAAGCACACAATGTTTTCAAATGATTCTGTTTCAAACTGAATTTAATAATTATCTGATTATCTATAAGCCTACACATATTAGTCATGTGATAATATCAAACATTCATATCATGACAATTGCTGAAGCTTTTAAATCACAGTATATGTGATATTAAGTTACAAAAAAAAAAAGTGTGTTGTCCTCCATTTTTTTATTAAAACAAAAAGAACGCTAAACATGTAAAGTCCACCTGTGGTGAAAATCAAGTTTTTAATGTTGTTGTCGATGTGATGTTTTTAATGCTTTAAGACAAACCATGTGCAAATTCAGCTGGAATTTGTGAACTCACAAACTACCTTATTGTAACCAATCACTTCAACATGCCGGCGGGCTTCAGCATATCATTAACTGACCGCGCAAGGGAGTCTCAAAGCTTACCCTGACGTTCTCAGTTGTTCAAAGGGTTTCTAAGGATATTGATTTTTAGAACGCAGCTGTCCGACTTGTAACATCAGCAACACATTATTAGCGGTTTGATAATGTAGTCAAGCAAAAGGCTAATCATATTAACTACTGAAGTAAATGCTGCGCGATGGAATCGCTTTTTACAACGTCGGACACGGTAAGTTGACCAAGTGCATCGCTGAGCTTGAGCGAGTGAGCGGAGGAGGGGCAAATTAGCATATTCATAGATCTGCATATTTTAAATGAGGTAAGGGAGCCGAGTTGCATATATTCACAGGAAAAAAACATTTAAATAAGTTATTTTGATGATCAAAGATAAGTTTTAAGGGATAAAATTGACTACAGGGGGACTTTAAACACAATAAAAGTGAACAAAAGCTTCAAACAGATTAAAGTGCAAAATAACAATAGCGAACATCATGATATTTGCATGTACAATTTGAAAAGTGACCTTATTTAAAGTATTGTCATTAAATATTCTAGATATCAATCCAAAATCTAAATTATGAAAAAAGTTCATATCTAAAACAAAATTATGTGTATAGGTTGTGTAACTCTAAGACTGTATGCGCTTTTTGCCCCTCACTTCAGTTCGGTGGCTGCTGTTCTGGTTCTTGATGTTCTAAAACTACTGGTGCTGCGATTCTGAAGCTGCATTGATTCATTTCTTTTTTTCCTTTAACGCCATTCCAGCTTCTATGGTTATATCCATGGCGAGAGCCAGGTTTAGTCATTCAAAAATAAAACTAAATAAGATGTAAACCTTTTCAAAAGTATCAACAGTAAAAAACAAGTTTCTCAAAGGGGTAGAAAAATTACTTTCTGACAAGATTAACACTTTGGTGAATTTTCTCCTGGTAGAAAAAATTAAGTGTGAGCCTTGAGTGTCCTATCTGGCATCGTGTGTAAATGACTTCCAGTGATTATTAAATGGAATAAATGTTTTTTTTTCCCCCAACATCAAGATTTATTTCATGCAAGTTGTTGTTAAGCCATCTATTGACCATTAGGCTCCATTCAAAACAGCAGTGCAGAATTTATTTGAAAATGTAAACTCGAACTAATCTTTACATTTTTGTAAAAGTAGGCTGCACTGCACATCATGTCTACCCACACACAGCAGCCGGCATGCATGTAACACACTAAGGATTTCTGTGTGCACTGGAGTGAGAGTCTGCTTAAATCTTGTTTAAAAATGTATAATTCTTCTGGCTGTTCATAGATACTGTGGAGTACTTATGCATGTTTTCAGCCTAAAAGACTCTGATGGACAAATAATAACACCATGAAACGTGAATACCCTTTAAGGTTGTTAACAGCACTTCCCTGGATTCATGCAGAGATCAGGCCATGCAAAATGATTTGAGTTCAAATCATGGAAAAATAATGGCAAGAATGCACAGAGTTGTAACCCTCTGAGCACAGCATAAGTGGAAACTAAATAGAGCAATGATGCATTTCAAATGCCTCTTAATTAAGTATTGAGGGATTTAAGTATGCACCGCTGTGCTTTGATTTGTCAAGCGCTTATAGTAATTGGGGACATATAAAGATGAGATGTTCTAAACTACAATAGGGTAAGCCATGCAACTGTTAACGGTTTACAATACTAAAATCCATTTATCAAAGATCTCACCACAAGCTTTGAAGACATGCAGTATAAAACAAATATACAGTTATTATATCAGTTATTTCCGTCTGACTTTGTAAATTGCTTATCACCACTCATTTCTTCTTCCATTTTATCTTAATTACCTAAACTCCCAAAAGAGCCGACTTAAAGGGAATCTCAAAAGGATTTTCCCAAATTGATGAAAATAAGACCAATTACCTGAAATGACTGAACACAAAAATGATTTAGTCAACATTTCCAGCAAAAACAATCCAAGGCACTTTTTGTCATACACATTACCCGTTATATTTCCATTACTTGTCCATGCTTTGTGGTTACTGATAAGGTATTTAAAAAAAATAAATAAATACTGCCTATGCCAGCAAAAAAATGCCTGCAGAAATCCCTTGACTTTAAAAAAAAAACAAAAAAAAACCTGCTTCTTAAAAGTTTCTCTGTCATTTGTTAAAAAAACATTCCCACAAGTTTAAAATGCGGTGTGCAAATTCAGTTGCAGTTGAATTAAAAACAGAAACAATGCTGCGGTTATACATTACTGAACTTGTCTAAGTCAAACCTGTTCCACCATTTCAGCACATTAACAAACATTAAGAAATTGGGCAAAACTTTTGTTGTTCTAGCAGCAACTTACCTATAAGAGCCTGGAAGAGTGTACTCTGAAATATGTTGATGACTCTCTCAATTGAAAGTCTGAGATGAGGGTCTCCAGTCTGACTGAGTTTAGTTCTGTATTCCTCCAGGAGCTGCAGTGCCCTCTGAGCATCTGAAAACATCATTATAAAACACTGCTGTAAAAACACTGGACAAACATAACGATACATTAAAAAGAACGATTTTTCCCATAACTTAAAACTAATTCATATAGCCTACTGAAGCATTTATAGACAACAACAAAAACTCACCTTTCTTTCTCACTGGCATGATCAAGACTCAAAGATTCAAAGTCGCACACTTTTTAAAAGGCGCCTGCTGTAAAGCATTGGAATGAATGACCGATCGCTTTCACTTTCAGGCGCGTCACTTTGATTTAGCAGGGATCAACAATCACCGGCGATCGCTGACCGGGTCAGGGTGACATGTGAGAGAGAAAACTCAATATCAACAGTCCACCAAAACAATAAAATAAAAACTATAAACGACCACTTCTCTCATAACGGCAGGACCCCGTGGGCACTCTCATACTCTGGAGTTACAGCAACTTTCTGCAGACGAATGAATGGATAAAATCAGAAAATCGCGGTGCGCATTACAAAGATATCCCTCCGATATGTTGCAAATGAAGTAAGTTAGTAGAATAGGCAGAAACGCTAATAATCCCTGTTGAAGTTCACTCGCAGACAGGTTGCCGTCCATACATCTCTCCCTTTCCTTGCTGACTGGAGTCTCGGATCCCCACACGTCCGTAAACGAAACTTCTTCACCGCAACACTTCCTCTTTCTTCTAGTGTGCCCGAAATTCCTAAACTTTCCTGCAAAATGGCGACCTTGATATGCAAACAGATCACATGATCTCTGATCTACTGCCTTCCCTCTGCGCTCAAAGGAATCAGCGCTCAGGTTTCTTCACTCAGCAGCTGCGAGAAAGCAGCCGGTAAAAGAGGTCTTTATTAGGTTTATCCTTACTTTAAGTAATGAAATCTGGAGAAACTATATAGCTAAGAACCACCGAACACCAGTCTGGTTCAAATATAAGCTTGCGGCCGACTGTGTTTGTTATAAAACTACTTTTTACATATCTTTATTTAGGCTATGCTGTTATATACTCATTTGTTTGACATTTAGGTGAAGAGTAGCTAAAAATGTTGTGACATCAGATCAATCCTCATAATCCATTGGCCTGTTTCTGATGATGAAATGGCTGTGATTGAGGTTTATAGTCTCTTGAATGGCCAGCTGGAATTATCAAAATCCTGCTTTACTTACTGATTGCTAGTAGTATCACCCAGGACTATGAAAAATGAAAGGCTTCTTTGTGAGTTCATGTACTTATACACATCAGTTATGTTTCTGTTATTCGAGTCGCGTTCCAAGAGCCCTTGCTGTATTTCATAGCCTATTATTTCACAGTTTTACAGTTTGCATACACTGTTAAAAAATTACTGTAAATTTTACAGTATAATACTGGCAGCAGGGTTGCCAGCCAGTTACTGTAAAATTTACAGTAGTGTTACTGTAATTTAATTTACAGAATTTCCCTGTATTCTCTGATTACAGTAAATAACTGTATTTTTTAAATTACGAAGGGTCAATTTACAGCGATATTCTGTAAATTTTAGTCAATCCAACATGTGACCCCAGAATGCATTGCAGTTTACAGCAATATGCTGTATTATTAAAAAAACAGCCAGCGGCTGTAAAATAATGCTGTAATTTTTACAGTAATTCATTACAGTGTATCTTGGTGACAAGTAAAGCTTAATGCTTTGTCTTTATTGGAATTATTTTCATTAGGGAAAAAATATCTGACTGGTCAAGTTTTTAATGTATTAACTTTACTCTTATATAACTATATATTACATTTTACAGTAACACTTTTTTCCCAGTGAGCAATAAATATGTTGAAACGAACGTGATTAATAAATGCTTTAGAATAAGTTTTTATTGTTACTTCATGTTAATTAATACACTAATGTTAACAAATGGAACCTTACTGTAAGGTGTTCCAAATTCCACAGGACTTTGCAAAGAATTAGCATATGTTTTAATCGTTCAGTTGTGTAACAGTAACTTGTCGAAGTGTTTTGCATTGTGACGTCCTATCAAAGGCACACTGTTTCCACCAAAGACAAAGTCCGGCTAAGTTTGGCTTTTGTTGGTTGTTTTGTTCTTTGAAATGGCTTTTGTCATTTAAATCTTGTGAAGGGTGGATGTCGAGTCACAGGGTGCCGTCACATTGCCACAGTTTGGGTGGGGTGAAGTTTGCCACACAAAAAACAGTGGTGTCTTTCTTAAACGCCCATAGAGTCAGGGGTTATTTTCCAGCGCATTTTATACACAAAGAAACTATGGTATAATGGCTGTACGAGCAGACAGTTTTCACAGATTTACAATGATTCATTGATGAAAAATGTGCACAAGCCAACTGAATACTATAGATGAGGAGTATTTCCACAATTTTCACAGATACCTCTGCCGCCCACACAGTTTGACAAGCCTAGTCTTGACTTGTTGTAGTGTTTGGTCATGCCTAATGAATTCTTACTATACAAATTCTTTTGTACTATTCCCACAGCATTGCTTATATAGTAAATAACCCGTGCACATGAAATAGTTAACATTATTATAGTTAAAAATAGTACTTGAACCCCAGTGCACCTCTAACATGCATGTATGTAGAATTTCCTTTCAATATCTTCTCAATATCTGATTTATGGAAAGTTACTCTAGATTTTGTGTTGCTTTAAATAAATTGAGCTTTCATCCTTCGGTGGTTATGTATAATTACAGTTGCACACACCCTCTGCTTTCTTTGGAGGCATGTAAGTGAAGAGCCTTGACATGGAATGCATGGCTGTAACCGGACCTGAGCACTTCTAACCCTTCGTATTGAAACCAGGGCCATTACTCAACATACACATCAAGTGGATTGTCCAATAATGAACAGCATTTTATAGTGTGGATCTGTGTATTAGATTCACATAGATCCAGCACATACATTTCAGACAACAGACCACCCACAGTCCATTTCCTGTCTTTCAGATGCATGTTGCAGACAAAAAAAAAACAGGTGTGACCAAGTTGTTGTTGACCAAGTGGGCCATTTACAGAATTGGTGCAAACTGCTGTCCCTCAACCAAAAAACACATTAAAAAGCATTTTAGTTTTCAAATTTTAGCTGTTTACTAAGATCTTTCTATTATCTATTGAATCCAACAATAATATTTAAAATATCAGTAAGCTTAATATATAGAAAATCATCATTTATTAGGTACATATATATATATATATATAATAAGTGAAGTTAAAAAAAAAAAAATTTCATTGTCACTTCTATATATCATGTCAATACTGAAACAGCGTTGGCTGAGTTTAACCACACCCTAAATGTTTGATCAGGAAATATTGCTGTGTCCTTCCCTCTCATAGCCTCTCTTTAGTAGTAGATAGGAACCATAATTTTAAATTATGGTTTAATGTTAAATGTTAAAATTAAGTTAAATGTGTTCAAAAGTCTGAAAATCTGTGTGTAACTTTAAGGAATGTCACTATTAAAGACCTTTTTTCTGAAATTAAGTAAACTTTTTTGGAAGTTATTCCATTCCAAAGCAACTTACAAGGGGAGCAATTAGGGGTTAGGTGCCTTGCTCAAGGGCACCTTAGGCATGGAGTGCTGTTTATTCACAATCCCCACCAGTGTGGCAATCAAACCAGCAACCTTCAGGTTACAAGCCCAACTCCCTCACCATTAGGCCACGACTACCCTAGCCCATGAACTGATTAGCCTCTTTGATCAAGGCTCAAAAGTATCTAAAATTGTCGCAACCGAAACATCATCATTGTTTTGGGGGGGTTATTCGATAAAATGTATACAATACAGCTGTTCAGAACTGTGCTAGCTAACCATGTGCTGATTATCATCTTTGAGCAAAAGTATCTAAGATCGTCACTACTAAAACTTTATCACATGTTTTGGTGGTGACATCATTGTTTTGGTAGTGAAAAAAAGATCACATAATCCTTTATTTGTGGGAAAATGTACAGTCATGACCGAGACAAAAAATAAAGTATATTGAATCGTCAGCTAAGATTATAGTGTTTGGTTCAATGTATTTTCAAACTAATGAATCCTTATCTAAGTTTATCACTTTGATAAACTTTATGCCTTTTGCAAAGAAAGATTGGATTCAAAAGGCAACAAATCTCATAAATTGCCCTTGAAATATTGTTAAAATTGTAATTGTTATTGCTTTACCTGTGAAAACATTTTTTTTTTTTTTTTTTAAATAACAATTTATATTTAGATGTAAACAAAATCTTAATAGGTCAATAGTCTTTCTTATTAAATGATTTATCATTGTGTTTCGGTAGTGACAAATTTGGGGAGAGGATAAAATATTCCAAAACTTTCCAAATTTACAATATGAGAATTAACTATTTGTTTTATGTATAATTACTAGAAATGTGTACTTTGGATTTTATTTGGATATTACCTTGCATATGTATTACTTGGATATTTCCAAGTCTGACTTTGCACCAATTCTGTAGAATGGCCCAAGTAAGTCTGGAGTCTTTGCATTCAAGTGAAGTCCCAAGACAAGTCCCAGTTTCAATAACAGTCCATTTTCAAGTGCTCAACTTTAAGTTTCAAGTCTTAAACACTTTTTTGCCCAAATTAGTGTCTCATTATTAAATAGGAAGGCTTTTAGAATATAATTTTCCAGTTCAATTTCACTTTGGTTCAGTTTTACTATTATATATATATATATATATATATATATATATATATATATATATATATATATATATATATATTATAGATTTTAAAGTCAAATGAACTGTTAATTGTGGAAATGAATTATGATTTGCTGAAATTTTCTCATATTCTAAGCGAGCCAGTGTGATTTTCTTAATGTAACCATTTTATAACAGAGGTTTATAACAGGAACTTTTTCAGCTGGCAGAGCCATGAAAAGCCACACACATACACAAAAAAAAAGTTCAGATTTTTTTTTCTTTAAAGAGTATTATCAAGATATGGAGTCAAGTCAAGTCCAAGTCATGTGACTCGAGTCAACGACCAACAATATGGCAAGAGTTGGCTTTTAATCTGATTGTCTGGTGATACGCAATGTCTGGGATCAGTCCGCCTGGAAACAGGGTTTACGGGGTTACGAGGAAGAACTAATCCTGTATTTGGTAATCTGAGTTCCATTTTAAACAACTTAGTTGCAAGTATATATAGCAGATTTTATATTCTGTTTTGTTACCGAGTATGTCTGCAAAATAATCTGGATTATTACTCTGACTCATGACATCAGATAAATCCGTTCTGACTGTTGTTTTTCATGCTGGTCAGACAGATCTTTCCTGGGGTGGTTCTTTGCCAGATTAAGACACAACCCGAACCAGACTTTTTGCTGAAAGTCAAAACAAAAGTCTGGCTTTGTGCGATTAGATGCCCCTGATTCAAGTATGGCTTTTAACATGCATGATCATAATAGTCATACTTCATTTTTTTATGTAGCACATCATGCATGATAAAGTTATAGCAGTTTAATAAAGCAGTGGTTCTAAAACTTCTTGACTTGAAAGCCCCCCATTGTTGAAAAGATTAAAAATAAAAGGAAGAAATATTCAGCATTTAGCATTTTAATAAAGTTAGGTCATTTGAAAATCCTTTTAAATCGTGCTTTAAATCCCACCCGCATTTGAGAACCACTGTAGACAGCAATTATCATCTGTGTCTGTGTCATTGAATTGTAGGCAGGCTCAAATGATTCTTGGCATCTCTGAAGTCATTAATCACACAACACTAATGATCCCAGTCAAAGAGTGCCAAGAGATTATTGTCTTACACAGTCATCTCACCTTGCATTGACAAATTGTTAACAGCTATAATAAAGTCAAATCTGCACCCAGTCAAAGCCAGTAATGTCCTGTAATGAATTTCCATTAGACACACCTTCGGATTTCTGCTCTCTCTGCATATATCTGATGTGATTTCTATAAAACATCACCTTGTTTTTCTCAGATAGGCCAATCATGTGTAAATGGGGTTAACATGGTGAAAAATTATTTGAATGATTTGATTAAATTATTAGTTTTTATGGTAACAGTTCAATGGGCTTTCACCTTCATGGTGTCTGTTTAATGGCAGTTTTAGACATTTATTTAAAAATCCAAGAGTGTTTCAGTATCATGATGATTTTCATATATGATGTTGTCCTTTTATTGGTTTCCTTTGGGCTTTCTTCCGTTCAAATGCTGGACGAAATGAGTTATTTGAGATATTGAGGTTTTTATTTGATGCTTAGCTAGGTTTAAATGCTTCATTGCTGACTCAGGAATAATAATAATAATAATCCAGTAATATGTATAAAATTGTGTTTCATTTTCTTCAGCAGCACTACTGCATCACTCAGAGCAGATCTCATTAGTGAGAAAGCTGAGATCCAGTTAAGCTGCAGATCGGCAGCACTGACAAACTGTCTCATGAAATTATGTAGCAGGCCCGCACCTGTTATGGGTTTTTATTATTAGAAAATGGACACATAATACCGAGGTTTTTTGGTTTCAGTGGCAAAGTAAGTTTGTGTGAGGTTGGACTGTCCACTGTCCTACATGAAAACAGAAGCTCAGGTGGAAATTTTTTAAATTAAATCATTGTTTTTGGATATTTAAGAAAATATTCTATCATATTTCGATATCAGCGTTTATCTCATTCGAGATACAATGTCTCTTGTGTTTGTTCATTTATTTGAAGTGAGTAATTAAACTTTGAATACCCAGTAAAAAATTTAGAGTGGATGCAACATCAAGATAATATGATAAAATATATGGAGATACAAATTATCCATTCATTCTCTCCGCTTGTCAGTCAAAGGGATGCTGGAGCCTAAAGGACAATGTTGAGTTGTTAATTATTGTGTGCATACTGACACCTAGTGGAAATATTGGTGGACTGCAGGTTGCATTAACTGCTAAGACAAGAGTACCAGACTTACAAGTCCTGTTTTTGTATTTTGTTTTCTTTACTTTAAGACTGGTCATAGCTGGTCATCATTATTTTAGCTGTCAGTTACATATAAAGTATAAATTGAGAAGTTCCGAAAAGTAAGACTATTTACCCTTGTCTTGTCCTGTCTTGGGCTTCATAGTGGCTAACTAGACTGTTATTTGCCTGTTTTTTAAAAGGTAAGTGTGGTGACTAAAACGAAGGTGAGATTTATTACAAAGTTCTAAAGTGTGTCATATTTGTTTTACGTGCCATGTAATATCTCAAAATAGATGACTACGAGAGGAACATGGGGTTACATATTATGTGGGTCAGTTTGTCAGAAGTTGGCATTTGTCTTTTTTTTATTATTATGATGGTATATATGAGCTTGTCTATTAAGACTGTTAAGAAATCATATACACCGATCATGCATAACATTATGACCACTGACAGGGGAAGTGAATGACACTGATTATCTCTTCATCACGACACCTGTTAGTGGGTGGAATATATTAGGCAGCAACTGAACATTTTGTCCTCAATGTTGATGAGTTATAAACAGGAAAAATTTGCAAGCGTAAGGATTTGGGTGAGTTTGATAAGGGCCAAATTGTGATGGTTACGACTGGGTCAGAGCAACTCCAAAACTGCAGCTCTTGTGGGGTGTTCCCAGTCTGCAGAGGTCAGTAATTATCAAAATTGGTCCGAGTGGTCAAGCAGTGGTGAACCAGCGACAGGGTTATGGGGCTCATTGATGCAACTGTAGCTCAAATTGCTCAAGAAGTTAATGCTGGTTCTGATAGAAATTCACAGTGCATCATTCATAGATTCACAGTGCATCATACACTGTAATGAATTGCATTATTTTACAGCCGCTGGCTGTTTTTTTAATAATACAGCATATTGCTGTAAACTGCAATGCAAACCGTGTTGGTTTGACTCAAATTTACAGAATATCGCTGTAAATTGACCCTTCGTAATTTAAAAAAAACCCAGTTATTTACTGTGATCAGAGAATACAGGGAAATTCTGTAAATTAAATTACAGTAACACTACTGTAAATTTTACAGTAACTGGCTGGCAACCCTGCTGCCAGTATTATACTGTAAAATTTACAGTAATTTTTTAACAGTGGTAATGTATTACTGTAAAAAATTGCAGCATTATTTTACAGCCGCTGGCTGTTTTTTAATAATACAGCATATTGCTGTAAACTGCAATGCATTCTGGGGTCACGTGTTGGTTTGACTCAAATTTGCAGAATATTGCTGTAAATTGACCCTTCGTAATTTAAAAAAAAATACAGTTATTTACTGTAATCAGAGAATACAGGGAAATTCTGTAAATTAAATTACAGTAACACTACTGTAAATTTTACAGTAACTGGCTGGCAACCCTGCTGCCAGTATTATACTGTAAAATTTACAGTAATTTTTTAACAGTGCAGTTTGTTGCGTATGGGCCTGTATTGCCGTCGACCAGTCAGGGTGCCCATGCTGACCCCTGTCCACCGCCGAAAGCGGCTTCAGTCGGCACGTGAGCATTAGAACTGGACCTCGGAGCAATAGAAGAAGGTGGCCTGGTCTGTTGAAACATGTTTTCTTTTACATCACATGGAAGTGAGAGTGTGTCGCTTACCAGGGGAACACATGGCACCAGAATGCACTTTGGGAAGAGGGCAAGCCAGTGGAGGCAGTGTGATGATTTTGCCAATGTTCTGCTGGAAAATCTTGAGTCCTGCCATTCATGTGGATGTTACTTTGACACATACCACCTACCTAAGCATTGTTGCAGACCACGTTCACCCTTTCATGGAAATGGTATTCCCTAGTGGCTGTGGCCTCTTTCAGCAGGATAATGCCATGAAGCAAAAAGGGTTCAGGAATGGTTTGAGGAGCATGAACTGAAAAATATATTTTTAAAATTTAGTTTACACTGAGTTTCAGCACCTTTTCTCAGTGTACCTAGCCCCCCTGATTTTAGTTGTATAGTAACAAATAACGTCCACTAGATGGAGATAATTCGCTTGATTTGTTGAAAGCACAACAAATGAGCATCAAAGTATTTCTTTGAGTGATATTTTATAATTGTTTATTGTAAAAATTATGCTAAATTATGATTTACTAACTAACTGTACTACTTCTACATTACTAGGTAAACAAAATAACATCCTCCCTTGTACATCTGTGTGCATGCTAAATGACAATTTGTTAAAGCGCAGTCTGACTCTTTCAATGTGTTTCTTTAATTAAGTCTGTATTGTGATTTCTAAATTAAGTTCTCACACATTTATTAATCATTTATTTATTTAATCACATTGATTCTCAACTGTGCAGTTGGAAAATTGGTTGCTGAAATAGAAAAACAGGTTATTTAAAATACCACAAGGTGGCACGAGAGGTTTCAGAGGAGTTCCCACCCACACCCTCGGATTCTGTGATTCATGCTCTGTTTATCCAGGAGCAGCCAGATCACTTACTGGATTGAAAAATTCACACAGAGAGAAAGACACAGGGCTGACACACTCACTCTCACTGTTTTTCTTTTATAGATTCCTGAAACAGAGAGGTGTAAATGACTGACCAAACCAAATTTGCACCATGCCAATATCATGAATTCCCCGGATGCCTATGCCTGGCCTTGGGATGATGCACTACATGAATGGAACATAAGGATGCAACTCTGATTCAGAGCAGCTCTTGAATAGAGGCAGTTCTGACATGGATTCTACTGGACTAGAGACTTCTGGATTGTTACATCACCAAGCAACAGAAGGATTTTGAATGTCTTATCGAGAAGATATGTGAGTGATGTCAGGATATTGCATTCAAATGATTAAATAACCTAATGCAAAAACAGCTGTCATAGTTAATAAACATGCTATACTAAGAGTATAGTATAGTATATATAATACAGTAAAATATATATATTTCATTTTAATGCTGAAATTTAAAAAGAACCTTGTGTATTTCTTGTTGACTCTAATTGTCTTTATATAAATATATCACGATGTATTTAAATATGTATTTTTTGTTTCCTTCCTTTTCTGAAGAACAATTATGCAAAATATAAACATTAATGTATTACTTTTTATTATTTTGAGGTCAAATGTGAAATGGGAAGAAAAAAAAATTCAGGAGTGTTAAACCAAACCAAGAGTTAGACACAATGACCATTGGGCTAGCTAACTTGCTTTCTCTCAAAAACATGGGCAGTTGTGAGGATATGTACACCTGGAAAGTTTAGTCATTATGTTCAAAGAATGAATGAATTATGAAACATTATATAGTGCTATCTATATATATTGGATATATATATATACAAATAAGTACATCCAAAGTGTTTTACAATCATATCAGGGGCTCTTCTCCTCTTCCACTCCACTTAGGATGGGGATTATTAGGTGGCCATGATTGATAAAGGCCACTGGAGGGAATTTGGCTAGGACACTGGGAATACACCCCTGTTCTTTAATTAAAAATCCTAGTGCCATAACGAATCACGTAACGACCTCGGTTTAACGTGTCTATAGTGCCCCCATCACTATATGGGGCATTAGGACCCACACAGACCACAGGATGAGCGCCCCCTGCTGGCCTCACTAACACCTCTTCAGCAGCAACCCGGTTTTCCCAGAGGGTCCTGACCAGGCTCAACCCTGTTCAGCTTCAGTAGGCAACCAGTCTTGAGCGACTTGTTGTTTTGTATGGACAGTGAGCACATGCTCCGTTCCGGAGAGTGCCTGGATCTCTGGCCACACATGATAAGTGGGCTATTATGTTAGTACACTGGAGTAGTTTTACTGAGGTTAGAAGTGTCACTATAGACCACTGACAGCCATATTTACAGGACATAAGAATAATTGGAACAGTGATCAAATCTTTCTAACAAGATCATAGACAATCTCAATGGTAAGTCGATTTAAAGCCTGCTTGTTAGCACAAAGATTTACTTTTTTGTGTGTGTGTGTAATGCAATCATACCAGTCTGTAATGATTAATAATGATTATTTTTATTTAATTGCCATTCAAAGTATCATCATAAGCCCTTGATATCTGCTTATGTGGACACATATTGCATAGAGTGTGCAAATGGTAGAATTAATTTAGACTTTTTGAACTCTATTGATCTCTATACCCCACTGAACACACTCAACAATGACCTGCATGCAAAATCAATGTGTGCTCACACACAAACCTTGATTAACACATTCACTGCTCATGGTTTAGATGTTGACTGATAGTTACAGCTTTACCCAGTAATAAATTAAACAACATTGACATCTAATCTACAGGACTGCCACTTAATTATGACATTACATAAGGCAAATGTTCATTCAGAATCATTAGCCAGTAGAATCATTTAGACATGATGAACCTTTGATGGCTCTCATGAGAACCCATGTAAGTCCTTTTTTTTTTTTTTTTAATTATTATTAAAATCCAATTATCATACTTAGTGTGACACCCTTATGCTTTAACCTCATTTAAGTTCATGAAAATGGCCAATGACTAAGCCTCTTGAACCAACATATACTTATATTTTGCAAATTATCACTTACACCGCCTCTGAAACACTCATACTGACGAAAAATTAGACCAGAAATGCCCATACCAGGACCCAAGAGCCAAAGTTTGCGTATGATGGCCTTTGATTTGGCACGCCATGTCAAGAGGGAGAAAACATCCCATTGAAGCATATCATAATTTCTAATTTATTTCTCCTTTTTTTGCATTGAAATGTAGAGAGTACAAGTTCATTTGATTAAAAATGGTAAATTTTAATATAATATAGTTGGATATAGTGCAGCATCTACTTTTAGACCATGTCCCTCGATTAAGTTTAATATTCAGTTTGGACACTTCTTGCTGTAGACAATTCAAGCATAAATGATTAAAGAAATCTACTAATCAGCTGAGCTTAGCAAATAGAATGTGCTTTCATTAAACAGTTTAATTTGTTCTCTTTTCTTTTCAAAGATGCAGCTTTTAAAAAGTACTGCCAACAAGTATTTTTACTAGTTCATCAGGCAAGAGTCATCTTGTATCCTGCTAAAATGTGTGTTTCTCACCACATTGTATATATAGAGAGTTCATGTTTATGCAGGTTAATGCTTGTTTGAAATGAATCATTTACAAACCACAGCAGGAAAAAAAGACTCTGGAATTGATTCAGATCCAACTCATTTTTATCTTTGTGATCTCCGAAGGATTCATTTTCAGTCTCATTCTAGAAGTTTCCAAGCTCACCTCAGCATTGATCATCTGCTTTCTTCATATGTGCTTGTCTCCTTATAGTTGTTGAAAGCATGATGAACTCTGTTTCTTGTTTCCACTGGAACCTCATCAAGTTAGCCTGTCCGCCTACCTGTGCCACTCATACTTCCTCTCCCTACTTCTTGCTCATTAAAACCGGCTTGTTGGGAAGTAGTTAACTTTGGGAAGCACCCATGTCTGAGTTAGACTGGCAGAATGTGTTTTATCTAAAAAAAATAACATGGATAAAATAGAACTGACCAAATGAACACAGTATGCAGTGTGAGCCCAGATCAGAGCTTGAATGTGAGCGAGTGTTTATGAAGCAGGTCACATTTCAATTCTCCATTTAGAGTTTGTCACTGGTGCTTATGATTGACATTTCTACCTCTAACAGTTATGAAATATCACCTCTTCTGTCTGAGAGTTCAAAGAGAAAAAACACCAAAACTGAAACACTTTCGCTGTTTCTGAAACACTTTGCACTGTTAGCTTTTGTGCATGTATTTTTTTCAGGTTTCTAAGAGCTTCCTAAATGCAATTTATGAAATACTAATTACTTTTGTAGTCTTTAAAATGCTTAATTTGACAGAAAATCTCTGAACTGAAATGTTTTAAAATGTCTTTTATGATGCAGTCAGATCACCTCATGAAACGGTGCTGTTAAAATCACTATTGAGTCAGTAGCTAAAAATAGCTTCCAATATTTAAATTTCAAAGTTCAATATCACTTATCAACTTGTCATTTCTGTTCTAAGAGGACTTTGTGATTTTGATGATCTACTACAAAACCCTCAATGATAAATGCTACATCGAACATATGTCTTACAAACTTTCCTTCTTTATGGAATAACTAAAAAAAAGTGGCTTCTGGCCACTAGTACTTTCAACAAATATCTTGAATAATTTCCAAATAGATCTTTTATATACACACACACTAAGTTTCCATGTTTTATGGGGACATTCCATAGACATGATTTTTATAAAGTAACTGTATATTCTTTCCCATAACCATACCATCACAGAAAACTTTCTGCATTTCTACATTTTCAAAAAGAATCCCTTTGTATGATTAATAAACTTTTCATCGTGGGGAACAAAAAAAAAAAAAAAAAGTCCCCACAAGGACAAGGATTTTTGATATGGCCATCTTTATGGGGACATTTTGTCCTCACTAAATTGGGTTTACCAGAATCACACACAGTGTGTATATGTATGTATATATAGACGTGAGCAAAGTGGCCTAAAGAAATGTGAATATAAATGAAAGAATTCACACAGTCAATTTTATTTAACATAATATAATTTATACCAGATCTTGGAGTCTTAAAGGCCTGAATAATTTACATTGATGTACATTTACTTTTGACAGGCTGATGAAAAACATGAACTGCATCTGAAGATAATGCTGGTTCAATTATTCTTGCCCATACAGCTCCAACATTAAAACCTCATGAAAAGTCATGAAAGGAATTTAAAAAAAAAAACAACAAAAACAAACAAAAAAACAAAACTAAAATAAATTTCGGTTTATTGTCGCACAACAAATTTCACACATACATCAAACAGGCCACAAATAGATAGCAATTTAATAGACAAGAAAGAAAAGAAGAAAATTCTTTTCTTTTGGCCTTGCCCTCTCATACAGTCCAACTACGTATGATACAACTGATGTACATACACAAAGTTACTGGAATGCTTTGAATTAATGTTTTTTTTTTGTATGTTTTTCTCTCATTTTTCGTTTCTTTTTTGCTTTGTTTTTTTACAAGTTTCATTTGAGATAACATGACATGGTCAAACCACAAGTAAAATCTATTTCATAGAGAAGCATCAACTTCAAAGCACCGTTTGGTAACCAGAGATCACTGTCAAAAATGGCTGACCTCCTAACAATATGTACAAAAATATAAAATGTAAATAAAAATACAAACAAATTTTTCCTTTTAAAGTATTTTGTAAGAAGGTAGAGCTTTGAAGTCTTGGTTGTTTCTACAAAATCTGCAGTTAGGTGTGTGTAGACAGATGCTGGACTCTACTTGATGATGACCATGTTTCTTGCCTCCCCCAGTGGACAAGTTAAGGAAAGGAGGGATGAGACGATTTCCAGCAGAGTAGCTTCTTACACATCAGTCTTTTGCTTCTTAGTTTCGACATCATCCTGAAAAATGTGACCAGACAGAATTCACCAGACACTGCAGTTATGAGGCAAACTTTTCTTATCTGAAGATTTCAATGGCAGAAAGTGCAAACTTACCTCCTCGTCATCATCCTCAGCTGCTCTTTTTCCCGTGCCACCCTCAGCCTCATCGTCTTCATCATCATCGTCACCTATAATGCAGTTAATTCTTAGTAAAGCGACTTTGTTTACATCCTTTGGTTGTCAACAGAGGGTGGAGCTAAAGCAGCATGTCTCCATAATTCTCACCACACTTCTTCAATTAGTTTACCTGCATACTTAAGGCCTTACCTTCTCCATCATCTTCCTCATCCTCTTCTTCAGCCACATCATCATCTTCCTCATCTACTTCATTTTCTGGGTCACCGTTTTCCTCATTCTCCTAAAACGACATTATGAGTTATGATGGGTAATAAGGTCATTAGATACATATTACAAGCATTACTGATGTTGTGGGGACTAAATTTAAAAAATAAAAATAAAAAGTTACGGAAACTTACAGCATTTCCATTTGCAGGTACATCCTTTCCATTTTCTGCCTCCTCAACCTGTTTCTTTTCTTTAAGGTCCTAAATGAAGAAAAAACATTTCTCTGTAATTGCTTCAGTTTTACTTATCTAAGAAATTGAAATAGACCAGTGGCGAATTCACGTCCTCTCTCAGCCTATTCGAGGAACGTGCTTTCATTTCACATTTGAAACGCGACACTTCCACTCTTTATTCATTGGATGCCTGTCTGTTCCATCCCCGCCTGGTTTAAAGACCATATTGAGGTGTTGTAATTTGATACGTCGATGGCGTTACCGCCAATGCGCGTTGTAGTTCAGTTTATCATCCATCTCATTGCGCTTGATAAAGACACGCCCGCTAAAAAACTACAACCCCCAGTTTACAATTAGTGAATGTTTAAACTCAACCAATAAGAGCGCGAACTTGAGCAAAGAGAGGCAGGACCGATAAGCCTCGGAGAAAGAGAGTGAGTGAGAGAAAGAGATAGAGAAAGACGGGGGAACAATAGCGTTGTGCATTTGAGCTTTTAACAAATCGTTTTTTCGAGCACTTCATTGTTGTTCTCTCGAGAATGATTATTGTTCTTAAGAGAAGCCGTTTTATTGATCAAATTATGAACCACACTGCGTCTTTTCGTTCAAAAACGCAGACTTTTTTTTATCTCTATGAATACCATAGGATGTGCTTCCATGCAGCAACTCGCTCGTAATAATAAATTTAGGTCATAATCCTCAGCTTTTAAGCCGGTTAGCGTCTACATCACGCCTGCAACGCCTTCTCTCACAGTCACCATTTACATGCCGCTCTGTGCCGCCACTGAGCCTCGGTGAACCGAACATGAATAATGAACATATGCCACTATTTACAGGGTAATACTGACACATATATCGATCAAACAACCCGCGTGTAACCTTCAAGCCTAAAGCGGAAATCATCATCTTCATAGGCAAACTTAAGAAACGCAGGCTTAATTATCAAAAGAAAAAACCTAACAAAGGACAAACGGGTCAGAAATGTTGTGCCCACAGCTGGTAGGCGAGTCCAGCGATCCTAATATGCCATCAGCAGAGATTGAGCACAACACGCTTGATAAGTCGGCGGAAAACGATCGTTTAGGTTGATACCGTTCAAACAGCACGCGTTCTCGCGCTCACGGACAGCGAGACGGTGCGCAACGGAATGGAACAGAGCAGGGGTCTCGAGACACGTTCTTAAAAGTTGAACGGAGCCACTGCGCCCTGAAAACGCGGCGCTCATGCATGAAACGGCGGAATAACTGCGCGAAACAACCCTCAAAGACATCGGTCTAGTGTGTTTACACATAGAAACAATGAAAAAATAGAGCAGCTGCCTGTACGGATGTCCCTTAACTTCGCTTTTCGCGCTCACCTCCTGCGCTACAATAGAAACTCGTGCAGTCAGCCAGACTGCAGCATCCGCAGCGGGGCTTCGCGGGATAAGTTTACACACAAACTGACACTGACCGTAGGAGTAATTCCAGATTTTGATAGCCGCTGGAAAGAGAGACCTCTTTTCTTTCATCTGAGAAATGATCACGCATCCCGACACTTCCTCTGTATAAAGTGCCGGGCAGCTCATATCTTAAGTAGTTTGATCAATAATGCATGATGAACTCAATTTCACTACAAAAAAAAAAAAAGTGAATTGCAACCCGAACTTGCCAGAACTTAAAAAGCAACGCGACCCAACGCTCGGTGAAGTCCTATTAAATAAACCGTCAATCTGATGTGAACAAAATATTCCGAGATGAATTTCTGTGTTCATTGCACTTGTAACACTGCTAGTAGACACATTGAAACATCACTGAAAACGTGCTTTATTCACACAGTGGCATCATGAATCGTGAGGCTGCAGTAACTTGTGTGACAGACCGGGCTGCGGGATGACGAATCACCGCGTCTCGCGGACGCTACGAGGCACCTTCAATAATTGAGTCTATACGCGGTAATAAAGAAACTTGTGCAACAAACCATATAAGCAGACCACAGATAGTGCTTACGATTATCCGCGTCCATCCCTCTCTCTATATTTTTCAAAGCGGAACCGAAAAACCGCCTACATAAACAAAGAACCCGCGCAGAATCCGAACAAAAAGCCTTTTTAGTGGCAAATATCTCCGTAAAGAAGCCCAACTTTAGAGCACCTAACGTTTTACACTCCACGAAGTGTTCAAAGTGTGAGTGAGATGTCAGAACACTGACAAAATTCGCAAACAGTGTCCCAATAGTGCTGTGTGCCGATTTCCATGCCAAAATTCAAATTTCATAAAAGCCCGTTTATTCAAGTGAATAAAAACGCAGCATCTCTACAAATCAAGGTATAACTTAAGTTGCATTACCTTGGCGGAGACTTCCGAGCTGGTATCGACTTTTGTGTCAGCCATTTTTCCTAACTGTTAAGAATATAATGGGGTCTCGGAACAAAATAATATAAAGAGAAATACGAGATGTGTATAATAAAAAAAGACTAATAAGCGTCTGTAGCGAGCTCGCGCGGCGGCAGAGCTGTTAATATAGAAGACTAGGCGGACCTTGGAGGCGGGCGCTTTTCAGTGATTGGCCAGTGTGGCAAACACTCCGCTCTTCTGATTGGCCAAGATGGAACAATAGACAGTATTTCTACAAAGTCAGACTCCGCCTCCAAACCAACCTCTGACTCATTTATGTGTGGAATAACTGTCGATCCATACTATCCTGGTCAATCTCCCCTTGATGGATGGCCTACATAGGTTCATCACTATAGAAAAAAAGGAAGAAAAAACAAAAGCCTTGCGTATTTGAAATATTAATACTGCCCTGAAATTTACAGTGGTGCATATTGTCTCAAACATTTAATTTTACTCACAGAGAGCCGACCAAGTCTGGAGTTTGCATTTTTCTAATATATGTTTTTGTTTTCTCCATATGGTGAGGTTTATATGTTATTACATAACCACTGACCATGTCGTTCCTCGTGTCATTATCTCACAATCTTCTATCAATCTCTGAAAGGTGTCTTGTAAACTATGTAGCAGTGAGACGCGCATTTAACTGACATGCAAGCCTTGAAGTTAGGAGTACTGCTTACTCAGAAGTCACCTTATTTATTTTAGGTGGCGCATAAACTTTTGCTCTATCCGAAAGAAAGGTCACGCTCAATGAATATAATATTGCGGCAGTTAGTGGCCGCCCCGCTGGTGAAACCTGCTCAACATTTGAGTGACAGTTCTCAAACCCCGCCCCTTCACCGATATTTACATAGGGTATGTAAAATATTATCCTGGGTAATCTATGAGATCAGTTATTTAGACATAATATAGGGAGGAAGAACGCCAAATAATATGCTGCCAGTTCTAGTTATTAGACTAAGACCACAAACACAGTCACGATTTTTTAAGATGCTTGACCGAGATCTTGTTCTTATTAGCAAACACGGATTATTCGGCGGGCTAGTGAAGGATAACGGATATGCTCCTCAAACTAAGCGCTTTACAAACATCACCAGTGATGTATTGATATTTCATTCGACATAAAATTCGCACGCTGCGGGGGAAATGCAATGGTGTACCTTCTTCCCTCACCAACATGGCCGATTGAATTACCGTATGGCGTCTTAAAGTCTCCTTATTGGCTGATTGGGCCGAACGAACACAGACTTGACGCTTTGCGAGCGCTGATTGGTTTGTGTCAACGTCAATCAACCGAAGTACCTCGTTTAAGGTGCTAAAGAAAACATGGAACTGGAATACACTGTATTTTCCCTTTTATTTCTCCCGTTCCATGTCAAGGACAGATAAAAGGTGTTAGCAAATACACGTTCAGGATTGGATTTTCACAAGGCTTTATATGGATTAATTACTAACAGGTTATTCATTGTCACATTTTTAATAATTTAGTATACGATTTTATTTAAAGAGACTTCCAAATGAGAAACATCACAAGCTATTTATCCCGAAAGAGCTAACAATTGTCCCAGTACCGCAATGGCAATTAAAGTGAGAGCAAGCTAGAGAGGTAAAAATGTAGAGAAGAGAATATATATTTAAGTTTGTTTGTTTATTTATATTTATTTATTTAATAATGTAAATATCATTTTGGAAATGTAACTTTAGCCCAGGCTAACTTTCATTCAGACGTGTAAAGAGTACCTGAACCATACTTGTATAATACATTACATGGAAAATTACTCTATTACAAGTTACAAGTCATTAATTCCAATGCGACTTGGGCAAAAGTCTCAGTCCCAGGCTTAAGTCTAGTCCCAGACCAAAATGCATGTTTGAGCTGCTATAACTGAAGGCAACTTGCACTGACATATGTTAAAATATGTCAGTGCCATTATTTTGTCTCAAGATGCACACCAGTAGGCTCTGTCTTTTTGTCTGAAAAATTGAACTAAGGCCTAATTCTGACTTAATCTAAGCCCTGTTTGTGAAACCGGGTCTTAGAGTATCTGATTTAAAGGTATTTTAGTAGTTTTTTGGAACTGAATGTAGGCTCAAAGATGCCCTAGTTCTCAACACCTATATGATAAAGGCTGTGAAAATAAGAAACAGTTGATTTGTAAGGAGAAAAATCAGGTTTATTTCCTTTATTTCCTGAACACCTCAAAATTGAAATAAATCAAGATCGACACTTAAATCACCTCTTAAAGGTCCACAAACACTCAAGTTTCAGTTGCTCAAGTGCTTAAAAAGGCCATAAGTAACCAATATTGTTCAAAAAGCTCTCTTCATAAAGGATAAATAAAATAATTTTAAGTAAAATATAGTCAAAGTCTTGCTCTGGACGTGCTGGTTTCAGTCTCATCACCGGTTACAGGCATGTCCTCATCTCATAAATCAAACACCTGCGATTCAGCAACTACAGCTAATGTATTCGCATTTGCGTGAAGTAACCATGTTGACAAGTTTGGGTGAGTAAAGGCAAAACGCACAAGATATAGTACCTTCAATGCCACGTAGATTGCGATATCACTTCTTTATAACAGAAATAAATTGCTGCAGAAAAAGTTAGGTGTCATGCAAAATGTAAGGTGTAATTGCATTACTCATCACAAATGCATTGTCATAAAGAGTAGGCCACACTTACTGAAAAATGTAGTCAAATAGAGAGAAAAAGTTGCTAATATCTTTGTTACTCAGTAAAACTACAAGGCAACTAATTACATTCACTCAAATACTTTAAACCACTGTTTTAATTTCACTATTCTTATTAGAATCCTGTATGTCTGTCATTTAGCAGGCACTTTCATCCAAAGCCATTTACATTAGCTACAGTAATTGCATATATGGATCAAAGTGAAGTTAAGTGCCTTCCTCTAAGGCAAAATGATGATAGAGCAGAATTGTGATCTCACTAACACACCAGTTCCTGGGTCACTGCTGCTTGGAATTAAACCTGCACCCATCAGAATAGCACTACCACTGTCTCATGCATCTATGATCTGTTTTATAATCTGTCATTACAGAAAAACAAAAAACAAATGTTAGATATTGTCTTCTCTTTCTGAGATTGAATGAATGAATCTTTGTCAAAATCTATCCATCAGTCTTAGTAATGTGGGATGCACCAGTTTTTGGTTCCACCGCAGGAATACACTTACATTTATCCTTTTAAAACAACACTGAGACATTTTATTTTGTACAAATATTCTTTTGGAAGCATAGTATGAGGATATATATATATATATATATTATACCAATGCTTAATGTGTACAAGCCATTGATTATTTAAAAATTACTAGATAACTAATTTTAGTCTAATTAGTCTAAAAGTAACAGCAATTTAAGATGAATCAATTTGCTTGATAAAAAAAAATGTTACAACACATACTTGTGTCAAATATGATTTTTGTTTAGCGAGCAGAAGTTTATTTGTTCTTACTCTCTGATTCCGGGTCATATTTCTTAGGACTCTTAACAATATGAAAGTTCTCCCCCTTGTGTAACACACTCAATTATTTTGGAAATTTAAAAAAAAACAAAAAAACATTATAAGACAATCAATTACTCCCAGGAAAACTGCAGAATGTTGTGGGCATTCTAAGAAATAATTTCTTACTAATGATATAGGATTTTTTTTTTTTTTTTTTT
The DNA here is from genome assembly GCA_037194245.1 of Opsariichthys bidens. NCBI lineage: Eukaryota > Metazoa > Chordata > Actinopteri > Cypriniformes > Xenocyprididae > Opsariichthys > Opsariichthys bidens. Next base: position 15,392,652 of record CM074298.1, read on the forward strand.
TTTTACTTCATACACAATTGTACTGTTAACTTATCCAGTGTATTATATTTGCATCTGTCAAAAGTCTCATCAGTGATGCAGATCTGCGAAATGTTTTTCCCCCCCCCCCCCCCCCCCCCCCCCCCCCCCCCCCCCCGGTGCAGTGAAGGAATCCTACTCCATCTTTCCCTCTCACATCCTCTTCTCTCTCTCTGGCAGATCTTTCTCCATTACCTTTGCTATAAAGCCTCTCATACGACAAACTGTTGAGAGGGCTTTCTCAGTGATCTCTGGCATCTAAATGGAGTCTTTTCCTGTCTGCAACAATAATAACCAATCTGGAAATCCCCCTGCTTTGCTGCCGTCTGGTATGGCTGGTCACGTGATCTTGCAGTCCCAGGGGCCCAGAGCCCTACTTGTCCTGGTCTCTTGGATGGTCCTGTTTACTTAGAAAATCTTATTGCTGTTAAGCATTCACAAATGGCCATGGGACTAAAACATGGTCACCCACTGTTTATTACAGCCCCAGCAGCACAAACTATGTAGAGAAGTAATTGAATTATTATTTAATTATTCATCATGGAGAAATATACAATAGTTTTTATAATTCTATAAAATGTAAAAATAAAAAATCCTACAGTGTGAACATTAATTTGTTAACTGTAAGTTACCCTACCATATATGGTGAAAAATTTTAAACGGTAAATACTCTCAAATGTTTGGTTTTTGCAAGTAAAAAGTATAAATAACCAAATAATTTAAGGTAAAATTGTAAAAGGACATTCCCAGTGTGTTTTGTCTTACATTTACTTAAAATGTACCCTCACTCTCATGTCATTCTACACAAATAAGACCTTCGGAACTCAAATTAAGATATTTTTTTGATGAAATCCGATGGCTCAGTGAGGCTTCTATTGCCAGAAATGTCACCGAACTTCTCAGGATCCGTAAGGGTACTAAAAACATATTTAAAACAGTTCTTGTGAGTACATTGGTTCAACCTTAATATTATAAAGCGACGAAAATACGTTTGTGCACCAAAACCCCCCCAAAATAATGCAATATCTTGTGATGGCCAATTTCAAAATACTGCTTCATGAAACTTTGAAGCTTTATGAATCTTTTGTTTCGAATCAGTGACTCGGATCGTGTATCAAACTGGCAAACTGCTGAAATCACGTGACTTTGGCACTTCGAACAACTGATTCGAAACAAAAGATTCGTAAAGCTTCGAAGGAGTGTTTTTGAAATCGGCCATCACTAGATATTGTTGAAAGGTTGTTATTTTGTTTTGTTGGTGCACAAAAAGTATTCTCGTTGCTTTATAAAATTAAGGTCGAACCATTGTACTCACATGAACTGTTTTAAATATGTTTTGAGGACCTTTCTGGATCTTGAGAAGTTCGGTGACATTGCTGAGCTGTATGCTTTTATTATTCTATATATAAAAAAGGCAATATTATTCAGAATGAGTCTCAGTCACAATTTAGTAAATAACTACAGAATTTTCATTTTTGAGTGTCCCTTTAAATTGTATATTGCTTCACTTGATGCCAAATGTTGTGACCATAAACTAGTAATATGCAAAAATGATTACTATATTTACCAGCTGCTAATTTATCCAGCTCGAACTGAAAGAAATCAGTCCAGTAATCATCAAAGTCAGTCATGTTCATTTGGTGTCTATACACATTTCAGTGTTATTGTTTAGGGCAAGGCATTTCCGTAAAAAAAAAAAAAAAAAAAAAAAAAGAAAAGAAAAGAAAAAAAGCCCACCAAAAACAACAAAATGCATGTTAATCAGGTGTAATGTTACACTGTAGTCATTAACATAACGTGTACAACGTGAGGTTTTGTTCACATGGGTAGCAGTAGCGCAGCAAACATTTCCATTTGTTTAGTAAAATGTGATCGTATGCAATGCTTCCTCAAACCCTTGTGGTTTTCGAAGGGAAGAGTTCATTTGATTTGGGATTCTTCCTTGTTTCTCGTCTTCCGCTTTCCTAATGTAGTAGGGGCAGGACTGCAGACGCTTAGCCTGCAGCGTTTTCCCCTCTCTCATTTTTCATTTTTATTTAAATATAGCCTTCACTCCTCCTGCAGCAGCTGGTCCCACAGTTTTCCCACAGCTGGGATAAAGTATGAGGCCAATGCTTGAATTCAGAACAGCCACACGCTAGGTGTTCTTGCTCTCAGCTCTCATTTTCTTTTATCCACTCATTACAAAAAAAATACCCAGACACGTCTGCCCATCTCCGTAGAACGTTTGGAAAGCAAACTTTGCAGATCAGTATCAGTATTTTTACAAACATTTGGAAAGATGACCAAAATGGAGGTGACCTTAAGCTACTCTTTGTCTCTGGGTGGCTCAGTGTCACAAAGGCACAAATTAGGAATTCTGTCCATGTGACGGCAGTCGATGAGGCAGAAATCAATGAAGCTGATGCATGCAGTGTGTGACCTCCTGACCCTGAGCTCTGTGATGTGTTTATGTGTAATTGAGCATGTCAAAGGCTTATTCCGGCAGTTTATTCAGGATATTACCTGCTTTGTTTGTTGCGACGGAATCTGGATTATTCTTAAACAAATCATTACCGTGACTGTAAAAGAATAGGATCTATTTTAACCCTCTTTTTGAAGGAGTGTGTGTGTCTGTGAGTGTGTGTTTGAGTGGGTGTGTCTGTTTTGTGCTCTCAATGTTTCCTTGCTGTTTGTTTTTTACTGCTTTGTGGCTGAATTATTGATTTTGTTTCACTTTTATTTCACATTTGCAAATACGTGCTCTGTGTTATAGTCGCGCTAGTTCACATGTGGGAGGAAGGGGTGGCGGCATGGATGTGTCTATTTTGCAGTCACGCTGACATTTTAGAGTGTCACCTGTTCATTGATGTGCATTTTTTTTTCTGCATAGTGGCTGTTTGTACCACCAAAAGAGTTTTCATATTTCCCTTTAATTTCCTATGTCAGTCATTTTTGACCGCAAAGGAGTCTAGTGCGACTATTTTTATTTTACGACCCTTTAACATATCCGAATCATGTCCGTGATTTTTTTTTCATGTGTTCACATAGCTAATGTGACAAAAGTCACCAAGCGTTTAAAACTTGTCATTTTTTGCAAAATGTAAAGAGGACCAGAGGGTAAATGAACACCTCTTACCCAACTTTTTTACAAGCCCAAAGTATTATCACCACTAGATTATTTGGAACATCAGTGGTTTTTGTTTACAATTCGAGGGCAGTTACGAGATGAATCTTTATTGGTAGATGTGAGCCTCACTTCCTTCCTCTCTGATGCTTTGCATGACTGCAAAACAGCAACAGTAGGCCTTGTCATTTTCTGGCAGACTTTGCTTATCTGAGCGTTGGAGTCTGGCAATCTGATTGGCAAAGAGCTTGCACCTTCTGTGTTGGATTTAATTGAAGCATTTGGTTTGTTGTATTAGAGCCTGTCATCTGATTCTTATACTTAAACATGAATATTGGGCTGGTGATTCTTTAAAACACAGCACTCTCTTCAGCTTTAGTGCTTGTGTTGCAGTTCTAATGCAGACACCTACATTTATGTGCTCTTTATCAAAGTTCAGCACACAACAAACAACATTTGATTTCATTTTTTTTTATTTGACACTAATGTAAATGCTTTAATATGAAGACAACTATAAAATCCTTCCTATTCAGTATTAATTTATTAATATTTAATATAAATACAAGTGTGACAATTTCACATGGTCCGGAAGCTCCTCCTACAAAGCAAGAACCAACCAGATCTGCTTGTGTTAAAGCCTAGGTGGCACTGATGTGCAGTCAAGACCTATAAAGCTGCAGAGCTCACAGATGAATTCTCACATTCTGGCTTTACAGGAAGAGTTTTCATCGCTCAAGTTATGAACAGGAATCCCACAACATCATTTTCAGACTGTTCCCAGCGATTCGTAGCATGGTAAGTGAACTTTCACAGCATTCATTCTATCTAAAACAACAGTGCAGTACTGATATTGTGTATGGCTTTTGCTGACAAAAAACAGATGTATTAGATGCATAGAGTCATAGATGACTGCAACAGATGAAACCTTTTGAATCCAGTATAACGTGGACTCTCTGGTTTTATACAAATGTCAGTATAATGCATCTTTTGAACACCCTTTGAACAAGTTCTGTGTAACTGTATTTTGTGGCTTATTTTTGTAAGAGACAAAATATTGTAAGACAGAGCTTGTTCAAAGGGTGTGGTTAAAATGTTTCCATAAAATATATGGCACTTTTAACTTGAAAGAAAGATTTTAAATATATATTTTTAAAAGATCCAATATGATCTTATGATTAAATATGAAGTACAAATATCAAATTACTAGTCTAAAATCTGTGTGAAATGCGAATTGAGGAGATCAATGGTATCTGATTGAAATGTGAAGCTTTTTGTAACTTTTTAAAATAAATCAAACTAAAATAAACAGCAAAACTGATAATCTAGCAAAAATTTGCATCTTAACAGCAGTTGTGTGACAGTTATTTACTTATATTTCGACATGCAACGCGAGGCATTATGTAAACAGGTACAAACTCACTTTATTAAAAAAATGTGATATAGAAAAATTATTGTTGGTAAACTAATAAACTAATTGTAGTATCCAGTTTATTACTATAAAACATTGTTTAATCAGACTAATTAAGCCTAATTTAAGAAATTGTGTACTGTAAGAATGGCACATTTTTGAACATAAATGCATAAATAAATGAACTTCATTAAAAAGTAATAACCTGCCTCAATCTCTGTAATTTTTTTGTCATTTGCAGCCAAAATTGCTCTATTTCTATCTGTCTTCCATTTAAAAAAAAAATCAAATTCACAAAAACACTTGAGCTCAAATAAAAAGTGACACACATAGCTGACCCTGCTGTCTTAAGATACACAGATCCTATATAGCTCTCGGAGGAAGATCAGTGGATAGCAGGAAATGCATGCAAAGCATCATCACTTTTGTGATTCTCAGTTACATCCTTATTTATTTCCATGCCTTTCACTCCCCTTATAATAGACATACTCTCAGCTGAGAAAGCTGGCAATAGGCCAAAGTAATCTAGTACACACACACACACACACACACACACACTAAAGAAATGTCCTCATAAAACATTATGTCGTAATACCAGTGTAATACTAATTTCATAATACAAATTTGTGTCCTCATAAATCATGAAAACAAGCACAGGCATACACAAACACACGCACATGTTTTCATGTTTTATGGGGACATAGATATAATGATTTTTATACTGTACAAACGATACATTCTATCCCCTAACCATAAACCCATAACAGAAACCTTTTTGCATTTTTAGATTTTCAAAAAACATCACTTACTATGATTTAAAAGCTGTTTTCCATTGTCCAAAAAAATCCAAAAAATGTCCCCACAAGGACAAGAATTTCAGATATTGCCATCTTTGTGGGGATATTATAGGGTAGGGGTACATAGTGGTATATTGACCAGGACCACACACACATCTGACTCTCTGTAACAAGCAGCTTTAATACTTCCGTCAGTGCATTGTCTCTAACTCCAGTAAGTAAATTGTGAAACTGACATGATATTGATGTAAAAGTGACAATCAAATTACAAAAAAAACAAAACACATTTTTTTTCTTGGACATATAAAAATGTGCCCAATAAGCATTCTTTATGTGTGTGTGTATATATATATATATATATATATATATATACATAAAGAATACTTATTGGGCACATATCTATATGTCCAACAAAAAAATATATAGATACATATATTGATACATACAGTGTGTACGGAAAGTATTCAGACCCCCTTAAATTTTTCACTCTTTGTTATATTGCAGCCATTTGCTAAAATCCTTTAAGTTCATTTTTTTTCCTCATTAATGTACACAACACCCCATATTGACAGAAAAACACAGAATTCTTGACATTTTTATTAAAAAGAAAAAGTGAAATATCACATGGTCCTTAGTATTCAGACCCTTTGCTGTGACACTCATATATTTAACTTGACTTGATTAGGAAAGCCACACACCTGTCTATATAAGACCTTACAGCTCACAGTGCATGTCAGAGCAAATGAGAATTATGAGGTCAAAGGAACTGAAGAGCTCAAAGGCAGAATTGTGGCAAGGCAAAAAAAAATTCTTCTGCACTTAAGGTTCCTAAGAGCACAGTGGCCTCCATAATCCTTAAATGGAAGACGTTTGGGACGACCAGAACCCTTCCTAGAGCTGGCTGGCCGTCCGGCCAAACTGAGCTATCGGGGGAGAAGAGCCTTGGTGAGAGAGGTAAAGAAGAACCCAAAGATCACTGTGGCTGAGCTCCTGAGATGCAGTCGGGAGATGGGAGAAAGTTGTAGAAAGTCAACCATCATTGCAGCCCTCTACTTGTCAGGGATTTATGGCAGAGTGGCCCGACGGAAGCCTCTCCTCAGTGCAAGACACATGAAAGCTTGCATGGAGTTTGCTAAAAAACACCTGAAGGACTCCAAGATGGTGAGAAATAAGATTCTCTGGTCTGATGAGACCAAGATAGAACTTTTTGGCCTTAATTCTAAGCGGTATGTGTGGAGAAAACCAGGCACTGCTCATCACCTGTCCAATACAGTCCCAACAGTGAAGCATGGTGGTGGCAGCATCATGCTGTGGGGCTGTTTTTCAGCTGCAGGGACAGGACGACTGGTTGCAATCAAGGGAAAGATGAATGCGGCCAAGAACAGGGATATCCTGGACGAAAACCTTCTCCAGAGTGCTCAGGACCTCAGACTGGGCCGAAGGTTTACCTTCCAACAAGACAATGACCCTGAGCACACAGCTAAAATAACGAAGGAGTGGCTTCACAACAACTACTGTTCTTGAATGGCCCAGCCAGAGCCCTGACTTAAACCCAATTGAGCATCTCTGGAGGGACCTAAAAATGGCTGTCCACCAACGGTAGTCATGGCCTAATGGTGAGGGAGTCGGGCTTGTAACCTGAAGGTTGCTGGTTCGATTCCCATACCGGCAGGAATTGAAAGTGGGGATTGTGAATAAACAGCTCTCTCTCCACCTTCGATACCATGACTAAGGTGCCCTTGAGCAAGGCACCTAACCCCTAATTGCTCCCCTTGTAAGTCGCTTTGGATAAAAGCGTCTGCCAAATGAATAAATGTAAATGTAAATAAATGTTTACCATCCAACCTGACAGAACTGGAAGGGAATGGCAGAGGATCCCCAAATCCAGGTGCGAAAAACTTGTTGCATCTTTCCCCAAAGGATTCATGGCTATATTAGATCAAAAGGTGCTTCTACTAAAAACTGAGCAAATGGTCTGAATACTTAGGACCATGTGATATTTCAGTTTTTCTTTTTAATAAATCTGCAAAAATGTCAAGAATTCTGTGTTTTTCTGTCAATATGGGGTGTTGTGTACATTAATGAGGTAAAAAATGAACTTAAAGGATTTTAGCAAATGGCTGCAATATAACAAAGAGTGAAAAATTTAAGGGGGTCTGAAAACTTTCCATACCCACTGTATATGTGTATATGTCTGATGTGTGGGTGATGATATGGCAACACGATCTGAATGTCTGCGAACACTCCTTGCTGGTCTCCTTGGTAACTCACACAATCACTTGTATACACTCATTCTCTCTAGAGGGGATAAACCACATGTTTGCACAAGGCTACATGTGTGATGGTGTGTCTAAGCAGTTACGTGAAGTGATACTAACAGGGCTGTGCTCCTCTGACCCTGAGAGGAGTGTGAGCAAACAGCGGATTGCACTTAACCTAACGGCATGTGGCTAGTCAGCCAGAAAAAAAGTGTCGGAAGCAGTGGAGCTTACAGAACGTGAAGGCATGTTCCTACATAATTTTAACATTATCTCCCCTCACAAAGGGAATCATATCCCAGTTAACAGGAATCATTCTCGGAACTTAAGCGAATGTTCTGGCAAGGTTCTCTCAAAGTTATAAGCAAACATTCTTACAGTAATGTTAATAGAACATTCACTCAGAGTTATCTGGTCTTTAATAATGTTCTCAAAATGTTAGCACAAAAACAATATTTATTATAATATTTAGAATAACAAACACTCAGGATATGTCTTAGAACATGAAGGAAAATGCAAAATGTATAAACTAAAAAGAGAACCAGCAAGGGACTGAATGAAACGGGTTGTGTAAATACAATACTAACATAATGACTGACAGGTGATGATATTAAATAACTATAAACAAATGATGGCTGCATCCGAAAACTTTCAAGCATTTCAAGTTAGGAAGGCATCATGACACATCCGAATCCAATGTTAGCTTCACTCCTCTCTCCCGAGATACTTTCATCAGATCGATTTTTGAAGGCAGAATATGTATCCTTTTCTGCCTTTGATATCCCATAATCCTTTACATTACATTCGCTGCCTCAGAAGTCTGTCCGAAATTTACTTAAAAGAGCTTAATCCAGCGGTAACAAAATTCTTATGGAATAATAAACGGCCTAGAATTCATCTTAAATCTATGCACCGGCTGAAACCCCATGGTGTCTTATCGCTACCAGATTTTTGGTCCCATTATTTAGCGTATAAAAAAATGAGACTGCATGGATTGATGTTGACGCCCCTGTACCATGGCAGGCCTTAGAAGCTAGTATTATTTACCCCTTGCAACTAAAGGATTTACCTTTTACTGGAATATCTAAGAAAGTTCTGGAAAAGTTTGGTCCAATTATATGCTGTTCTATCAATATCTGCAAAGCAGCAGAAAAGACCATGGGAGCTTCAGATACAGTGATTCTACCTCCATTTGGAATTATAGTAATCTCTGTACTGGTTGAGTGTTTACACCCTAAATGATCTGTACAACGATTATGGGCTTAAGTCCTTTCAGATTCTAAAAGATAATTTTTTTATTCCAGGATTTTCCTTTTGTTTTGTATTGAAGATTGAGTTCTGCACTAAGAGCTCATGGAGTACCCTGGTCAATCCATTGGATAGATTCCAATATGGCTTCTAGAGGTATTGTGAGTATAATTTATGAATCACTCGTGGTGAGACAGTACTCAAACATTCTGAATGAGGTTTTTTTGGGAGAGAGAATTTAATGCCGAGATTGATTGGGACACTGTCTGGGGGAATTGATTTGCAACCTCAAAAAATCAGGCTCGCCAAATTATGTACTATAAGTTAATTTATAACTCATATGCCACTCTCTGTTCACTACAAAAAATGAAAAGAAAATCTGATCCTTTTTGTCACTTGTGTAGCAGCGCAAGTCCAGGCATAGATATGTTCTGGGACCGTCCTCGAATTGAGCCGTTCTTGTCTTCGGTCCAGGACTTACTGATAGATTTTCTGAGGTCTCAGATCCAAAAGAACCCTCTGGTTTTTCTTTTTCTTGCCACCTTTTTGGTGGCTGTGCATCTCAATACTACCCCTCCCTCCTCCGAAGAGCAGAAGCGTGTGGATGAAGTTCCGTAGTAATGATACACTGAATTCCCTCAGTGTATTTAATAAATGTGTTGTTTCAGTTTTACTCCAGTTGGATTTTGCCGCCACCATTTTTCATTCTGACGACCACAGACCTCTTGACGTGATGACGTGAAGTTATCGGTTTAACGTGTTTACATGGCAGAATTCTTATTTTGTTCGGTTTATAGAAAGGTTTATCCCACCCCTCTCAAACCGATTACAATTATATTTGGTTTGGGTATTTTTATTCCGTCAAGTTGTTTATATGGAGCATTTTCACTCGGATTGGACTTTTAAACCAATTACAATGCTTCATGTGAACGCACCTATATCTGTCAATCTAAAGTTGATTCTGTCCGCTGCCCTTACTGCTGCTAAAAAGGTGATGGGAACCATCTACCCCAGCTATGTCTACTTGGATGTCCTATTTTCTGGACATTACCCTTTTAGAGTGCACCACAGCTAAAGTGCACAGTGCCATCAGAAGGACAAGACAATTTTGGTTGGACCTTTTTGAGATTTTATCAAAAATGTTGAAATTTTGAGATGTATCCTTCTATATATTGCTTTGGTCACAGTTTTATTTTATTTTTCATGCTTTTATTTATGTTTTATTTATTTTTGTAAGCTTTAAACTTAATATTTATTTATTATTTATTTTTATTTTATTAAGTCTTATTTTTATATCTTATGATTATGCGCAGATCTTGAGCTCTGTTGTAAATAGTTATAAACTTAAAATGATTAATAGATAAAAAGAGAGAAAAAAAAGAGATCTATCCAAAGTATCTATCTGAAAGTTTTGGTCTGCAAATCATTCCCTAGAAGGAAGCGAGGCAACAAGTCATCCGGATGCAGCCAAGAAGATAATCAGTAACCAAACCAGAACTAAATGGAAGTAGGCAAACAGGAACTAACAGAACAGAATAACAAAATAGAAATCCACAATCATGACAGCATTGTTCACAGAACATTTAAAAAAAAAAAAAGTCTAACGAAATGTTTGCCTTTTTTTGGGGGCAAGAAGGTCCACGGTTTATAGGTGGATATATATATAAATATATATATATTTATTAATTTTTTTAAAAATTATTTTTAAATTATTTAAATGTTACTGATTGTTTCAGAACATTCAGGGAACACTGAAAAGGAACATTCTCAAAATTATCAAATACATGTTCCCCTAATGTTCACATAACTAAAAAACATTTTTAAAACATTTATGAAAAACCTGCACATTTTGGGCATTCCGAGAACATTCAAGAAATAATGTTTCCATAACTAAATAGGAATGTTAGTTAAATGAATGAATTTTTGTTAGCTGGGATGATACAAGCACTATGGTGTAAATTTTCATTTAAGATGTCACACGGATGGACACTGATGTTAAAATCACAAAGGACTTAATGAGTGTTCTGTCACTCCAACCCTTTGTATTTTCAACAGCACAACAAGATGGGTTGTGTGAGTATTAGCCTGTATTACATCATACTTTTCAATTTTCTGCACTAATGATGGTATAATAAGGCCCAAGAGGAGGATTGTACTTAGGCTTGCCTGTTGTTCAACAGGGAAATGATGCTACCTGGACACAATAGTCCATGTAGAACAGTATACTCTCCCAGCAGAAGATGTGATCAGCTGATGTATTTGACAAACTTTTCTGTAATTATAAAAGCTAGATTACAAATTAGTCAGAGGACAAAACGGATGCTCGTGAACAGAAGTCGTGTTTGGTGAAGGAGGTAGCCATAGAAACCAAGGCTGAGCAAAATTCAGAGTATAAGAATTGGCTCTTTTAGTTCACATTTGTTCAAATTTGAAATGAATTGATTATGCATTAAAGGAAGTTGAAATGGAATGTGAAGAGGAATACACTGATTCCAAGAAATTCAACAGATTATGGCTTTTTGAGAAATGAAGTGTTCCTCGCCCCTGATCCATAAATCTCTCTGTCTGTAAGGCATATCTTCAAACTTAAATAAATAAATAAATAAAAAATATATTTTGAAGAAACCAAACATTTTTGCTTAACATTGACTATAGACTTGTATAGACAAAAAAAAGACAAAAAATACCAGAGAGATTTCTCACAGTAGCTTCTTTAACGTTCCACAGAAGAAAGAAAGTCATTCAGCTTTGGAACGACATGAGGGTGATGACGGAATATTTATTCTTAGGTGAACTATCCCATTAAATTCAAATCGTAATTTTACTATGTCAATTTATATTCAGTTCAGTTCAGAATTTAAGTATTCTCATAGCAACAGATCCATATCGGTTGGAACATTGACAAAACATAAGCACTAATTTATCAGTTTACACATTTGCATTTGACAAAATCGTTACCTCGATGAACCTCAACAGATTTCACTGAAAAATGGTCAGGTACAAACAAGGCAGTGAAAAGTGGGTTATCCCTCTATCTTTGGCATGGCAAAAGACTCGTCGTCCTCTCTAAACGTTTCTAAATATCTCACTCTCTTTTTTTCCCCTCTCTCATCTATTCTGCTCTCCCCCACCAAATCATTCAGCTCTAAATTTATCTTCGATTTCCTCATCAGAGCTATTATAATAAGGCAGTTCTGGGAGTCTTGGGGGGGGTCCCGCCTGACCCTGTATGAGTGCTGCTAAGACCTGAGAATTGGATTACAGCTTATCCATATCAGCAGCTGTAGCTTCCTAACAAAGCCTGTGTGCCCCTGGGCATATTTCAAGCAAGCCAGAATTCACCAAGGACTGGAAAAGTGGAATGGCAGAGGGAAATCTGGTGCCATAATCCTCTTTTCCCACAACACACTACCTGACGCTCCAGCATATTGACTGACTAACACTCCCCACAAAGAATAAGAGGTAAGAAATACTGTAGATTTCTACGTAGAAGCAGCAGCGACACAACAAGAGGGTCGGAGCCTATTTCAAGCCTGACAACGGAGCCTCTCTAAATCAGTGTGATCACAGCCTCACTGACAGGTTGACTAACTCATGCAGTGCCTTTAAATCACACACAGACCTCACTGCATGCTTTTATTTTTAGTGCAGTGAATGAGGGCATTTCAGGCCACAGATTGCTGGTGGTGTAACGATTCACTCGTTTTCTCGATGCATCGATTACAAATCCTGACGATGCGTACATGAAAGTCTGAAACATCGAATCGTTGATTTCGGTCAATAATCCATTTAAAATGCTTAGAATCGGAATAACCGCGATTCGATAGCAATTGAATGCTTTAAAATATATAAACATTAAATCACTAACGTTTCTAGAGCTAATTAATGGAGACGTTGTGCGCCGCCATTACAAGCAGCTCTCCTTCACGGACACGCTCTGCATTTCTTCCCGCCTTTTCACTGCTCGCGCTCGTCCTCGTCGACACATTTTTAACCCAACGTTTGAGCTCTCGAAAGGACGGCCACATAATTCACATGAGCAGATGACTGCTCTCTATCGAGTCAAACCGAAGAAAACACATAATGTAAGTGTCTAAAATACAGACTCACAGTTCCAATGAATGATGAATGAAATGAACTTAATGTCGTTCAACTGAACTGATGAAGGAAACTGCTGAAATAACAACAACGAGATTGAAATAAGAGCGCGCAGGTTATCTACCAATCAGATGCGCATTAAAGTTGAATTCGTTACTATATTAACAGTAGACACCGGGCTCGTTTTCTTTCAGGATCATCATAAGGAAAATGCTCTGTATAGAGAACAAAGAGGGCTTTTAGAACTATTCCCTAAATAAGAGTTAGTTTAGGATTAGTTGGGAAAGATGATGGGCTATTCTAGGCTCTCCATGTAAGCATTTGTATGTTTATTGTACCTGGAACAGTTTAATAAGGTTAACACTATCCTACAAAATAGTTAACATGAATACTTTTGTAGCCTTTTAAAATTTTGGCTTATGTGAGTTTCTTCAAATGCCAATTTTATTGGCTATAAATTAAAGTTATAAGTACTAACATTAAAAATGGGCAAAAGTGTTTTTTTTTTTAAAATTTGTGTTTGTTTATTATTTATTATTATTTATTGCCCCTACTCTCTGACCCCCTGAAGGTCACTGAGTAATTCGCACCCATAAGTATTGGGTGAAGTATTTCAATAAATGTGTATAAAAAATTGACCCTTCGCAAAACCCGCCCCCTGTTCATGCTCTCTCACGCCACACATCATGTTCTCCTGCACTGAAAAATACATCGCGGAGCAAAGACACTGACAACGTATGAAACACTTTCATATTTACAATATTGTCATTTTTTAAAGCAGTTTAAACACTAAATTGCGTACAGTGGCTCTTTAACGTGTCGTGATAGATCCTTCAAGCGGCTCGTGAACCCATCATCTCTTCATACTAGTTCATTTATAGCATCAAATACACATGAATATCAGAAGAATGTTGTTTCAACCGCGGAAAGACGTGACGACACACAATATTTCAAGTTAACCAACGTTAATCTGCTATAGACGGATTCGGCGTTATGATTGGTTAGATCGCCTGTCAATCAAACTGTTTGCGAAGGGTCAATTGATTCTCATCTAATTTTACTGTGAATCATCTCAAATCGAATCATTCTGAACTTGCAAAAAATTGTATTGAATTGAATGAATGAATCGGTTCAATGTCAACCCGAAGGTTCACAGCCCTACAGATTGCACACTATTTTATTCCCTATATAAATGTAATACTGCAACATTTACCGAACTGCAAATATGCTGTTTTATAAATCGAAATATTTTAAATGCAAAATCGAGATGTATAATCGAGTGTCTTTTCTCTCCCTCCCTCTCTCTTTCTTGTTTTTTGACTGAATAAAGTTTATTATTCTGTAGTTTTACAAATTATTGTGATTAAAAATTAGATGTGATCCAAACAGTGGCGGTTCCTAGGGAGGCCCGTGCCTCTGTAGACATGTCCCTGGCCACCCCTGTGGCCCCCCTGTGCTGACCAAAAAAATACATGAATAAATGATGACTTTATTATGATTTTACACTCGAGCGGCAAAAGCAGAACTAATGCGACGGAACGTTCTACACGGGTAAATTAGAGCCGCTCCGGCCGCGTAAGTGACTCGTATCTTGTAAGTGACTTGTTGCTCTTGCACAATGTCGTGATGTTAACCACGTAACTTCATCTGTCTTGGCTGTTGCATTGTGATTACATATGTTTGAGTAAAGTAATCAACAGGCTATCTGTTAAATAGGGAGGATTGGTTAGGCAACGAAATGAAATGCACATTTTTTTGACTTCCGATAGTTATCATGAAAGGAGAAAGGGACATAGTGTCTTTTTTTGCCCCAGTAAAAAAAAAGTGAGAGAAACAAATTAAAGTATTGAGAGAGTTGAGGAGCAGAAGGAGAGAGAGCCAGAGGAGTCAGTGGAGGCTGGAGAGAGTGAGGACTCTGACACAGAGAGGGAAATTCCAGAGGGTGAGAAGGATGAAGAAGAGGGTGAGGAGGAAGAAAACACACAGGGACAGAGAGAGGATCAGCCAGAGGGACAGAAAGGGGATCCATGTGGATCAAGTACTGCACCATCAGGTTTGTGATGAAGAAGGTTATTACTATTTGCAAAGCGGTTCAATTATAATTTCATTGTAGGCCTACTGTATGTCCTTACTTTCTCCTGTAAATAATTTTTTGTGTCAATATGGCTCTAATGTTTCTTTTTTTAAGTAAATACTTGGCCTACATTTTGAAATACATGAAGATATGCACTACCAGTCAAAAGTTTGGAAACTACTATTTTGGTTGTTTTTGAAAGAAGTCTCTTCTGCTCACCAAGGCTGCATTTATGTTATGAAAATACAAGAAAAGCTGTAATACTGTGAGATATTATTAAAATGTAAAATAACTCTTTTCTATGTGAATATATAGTAAAGTGTAATTTATATCCTGTGATCAAAGCTGAATTTATCATCATTACTCCAGTCTTCAGTGTCACATGATCCTTTACAAATCATTGATAATAATCATCAACATTGATGAACCTACCTTTTTTGCACCTGCACTCACTCTTGTACAAATGTCGTACAATGTTGTAATAAATGTTTATATGATGGTAAAGTAAAATAAAGTTTATAATCTTTAAATATATTTTGTTACCATTTTTAATGTGCCCCTCTGGTTAAACACTGGCCCCTCCTTGGCCCCCCTAGTAAAATTTGTCTAGAACCGCCACTGGATCCAAAACGTATCGGTTATTCTGTAAGTGGATCTGGATTAGATCGTTTAGCCTGAGGTCATGCATCTAATGTGACATCACACACATAGATGATGTAAGGCGACGCAGTGAGCTCAGAGCCCTTTCAGTGGGAGGGCTGCTCAATTGGAACAGATAAAGGTGCTTTGTTTTCTTCACTTCCTCCTCTCTGGTACATGACTAGAACATTGTTCCTGTGTTATAGTATTTGTTCATTTGAAGGGAAACTGAGTTGCCCTTTGTGGATCTGACCTAACAGATACATTCGAGAGAGGAGAAAGTGTATTTACCAAGAACCAAGGATAAACTTCCATTAAACGAATAAATCTTTGAAATAAAAATTCACACACCTATTACTCTGAAATGACAAATTGGTTTTTATCCAATAATATGAAGGTAAATATCATATAGAATAGTTATTCATCGTCAAGAAATATATTAAATGATCAAACTATATAGACCACTCAAAAGTGTGGGGACAGTAAGTTTGATACTTTTATTCAGTAAGGACACATTAAATTATTACAGTAAAGACATTGTTATGACTTGTAAAATAAAATAAATGTCAATAATTTGAAATATTTTTTATTTTGTTTTTTAAACTTCGCATTCATCAAAGAATTCTGGAAAATGTATATAAATATTTTTTATCAACATTTATCTGCTGAGCAGCAAATCCGCTAAAAATGATTTCTGAAGGATCATGTGACACTACGTTTTCAAACATAAAACAGTAAAAAGTTTTAAATTATAATGAATTTCATTTTTCAAATTATAATTTCACATTATTTTATTTGTGTTCAAATTAATGCAGCCTTTGGTAAGCAAAAGTTTCAAAAACAATAAAAAAAACTTACCAACCCCAAACTTTTGAACATTAATTTATTTTAAGAAGTAACATCTGATAAATAGCTTCTGACAAAAGCTATTCTGTCTCTGTTAATAATTTGAATTAATTATGAATGAGAATTAATTGTAGGCTATATTAATAAAGGTTTTTTTTACTGCTTATACAAACTTTTAAAGAGTGACAACTAACCCCATCATACAGCCCTACCTGTGTGATGTAGCTAGAAGTTGCTTGAATAAAGCATCACCTGATGGCAGATAACTCAATCACTACAATACTGTAAATAATACAGATTTTAAAAAAACTGAAAAAGGGGAAAAATTGATGAACAAAAAAATATTGTTGTCGCTAAAGAAGAAAAATATATTTGAACGCTTTTGCATTCTCTCGCAAAAGTTTTGCTTTCCCCTGAGATAGTTTGCAAGCATATGCAAAGTTTTTGCAGAGGAATGCAAAAGCATTGAAATATATTTTTCTTCCCATCTCATATTTTTTCATCACCAATACAACGTTTCTTGTTAGGATGCTGAACATTTACGAGATCGATGAATCAAGATTTTCTCTCCCATTTCATACGTTGCAACATCACCAAGGCTCTTTTAGGACTTTATGAGATGTTTTAGGAAGTACAATAATAAGTATTTGCTTCAGGGGATTAGAACAAAATAAAAATGATTTTATCACAATTTAACCTTTTGCATTACTCCTATACTGCTTTGAAAATAAGATCCTTTTACAAGGGCACATTCAGTTCAGAATCCTGGTCCATATAGTGTTTCATGGCAGACCAGTTTCCCCACAGACACATAACATCATATCACCAAATGCATCAATATACTTAGAAGACTAACAGCGATCACCAGAAGAGGCTTTCTGAGATGATTTTGATAATATAGTCACAGTAAATGCTGTATTGGGACTCACATGGGTCCATTAGTCCCATGCTTTATGTGAAAACACAGGAACATTTGAGATAACATAGAGCTGATAAATCTTCTGGAAAAAAAAACAACATCCAGCCAGCTTCCAGCTAATGAATCATAATGGAGCATTTAACAGATCTAAATTGTTATGTGGTTTCCTCTCTGTCAGGTAATTTATGAGATAAAACAAGCGCTTTAGTCGAGCAACATCCCAGTTAACAGGTAATGTTATAACTTTCTCTAACGTTCTTTAAAAGTCACATAAAACATAAATAATGTTTATGGAACACTCTTATAATGTTTTAAATAGTTATTATTTGTAATGTCAATAGAATGTTCTTACAACAACGTTCATGGAACGTTCTTACAATTTAATTTACTTGATGAATATTCTCGTGATTTTGAGAGAAAACGTTCTTCGAATAAAATTCTCTGAATGCCCTTATAATGTAATTATTATTTGTTGATTGTTTTTATAATGTTCTCATAAAACATTCTGTGTACAACGTTCATGGAACGTCCTAACAACGTAGGCCTAATTTGTAATTGATGAATGTTGTCGTAATCTCGTTGTGAGAACATGCTATTTTTACTTGACGAACATTCTCTTTACATTGAGAGAAAATGTTCTTAGGACAACATTCTATTTGCTAAATGTTTTTGGAATGTTTGCGTAAAATGTGAGAACCATTTTAATAAAGTGTCTTTAGAGTAGGCCTAGTATTTGTCAAAGTTAAATCTTTTGAAACACGCTTTTCACAAAGCAGCTTTCCAGAAAATCAGAATGTTTTAAGGTTTATAATATCTTTCGTTACGTTTGTGCCTTATAGTCGTATTTAGCAGATTACCCAGATAACAGGGAACGTTCTCAGAGGTTTGGCTAACATTCTGGCAAGGTTCTCTTGAAGTTATTAGCAGATATTTCTCCAGTAATGTTAATAGAACGTTCACTCAGAGTTATCCGGGCTTTAAAAACGTTCTCAAAACGTTAGCGCATAAATGTTATATATACATTGTTTATGGAATGTTTCAGTTGGACGCTCACCTCACATTTTTAAACATTACTACTTGTTTGATCATTAAAGAGAATTGAAGAGAAGAGAACATGAAGTCACAAGACATGGATAAGGAACAATTAATGAATGCAAGTTTTATATAAAATACAAGCAACCAGCTATAATACACTAACTTCATTAACCCTAATGCATTACACCAAGCAATCAAGACTTTGAACTTCCCCTTCGGTAAAAGCATTTTTATCTGCTATCTCACGACTCACATTTCACGCCATTTTTAAACCAAAAATCTGGAGTCTGCAGACAACCGTGGTCTGTCTTCAGCCTGAAGCATCACAAAGCTTTGTAAAATGACATTGTTTGAAACTCCATATGAAACACAATTTTGAGGTGTTTTCCATTGTGTTGTTTTCCACATGTCTGGTTAGATTTGGTTTGTATGCTGTAGTTGAATGTTTGAGTTTGTTCAACTTGGTGGGGTTGTGTTTGGAAAATAAGCTTTGCTCTTAACGATTCCAGATTTTGGACTGTGTACTTCCACAGTTTAATGTACTACTACAATAAATGTGAATCTGAAAGTAAAGTCGGTTATACTTTATTCCGTGTTACAGTGAAAATATACATTTAAGTGCTGAGTGATGACAATTAGCTACATGCGCTTACTATAGGGTTAGGATGAGGGTTTGGTTTAGGGTTAGTTGCATGTAATTATCCTTAATTTATAGTTATTACTACAGTAAGTACATGTAACATGTATAACAAGGACACTGTAAAATAAAGTGTTCCCGTAAAGTCTTGTCTGTTATTTTTGTAATTCAAATATTTAATGCACTCAAGAACATTTATACTCTGAGAAAATGCATCTAGTTTTTGGTACTTTTACCTGTGGCTGTAAGAAATGAATTCCTTACATTTTATCTACAATCTAAAAACCCACTGTCGCATAAATTTAGTAATTCAACAGACCAAATGTGCTGATTTCTCTGCATGCCTGTTGCTTTCATGGTTTTCACAATGCTCTGCTGAACACAACCTCTAAAGGTAACCCAGTCCCAGAGGGACTAACAAAAACAACTCACTTCCCCAAAGACAAACAAACTGTGAAGAAGAGGCCTGTTGACCAGCAGCATAACATGTTTTAACCAGCAAGTCTCTGTTAAAGCGGGTAGATTATGCACACCAGGAGAGACTAACAAAACTGCAGCAACTCTATTCTCACAACACAAAATGGTTTCTCTAAGGATATTTGTAGTGAAATTATGTTTGTTTAGTGTTTGGGTCATCTAATGTATGATTACTGCGTTCTCTTTTACCGTAATTTCACATTTACATACTTTTATTTAGCAAGGACACTTTAAATTGATTAAAAGTGACTGCAAAGACATTAATAATGTTTCAAAAGATTTCTATTTCAAATAAAGGCAGTCTTTTAAACTTTCAATTCATCAAATAATCTTGAAAATAAATGTCAAGGTTTCCATAAGCAGCACAACCATTTTTAACATTGATATGAATAATGAGAATAATGTATCTCGAGCACCAAATCAGCACATCAGAATGATTTCTGAAGGATCATGTGACACTGAAGCTTCTGAAAATTCAGCTTTGCCATCACAGGAATAAATTACATTTAAAACATAGTAGAACAGAAAATAGTTATTTTAAATTGTAATAACATTTCACAATGTAACTGCTTTTACTGTATTTGTGATGAAATAACAGTAGCCTTGGTGAGAATAAGAGACTTTGAAAAACAAACCTTTAAAACTGCAATTCAAATGCATCTCTTTGACGAACAGAACATTTTAAACTGTCCTAATGTTATATTAAAGGGAAATTTAAAAAAAAAATGTAATTCTTGAAAGGAAAACCTTATTTTATATAATGCAATAATCAATAAATTCATCTTTTTACCATGAAAATATATATTTTTAAATGAAGTAATTGACCAGAAAAGCATATGCATCTAATAATACTTGTCCTGAGGCTTGTCAAGAGCAGCAGAAACATGTCCTTTTTATTTAACTGATGTAATATATGTCTTACTTAAGCTTCAGGAATGCTGCAAACCAGTATGGGCCTTGTCTTAACATGCATCTCTGCATTTGAAAGGAGTTAAGGCATGTCAACATGCAAGAGGTCCCCAGGGACCGAGTCGATGGTGCCTTTGTGTGGACATAACTGTCACGATGAAAGATTCTCTCCCTCAAGCTTTAAGCATCACAGAAACCTATGAAGGTAGACACAAATGTAAGAAAACGATTGCTATTTTTCCACGGTGATCAGGTCAGATGCCACCCTGACCACCTTCTCAGAAGGACTGGTCATGTTTGTTCATCTACAGAGCTGACTGACCTCATACAAGCAATAAATTACATCTACTGAAGTATCAAAGACCTGCATTGCTTAATGACCTTTACTTGAACCATTGACAAATAAAGCCAGACTCGCTGTGCTTCAGGTGCTGCCAAGGCTGTATGGCGCTCCTGTATTTGATGTCCGCTTAAGTTATGTATGGGAATAGGGCAGGGTGAACTGTCTGTGGTAAGACTGACTGTCTGCTTTCCAAAACACATGACGGCAATGGCAGCAGGATAGCCTGGGACAGAAGCGCATAGTAACCATGGCAGCTTTCTATTTCAAGTGCTCTGACATCACCTAGTGGTGAGATCTGTAATATTCCAATATGCCATATGTTCTGTGATGACATTGAACTATGAAAACTATGAAATGTGATACAACAGTGAGATGAGGAAAAGGCTATTTGGATCCATTAACCTCAACACAACCCCCCTAAAGAAAAAAAAAAAAGAAAAAAATCACTCAACCGTAGTATTGTGATGGAGTGAGAGGAGGAAGTCACCCCTCCCAGCACATCCACAGCGTTTTTCTGCTCTGGTTAACAAAAGCAAGTTCAGCTGACTGAATTAACACTGCTGACCAGAGAACCTTCCTCTCACTAATTGCCTATCTTGGGTAAGTCAATTACTTTGAGACTACTAAGCAAAATCTCAAACTTGCCCAGGAAGTGCAATAATCACAGACAGACCGAAAGAAAGAAAGAAATGTTGGCAGTTCATTTAGAATTATATTTTTTGTGCTATATTGAATTTGTATATATTTTTGTGAATTTACACTGAATGTATTTATACTGATTTTTTGTGTATTTACACTATTACATTGAAAATATAATGAGTGTAAAGAGATTTACACTGTTACAAAAGACTAGAAACTTTTTTTCCAAATAAATGCTGTTTTTTGAATTATACACACACACACACACACACACACACAAACACAATTCAAATTACCTCTGAAACATAAGGATCATGTCATCCTCAGATTCAATGTAATCTTTGTCCAGAGACATTTAATGTGTGTGGGAAGTCTCTAAAAATGCATGAAACATCAGAACTGTATTAATAATTCATACACCACATGGTGTGCACAGCTGTGCCATTCTCATAATCTGTCATAAATACTGAAAGATTTGCTTTAACTATTCATTCAGTTCTATAAAATGTCATGCAACATTTACATTATTGTGTTACTGATACATGTTAACATAACACACATCAGAATACCTTCATACACACAGCTGATTCACAGAAACTAAAGTAGATGACACTTTAAACAAATCAGCCAAATGTATTGGATTGTGCTGATGTGCAAACGGCCAAAAACACAAATAGGATGGACAAATGGACCCATCTCAATTGTCCTTAGATGTTCCTTAAGAAACAGACCAAAGGGCATTAGTGTGCAGTTTAACAAGTTATAACTATGTGTAATCACACAACATATGATAAACAGTGTACATTTAGTCTTCATTTTAAGTGCCATTGGCCTAATAGAATTTAGCATAATACCTTTCCATTTCCTACAAGCGAACGAAATCAATTACTTGCTGCCATCTAGAGGACACTTTTAAAAACTGCATTGGGTATGCTATTTCCTGACGACTTGAAATGAAAAATATTTCTTAAATGCTCTCTATCATTCATTATGTGCCGGCAATTGTGTTCGTAAATAGAAAAAAAAATTCTCTTGTGCCCAATTGAACAAAAGTGTCTTTAAAGTATCAAAATAAGCAAGTCACAAACATTGAGGCACAATTCAAATGCTACTTATAGGAAAAAATCACTTTGAAATCCTTTGTGAAGACACGTTAAGTGCTTCTATATGCACTAGCCATCAGTTATAAGCTGATTAAATACAACGTGTTGATGTTTTAAAATCCTTCAATTGAAAATGTTACTAAGCCTACCTATGTTAACACATTAGCTACGTTTGCTTTGAAGAAGCACCGAGAATTGTCCAGATATTATTCTTAGTTTAACTGTATGCTACACTCCAAATATGTTCCATGAAGATGAATATTCTCTAACAACCATTTTCATGGAGTTTGCCAATATGTGCAGGTGCCGTCGTGACCTCTAGAGGGACTAAAACTGCCTCAGTTAATGCTGACAGCTGTTAAATGTTGACGACAAAATAAGTCGCTATAGTTCTAGCATTTGGTAAATAAAGGAAGAACAGATCAAACTGGCCAATAACATTACATCACAAAGACAGACAGACAAATTGCCTTGATAGCTAGGATTTACAAAGCCTATTAATGAGACATCTGTACTATGGAATGTTTCAGTCAGCATGCTTGAAAACAATTATTTGGGAAATATATCTGGGATGTGAATTCAGACACTTTTGGCGATATAATCTGATAAATGTGTATAAAATAAAATAAAATAAAATATTTGTTTACGTTATATTGTATCAAATTGTACCAACAGGGGAAAATAAACACACTCTAAAAAGTCATTAAGTTTAAAAGAAGTGATGCCAAGATCCCACATGCAGCGGGAACAATCTCTTACAGGAGCTTACTGTTTCCAACAATAACCGTTAATAACCGTAATAAAAAAAAACCGTTAACCGTAATAAATACTGTTTCCATTTAATACAGGCGAATGGAATCTTCAAACAGAGCAAAGAACTTTCGGAGTCCTTTTGCCATTTCGTTCATTCCTTTGTTTGATGATAGTGGTGGTTAATGACAAGTTAATCAGTTTGGTGACAATTTGGTAGACACTTGAGAATATAAAAGGCATGTCATTTTTATTTTGCGCGGGAATGACTATAGATAAAAACAAATAAAACATATTAGGCCTATATTATTTAGGATAATAATGTACTAATACGATTAAAGAGCTAGTATAACATCATATAAAGAGATAATGCAACATATTTGCACTATTAAAGAGAAAAAAAGAAAAACGAAACAATGTAGCGCGTGACGCGACGTCGACATAGTAATACACTGGTCTTACTATCTATACAGCCTACTCTCATTATCGAAGGACTCTGTTCCACCATGACACGGTAAGCGAAAATCTCGATTATGTGAAATGGCGGCAAGAGGAGGAGAGACGAGGACGGAAACATGATACAGTCCAACGCCACTGCGCTGAACCAACGAGTGAAACAGAAAACCCGAAGCGGATTTTATTCATTAATCGGAATCATCTACGCTGCAAGTGACAACTACTAGAACGCTCCATTATAATCAAGGCAGCTGTCTACTTTGCAAGTCAAACAGTCGCGCATAAGCCAGTGTGCAGTCTTTACATCATTTATCTCTTCATTTTCTCTCCCTCAGTCGTTGTATTGAATAATAGGCCTACACTATCTCAGCATTTTTATTTATTCATTTTGGTAATTGAAAGCCATGACGCAATAATGCACAGTATATATATATATATATATATATATATATATGCGTCACCAGTTATGGTTAAAAGGATGCGTTACATGCTTGCAAGTATGAAATATGCAAATGTTGTCTAGGCCTAACATATTCCCAGACACAAGCCTACCACATGTATGTTGCAATTTTCCTTTGACTTGTTTAGTTTGCTTGTAACTTTTGTGCTATAGTCTACTGTTTACATTTAAAAATGGCTCAGAGATGTATGTTTATTATTATTATTATTAATAAATATCTCACTGATCTGAATATTGACTACATAATGAATGCTGAGTTTTTGGATATCTTCATAAAGTTGCTATTAGAGAAATCTGGCTGAGCCATTTGTTCATAGTGGAAGTCCATAAGTCTTAAATATTACTCTGCACTCACTGCTTTTCATTCTTTTTCAGCTCTGATTATGCTGGTCCTCAAAATAAATACTTGTTCTCGAGTTAATTTTACCACTGGGGCCTTGACTGTTCCCAGCTGTCCCTCCTCCTATCCACTCTCGAAATGGTCCCTGACCATACATGGTCTTAGTTGAAGAAAGCGTCAGGCTAAGAGAGCTGTATAGGAAGAAAACTAATCTGCCACTCAAACAAGCCTGTGTGTGAAAGGGAGGACCCTGTAACACGGACTCGGTAGCACTGGCCGTGTAACTTCTCCACCACAAAAATTTACACTGTAATAGTGTAGAGCTAAAACTGGCCCCTGAGGAACTAACTGAGAAACAGAAACTTCAGCTGGACTGTGTGTTTCACTCAGCTTGTAAAGACTTGAACTGACTTTAGCTGTAAAAGCAGCAAATAGGTGTTTCTGGGTGTGGATGTTGAAATATACTCTTTCTGTTGTAAATGCCAGCGAGTCATTGTGTTACAAACTTTATAAACAAAACATGTGAATGAGGTGGGAGCCTAAGCTATGACATTTGCATGAGTTACATTGCAGTTTGTTCCTTCCACATAATTACACTTACATTGCAAATGTATATTCTTCAAAAATCGACTGATTTTAAATACAGAAAAAGTGTAAGTACACATAGAATGATTTCTGATTCATGATTGTAGGTGTTTTTGATGACATTTGAGTTAGGGATATAATGATATAATTCCTGCTATGTTATATTAATGAAGTGAGAGAAAGCCTTCCTTCCTACACAGAAAAAAACAGTAGGACACACTGCATGGAATTTTTCACTCCTGGCTCTTATAAACCCCATGGAATCACTTTACGAGCAGAGCGGTGACCTGTGTTCATACATTTCTTTTTTAAACAGGAAGTGTGGGCAGGTTTTTTTTTTTTTTTATTAGTATCGCAAATTCACTTAAGATATGACACATGAACCATGATTTTCATTCTAATGTGTTTTATAGATCCTGTCCCTTGGTCCCTACCAGTAGCAATACAGTATGGTCATTTTAGAGGTTACATAGTGTGCCACATGCAGAACTAGAACATATTTCTACTTTCACATTCATACAGACCTCAAAGTGCAAAATAGGAATTTACAGGTTTGCAAGTTCCTAAGTTTCTATTTTGCCATTAATTATTTTAACATTTTTTCAATAACACATAATTAAAAAAATAAAAACATGTAAACAAACCAACATTTTGCCTTTAGGAAATTAACACAAGATGTTTATGTGATGTAAATGTGTGTTATGCCTCATTGCCTTATAAATAATGTAAAATGGATGAATGATTAAATGTAAGACCCACCCATGAACAACCACAAATATCATGAATAATAACACTAATACTGAAAAAAAAGTTTTTTTTCTTATCAACCCACTTCCTTTTCTGTCTCTCGCAGCACTTTCTCTGTTCTCTCAGTCCCATATGTCTGATATAATAGGGCTCAAATCTCCATCATCCCACCCAGCATACCCCTCATTCTCTGTCTGTTTCAATCATATTAAAGATTAATTCACTCCAAATTTGATTTACTCACTCCCTTACTCATTTTAAACCAGCATAATATTATTTCTGTTCAACACAAAAGGAGAAATTTAGTATAATGTTAATCTTGCTCTTTTCCACACCATGAGTAAATGGTGTTCAGAGGCTTGGCACTGTCGCCTTTCGCTTGCTGGGCTTTAAAAGACACTTAATATTCATAAATATTATTGGTTTGACGACACTGACACTACTGGATATCGGATGAGAACAGCACTATTGTTTTCTGCGGAGCTGCAAAGCTGATTTGAATTTGTTCCATATTGACATATTTTATCAACATCAACCCTGTTATCAAACTGAATTGAATGAACTGAATTGTGCTGAATAACAACACTATTATCTGAAATGCTTTGTAGCTGAATTGATTTGAACTCATTTGATGAACTTACACAGTTATTGAACTGAACTGAGTTCAGCCGAATAATCACACTCTTGTCTTCTATAGAGCTGTATATGATTTTTTTCTCATATTTGATGAAGTTTGCATTATTAATCGTTAATTTCCTTTATGACGCTGCTTTGAAATATATCTATATTGTATAAAGCGCTTTATAAATAAAGGTGACTTGACTTGATTTATCAAACTCCAAAAAGGAGAATAACTTGACAGCCCCTGGCCATCATTTACTTTCACAAAGTAAACCAAGGTTTCTGAAGGTTTCTGTTCCTTTAATGAGTGACAGTTAACTGACGAGATTTCAGTAGATATCCTACAAGTGAAACAGCAGAAAGCCTACTCGTTCTTGACATTACTCATACTCTGAAAAACATTAATGCATTCAAGAAGAGGAGCAGTGCAGTACAGTGGACAAAAAGCTGATAACACAAGGGCTGATTGACACCGACAATACTGCAGATGAAATATTTCTTCCTTGCTATCAAATTAGACGTTCTTGTGCAAAGTCATCCCTTTATTTGATTTTGTTCTGTGTAACATAATATGAGAAACCTCACCATCATCGCTTTCTTGACGTTTGTGCACAAATAGAAAAAGAGTCATTCAGTGTTTTAACTACCTGTAAAGACTGATCACCTGTCATAATAAACCCAATTCACTTGTGTTGGTTAGTTAATGGCCAAAGAAAAGAATGCAAGGAGGTGTTTATGGGCTGGCACACACTGCATTTGCAATTATATTGGGATCATTCCAGAAGGAATGATAATAATTCAACAAAGCAGCTTAGTCATCTAATTTTTTAAAGATGAAACCACCCTAACTTGTTGTCAGACCAGTCGAATGCATTTCATTTTTAAGATTTACTCAAGCTTAGTTTTATGTTTCTTTACACATATAATCAGAACAATAATCACTCTTATTTCTTATGTGCTTATACAAAATGTATGTGAAAATGTGTATGACCGTAATGCCGACAGCATTTCGGATGGGATAGAGTTTGTGGTAGTAAGGTGTGGTTAGGCAACGTAGTCTTTTCTTTCTTTCTTTCTTTACTTTGTTAACAGTTTATTAATGATTTCAAAAAGTGTCTTAAGTAGATAATGCTTTTTTATTGCTTTATTTTGACTTAATTTTTTACCTTGTTGAATGAGCAAATGTCTTTCTCGTGAAGTAAAGGAGAAGCTTTTGGTTAAAAAGGATCAGTCAATTTCTCAAAAAACTATAGTGACTTTAGACAAAGTCCCTTTAAGACAAGTCATTTCACTCAGCGGCCATCTTTGAAACGTGCAGCTCCTATCTCTTTGAATGGAGAAATATCAAATACTCCAAAGCTGTTTGACAAGCTTTCAATGCTATCACCAATGACAACAACTGTCTCACAAATGTTGTTTCTAAATGTGAGAATCATGACAAAAAACTGTATTTTTCTATAGGAACCGGAGCTTCTAACGGCTGCTGCAGTGACACGACTTTACCATTCGGTGATTAGCTCATTTTTGGAAGGCGGGACTTATTCTGCCATACTGACCACTTTCTCCAATTCAAAACAGTACGAGTGATGCGTCTTGTGTTTTTCTGTAGTCTTTGATTTAGAATACTTCAGAGGGATATTGCAGGAAAAGAAAAAGAGTCCCATATGATTAGGATTTGACATTTTTAGAGCTTGTCGGCCCGTGGTTATTATTCACTTTTACTGGATTGAAGAAAAGTTTTTAAATTTTTGGTTGACACGACGATTTGCAGGTATAAAGTTAGGTCATGAAATGTAGGGGCCCAGGCCATCGATGGCACTATGGCCCACCAACAGAATTGTTAATCTGATTTTGAGAGCCATGAGAAGCCAATACGAGCCAAAATTGGTCCACACCATTATGGATCCACTCAAGGGTAATGACAGCAGTAGCCAATGGAATTAGTAGCAATAATCTAGTCAAGAGATCATTTGAAACCTGAATGATTGAGGTCCTTGAATGCAGCAAGATGATGCTACATACATCTGGAGAAAAAACAAAAAATCACAGAGATAATGCTGCAGGGCAAAAAGAGAACTACTCATTATGCCTTTCCAGGGGCATTAGTGCAGAAACATGATTAACACTCATTTATAACCAAAAATCCAATTTCCACCATAATCTACAGGATCTACTCTTGAAATAACGTTCATTATGAAATGAATGTATCATTTAAGGTGTCGAGACACTACAATATTGCATTGAAATCCAGCAATTCATTAGAAGCCAAATAAGCTGGAAAATCTTTAGGCGTATGGTTTGCCTGGAGGCATCAGTACAGTACAGAAAGACTGGTGTGCCAAAAAATGATCAAGTTTCACACAGTGGCTAGTGATAAGGTCCTTATAAATATAGGGCTTGTACTTTTCCCTGACTGAAGAATCTATTCCAATATACAACGCAGACCCATCCGACCTCATATTACCCCATTAAAATTCTTTTGTTCTGACTAAGACTTTGTTATGGCTACAGATGTCTCTCTGCACCGCCACACATTCTCAGGCAACAGAGGTGAAGCATGGAGTGTGTGGAAATTCCCCTGCAGAAATCCTCTGACAGGTATGTAAAACTTCAAAATGAGAGAACTCCCCCTTTACAGAAAAAAACTGTCCCAGTTCCTAATAATATTTAGCTCAACATGGACTTTAGAACTCGCATGTGTACAAACAAGAGCCTAAACTTTGACCACAAACATTCAACTCATGCAGACACAAATGAGCTGAAGATTTTTATATTGACAGAGGGCCTGATATCATAGGTACAGATATAAACCTCGACGAATGAGAAGCCGAGATAACAATGCAGAGGAGGATGAAACAGAGATGACAGAAAATGGGAAGTTTGATAGACAGAGGGGAGAGAGGGAGGAGGCAGAGAGGGCAAATGCAAACAATGAATAAATATTCATGTTCACCGACAGAAAGGTTGCAGTGTGCAAAATTTCCAGCCTTTTGCAATGTGAGTGGGAGATACCAATGCAGAACAGAGAGGGGGAGGAATGAGAACATTTACAAGCCTGAAGAATGATTCCTCTGATCAGAAAAATGTACTCGCAAAATGAAACAGCCCGTTATTGTTTGTTCAGATGTGTCCCAAACGAACGACTCGAGTTTCTTTCCAGTCTGTTAGATTCAAAGAGGTTTTAGTGCACTCACATGTTTCTAGGGCTCTTTGAAGATACATAAGGCTGCAGATTGTAGGGTGCAAAGTCAGTAGAACCAGAGGGTGAAAATCTAAACCACATCTGCTGCTGTTGTGCATGAGTTGCTTGGCAAAAGACCTTGAGTTTTTTGGTCCTCATTGAATTAGAGTTATTAGAAGATCTAAACCATGTCTGAAGTGCCTAGAGCTTTTAGAAATTATTTAATGTCCTTGTGGCATTTTCTGTACAGATTCAGATCTACAGTATGTTGAATGACTTGGTAACAATGTAAGTTTGTCCATTCACACTTGCCCTTGTTTTGTGGCAGACTGGCTCATTCTCCTGTCAACAGCAATGTGAGATTTACAAACATGCACAGAACGTTCCCGCAGGTCCACATACTTTCACACTGATTGCAAATGACCAAAAAGAACAACAATAAAAATCTTCTAAGAATTGGATTAAAAAAAAAAAAAAAATGAAATGAATTGATGGCAAAGAACATGCATGGTTTTTTTTTGCATATGAAACCTTGCATGATTTAATAAACCGCTAAGAGGATGTATATATATATATATATATATATATATATATATATACCAATGCATAACAGAGTTTACATAAAACTGAAATAAAAATATAATTTTTAAATTTTTTGTTTTATATATAGTTTAAAAAAATGATATTTTCTTTCAGTTTTATGTAAACTACGCTTAATTTAGTTTTAGTTAACAATTAACAACTTTGAATACAGCTGAAAGCTGAAAGCATAGATTACATGCCAACATGGAGGATGTATTATTTCTTTCTTTCTTAATACTTACTACCAGTTGAGAAGTTCTTTATCAAATGCAGTACATACACAGACAGTAGATACATTTCTTTGTGAATAACTTAAAGAAAGCCCTGTTCACCACGACAGCAGCTAAAGCAACTTTTTACAGGTATTGTTTGGTGCCTGATTAGAAATACTAAAACTGGTTCTGCTGTGTATTTAACCATGTATTTGAAATGCATTGCATAGAAAAGGCGCACCTCATGCGTAAGGATAAAAAAGTGAAACTGAGAAATGCCAGTGGTGAGGCGAGTGGAAAGGCTGAATGAGTGAGTACAGCTGATAACAGTGGACACATTAGGCCCCAAGCTAAAGGAGAGAGGCACCTCTTACAGACAGCGTGATTAATGACCACACTGATGGGAACCTCTGATTATGACGAAGCCACCTAAACTTATCCATTCCTCATGGGAGAACTGCACACAGACCAGCACAACAGACATGAACACAACTCTTGAGCAGTTTCCATTCGGTGAAGAATATTTATATATGGACTGGATAACCATGAATGCTGAGAGCAGTGCTCCACTCAACTCACAAGTAATGAGTGAAACCTTTTATATATTTATATAACCTTTATATATATAAGTCTGTTCGCTAGGAATGAACAATTACCATAATAGTTATAAAATAATAACACATTATGAAAAGTTTTGGATTCAAGTATTTAACGCTTTCAAGCTAAATGTACAAACATAAATGTAAAACATGACTAATTACTTTAGATGAATCATTAGCTAAGTTTAACTTCTTGGTCATTAGCTATCTTCTTAACATGGTGTTGCACCCTTACAAAATACTCCCTTGGGAACAATGAAGGGGCCATCAAGTTTTAAGGCAGAAATGGGTTGGAAACAAGGCGACAGGGTAAACATATTGGCTTCGCTGCCGGTCACCTGAGGTACTTCCTGCCTTACTCTCACCACAGGAAGACAGATCACATAAAAACAGGAAACTCCCCTGAACTAATACATCAAAGAGCTACTGTGCATAGGTGAAGTGTCCTCAAAATAGCAGTGCCAAACTCAAGGCTGATGGAGGACTTTTGTGTACACAGGGTTATGAGCGATAATGTGTAAGTAATATTTATGATATTATGTATTATGCAAAAAACACAAAGCCTATAGATGCATTTTTAAAATGTCTAATTTATTATAACTTCAGCGGCTAAGGGAAAATTAAAGGCAAACTTAAGCGCATGTGTATTTAGAAATGCAATGTCATGCACGAGACATCGTAAAAGACGCAAGAAGCTAGCCAAATGTTGAATACATCTATCAACCGCTGTCCCTGATTCCCCACTGATGAGATGCGCTAAACTTCAACTTGACACTTAAAGGGTGCCTTTCAGGGTTAGTTCACCCAAAAATGAAAATTCTGTCATTAGTTACACACCCTCATGTCGTTCCACACCTTTAAGACCTTAATTCATCTTTGGAACACAAATTAAGATATTTTTGATAAAATCCGATGACTCAGTGAGGCCTGTTAAAAAACTACTGTAAATTTTACAGTATAATACTGGCAGCAGGGTTGCCAGCCAGTTACTGTAAAATTTACAGTAGTGTTACTGTAATTTAATTAACAGAATTTCCCTGTA
Source organism: Opsariichthys bidens (assembly GCA_037194245.1). Lineage (NCBI taxonomy): Eukaryota > Metazoa > Chordata > Actinopteri > Cypriniformes > Xenocyprididae > Opsariichthys > Opsariichthys bidens. The sequence goes on from CM074298.1 coordinate 15,424,781, forward strand.
TTCTCTGATTACAGTAAATAACTGTATTTTTAAAATTACAAAGGGTCAATTTACAGCAATATTCTGTAAATTTGAGTCAAATCAACACGTGACCCCAGAATGCATTGCAGTTTACAGCAATATGCTGTATTATTTAAAAAAAGCCAGCGGCTGTAAAATAATGCTGTAATTTTTACAGTAATTCATTACAGTGTACTGTATCACGTGACTTTAGCGCTCCGAACCACTGATTTGAAACAAAAGATTCATAAAGCTTCGAAGCAGCGTTTTGAAAGTCACTAGATATTGTTGAAAAGTCGTTATTTTGTTTTTTTTTTGCCCACAAAAGGTATTCTCGTCGTTTTATAATATTAAGGTTGAACCCCTGTACTCACATGAACTGTTTTAAATATGTTTTAGTACCTCTCTGGGCATCTGAAAGTGTCCATTATCTTGCTGGCAATAGAGGCTTCACTGAGCCATCGGATTTGATCAGAAATATCTTAATTTGTGTTCCGAAGATGAAGATGAAGGTCCTACAGGTGTGGAACGACATGAGGGAGAGTATATTTCATGACAGAATTTTCATTTTTGGTGATGGAAGCGCAAAGTAGAAAAACGAAAGTAGTGGAATGCAAAAACACGTTCTGTGTGTATGGCCCCTTAATTAGTAGCCTTATGAAAACACAAAACATTCTGTATTAATTTGCTAGTGCGAGAAAGGAACATTTTACTGCAAAACAGAAAAGTAGTATTTACAGCTTAGTCGTCTTTCCTACAAAAGTGTCAAAGAGAGCACTGTCCAGTAACTAGCAATCATGGAAACATGACATACATGGAAACAAATACTAACACTCAAGCGACCGAGGAGCGTTGTCAGAAATTTGGCTCGCATTCTGGCAGGTTTCTCTCAAAGTTCTGAACAAATGTTCCTCCGGTAACGTTAATCGAATGTCTTCAATAATGTTATCAAAACATTACCACAAAATGGAACTTTCATGGAACGTTTTTCTGAAACATTTTATTTGGGAGTTTGCCTAATGTTTTAAACGTTACCACTTGTTACAGATGGTTTAGAGAACATGCAAAAGCAACATACATGACTTATGGGAAACGTTAGCAGAATGTTCTTAAAACATATCTTGTTAGTTGGGACATGAGAGCAGAATCAGCATAAAGAAGGTTTGTTGTTTTTCTTTAAGTTGTGATTTTCTTCCTGACGGTCGGGCCCAGCGGTGTTCATTATCAGCTTCATTATCAAACTGAAGGGCATCAGACGATGTGTGCAGACTGTCTTACACATGATGCATGTCAAACTAGGACACAATTCCCCAATGTCACTTAGCACTTTAAAGACTACAAAGAAGGAGAGGGGGAAGGTTAGTTCATTTGCTCGGTAAAATACTGCCGTGACGCGCTCCTGACGGACTCCTCGCATACACACTCACGTGGCTCCAGTCCACGGCTCACTTTACAGTTTCTGTTGAATCCCTGAACTCTGAACAAGGGGGTGAACAAGTCAGGATGAAAAATGACTGAGCTGTGACAGACACTGGATCTGGAGTCAGTGGATCTCTAAATACTAATAAATCTCAACTGTATCAGAGAACCAGGCTCATTGGTGAGCACACACAATAAGGAAGGCGGGAGGAACAAAGTGAGAGTGGAGAGGGGGAAGGGTGGAAAGAGAAAAAAGAGAAAGAAGGGAGGGGAGAAGGAAGCTGGGCTGGGCGGAGCTGTTATGGGGGCCCTTGCTCACATTTATCACCCGTAATGAAGATGGGTGAGGGGCCTTTGCAGTACTCAGGCACCCTACACACACTGTAAATGAACCACAAGACACCGAACAAGCATGGGCAGCACATACGATCTCTCGTAGAGAAACAGGAAGCGCACATACGCGACTTCAAACCTAGTAAGGTGTGCCATTAACTTCCAGTTCTGGTTTATAATATCCTCGTAATTCAATTTGTGGTGTGATGCCGGTGCAATTATTAGTAAGAAGTATGCAAATTACATTGATGCCTTCATACAGATGCTCCGCAGGAGATCATGGGGATTAGTTGACCCAGAGCGCCATCTTTAGATTAAATATGTGGCTCATAATTCTTCATTTGTCCTTGAAAGCCAGGATTTACCCAAACACATCAATCTCATTAAATGAACTTCCTCGTCAGAAGGATTGTGTAAAGGTAACCTTACTCTGTGCACATAGGGATAGTGAAGAAAATCATTCAAAAGCTACTGTAGTTTACGACGAAAAGATAATAGACAGAGCTCGACATCACAGAGCCAAAGGCAGAGTCGTGTGAAATTGCATAAACATCACATCAAATAACAGCGGAACAAAGGAGTAAGTATCACGAATGAAAATGGGACATGGTAACTCCATTGCCTGTTGGCTCCAGACATCACACAGAAATAGCTGCTGAGACAGTAGGTGTGGTGCCATGGCAACTGGGGCTCTGGTTTGATGTCACAACGACTCACCATGGCAACCAGCCCAGATTGCCTGTCACAGCATGAGGTCAGTGTTGCCATGGAGACACACCAACCGAGCAATTGGCTTGCCGTCTTTTTGCTGTGTGTGTGTGTGTGTGTATGTAAGGAAGGGAGGGTGCAAGCAAGCCATGTTAAAAAATGCTCCGCCGCAGCCAGCGCATTCCCACAATTAACATTAAGCTTATTCAGTTCTTGTCCGGTGGAGTGGATCACAGTCTTAAACACACGTTGGAGATTTAAAAAATGGATAAATAAGGTGGTAAATTATGTTATTTGCACAAACAAAGCACTCACGTCAGGTCACTTCATAAAACTGAGGTTAAAGCAACTGTAATGATGTCTTTACGGTCTTTCTGGGGCTTGAAAGTGGTAGTTGCATAGACTGTCAATGGAGTGACAGAAAGCTCTCAGATTTTCATCTGTGTTCCACCAGGTTCCACCAGGTTTGAAACGACATGAGGGCAAGTGATTAATGATTTGGATTCATTAAATTCATGAATTAATTTTTGGGCAAACTAACCCTTTAAAGCTTTATGAAAACTCAAAAGGTTGGTGTGTATGTATAAATGCATCCTTGCAAACTTGAACCACTTAAATGTATAAATAAATCATTTTCTCTCAGAAGTCTTTGATCAAATCATGGCTGTTGTTGGTCATCCACAACTGGAGCTTTGGGGATGGCCGTGTTTATGTTTTTTCAGCAGCGTTCGCTCACAGACGCCTGACCTACAGCCCACCTTCATGAATGAGCATGTGGCACAAACCCCCCCTCCTTCAACAGAGCTTTTCACTTTAAAGAGGGACATTGTATAGGAGCCCATTAAGCATGAATTGATGCTTTAAAGCCTGAGGCCACACACGTCCGGCGTCACGCTTAACCCAGCTGTACGTTATGAAAACTACAGGAACAGACTTGACTTGAGCCCCAAACTCAAGCGTTTGTAGTTTTATTTAGCAGGCAATCTCAGAAGCTGACTGTAATTGCCATGTAGGGCAGTATTAGGTGTTGAGTGCCACCTAGTGGAGCCCTTTAGCAAGTCTGACACCAATAAGCTAGAGTTCCATTTTCACACGTACACAAAGGGCTTAATATGATCTAATTATACTGAGACAACACAGAGTCATATAAGAGCTTTAACACAACCCCTGATTATCCACTGAAACATGCAGGCAGTCAGCGACTTCTCAGTTCTGCTGATCTGCTTATCATGTTTGCTTGCAAAAATCTTACTCTGAGCTCAATTGTGTAAGAAATTAAACAAATATAATCAATAACTTATTTCCTAAACAAATCGTCTTTTAGACAGAAGAGCAGTGTTTGGTTTATTTGGGCTGATGTTGGCACTTAGTGAACTGACAGATATATATATATATATATATATATATATATATATATATATATATATATCACACACAGGTGCTGGTCATATAATTAGAATATCATCAAAAAGTTGATTTATTTCACTAATTCCATTCAAAAAGTCAAACTTGTGTATTATATTGATTCATTCCTGAGATACTGAATTTGGGATTTTCCTTAGTTGTCAGAAATAAACATTTGAAATTTCAGTCTGTGTGTAATGAATGAATATAATATACAAGTTTCACTTTTTGAATGGAATTAGTGAAATAAAATCAAGTTTTTGATGATATTCTGATTATATGACCTGCACCTGTATATATAATTGATTTGTATGTGATAAATCAATACATTACACACATACAGGATATATTAATTAATAAAGATACACTATTAAAAATAAAAACAGAAAATGGTAATTTTCTGCCAGGATTTTATCCAGTAGGCACATACCCTAAAACACACAATGGGGAACTCAAAATACAGGTAAAACACCAGTACATTGCGGTCTATTTTTACAGACTTTTTCTCCAGTTTAAATCTCATTGTTCAGAGCTCAAACGCACAAAGTTCAGGCTCAGTTCAGGTTCAAATCTGTCCAATTGTCTTAAATGTTCACACACACACACACACACGCACAAATAAAAAAAAAATTGCATTCAACAAAACTATAAAAATATATCATGTGTATCCCACCATGCACCACACAGTTCTGTATTACATTCTTCTGGAGAAATCATACAGACCCTCTGAACACCTGGAACTCTATTTTAGGCTCTTCATCATCACTTCACTTCAAAATCATTATACACACCATCATATTCAATACTGTATAGACAAGTCCCATCTGGCCTCTGTATGAGTTTCTATATATTGTTTGTTCTTTATTTCAGAACAAGTTCTGAAAAAAATCAAATGTAGCCACCTGAATATTTCAGCTATAACAGATCCAGCAACTGTGAAGCCAAAAATATTTTTAAAAAGAATCTTTTGTGTAGACAACAAAAATGACATCCTAATCTTAAAAAGTTTAGTTTTTTTAAAAACTGTTCTTAATAAACAATCACAAAAAAATCTTTGTTCGTGCATGACCTTCACTCAGACATTCCTAAAATTGTGTCCACAAAATTCATCCCATTTTTCCCCTCATCTCTTCTTAATTTTGTGCACAGTGTCAATGCAGCCATGTACAAGATGAGAATACTGCATTAAAAATTATGCTGAGATTAAAGTATTCAAATATTTCAAATGTCTTTTCACTTGACAAGGGTATTTGTACATTTTGGAACTGACACACGGGAAGCTTACACTTCAGCTAAACAGTCAAAAAGCCAGGGTTGCCAATACTGATATTTTCAGTACAGCCAAATATCAGCCGATTAATCGGCTTACTGGCCAATATACTTAAAACAAGACAATCATATTCATCTATTTGCAGAAATAGATGAGGAGATAGACTAGGAGATCAAGCAAGAATTTATTATGCAACTCTTTTCCTCATCAAAAATAGAATGCATTTAGCTAATGCAGTCTGACAAAAAGCTCAGCATCTGTTCATGGGTGCCTTTCAAAGAATGCAAATAGACAAGAGCCAAACAAGCCTTACTTTACTTAGATTTGGGGGAGGAACGAGGCAGTTAAAAGGGTAAGCAGAGAGGCAGATTAAGGACTGCTAGAGTTACCAGAAGCAAGTGATGGATTGATGCTTTCTAAAATGAAAATAGAGAGAAAATAAATAGTTTTTTAGGATTAAAATATCCCAGGGTTAATCTAATGATTAAGGCAGCTGTCAAAAAAGCATGTTTCACCTAAAAAAAAAGAAACTTATATGACATATGAAAGTTTTTATTAGCCGTCATTTTGTCACATATACAACTGTATGCATTCATTTTCAGCAAAGACAGAAATCATTCCTAAAAGAATGGATGGATTTTATTTTCAACCAACCTTGAGTTCATCTATTGTATCATTTAAAGATGCTTGTTTCCTGTTGCAACAATCAATGTTGAACAGAATTAAATGATCTGGTACAGTTGTACATTCCTGCCTTCATTCATTAACACAAATCTGCAGCAAACTGTGGAGTGAAATGTAACTGACGGACCAGGACAGCACCATTAGATATTTAATGAGTCTTCCCCGGAATGACATATCCATTTGTGACCCAATCAGAAAAAGCCATCTCGAAAGAAACACATACGGCTTCTTGTAATAGAACCTCTGACGGTTAGAACGGGTTACTTCTTTCCGAGTGACAATCTGCATAGCAAAAAGATTTTGTCAACATCACTTACTTTTACAAAATGGAATTAATTGTGCAAAGTGCAAACACAATGTATTTTGATATATTATGTAAATACATATTGATGTGTTTTGTATACATAGAGGAAGAATAGATGTGTAAGGCATAGAGCTGTACAGTTCTTACTTGTCAAAATTGCCGTCCTGTAGATTCAGAACCAGACTGTCTGAGCTCAGGTACACCTTGTTCTGTGAAGCTGCCACCTGGAAAACAACTTTCATCTGGTTAGGGCTTTAAAAAAGGACATCCAAACATTCAGCTTATTCCAAACGGAACTTGAACAAAAAAGCCATCCAAGACCAGCCGAACCTTGGCAGAACTGCTCATGAACATCAAATATTTATCTACTAGGGTGAAAAACGCACCTTTTTCCAAAGAGAACTGTTTACATCAGGAAAACTCATTAAAGTTATGAATAAGCAAAATGCCACAATGGAATGGCGGTGGAAAAAAGGGAATAATAACACTGTACCGTTTTGGCAATGTTCTGCGCCGCCCTGATTCTTCTGAGTTTAAGGTATCCAGGATTCTTTGAGACAGCCTCCCCTAACTGTGAATTAGATCAGACCACAAACTAAAATACATTTCTCATTTTTCACGATAGACACATTTATGATATTTTATATTATATAATACAGTGTCCTTGTTACTACTGAAGTGATAACTATAAATTATGCATAACTACAAGCAACTAACCCTAAACCAAAACCTAATCCTAAGCCTATAGGTAAGTACATGTAGTTAATTGACATTCCCCCAGGCTAAAATGCATGTTTGAGCCGTTTTAACCCAAATCAGCTTCCAGTGGCATATCTTAAAATATGTCAGTACAATCGTTTTGTCTGAAGATGCACACTAATAATGTTTTTTTCTAAGGCATGTTTATAAAAGGTACTTAAACATCCTAATTGAACTAAGAGCTAATCCTGGCTTAATCTAAGCCCTGTCTGTGAAACCAGCCCGTTACCCAGTCCTTAAATATATAATTACACTGCAACAAGGACACATTAAAAAAAAAAAAAAAGAGTAACCTTAATATTATTCCAAATAATAATAATAGTAATAGCATCAATAATATAATATAATACCCACACAACCTTTGACAAAAACAAATATTTTTAGATAAGAAGCTCGTACCATTTTGGCTGCCTGGGCCTCTCCTTCAGCTTGAATGATCTTCTGCCTCTGATCTTGTTTTGCTTTCTCCACAAAGAACTGAGCTCTTTGAGCCTCCTGCTGAGCTGAAAGACCATATTTTTGTATTACAGTAACTATGAAGACATATTTTGTCCTACAAGAGCAGAATTTTACCTACCAACTTGCTTAGCCTCCACAGCTGCCGTGTACTCCCTGCTGAAGCTCAACTCTGTGACGGCCACATCGTCCAGAATAATGTTGAAGTCTTTAGCACGTTCAAAGAGTTCCCGGCGGATAAGGAGAGAAACCTGCATGCAATCAGTGGCGAAGAAAAATAAGAAATAGAATCATTTTTAGACTGTATAGAGATCTGGATATTCCCTTCCTTTAAATATACATCCTGGTGGGTTCATAACTAATTTCTGGAAGTCAGATGGTGAGAGAATACCAACCTGGGCTCTTTGTGTAATTAGTTGGGAGGCATTGAATTTGGCCACCACACTCTTCAGAACTTCATTCACAATGGACGGCAGCACACGCTCGTCATAATCCTTCCCTAGTTGCTGGTACAAGACGGGAAGATTGGAAGCCACCGGTCGGGACAGCACACGCAACGCAATGTTCACCATCTGCAGGTCTGTCCACATTACAAACAACATTAAACCTCCATGTAAAAAAAAAAAAGAACGACTCAAGGCTTTCGGATTGGGTTGCCGTATTTAAATAAACTATAATCAATAAGGTGAACAAATTATGACTATGTTTAAAATGGAAGTGTTCAAAATTAAATAAAAGTCAAAAAATTACCTTTGCTTCCTGTTAAAGATGATATTTTTCTTGGTTTGGCTCTAATATCGTATATGATTGGATACTGAAACCATGGTATCCTATAAAAAGAATGTAGTTAAAAAAAAAGAAAAAAGATTTTTAGTAACAACTCTCCTTTTTTCGTTGTGGAAAGATTAAACATGGGGTTATCTTAAAAAAAAACAAAAAAAACATTAAAAAGATGACCTGAAGTGGAGACCCTCAGAAAGGACGGTGTCCATCTGCATCCCTCCAATTCTATTAAAGACAATCGCTCGCTGACCACCCTCCACTAAAGACAAGAGACATCACCAATCCTCGAATTTGAATATTATCTTGAAAGTACAGTAAGATCAGTAAGTCAGTAAGATTTTGTAATATATATATTTTTTATATTATTAGTATATATTATATATAGTATATATTATTACAATTTAAAATAACTTTTATATTTTCAATATAGTTTAAAATGTCATTTATTCCTTTTGACGGCAAAACTGAAGTTTCAGCAGCCATTACTCCAGTCTTCCGTCTCACATGATCATTCAGAAATTATGCATTTGGATTTATTATCTTCAATGTTAAAACCAGCTGTGTAGCTTAACATTGTTGTATAAAACGTGACATTTCCTTTTAGGATACTTTGATGAAAGTGCATTTTTTTTGTAACACTGTGAATGTCTTCACTGTCACGTTTGATCAAATTAATGTGTCCCTGATGGATAAGATGATTAATTTCTTATTGATGGCAGTGCATAAATGCACAGCACTAGAAATGAACTTTCCAAGTTGTTTTCTAATGTAATACTGGATGTACCTGTATATGTTGCTTCTTTGACTCCATAAGCAAGTGCACCTGCTCCAATTAATAACTTCAGTCCGAGTCCAGCACCCCTTGAGCCAGAAGACAAGCGTCCAGTGAGATCTCTCAGGTGCTGGATGAACCTCTGTCAGAATACAAAACAGCAACAACAACAACAACACAATAACAACAACAAAGCATTCATTTTTATTGGAAAGTACATTTACATTCATTGTAAAATCTTTAAAGGGTTAGTTCACTCAAAAATGATCTCATTTACTCACCGATATGACATTCCAGACCTGTAAGACTTTCGATCATCTTCGAAATACAAATATACTTCAATGAAACCTGAGAGAATTCTGTCCTTCCTCTGACAGTCCACGCAACTGCCACTTTTAATCAAAGCACACATCAGAGATGGTAAACCGAAGCTCGCTTGACGTGCGAGAACCAATGGGGTCCATTTTCGTGAATAAAAGAATAAATGTTCATCATATAATGCGATCAGTCTCTTCAGAAAATTTGGACTAAATCGCTTGATTCATGTGGATTAGTTTTAAGATATATGTATGAACTTTTTGTAGCCACAAAGTGGCACCTGGATGGACAGTCAATGGAGGGAAAGAATTCTCTCAGATTTCATTTAAAATATATTTTGTGTTTAAAAGAAGAACGAAAGTCTTACTGGTTTGGAAAGCCACGAGTATGAGTAAATGACAATTTTTTGGGGGGGGGGGTTTGAATAAGCTTTTGAGTGCTTTCCAACTGGTTAAATGAGACGACAGCGCCATCCTTAGACACTTAATGGGTATAATTCAATCATGTCCAGAATTTTCCAGTTTTATTAACGTTACAATATTCAACTAATGTCTGGAAAATGACTTTGAGCTGCCATTCTGATACGATTACATGTCCTGTAATAAAATATTTGGCAACCTTACATAGAGAATCACAATCAGTTTAAATTCTTTCACAAACAACCGTTTGTATCATGTCAACTGCAGACCAAAAGAAATTTGCTACAGGTAATATTAAATGAAAAATGCCCAACATTCAATTAGACCAGCCGGCATCAATAGAGGATTTCAGCATCACCGTTTGAGAAACAGTAAACATTAATATTTGAATTCCTACTTCGAGAGCTACACGGTCTCATTTTAGTTAAGCCACAACAGGTTTAATCTTAAGATGTGCTTTAATGTGTGAGAGCAGAACAGTCAAGTACTGAACGTGCAACACTCTCGTTTCTGTAACCAACTAAATATGACAATGTCTACAAAGTTGGGCTTTGCATTACGTAGTGTCTCTAAAATCATTATTTTATAAATATCTTTTTTTTTTTTTAAGAATTAAGGCGGTATACTCACGTTAGGCTCTTTATTCGCCATGCTTGCGAGAGCTACCCAAGGTCGTCACGAACAACTTCCGCTCAGACCGGAAATAATTATGGGTAATGTAGTACTTATGGTTATTTGTCCATGTTTTGGACATTTCTACATAATGGACAGCCACTCTTTAGAAAATAATTATAGGCTAATTCCAGGGTTATATGTATTAAACTGAAACGAACTTGATGTAACTTTTTGACGAGCGTTAATATATTTTAACTGGATAAAAATATGTCCTCTTCTGTTGAAACTAATTTATTCTGAGTAATCCATTAGTGGGATGCATATAAAGAGCAAAATATATTAATGTTTAAAAATTTTCGAAGTAATTCTGTTTTTATTATTTTTTAACTTCTTTTATGTTAAATCTGCCATATTCCTGTATATGTACACAAAACACATGTGGGACATAAAACAAATATGTGTACAAATGTGACATACAAATTGGCCACAAATAACAATTATAAGAAATACTTTGTTGAGGGAGAAATGTGAGAGAGAAAGCATCAATATCAATATTTTAATCCATAATTACATCATTTATTTTAAAGCACAGACTATCTTACAGTTCAACTAAAAAAACGAAACAAAACAATGAGACCATGAATGACCACACAGACTGGGAGAAAACCTTTTAAAAACAGCTGATAAGGATGCAGTGTACATTGCAGGATTGAATTACAGAAGAAGAAAAATATACAAACAGGTAATTTACAAACCCAGGTTGTCATGAGCATGATAGCTCTTATGTACAAGTCCTTATCTGCCATAAAACTGGTGTAATCGTTTGTCTTGAAACTGGGGTTTCTCTAAAATGTTCCCTTTTAATGCTGTTGTCACAGCGCCTCAGAAGAAGTACTCAGTATGTAGAGTGTCTCCTCTGTATATTGAAACATGTAGTGATGGGTCCATCCTCTGGACTGAGAGTAGAAAAAAAAATAAAATAAAATAAAATAAAATAAAATAAAGGTTCCATTTCTCAGACGTAGAAGAGTCGTACCCGGGACGTGCTGACATGAAGGTCGTCATCATAAAACTTGGTCTCTATAACAACATTACCACTGCAAGAGAAGAAATATGACCCATGATTAATCCATGAGCAATCACGAATATCTAATATATCAACTATCATAAATGGAAACTCTTACGTTAAGACATTTGCAGGCATCATCTGTGACTCTGGTGCAGCTTCTATCAAAGACTGCCATGTGTTCGTAGAATTAGGAATCACAAAGCCAAACTCGAAAAACCACTCTGAAAAGAACACAAAAAGGTACACGTGTAAGCATTTCGTGCTGTAAATGATCTTTACGCACTTCAAACGTTGCAGCCCAAGAAGTGGAAAAACATTTTCGCAAACAAACTTTCAAAAATCTCATCAATTCATTTGTCCAGTTGTATAGTTTAACATATCTCAAAAGTGCTTGTGCATACAAATTCCTGAGCCAAAATGAAAAAGATTTAAGGTAATCTGACAAGTAAAGTCTAGAATTAAAAAATGGAAATTCATATTTAATATAATATAGGTAGAACTTGCACTAATAAGGCCAATTTCTGAACATTAGTTAATGCATTAGCTAACATTGAACTAACAACGAACAATGTGTTTTTAAAGTATTTATTAGTCTTTATCAATGTTAGTTAGGAAAAAAATAGCTGTTTATTGATTGTTCATGCTGTAGAAGTATTATTCATTGTTAGTTCATGTTAACTATTATAGTTAATGAATGTTACCAATGTAACCTTACTGTAGTTGTGTTACTATTAATATCAGAATAATTCCACAAAACCAAGAAGACAAGCATAGATGAAACTTAATGCCAGACAATTGCTTCATGACATAGTGGTGAATGCTTAAATTCTTTGAAAATAATTTTGGGTACAAAAGACACCTCTATATAAGACATTTAAAATATAAATGTTCAGGTTACTGAAGAATCTTAGGGCTAGTATATATGTAAATGTCTGATTTGGATTACACTAAATCTAAATCCAACCAGACTATGACCTAAAATGGCTACTATTGACAGTCATATGAAGGTCACATGATAACAATAGCTCCTTTCACACATACCATCTTTACTGGTAAATTACTGGTAAACAACCATTAAGAGATCATGAACAGCGTGAACAGGACCTCTTCAAAAATACAGGTAAATCAGTTCTGGCAATTTACCAGTACGAGAAGTTGTCACATTGCTTGTAAATGAATGGTGTGATGCTGTGCGTGAACAAAGAAAAAAGATTACCGGTATGAGCTCGTACGAGATCAGAACGCACAAACGTAAGAAGGTTGCTTTGGGCCAATCATAAAGCTCTGTTGGAGCCGTTTACATGTTTTTCTATGGAAAAATTCATTAGACGAACAGCTGACCATTGCGCTGTGGCTCACGCACAAGACCCTGCCTTCACTTTTCCATTCATCAGCATTGTGGCTCTGCAGTTACTGTTGTACTATAGTAAGTATTATGCGTCTTGTGTTTTTAAGAGCAAAGCTGCGTTCAGTGTGATCAGTGTGATTCTTACACCTGTCACTCAGAAGTAAAAAAAAAAAAAAAAAGTAACTAAAATATGAAACTAAAAAGCCCTTCTCTTTCAGGCAGATGAAGAAAATGACTCGGTGTTTAAAGCTTTAGTTCACCCAAAAATGAAAATCATCCCATGAAAAATAATCAAAAAATAATCCATTTGGCTCCAGGGGGTTAATAAAGGTCTTCTGAAGCGAAGCGATGGGTTTTTGGAAGAAAAAGATTTAAAATACCAAATTTAAAACTTCAAAAAAAGTTGTTTTGTTGGTTTTTTGTTTTGCTCTATCCTCATGATTCCACGTTCTTCATAGCGTTACTCTTCCCCTCTTAATCAATGCATATGGCCATCTGCCAGAAGCTATTTTATATATAGTTAATTAGTTTACATACATATATATTTTTACAAAAAAAACCAATTCTTCACAAGAAGGCCTTTATTATTTTTTTTTGATGGATGGATGATTTTTTTTGGTCAAAATCATTTCACCACACCATTTCAAATAATAATAAAGTTTTTAAAAATTATTGTATATTTGTTAAAAGTATCTGAAGAGATTAGTTATTTACACTAGGATGGGCATGAGGGTGAGTAAAATCATGGGATTTTTTCCATTTTGGGGAAGAGCTAAAGTTTTTAGTAGTCTGATCTGATGATTTTTTTTTTTGTTTTTTGGACGGTTTGAACGTTGGTTTTTTTGCACGTTTTTTGCTAGTGTAGTGTGACATTTGTGTATTTACCTGGTGGAAAAAAAGTTGTTTACTTTTACGTTAATTTACCAGAATTGCTGTGTGAAAGGTGCTAATGAGTGGAATATAGTCAAATGATATATTCAGTAACAAAAAAAATTTAAAGACTCTGTGGGTAAGATGGGGAATGTATGGTTATTATTCAGTGATTACTTCATCCAAAAAAAAGGAAATTAAGGTTTTTTTTAACATTACAGTCTCATGACATTCCATTTGAACAGAGTTTCACTGAAGACACTGTTAAATTGGATAATGTCCTTTTTATTAATGGATAATGAATAATGTCATTTATATGGAGCTCTTCTTGCTTGAGAAGACTCTGTGTACAGTAGGTATCTTTAGATATAAAGACATTTTGCTCTAATTTTGCATTTACAATCGTTGCTATTTACGAAAGTGTAATGTGCAAGAAAGAATCAGAACAACCTTCTAGGCACTGGCCTTTAAAGAAAACTTTTTGCTCCAGTCGGAATTTTTCCAGTTTTTCTACTGAAGAGAAATTAAGCTCTCTTGAAACTGCTTTACATTTCAGGATCTTCTTAGGAACTCGAGCTGGAAAACAAAATCAAATCTGTTAGTTACCAGACATGGCACATTCTGCAACAAATTCAGAAGTGAAAACTGATCTCGTTCTCACTTTGACATCACAAAAAAGAGCAGTAAAGTAGTGGACATAAGAGAAGAATTAGCATAGCCCAATCTAGTCAATAGTTGAAATCTTTAATGCAAGGTAATGGTGAGAACCACAAACCTTCATGCTCTACCCCAGGAAGGGAGAGGTCTTCAGTTCCCTGCCAAAGAACTTTTCCTGTCTCTGCATCTCTAAGATTCATCCAGTTTCTGAAGACAAGTTAAGGCATGCTGAACCAAAGTCCCCTTTAAGACAAGGCATTTCACTTGGTGGCCATCTTTGAAACGCCCCTCATGGAAGCTATTTCAGTCATGCAAGTGCAGCTCCTATCTCTTCGAATGGTGAAACATCAAATTTTCCAAAGCTGTCAATCAGATTTATTAAAAGTCACTAATGAAACCTGACAACAACTGTCTCATAAGTATGATTTCTTACTTTAAAATGGCATTAAAAAAAAAGCTTATTTTTCAGGCTTAACCAGCCAATGAGCATGTGCAGAGCTTCTAACGGCAGCTGCTGATGCGATGACTATACCAATCAGCCATTGGCTCTTTTTTATTTAGAAGGTGGGTTTTATTCTGCCATATAACATGTCGTACTTTCTCCCATTCATAGTAATTCGAGTGCATTGTCTTTCTATAAAAAATCTTTGTGCTGAACAGACTAACAATGAAAAAAAGTCTTCTGATTTTAAAGCTAACATTTTTAAAAATTGACAATTGACAGGAAGAAATTCACATGATGACACTTGACTAAATCAATAATAAGACAAAATGAAGATTGTGTCATGATGTACCTCATGTCATTTCAAACCTGTATGACAAAAGAGATGTTTAGTAGAATGTTCAGTTACTGTCAAACTTCAAAAAGCATGCATAAAAACAAAACAGCACTATAAGACACTTGCACTATATTATTTCAAAACTCCTATGAAGCCATATGATAGGTTTGTGTGAGGAACAACCTTTAAGTTTTCATTTTAATTCACAGAATATCTTGTTCAACAGCCATGACCACCAAATCATTGGATGGAAAGGAGCATCTTCACATATAAGCATTCTGCTAAAGTTATTTTTGTGTTCCATGGAGGAAAGTGGGTATTACGGGTTTGTGAAAGTGATGAGTGAACTAAATTCAATGGTATCTGATCATTACATAGAGCAAGCATTTAGTAATATAGTCCAGCAAATAAGATAAGAGCTAACTGAAGCACTCCACTTGAGGTCTAAAAACTGCCTGATCTGTCTGCTAAACAATAGTTTGTGACAATGTCCTGTGCTCTGTGTCAATGACATCTGACCTTTTCATCTTCAGACCACCTGTATGAGTCTTTCAGCTGATGGAGCACACTCACATGAGGCTGCATATGTCATTACAGGTGCACAGCACAGGCCCTAGTTACCAAACCCCATGAGATCTGTGTCAGGGCTGCACAAGTGTGCTACATGTATCCCTAATCCTAATCTATCTTTCAAGCATTAATAGCGGCACATAAATCCAAAATCCAAATCTGTTCCTGTTGGAATGAAAAGGGCTTATCATAAAAAAAAATGTGTTACAGTATAATTATACATTTAGGTACTGAGAAATATTAATTAACAACATGCATTTACTATATGGTTAGGAATAGGTTTGGTTAGTTGCATGTAATTATGCATAATTCACTATTGTTACTCTAGTAAATACATACAACTTATATAACAAGAACACTGTAAAATAAAGTGTTTCTTTATTATAAAACAATGTACAATATTAGTAATACTGCAGTATTACATTTTTTTAATTATATAAATATATAATATTTATATTAATTATATCATTTGTAGTATGTATTACTTTATTAATTATATCAATATACTATTTTATATTCATAATAATTAATTATAATGTGTATAATTATAATTTTATATTCTTATATTTATTATATGTTTCTTATGGAGACTTTGGAGACTTTCTTATGGAGTTTTATTTGGAACAAATCTAAGGCATTAAAATACCAGAAGCATGACCCAGGAATCTTTATCAGTCCAGACCTGGGATAATGTATTTTCCCTTTACAAAAAGAACCAAACAGAATGGTAATTTGACCGAATACATCCCATATCTTTATGCACTATGTTTGGACTACAAAAATAACAAAGTTTGAGATATTTACTATTTGCTTAAACATCATTTCTCAACCAGGGGGCCTCAACAAACTTCCAAGGGGGCCTAAAGATGACTTAAAATGATTTAAAATAAGATAAAGGCTTAAGCTAAAACAAATCAAGATATTTCTTTCATGTGGTTATTTTTTTAAATGAATATACATCTTTCCATAAAAAGCTTTTTTCTGGGGGGGTGGTGGTATTGTGTTTAAATATTGTTGTGGACAATGGGGGGCCATTTCCGCTGATTTAGACCGATTGTGCTTAAACATCACATACTCCAGACTTATGAACGGTCAGTGAGTCTCATCTTCCAAACTAATTTTATGTGCTGTATCTTGTGAATTTCAATGCCAACAACTAAAGCTGGCATAACTATTGACTTAAGTGCTAGGCTCTGTATCTGATGATCCAGGCCAATGCATTTGAGATTATTGGTGACAGATGTCTGTGGGATCTAACCTGCTGAGCACACCGAGAGATTCGCAGGGGAGACACCCTTTTACTCACAAACACTGTCACTGTCGAGGTAATTAGTCCCCTCGGTGCCAATGCCATTTCTAATCTGTTGTTACTGGTGCAAAAGAGCTATGATAACTCTGTATACATACATACATCACTCATATATATATATATATATATATATATATATATATATATATATATATATATATATATATATATAAAACACACCAGCACATCAAACACGTCACATTTTGCCATAAAAATGATGGCAGTGGAAGCTGTCTTAGTACTAAAGCCTTACCAAATAAAACCAGTCTTGAAAGACATGATGGGTAGGCTACACAAAATACACGCTCCTTCAAAAGTCTATACACTTGTTCAATTCTTTTGCTTCTGCAGCAGAGCATTCATTGTTACATAATTTGGCACACAATACAATGTCAATCTTTTTCATCATTTAAGTCAGTGTTTTTTTGTAGCTACTCAAGGGAAGGTGCTTTGCACACGGTAGTCACCTCTAGGGCACACTGGGTTAAAAAAACACAAGGCAGATATGATGAAGACTGCTGGTAAAATTGCATGAATCTTTGAAACAGCCTTTGAAAATTGGTCTACATTGTACCAGATTCACACGGCTAAAAAGAGCTGTGCTATACTAAGATGACACATATTCTGTGAAATCAGCTGAGCTCAGAACTTAAATGCAGGACCAATAAAAGACATTATCCTAAATTAAAGGTCAATAGGCAATTATATCTATGGCATACCAGCCCATGTTCAAGCTTACTGTGAACAACTCAGTATAAAGTTTCAATATATTACATAAAACAATATCTGAATGCCTCATCCATACATACGCTACCATTCAAAAGTTTGGGGTCAATGTTTTAGAGAGAAGTCTGTTATGCTCACCAAGGCTGCAATTATTTGATCAAAAATATAGTAAAAATACTAATATTATAATCTAAATAACTGTTTTTATTTTAAAATGTAATTTATTCCTGTGATGGCAAAGCTGAAGATTCTGCAGCCATTATTCCAGTCTTCAGTTTCACATAATGCTTCAGAAATCATTCTATATGCTGACTTTTTGCAAAGTAAGCAACTGTCTTTCTGCTCAATATTTTTTGTGGAAACAGAGATCTTTTTTTTTTTTTCCAGATTCTTTGATGAATAGAAAGTCCAAAATAATTATATGAATTACATGTAGCATTGTAAATGTCTCAACTGTCACTTGTAATTTGTCAATTTAATGTGTCTTTTTAGGGAATAAAAGCATTTATTTCTTTATAAATCTTTTTGACCCCAAACTTTTGAACAGTAGGGCAAGTTCAAAATATTTCCACTTTTGCTCATTTAACACACCTTTCATCAAAAGATGCACGTTCACATAAGTTTTGGTCTAATCTACCATCATTTTCCAGAGCTTTGCCTCATGCAGAACACAGTTGGATGTGAGGAGCATAAGGCAGCAAATCCCTGTCCTTTCAAATCAAGGATTTAAGAATTACCAGCCTGTAAGACACACCCTTGCATTCCCAAAGAAGGTCACACAGGGCAGACCCATGTCTACTTGAGGATATATTAGAAAAACAGTGTCTGATGGGAGCGGTCCAAGTATTCCAGACACGGCCATTTCTAAGACCATTTTCATGCCATCAGAACGTTCTGGTACTAGTGTGATTATTCCTGTCAGATTTACAGAGCCTATTATAGAAACAGTAGCCAATGTTATGTAATCGTGATGGCAAGCACAAACTGAGTGAGGAGATTTCACCTGGCTAATGCACCTGATCCCAAGAATCAGGTGCCTGTCAGTCTCATAGTATCCCGAAGCTCATGTGAACATTAACCAAATTCCATCTAAAGCAAAGAACAGCATCCCGGTTAGTTACTGATTCTAATGAACTCAAATAAATGTGAAACTGCTTTGAAATGTTCATATGATTAATTGCATTATAACCGCACTAGGAACTTAAAATTCATATCTCAGTCACTCAATAACCCAGGAATGCACACGAACAAAAACAAGCATAATCATACAAGTGACAGAATAATGCAGACATAATCTGGATTAGAGAAATGACACAGATTTATCTATTCACACATTACATAGCAAACAAACTGCTGTCATTCTGTACTACAGTGCCTAACGTTTCATAAACAGTTTAAACACTTGATTGGGTGTTTCAGAAGCGATGGTACATCCTAAATGAACTGTCAACTGACAGTCTGATACCACAGACGCAAACAAAGCCTGTAGTTTGTATGATATAATGAAAAGCATTTGGGTTTATAGATGGAGATGGTTTCAATTGAAAGCAGGCAATTGTTGCACATTACAACTAAAAAGCACGGCATTATACGTAACTAGTTCACCTTCCAGTTTGCTAAATCATTAATATTAAGAGTCATGGTTTCAAAACCGTTAGATAAATCGCCTAAAACAGATTTACGACCGAGATAAGATAGCTAGCTGTGATGTAAAGTTGTGTGAGTTTTAGGTTTGCAGCTAGCAGGCTAATCTGTCCCACCATCACTTAAGGATACAGTTTAAACCCCTTCAGAATCTCCTTCGCTCTGTCTTCGTCCGAAGACATCTTTTTCCTGGATCCTCCGCTTCAGCAGATGAAAAGAGACGAATTAAAACGTTCCACCGAGGAATAACTAATAAATATAGTACAAAATATCTGTTAATTACACGAAATCCAGCTCGAAAAAGCTTTTAGTTACAGGGAGATCCAGCTTTAATCTGAACGGATACACTTGATCCGCTCACAACCTACTGTAAATAGATTTTTGTGGGAGATTGACAGCTGATTCCACTAATCGTTTTGCGAGATTTCGAAGGCCTGGATTAAATGCTCCAATCACAGAGGAGATGCAAGGACTAGGGCGGGGTCTGGTTGCGTAGGGACGCGTCACCGATGGCAACCCCTCAAACGTCCTTCGAACGCAGCTGAACGGAAGCGCGTGTGAGACAAAAAGTTGTCTGTACATTATTTCCTATGGAAAAACAAGGTGCTTCATGGAACTTACAGGGGATAACATGTAAATACTGCTCAGATGAATAATACTTTATTTATGGATAGAGGACTATAAACGAGGTCATTGTGTGAACGTAAAAATTGTAAATAGACATAATGACATAAACATGAACACTTTACAATAAGGTTCATTTGTATTAACTACAATACATTTGTTACTGTATTTGTTAATCTTAGTTAACGTTAGTTTATAAATAAATACAACTGTTCATTCATAGTTTGTTCATGTTAGTTCACAGTGCATTAATGCTAACAAATTTTAATATGTATTAGTAAATGTTGAATTAATACATGGTGTATGTAGATGTTAACTCATGAACCTTATTGTAAAGTGTTACCATACATTTTTCGGTATCACCAAACATGTGGCTCAGTGGTTCAGACAGAAAGATGTCAGTACATTGGTTTAAGCATCGTATGTACTACATTTGACACTTTATATAATATGTCATAATAAAATAAATGTTTTTCTAAAAAGTTTTATTTTCTAAATAATTAGGCTATATGTATTACCATAAAGACACTCATCTTAATATAAATTGTGTGCTAGCTTGTAAAATAGTTGAGAGCAGAGACAAGTAGAGTATTATACTTTACATATAAAATGGCATAAAAATGCATTATTTATAGCATTTGCAAATACGTTTATGTTCTCACCACACAGTCTGTAACAGCAGACGAAAGCTCTATGCCTGCAAATTATATGCCTAAAAGAAGCCCTGTGGCTAGAAAAAAACAGCACAGGGAATAATGATGGCTATATCTGTGCAATTTATGAACACATCTCGAAATGGTCTCCTTTAAAGTGTTCGGAAAAGAGTAGTCATGCAAAAACCACAGCTCTGTGTTACATAAAGGAGGCCTCTGCTACACTGTGCACTAACAAGCACAGTTTCTAATAAGATACGTTTTGTTTTGTTTTGTTTTGTTTTGTTTTATTTTATTTTATTTTATTTTATTTTATTTTATTTTATTTTATTTTGTTTTGTTTTGTTTTGTTTTGTTTTTTTTTGTTTTGTTTTATTTTATTTTGTTTTGTGTTATTGTATTTTTTTATTTTATTGAACATCTGCAATGGCAGAGTACGACCAGTGGGCAGTGCTATACTACAAGCAAAAAAAAAAACAAAAAAACATCTTGCCGATGTACAGCCTTAACGTTCACCTTTTCAAGGCCTTTATTATTTCACCAACTCATTCCACTAATTGCATATATTTTAAACAAAAATATAATTTTACCTTACACATAGTAATAGTTTGTACTAAATATTTTATTTTTGAAAAAAAAAATTAAGCTTTACAAAATGGAAGAAAAGTTCATAGGCCTCATCTATCACCAGCATTACCTCAAAAAACTCAAGCACCAGCAGTGTGGCATAATTCTATATTACAATGGAAATATATGCTAGCACAGCTCTGCTATTTCAGAGATATCACAGCCAAGAGTAAAATGTTGAGAAACTGGGAGGAGGAAACCTTTATTATATTAACAGTAAATATTACGTCTCTGCATGGTCTACAAAATCCCATGCAATCTATTACATAAATTGCTGCTCCTCCTAGCAACTTGA
Source organism: Opsariichthys bidens (assembly GCA_037194245.1). Lineage (NCBI taxonomy): Eukaryota > Metazoa > Chordata > Actinopteri > Cypriniformes > Xenocyprididae > Opsariichthys > Opsariichthys bidens. The sequence continues at coordinate 15,446,196 of CM074298.1, forward strand.
AATATACTTCTGCATGGATTTCCATTAAAAATACTAAAATTGATATGGCAACCTTCAGCTAGACTGTATGACCGATGTATACACTGCATATAAAAGAGAAGATCTATGCATGCTCTTAGAATTGTACCTGGCATAAATATTACACCAGCACTATAAAGTTTATATAAAATGTGTCGATGGATAGGTTTAAAAATGTCAAAAATTTAACTCTTCAATAGATATTATGCCAGAAAGATACTTGCTTTTTTGTTGTTGTTATCTTTTAAATAGGCTGAGCTTTACATCGAAAAACATGTAGGCCTACAGTTATACATGTTCTATCTAGAATCACATGCAGTTTTGGTTAGTGTCAGTTGAAGCAGTGATGGAGAATTATGTCATGTCAAAGACAGGAGCAGAGATCCTCTACGCAACAAACTCATCACTTCGAATTACTCTTCCAAAGAGGAGACAAACCTGGACTTGAGCTGTTCAATTAATAATTGCACCTTTCACCTCATCTTTAATGCATGATTAGGTCTCATATCAAAGGTGGTATGATGAGAAAGCACAGCCCACTGATGTATACCCATAGAACCTCTCTATTTTCCCTATTTCCTAATTTGTGTGTTTTCTTTACCAGTGAAAAGGCACCTGAGGGGCACATAAGCCCACGTTCATACATTCCTATAAAATAAGCAGGACATGTTTTACTACATATTTTCTCTGTCTTACTGATCTATTTTCAAACAATACCTTTTTAAGAGTTATATTCAGTAAATTTCATCACCTGCTGTTTTACTTGAATATGTTTCATTTTAGAGTTGATGTTAATCCAGGTCTTTGAATTGAGAGTTGCTTGTGTGGTTGTTGTTGTGACAGCTCAGAGCAGTGAGGTCATTACATAAAAGACAGTGCTGAATCCAGCCTCACACATGTAATGATATTTTTATGATGTCAGAGCTGCAGCTGTTCAAATCATTTCTAAGAAAAACATAAAAGTAGACAAAAATCCCATTACCAATTCCCAGGAAACTGCAATATTTTGCATCCTGGTTTAATGTGGTAATCTTATAAAAACATATATTTAAATTTAATTGCTTTATGGTGTTTTAAAACAGCACACAAGATTGAAGAGTATTTATCTATCTATCTATCTATCTATCTAAGCTACTCGATCACATGAGAATGTGTATCAATTGGCTTGTTTGACTTCATTCAGTGCTGCACAGACCGATCGGTGGCTGACTTGAAGCAGTGCATGCCGGTAAGAAATTTTGTCTGACTTGAGACAGCGCCGACACCACGTGACGTACGGCTTCAAATTACCGCGAGAGCGATTCGAGAGCAGCCAGCTGAGTCAGCCAGCGCAGTTTCTCAAGAGCAGCTGCATAAGCTCTGATGACAACACAGCTGTTGTCATATATGTTTTTATAACAGTTAGCGCTCTTTTCATGCAGTCGCGATGTTGTATTGTGTCATGTTTCATCGAAATAAAACTGATAAAAACATAGACTCCACTACATTTGCATTTAAACAATATATGCATATGTTGACACATGCAATGTGTATGCCAAATTTTTGCCATCCATATGATACACACTTTATGGCATGCATAAAATACGCTTGGTACTTTTGTGTAAGATTAGGGATGTAGGGTTCGTATGGCATACAGTGGGTATCATATCCACGCCAAAAACTCATTTTGGCTCATACATTGCACAATATTATGTAATGGGTATAACTATTACCAGAGAATATTGGTATTATTGTTATTTCATGGTTAATTTGTCGCTGGTTCCTGTAGTCTGTTATGATGTGGTACCGTGTGGAAAGACTCCAGCAGAGGGTGGGGCGAGCATCTAGTAGAGAGTTAATAACAGACACACGGGTTCCTTTACCCCACTCATAATACAGAGATTGAGGGAAACACGACAAGTGTGAGTATCGTATCTGTTCCTTAATATATCAATGTGCTTCTTTTCATGTAAGCCCCTCAGATCAAGACGAGGAAAGGGTTTTACGGTTCTTACTTTATTGTACCCAAGATGGGTGGGGTGCTCAGACCGATTCTGGATCTTAGAGTTCTGAATTGGGCCATTTACAGGATCGAGCATGAATGACACTGATGCGTACACAGCTTGCATTTTTTTTTTAAAAAGAGTTTGGATCTTCTCAGGTCCATTTAGAAAAAGCACACTTGTTTTAAATTACCCGAGATCGGAGGCCAGTAATACCAAACCCATGTTCAAAGCACTCAAAGTTTTGGACCCGAACACACTTGGGTCTCAGGTCAGACCTCCGGTTTTTGGATCCAAGTGGACCCATGAAGACCTCTAATCTTAAATACATGGTAACGTGTGAGATCCCAGAATTGGTTCTCGGAGATAAACCTGAACTTTCATGTCTCAATCCTTGCAGGGCACAGACCATTTCTATGGTTGCCTTCAAAGGGTCTTCAAGGGGCATACCAGGACAAGATCCTTCCCTTCGGGCTGTTGCTGACTCCTTGGTCCTTTACCAAAGTCAAAGAGGCCACCCTTGCCCCATTTGACCAGGCACACGTAGATCTGTTGCCTCAAAAGAATCCTCCCATTGTCCTCTGTGGTATTCCCTGACTGAGGCTTCCCATAGCATGGACAGGCTAGTGGCCACTCAACGAGGTTGCTATATGATTTGAAACAAATCACTGCCCATGTATCACTGCCTGTTCTGCCCACACTTTGTCGGTGCAGAACAGTTCTCCTCTTAAATTCCGCCTTTATATTAGACTTTTTTTTTTTTTAAGGTCACTTACACGATTTTCAGATCCCTAAACATTGACGGCATCAGCCAAACACTCCCACTCATTTTTTTTCTTTGGTTATTAACTCTGGAGGACAGTTCCACATAAAATATTCTTTCTCATTTCTACCTCCGATATTAGCACCTCTAATTCACTTTGCGTTAAGTTTCATATCTTGCTGCTTGCTTTTGCCAAAGTGGACTCATTGCCATATTAAAATGCATTTAATTAAGGGAGGAGACTGCTCAATTTTACATGAATTGGGATGTACAAAGTGAATATGCGTGGTATCCTGTGTACACAGAGATTCATACATCTGTTTTTTTTGTGCCTATGCACATTTACAGCTTTGTCCGTACACAATGTTTTTGAATGAGTTCAACGCAAGTCTTTGTACATGAGGCCCCTGGGGTACTCAGATGACTGATAGGGTGTAGTGCTTGCACACCAGCATCTTTCCCCTCTTTCAAGGTGAAAACATATGTTTTTTAGGTCCAAGTAAAAGTTCCCCATGGTTGGTGAACCATCGACCACCTTTTTCCATCAATTAGCACAGGATTGGAGGAGGAACTCATCACCAACGCATTACCTGTGGTATGTCTGTTTTCTGGTGAGCCATTGTGCTCTTTCCTCAACGGAAAAGGAGAACACTTCCCAACGTTAACAACCAGGGCTCCTCAGCTGTAAAATGGTTTATTCAAAGTTAATTAGCAGACAAGGCTATCTGCAGTTTAAGTGACCTTCTAGTCTCCTAGATGAAGAAAAACTAGAGGTCATGCCCTATGGACTTTGGAAAATTGTGAGCGGGTCAGAGTGCACTTGTTATTGGCATGCTAAGTTTGCTAGCATGTGTGCAGCTGAAGCTTGTGACGCAGTTCATTTGTTGTGGCATTTGGTATAGGGACCCCCATTGTCTGTATTTTGACACAACATTGAAAGTGACTGAAAGAAAGGGAACCTCTCTGTTACTATTGTAACCCTTGTTCCCTGATGGAGGGAATAGAGATGTTGTGTCCCTCCTGCCAAAACTTTGAACTGCCACTGAAAGGGTTGAGACACTGTCACAGCTCCTCACCACAAACCTAAATGAAAGATGCATGGCGGCCATGTTTTATACCTCCTTGAATGAGTTTTTGCACGGTGCGATATCGGAAAATGTCTAGCCCTCACAAACATTCTGTAAGACTGCACGGTCTTAACCTTCAAACTTCAAGTTTTTTATGTGAACTTCAACCTTGCTGCCCAGGCTTTCTGAAGCCAACATCAAAGTTTGTCTTGACAAACTGTTTTTATCTAGTTAAACTGTTATGCATTTTCAAATGAACACCAAAAAATATGGACATTTTAATAAGAAATCACCCACTCAACTACATACAGTGCTTTTTGCCAAACGTGTGCCTTTTTGCTATATTCATTCCATGGAATAATTTTCTTTTTGAGCGAATGGAGAATTAAGACCATTCATGCTGGATGAGGGAATGCTACAGATGAATAAAAGCTCTCACTTCAGCTGACGACCAGTGTGAGTCCATTGTGACTGTTACAATCCTGAGCAGGAGGTCCAGGTGTCACATCCAAGGCAACTCAACAATTCAAAATTGTTCCTGTATCTTTAGCACACAACTTATTATATCAATTTGAGATAGTAATTGCCAGCAAAATGACCACATTATCCATTATCATTTAAACTTCTCTCTTCCAGGGAGAAATGATGCTAGAATGAGCTCTAATGTTGTCTGGAAATGGAGCTGAACAGGAAATAGAGTGTGTGAAAGGGCTTGCAGTGGCTAAATGGGAGAGCGCATAAAAAAGCAGGAAATTAGGTAAAGCTCATTAAAAGAGAGTGTTGCAGCTGGAAGATAAGCAGACTGTGACTTCTCTATTAGACAGCTCGTTACCTGGAGTTATCAAGCAGCAAAGACCAACCATATTGCATGCAGCCATAGTCTAAAAGAAAAGATAGATTAGTGTCCATAGAGACTTTGAAACAGAGAAACTGTTAACAGTATCTGGACATCTTCCTGTGGAGGGTGCAAATGAGACATTCAGCATATCATATTATTTTACCACTACTTCATCAAGAATTTTTTTTGCCACTGTGAAGCATTACATCTGACCTGTGAAACTTCAAAATGCTATTTGCTCATTTATATTTGTAGCTATAACCATTGTGATAACAGTAATATTGACAAATCCCCCATTTGTCAGGCAGCTTACCGTTACTAATCAGAATAGAAAGCTTTTTCATCAAAACAAGCACATTGATTTTTCATCAGAACTATTTTTGTCATCCTCTCCCCATGCAAGTCCCATTCAGCATTACAGTTATAATTATTGTCTTGTTTCCAATCCCTCATCAGAGTACATTAGCTGGTATATTAGTCCTGATTCTGCCAGTGGAAAGAAATTCTTAGTTTATGCACTATGAGTTTGAGATTGAGTTCTCAAGCAATCTGGTCTTAAATCCTATCAAACTGTTTGCCATACTTCTTAAATACTGCAAAAAAAAAAAAAAAAAAAAAAAAAAAAAAATTCATATTTTAATTCCTATCCATCAGAAACAATATATTAATAATAGAATAGGAATGCACAAAGTATTGGTACTATTTCTACCTTTGGTTTTATATATATAAAACCAAATCCTAATTGTAATAATAATTTATTAACTGTAGTACAATACAATATTGTCCAGCCTAACTTCACTTGTAACTTTTTTCTTTTAAGAAAAAATATTATTGAATCTTTTCAGACAAAATATAGAATATTACAGTTTTCTCAAAATAGATTTTTTTTCTCAATTAGTTTCTTGTTCACATTGGATTTTTTTTTGTAAATGTTTTGTAAAATGTGTGCAAAAGTACAATCATCTATAATTTGCACAATAACTAAATGAACATCAAAATCGATGATATCGTTCTGTGAAATTCAAATTGTCATTTGGTTGGCATCTCAGTTGTCTCTTCACAGCTAACATACGTGTTTATTCCAAAAATATCTTTGACGAAGAATGTTTTCTGTTTATGTGCAACACAGCTTCAATAGCTTCAATAATTATAATAAATTTGTATATATACAAATGTGCATATTCTGTTTCTGTGTGCTATAGTATTGGCTCTTCCCAGATATATTTTATCTGCTGAAAAATTTAAATCGACGGTCAGTGTCAAAAACAACAACAAACATTTCTAGCATTGACTGACATCCTGAAAAACAAATACACAAAATCTTGACCATTACAGCTCATACGATGACAATAATAATAATGATTAGTAATAATAAAACCTTTTTCATTTTAGTAACACTGACCAATTTACTGACACAATAACTAGGTTTTAAAGCACAAATGAAATGTTTTGGGTGAATTATATATATGTTGTATGCATGTTTTACATACATGCAAGAGTTATGATGTCAAATAAAATTGTTATGACAATTGCACTTATTGACACAGAATCAGCTAACACCACAACACCAGATCCCATCACTCCACCCACATGATCTCAGTCACCGGAATTCTAATCGCACACACCTGCAAGCAATTATCATGGACTCCATATAAACCAGAACTTTACTAACACTAACTGTCTGGTCTCGTCAATGATACATTGTGTTGCTATCTGATTACGCACCTTCTTGGACTGCGTTTATGTTTTCAGCTTCTCATGTTGCTCGCTTAACCAGCTAATCACCTGTACTAGAATTACATTCAAGTTAAGTGACTTACCTATTACTCATTCTGAGTTCCTGGCAATAAAGCCCCTTTGAACAGTTTTCTCTGAGCGACTTCCAACAGAAAGGTCCAAAACTGTCTATCATCTCTCGTCTGTCTGGCAGAGCTCTACAGTGGGCAAGAACCTTATGGGAATCGGATGCTCCTGTTACGCACTCACTGGACACATTCACTGCTCACATTAAGGAAGTGTTTGGTCAAGCAGCCAATCAACTGTACACGATCAACTTTACAGCCTCCATCAAGGACGCTCCTCTGTAGCTGATTATGCCCTGCGATTTAGGAGCCTCACTACAGTGTGCGACTGGAACGAAACTGCTTTACTCACTGCGTTTCGTCAAGGATTATCACCATACGTTCATGCTCAAATGGCCATCTACGATGATAGTGTTGGACTGGAGAGTTTCACTTCCCAATCCGTACGGATTGCTCAACGTCTCACTGCTGTTGAAGTGAACACTGTCCCGCTGCATTCTCAAGCCACAACATCTGCTGCTAACCCTCCAGCACCTGCCACCCAGGCATTTTGGTGTACTCACTTCGTCTGGAATGCCAAAGATGCATTAATCAGCATCCATGTCTCTATTGTGGCGCTGATGGACGTCTCATGTCGGAATGTCCAGTACAACCCCCCACCCACCCACCCAGTAATGCAAGTGGATTATTTCTCACCTGAATCGTACCAAGATCACACTCAATACAACTTGTTACTCTGTTTCAATGGAGGCCCTCTTCGATTCTGGCTCCATGGGGAACTTCATCTCCAACCACTGCCTCAAATGTTTCCACCTTAGGAAAATCCCTTGCTCGGACCTACTAAACATCAATACCATTCTGGGAAAACCGCTGGGCAGAGGTATCATCACTCACTGCACTACGACCATCACTCTATAAAATGGACGTCTCCATATTGCGACGATATCGTTCATGGTGCTAGAGGATTCTACTGCAGAGGGCATCCTGGGATGCCCATGGATGGAACAACATCAACCCATCATCTCCTAGGCCAATGGACACATTATACAATGGACTGACGGGTGCATTTAGACCTTCATTCATAACATACCAGCTTCAGTTATCTCTCCATAGACACAAACATCCATCACTGTGAACTCTATTATTTGCCAATTATTAATGTAAACCTGCTTTGCCACAATTTGCGTTGTAAAAAGCGCTATATAAATAAAGGTGACTTGACTCTACATTCATTCATTTCCCATGAATGTCGGGCATTCCAGGATGTCTTTGGCAAGGAGCTTGCCATAGGAATTTATACTTTGGTCATGTGAGGAGTTTGGCGGACTACCACCAGAATGTTACCCAGGTCTCCATCCTGGGATCCATCTGCTACAAAAGCCTTCCAACATCTTAAGGATGCCTTTTGCACTGCCCCAATCTTACTCCATCCTTACCCCGTAGAATGGAAGAATGGAAACCCTGGCTGGACGGAACTAAATATCCATTCAAGGTGATATCAGACCATCTTCATGAAGCTCGCAGACTCAACCCCAGACAAGCACGATGGGCTGTATTCTTCACATGGTTCATATTCAAGGTAACTTACTTGACTGGTTCAAGAAACTTCAAAGCAGATGCCCTGTCACAAACATGTAAGAATATTCACCTGAAGAATATTCCACACCTCCAGAACCAATTCTCCCTCCAGCCATCATCACCAGTCCCATTCAATGGGCAAATCAACGAAGCCCTTCAAATCGAATCTGCTACGCAGAGAGGTCTTGAGGGGAGACCTTATATACCAACTGAACTGCACATTCCCCTCATGGACAGGCTAATTACCTGTACAATAATTACATTCAAGCAAACTGTCTTACCTGTTGTTAATTCTGAATTTCAAGCAATAAAACCTTTTGAACTGAGTCTCCTCTTCTGTGGTGTGACAGTTTAGAGAATGTTAATACTAAAAATCAGCTTCTAGATATTGGCCAGAAAGTTAGTATCAGTGCTTTCATTAACAATAACAATGGGAAATAAAAGTTTGTCAAGCTTTGCCTTTAAGTTTTACAAGCCTTTAAAAATGACTAGATAGTATCAAATATAATTAGGCTGTATGTTTAATGTTACGCAAAGCGGATGGCTATAAAAACCCAAAGAACCCGGTGATCCACATTCAGCATCTGCTTATGATGTTAGCGCTTGCAGTAGAGAGAGCTCTATAGGCTTCCACGAAGTTATCAAAATGGGAACACATTTCTGTTGAGAGAATATGACTAGAAAATAAATAAATGTGAATGATATTCAGTGCAAATGTGGCAACATTCTTTTCATAACGAAACCACTATTGGAAATACAGTTCTTAATGACAGTGTTCTTACCACAGTTTCTGTGGAACAGTTGGATAAGAAAAAGTATCTGAAAATCTGCTTTATCAGCAAAATCCACCTAATGTTTGGTTTATGTTCAAATTCCAACCAGCTGCTGATTGTCTATGCACTCCTGGTGGGAAATAACAGAAACAGATGCATGGTGCCAGTGTGAATTACAGATATTGCTCTGGATCACATCATCTGCATTCAGGCGTTTTTGTGTGTGTGTGTGTTTCACATCCTCTAAGCTTTGCAATTTAATCACCCAGATTGCTTTTGATGCCTTTATACTTCAAACAGAGGCATGGTAATTTATCAGCTGTGAATGAGAGGTATGGCTCTGAACATTACTTTGACAGCCTAGGAACACAGAGCACTGTCTGTCAGACAACCTCACATCTGGGTTAATTTGAGGTTATTTTAAGGACCTAATCATACATACGAACAAGGGCAGTATTTCCTAGTCAAAGCTATTGTCAAATATGGATGAACAAACCATTTAGAAATGAGTGCTGGAGGGTTTTCAAATATATTCTTATTAAAAGGTCAGCAGAGTCAGGACTGAGCTGTGAAAACTGCTGTATTTAACATATGTCTTCAGACTCTCAGCTGTAGCTTTGATAAAGGTCACTGAAAAGCCTCTGCGAAAATGAGTATGTGTTCCTCATCTATAATGGGCAAAGGAGGAAGAGGAAGTCAGTGAGATTTAATGATGTTTCACACATTACAGTCACTTACACAAAAATAGTTTTGCTTCTTGCTCAATTTACTTAAATAAAATGAGTTGCAACAATGGAACAAACATTTGGTCACAGCATTTCATTGTGTGCAAACCAATGTTAAGTAGTTTTATAATCTATTTATATTGGGACAACATGAATAATTGTCATTGACATTAACTGCCCTTGTGAAAAAGAAATAAACTTTAACATACTTAAAAAAGACTACTTATTATTGAAATAATATACTTTAAAAGAATATAAGTGTGAACTGAATGCAATGATTTACGACAGTTAAAGTTACAATGAAATTAAAATTATTTATTTATAAATTTATATTAAATGCAGTTAGTTGAACTTAATTACCTTTTGACCCACATAAATTATCTGCATGTGTAATTTCATTATTACTTCTATTGTCTTTGCAATATGGTTAGTCTACTGTTGAATGCACTGACAAGCATTTATGATAAACTAAAATATATTTTAATGTAATTTCTAAAGAAACTATTATGTCATATATTTAATATTGATAAATAGAATTTTCATGCAGTTTAGTACATTTAAAATATATTAACTTTAAATGTAACATCAAATAATAATCAAGTACTTGTCCCTTAGTATGTTAATCAACACATAAAAATAAGTACTTTTTTAAAGCTTGACAAAAGATTACTAAAACAATGATTTTAATTTTGATAAATTAATTTAAGTGTGTTTAAAATATGAAAGTGCACCCTCTTTAAGTACACCTAGCCATTTTATTTCATTTAATATATATTTTTTTTTAATAATACTTTTAAAATTTAAAGTACAAATGAAATACAATTAATCAAACTTCTTTTTCACTAGGGCAGCATACTTACTTTTTCCATTAAGCCTTATTTTCTATGTTTTTAAACAGGACAAAAAAGGCATTATGTGTTACTGTTTAATATTCTTTTAATTTGGAGTTTAAAAGAGTTTCTGTTGCAAATAACATTTAGTAAATAAATGCAGCAAATTTAGCATGAAAATATTAAATGCGGCACACTGAAAAAGATTAATTTGATTTCCTCTGATGTATTTTATTGGGGTTATCTGAATTCATTTCGGTTTCCACTACACAAGATAATTGAGATCAGGAGTTTAAATAAAATAATATGAAAATTCAATATTCCAACTGAATTAATAAGTTCAGCCAAATATATATATACATACACATATTCAGTGTTCAAAACAAGCATACTTGATAAGCTTGTTGTTTTATTATATTTAGCCCTTGTAATCAAAAAAACTTTTGGAAGCGCCATACTGGTGTGATTTATAAAACAGCAAGCTTCCCATGGCAATAGCACTAAATCAACAGTAGAAGGGCACAGATGAAGAGTTTCTTCACAGCGCGTCTGAATGGGATAATGCGATCCAATTCTGAATGTTTTACATGGGTTATGTACCATATATATGGAGATCAATTCTCACAGCTACATTTAAAATGCAGAGGTAAATAGAAATCGTTTGATTGTGACAGTGCACAGTCTCTCAGCGAAACGTTCTCTCAAGAGGAAACACATCAAGTATGCGGAGGAAAAAGTGCCATGTCTTGCAGGGTTTCACCACTTTCTACAAATTATTGTGTAAATTTATTGAAGAGTTGCGGGATATTTCAGTGCAAAAACCTGTGTCTTATTCACCAACCACCCACAATCCATCTTAAGCAGGTGGTAAATGGCCTAAAATAGCGATTTGCATTATTATTTAGTGAACCAGGTGCTAAACAACCAGCATGTGCAAATATACAGGTGCAGTTCATATCTGTACTGTATATTAAACGAGATTTTTTTTTTTTTTTTTTAACTCCCATTGGATGATCCATCTTTAGGGGACATGTTATCTAAGAATTTACATAGGAAATGAACTGTCATTGCCTCACTATTTCCCATTTCTTATAAATCTCTTATTTTTGAAGTGGCTGGTTTTTATACTGGGAATGAAAAGCTTTGGGCTTAATGTGGCGGTAATGTTAACCATGAGAGCATTTATACAGTACATTTCTCATTGTCAGAGCAAAAGCTCACTTTAAGAGTCATTTACTAAATTATGTTACATTCTCATTCATCTTTGCCCCAGTCAGCCATGCTTAGTTTGATAAAGGTGCAATCCACTTGAAGTATGTATAATTTTCTGTAATGGAAAAATAATGGAAGAAGAGCTCATTCACTTCAAAGCCTCGGATATCATTACCTCTCATGATGTTGCCGAGATCATGAACACATTATGGGAGGTTCGTTATTCATGTTGACTCTCTTTCAGATGTTATTTGTATGGGCAGAGAGCTTCTCTTATGGAATTTTGCTACAACATTCACTCATTTAAAAACAGCAACTCTAAAAACATTTCTAAGCACCAGATGTGTTTTCTGTGTTCCATTACTATAATAATTGGTCATTTAAATGGATTGGAAAGACTTTAAAGTGATGAGAGATTTTGTAAAATACTGACTCTTGTTATTATTTCATTGCAAAAACAGGCAAATTAATTTCCAATTACTACTGAAGTAAATTAGACAGAGCTTTAAAAAAACCTGTCGCTGAAGTGCAGTTTATTTTGTTGTGTAATTTGTTAGAGTGGTGATCCATTCCTGTCATGACAGAAACAAGAATAATCACAGCTGCTATGAGTCACTTGTGAGAATTGCTTGAGCCTCAGGCATATCCACCTATCTTTGAATGGCAAGAGCACATGCTGTGATCCAGATGAAGTAAATGAGAACCGAAGATAACAAATCAGCTCAACATTCCTGATCCAATATTGTGTAAAAATCACCATAAAAAATGTGACGGCTGCAAAAATGCTAATTTAATTACGGAGAAAACAATCCTGTTTATTTTCCTCCAGTTACGTATTTAAACAGGTATTTTGTAATAACTTCCCAAAAGTTTTGTAGAATTGCTGATGCTGTGAAATCAGTCTTGAGAGAAATAGGAACAGGAGAAGGGAACAATGACTCACTCCTGCTGAGGTAAAAAATGAAGTCTAATGGTGTATTGAGGTCTCAATAAATGAATCAGCTATTAAATCTAGACTAGATTATATGAACTGGGCATGTTTTCTGGTAGTAAAGATCACATGAGCTTATTGGTGGCCACTTTTAGATTATTGATATTATTAGTTTTTACAGTTTTCTTGATTGCTAACACACTATAACTGATTCATTTGGCACAATTTCCTAAACCATTCATTCAGTTCTTAAAACAAAGACATTTCTCAAAACACATTTCACCTTTTTTCACACATTCCAATTTTCTTAGTGATTTCCAACTTCTAATCTACCATTTATTGCTAAACTACCAGAAAAAACTGTTGCCTCTCAGCTTCAGTCTTTTCTGGTTGAAAATAAGCTCTTTGATCCTTTTCAATCTGGTTTTCGCCCATTCCATAGTACAGAAACTGCCCTTGTCAAGGTAGTCAATGACCTACTGTTCACAGGTGACTCTGGCTCTCTCTCAATACTTGTGTTACTCGATCTTAGTTCCGCCTTTGATACTGTCTGTCATGATTTACTTACTTCACGCCTCTCTGATGTGGGTATTTCCGGTGCTGCTCTTTCTTGGCTTTCCTCCTATCTCTCTGATAGACCATTTTACATCTCAATGCAAGATTTTAGATCTCCGACTGTCCCTCTGAAGCAAGGTGTCCCTCAGGGATCTGTTCTTGGTCCATTGCTGTTCATCATTTACATATTACCTCTAGGTCAGATTTTACATCGTCAGGGTTTCAATTATCATTTCTACGCTGATGACATACAAATATACACCAAATGTACGCCTGCTCTCAACCAAATTGACAAAATCACCACCTGTTTGAATGATATAAAAGAATGGCTCTACTCCAACTTCCTGAAAATAAACATGGAAAAGACAGAAATCATCATCACTGGTACACCATCACTTACTAATGAAATCCCCTCTGATTCTGTCTGTGACATTGCTGGTATTCTTATCAAACCATGCAGAAATGTTAAAAACCTAGGTGTTCTTTTTGATTCCACTCTCAGCTTCGAGACTCACATCAATTCTGTCACTAAATCTGCTTTTTTTCACCTTCATCGTATTGCCAAGCTCCGTCCTTTCATTAGTATTAAGGATGCTGATACAGTTATCCATGCTTTTATTTCCTCGTGCCTTGACTACTGCAATTCCCCTCTTATTGGTTTACCTGCTAGCTCCATCGCCCGATTGCAATACATTCAAAACTCCGCTGCAATAATTCTCACTCACACCAAACGTTCGGCTCATATCACCCCGATTCTGTTTGATCTGCACTGGCTTCCTGGGACTTACCGTATCAAGTATAAAATACTACTGCTCACTTTCAAATCATTGCACGGTCTGGCTCCCAGTTATCTCAGTAATCTGCTTCTTCCCTACACCCCAACTCGATCACTTCAGTCATCTGACTCTGGTCTTCTTACAGTCCCTCGGTATCGCCTCTCTTCTATGGGCGGCTGATCATTCAGTGTCACTGCACCAAAACTCTGGAATTCCCTCCCTAGGTCTCTCTGCTGTATTACTTGTATCACTGAATTCAAATCACATCTCAAAACTCACTTGTTTTCTGAATGTTATGACTCATAAGTTGTGTTCTATTCTTCCCTGTCCTTAATTTTATGCCGTTGTGCTTTATGCCGTCTATTTAATGTCCCTTTCAACTGTTTGTGTACTACCATTGTGTATTCTTCTATTATTGTCTGTTTTTTACCTGCTGTCTGTTATGTCTTCCTATTTTTTGTATTTGCATTGTGAAGCGTCCTTGAGCGATGGAAAGGCGCTATATAAATAAAACTTTTATATTAAAAATTATATTATTATTATTATTTCTGCAAAACTCTACACCAAAGCTTAATTATACTATGTGTTTGTGTGTAATGAAAGAGAATTGAATCGAATGAGGATTCATACTCATACCTGTTGCGCTTCCACCTCGGTCTAAAGTACTGCGAATATTAGCAAATTAGTCTGGTGATGTAGAACTTTCCAGTTCCCGCTGGATTTCATCCTCCGGATATAATCTTAATAAAGCCTGAACCTCACTGTCATATTTTTTGTTGATTCAAATAGCAAACAACTCTTACTGCATGCACCGCAACAGATTTTTAAAAACGGTGGTTCAAATCAAATGCTGCATAAACTCAACCAATCAGCATGTTCAGCGCCTAAATCCCACTACCGAAAGTTCCTGAACATTAAAAAGTACAACCTCGTGAGCGGGGACATTCTGAGAGGGAATTTTTTAGCCGAAACTTCATTTAGACCATGGTCCCTGCAGTGAGTACCACCCCAATGTCCCTAAGTCTTGGGGAAAGTTCCTGCGGTGGAAATGCATCACAAAATGCATCCTAACCATGGAGAGAGCTGAAAGAACCATTTACAGGGTTTTTATTCTACTTACATATACAGTATAATTACAGTAGACAGTAACAATACTTTAGATGAGGGGAATTCACTATTCTATGTACGGTAAACTGTAGCACATGTTCTACATCCTCAAGTTTGTGGTTGTCAAATTTATTTGTAGCTAAAAGGCTTGACTATACTAACAAATTGTGATGGTGATTTGAGAGATAATAATACATTAAATATCAAGACTATGCAAGATATCGGGGGATAGACTATCATCTGTGTATTAGAGCGTTATTATCAGAAAATATCAAAATCAAACCCAATAATTGATTTATGTATCAGCCTCCCTGACAAACTCCTCATGCACCACTGAATATGCAGCTGCATTGTGCAGTACATATTTGTCATAGTAAAATCCCATGAAAAAATTGATAAAAATAAATAGTTTCTAAAAGGGACTTTTAAAAGAAGTTCAACTTTTGATAAATGGGTCTAGACCTTCTATTTTTTATTCTACTACCCTATGTCTAACATTTTTGAATGCAAAAAAAGTGTTTTGGTTTGTGGCCATTCACACAGAAAGCGAGATGCTGCAAGAAAAGCGAGACGCCAACAAAACGGCCAAGCACATAAACAGTGTGTTAACATAAAAAATAATTGAAAAGTGGCACAGTGAAATGGAAAAGCGCACCCCTTACATGATTCGTGTGGATCACATTTATATGCTAGATTAATCCGGAAAAATCACTTCCCAGCACAATGCACTTCACTTGGCTTTGTAGAGGTGGGGTAGTCCCAATTGTAATTTTTTCTGTCTACCTGGAGCCAGGTATGTTTTAACTTTTATTCTACTCTTATCTGCCAAACAAAAGAACACGCTTGGGACCTGGATCTTATTCAGAATGATGTGACTCGCTCACTGTGATCTGATAGGTTAAGCCATATCAGTTATCGCTGCTAAGTTTCATGGTTATATTTTCTTGCAAAGTTGCATTTCCTCAGTGCTGTGTTTCTGTGGTACTGCAGAGGCAAATGATTAGGTGCAGATGTGAATAATTTTTTAGCATTAGTGTTTCTCAGTCAGCACACAATCAGTGCCTGTTTAGGGTCCATTAAATGTATCCGTGGAGACAAATGCCTTGTTCGTTGGAGGTGAGAGATCTTCCTGAATACCTTCTTCTGGTTTGTCTTTGTTGAAACGGTCTTGAAATGGTTCTTTTAATAGCAAGCTCTTGCAAAAGGCTTCTAATACTAATTGGGCTGAAACAGTGATCGATGAAAGAAGAACTCCACCAGTGGAGTGAGAGTGGTTTAAGCGATTATAATTTAAATTTGAGTGTGGGAGATGCACAAAGACTCAAGGGAAATTTAATAATTGCTGCACTTTGTTTAGATCTTTGTATTTACTTGTTTGTTTGTTTTCCACAATCCACACTTTTTTCCCAATTTTGCCTTTTTTATTTTTGGGTTTGCTGACACAAAAACTGTCATTAGTTGCACACCCTCATGTCTTTCCACACCCATAAGACCTTCGTTCATCTTCGGAACATAAATTAAGATATTTTTTATTAAATCCAATGGCTCAGTGAGGCCTCCAACCACTGATTTGGAAACAAAAGTTTTGTAAAGCTTTGAAGCTTCATTACGCAGTGTTTGGAAATCACCCATCACTAGATATTGTTGAATAAAGTGGATATGTTTTTTTTTTTTTTTAGTGCACAAAAAGTATTCTCATCGCTTCATATTCATAATATTAAGGTTGAACAACTCTACTCACATGAACTGTTTTAAATATGTTTTAGTACTTTTCTGGGCATTTGAAAGTGTTAATTATCTTGCTGTCAATAGAGACCTCACTGAGCCAATGTATTTGATCAAAAAACTCATTTCTTGGTAAACTAACCCTTTAAAGATCAGTTTTGCCACAGTTTTTTTTTAAGTATAATTAAATTGGCTATATTGGAAGTAATTTCAACTCTTTTTAAAACCTTGCCTTAGTTGAATCTTGCTTAAAAGTTGAAATTGATTAAATTATTTTGATGAGTTAAAGTAATGGAAAAACACATGTTTGTCACAAGTTATTGATCATATTTAAGCAGCTGCTGGCATGACTCTTACGTGAAATGTCAATATTTTATTCATCTTAATGGACAATAATCTTAATGAACATTTAATTTCAGCACAATATAATTATAATTCCATTTAGTTCAATGCCAACATTCCACTTGCAAGGATTCAAAAAGCAGAGCAAATGATTGCAAATGGGATATTGCAATTGTAATTTTATGAGAGGGTGGTGAAATTGTCTTCCAGAGCAACAATGAATTGTGGCACCAAGTTGTGAAATGATGCATGCTAGAGATTTACAGCAAATGTCAACCAATGATTAACCAAAGAGTTATTTAAAAAACAAAAAAAAACTAAATTTTCATGCACTTTGTACAGTCACAGAAACATTTGTGTGATGTGTTTAGTTATTGTGTGTCTATAACTAAACAGTCGAGTATAGTGGACTTTAGTGGACATAGTGTCATGTTCAGATAGACAGCAGTTGCCTATTACAATGCATATGGAAATAAGAATGCAAATTCAAGTCTGAAAAGCCCATTACTCAGTATTTTTGCTATAGCCTGGGTAATGGACGGAGATGAACGCGAGATGTGCTTTAGCGGAAGTACAAAGGCAGTTGTAAACCTTTAGAAGAAGAGCTCTTTGCCCTTAAAAAGAAGACATGCTGGGTTTAACCTCTTGAGGCATTACACAACAGTTTATGCAATGCAGCTTGCAATGTCTCGTCACTCTTCAGCAGGTACAGAACTCATGCAAGATTAAAACGAGGCTGTAGTTTGCCTAAAGTCTCATCCCAAATGAATTTTGTACTTAGGGTTCAACATCTGGTCAAAGCTAATGCTGCTCAGGGCTTGCTTAGACCACATTTTAATCATAAGGCTAGAAAGAGACAGGTTGGGCTGTAGAATATTTTATGCTCATTTTCAGGTAAATGCATTTTTTTTTTTTCACTCTTCAAGTTCGGGGTCTCAGAGATCCCAGTGCTGTATAAGTAAAACAATTAGTTATTTCAAATCTAAACTATTATTTCCCCTGGAATTCTTTTATGCATGTTCCAATGACATACTCACCAGACATCTATTATTTATGCTACCATAAAGCAGACATTCACTATTACTTAAAGGTGATTTATATCCAGTAAATAATATTGCTCATATTTAAGGTTAGTTTGATGCTATAGCCAAAATCACTGTAGTGAAACAGAGGTTGAGCACCAGTATCCCCAGATAGATGAAGGAAGGCGATGAAGACACAAAGTTGGTAGTCAGGTAATTACACTCTCTAGTCGAGACTGACAAGACGGAACAAGATCCTGTTGGAATGGTGGGCATTTAAGCAGTTTGTGATAATGCTTGACAGGTGAGGCTGATTAGTATTCGGGTGTTTGTGATCGGATGGGTGGAGTTGTAGTACCTGGTGTGGATGGTGTGTTGATAAATGACAGTCCATGACAAACACATACTAGAAAAAACCTGATGAGAGCATACTGCTGTAGTTAACTCATCTTGTCATTTTCATGACAATTATTGTTTTTTTTCTTTTTATATAATTTATCATACAAAAATAGTCAAGTAATATTTTTCATTGGTGACACATTACCAAATTCATGTTGAGTTTACATTTATTTCCCATAAAATTAGGACAATTCAACCAAGGGCCAAAAAGTTTCTCCACAAGGATTGCATATGATATGATATGATGAAAAAGAAGTTATATTATGAAGTTTCTGGCTGGTATTGAGAATTGAACCCGCAACCTTGGGATTTCCACAGTCTGACTCTGTAACCAATAGGCCACAATTGTCCCCGAACAAATAAGATGCTGTTGAAATATTTTCTCACCTGTAATAGGAATATAGAAATGATTGATTCACCTTTGCAAGCTCTTCTGTTCTTTCCCACGTGTCAGTATTAATGAAAGTCAACCATGAAAAAATGATTCAGCATCCCTTCCCAGTATTATCATTATTTTGCATACTTAAATATTGAACAGTAATGCTTTTAATAAGGCTGCAAGTGATTCTGTAATATTGCTAAGCCTTAGTTATTTATCATGTTCATACTTTGTATCTTATACTTTTTATTTGTCAAATAGCATTTAAGAAAAAGAGGTGACATTACAGACATGCAATCTTTGTACACATATCCACCTTGGTAAAAGGAAATGAGGAGAGCGACCCTGTCTGTGCCTTAGGCAATTCTTTAAAATCCCCATTAGTCTCTGAATATGCTGTTCTGCATGACCACACCAGCCCATACTTGGCTAAGCTGAACTATTCATTGCTTTACCTCTGCCACTATAAAACATACCAGAGCTTTGCCAGCAAAGTAATGGCAGGTGTTATCAAAAATGCATTATGAGAGGCCAAAATGTTTTCACTACCAGGGAACTAAACACACATTTTGTACATTCATTGATATCTTTTAAAACATTATGTGTAATGTGAAACATTACAAAGATCTGTTATGTCAAGTTGTCAAAACGGAAATGAAGACAAGATAACATGTGATCCCTTTATATAATTCATAAAAATGTTGAATTGAGAAACTTGAAGTGACTTGAATTTATTAGAAGTGAAAGAAAAGTGCTTTTTCTTTTGATGCTACTTTTTTATATGCTAGCACCATGTCAAAAGAACTAAAAAAAATCAGCGGTGCCAAATATAGCAAAACTATGTAAGCTAGTTTAATTTAATTTAGATAAGTTTTGTAAACTTTTGTACTAAATAGTCACATTTTGAGATATAAAATTCCATTCTACAAAATTGTGAGATGCAAAATTTAAAGTCACAATAAAGTCATAATTATGAGCCACAAAGTTGCAATTGATTGAGATTAAGTGATCCCCATGACTTTTTTTTAATTTCCTTTTTCTTTCTCTTTTTTACTTACAAAAAACAGGCTTGCATACAGAACAGATTTAGGACTCTCCCCTGTGCTTCAATTTTCAACTTTTTAGATTTTATATATATATATATATATATATATATATATATATATATATATATATATATATATATATATATATATATATACTTTCCTCTAGTGTTTATATCCGTGTAGAAAAATTATGAAAAAAATGTATGTTTACAAAGAAATAATGGCTGTATTAAAACATATTTTTCAATCAAACTATTTTAAAACGATTTCACATGAAAGCCACATCTGTTTGTCTGTGTTCTCTGTGCTATTTTAAGCTCAGTGTTGTCAGATAATATTCCATGTACATCCTTGCTGCACTTTGAGATGAAATATTCTGGTCTGAGTGAAGGAGGCCATTCTTTTTACACAACTAAAGCGACAGTTCTCTGACAGCCCACCCGTGCAAATATATTTATTTTCCTCCTGCTTTCATTTCCTGCTGACATGCCAGGTTTTGGATACACATGTTTTACAGCATTTGTGCTTTTTTTTTTTGGAGCTGATAGTGAGTTGTTAGGCAGTGTGATGAAATAGGAAAGGGGCCACATTCAAATGGAGATTAAGCCCCTTATTTACTCACCATTTCCGTTTTGCCCATGTTAGTCCTACTTGAAAATGGTTCTAGTTCAATTGTAACTGTACACTATGGCCTATATGCTTTCCTTCAAATTACATCTTATATAAAATATTTCAATGCCATTTTAAACTACCAACCAATTTAAACTGAACTCACCTGAACTCAATTGGCAAGAAGCTCTCTTCTGCAAACGGAAATCACTATAGTCACAATAGCAGATATACTATTCATGGAGCTCATGAGGCCTTGAAGAGTTTGGCAGGAGTTTACCTACGGTTAATGTGAGGTGATAATGTACAAGAAACGCACTGTTATGGGTTTCACAGAACATCTTAAAAACCAAAGGCATGAGAGGAGATTAGAAGTTGATCAAGCTGGAAACCACATGTTTCTGAAGTAGGCAAAGTTATAATCAATAGAGTATGTCCTATTTTCCCTGAATACCCTTTAGAGCTTACAGCCATGCGTGAAGGCAAGTTGGATAGCTGTTTCACACAATTTCATGAATTGATTTTAACAGCCTAAACTAAAATCAACCAACCATTCAGATCTCAGATCTTTCATCACAATGTTGATATCCATTGAAATATCAACATTTTGTTGCACTGTTTCTTTTTCTTCTCTGTTGTTTGCACTGAGCATAAGTTGCTTTCAATCATATTCATATTTTTAC
Organism: Opsariichthys bidens; assembly: GCA_037194245.1. Taxonomy (NCBI): domain Eukaryota; kingdom Metazoa; phylum Chordata; class Actinopteri; order Cypriniformes; family Xenocyprididae; genus Opsariichthys; species Opsariichthys bidens. The sequence continues at coordinate 15,467,358 of CM074298.1, forward strand.
ATGAAATATGTTCATCGTGCCATCTATTAGTGCCTGGTTAAAACAGGTTATGGGTGGTAAGTAAATAAAATGCATGGTTATACACTAAAAACTAGTAGTAGACGCTAAAGTGGTGCAACTGTTTAGTGACTACATACACCCTAGAATGTTAAAGACCATTGTTTTGTTTGCAATGCAAATACGCGGCAAATATAGCCTGCGATTGTCAAGGTAACACTTGGAAACAGAGTAAGAATAATGAAAGGTTACAGTCTGAAAGATTTATTAATTTAGACATTGTGGGGTTTGATGGTGTAATGCCATTTTAATAGATCTATAATCCGAGCTGTGACCTCATCTAAATCATAAAATTTCCATCTAGAGCATCTCCCCCTTATCTCAAACTCATTTAAACTGCGTCCCATATAGGATCTGAGAATCTTTATAGCTAAACAAATAAAATGTTCAGATAATTCTGTTGCCTATATCACAAACAGTAAAAAGTCAAATAAGTTTAGAAATATACAGTTGTTTAATCCATGCCAAAGAAACTAATCCAACTTCGAACTTCATCCATAGGTTTTCAGCTTTGAGCCATGAGCTTTAACCGAGGTTAACGGATGAGGGCTGAGAAGCATATTAGCCAGTGAAGCAGTCACCACAACACATTATAAACTCAGGGTTGACCCCGCCAAGCAGTATTACTATAAGTGGCAATATAAATGTAAATGGGATACTTCAACTTAGAGATTGGTAAGGATGAAAAACAATTACTCAATCCCATTACATGTGGAATAAATAACACACAACATAGTTGCCAATATGATTAGTTCAGATTTATGGCTTCTATTATGACACTTTATGGCAATGAAATGCTGCCCATATTGATGTGATCATTGTTTTGTGTATATAATTTGATCTCCCAATTGAATTGAATTTTATTATGCACAATAATCGTGAGCCGGCTTCGCCCAATATAATTGTAAGTCTTTAGAGAAGGGTCTATTGACATTGGGTTTATAACCAACTCTCTCTGTGTTTTCATATTAAGGTTTATTGGTTTTTGGTGAATTACAACACTAAAAGTTCACATACAGTACAGTCTCATAGAAACAGAACCAACCGCAAAAACATGTGGATGCAACCTAAAATTATTTAATCATTTCCATATTAAAAATCCATGAGGCATTAAGAGCACATTAAGCTATTTATATATACTTGTGCAAGTGTTCTATACTAGTGCAAGCATCTTCGTGTTGTGTGTACACATTTGTATCAAAACTATACCAGCTTCACAAAAGGCAGAAATGAAAGAAACTGTGTGCTTGAGCTGAGAAGGGAGTCTTTTTCTGTACTTACATTAGCTCCCTTAAGAATTAGTATTTCAAAACCTCTAAAATTTCATTTGGATATTCATAATAGACTGTTCCCACATGCATAAATGCTTCCTGGCACTTTAGACTCCTTCTGAGAGAGCTGAATGCATGCAATTAGATTTTGAAGGAGCATCATATGACATACACCTCATACCCGATGCCCTCCAGCAGCAGAGAGTATCTAATACTTTTGCTTTTTGAGAACTGTGAAGAAGTCTCAGGCAAAAGAGCCTTAAGATTATTTGTGAATAAACTCTAAGCTGAAAGTCTAGAGAGACAATGATTAAATTATTAAACCTACGTTCGGTTTAAATGGACACTTTTCCAGAAAACACAACCTCAAATGGATTTTGTAGCTCTGCGGAGCTCTTCATAAGGCTGTACAACACATTTCTCTGCATATTTCATCAAAGTTCCTCTTATTCTGTAATAGTTAAGACAACAGTGGACCTTAAGAGGTACTTTCTCAAAGACAGGGACCATTTTATTTGGGACAACATGAAAAGAATTAGCCCCGGTCACAGTTATTTCAATTTTCCATTTCAGTGCTGTGTCAGTCGACATTTGTCTGTTCTAAATGCATGGTAGCACTGCAGAGGGCATAATTGTGTATCGCTGTATGGCTGAGCCAATAGGCTTGATGGACTCAGTTCGATACTTAAGTTGACATCTCTTATATGAACCATCTAGCTGCTGCACAGCTAAAGCTGACTCAGTCTAATGAGGTCAGAGGAGTGAAATAACTTAACAATTACTTTATGATTAATGTTACCTTCTCATCCTCAACAGAGCTAAGCTAGACTTGGAATAAAATGAGAGAATTTGTTCATCTTTTCCTTGATTGAGCCAGAAGGATTATTGATTTTAAGATGGACACTTTGCAAATCAAAGATTTTAAATCTATTGCTGAAAACCAGCTGAACCTACTCAATCTAATTGGGAAACCAAGTAAAACAGTCAAAGTGCAATCATTTAAATCTCCTTGTTATTCTGCATCACTGTGTAAAACCCTGCATTTGATCAAGGTTCAGTGAGGTCTCCTGGAATGGTGACTGATAAGCACTAGAGAGTTGCCAGAGCATAACTTGACCATAATTAGCATTAAGCAGATGCTCATTCACCCCTGTGCAGCATTCTAATTTATAGATTGTGCAATAAAGGATAAACTGGTTGTGCAATAATTCCAATTATGCTTGTGATGCTGAGTCACTGAAGGAGAAGAATGAGAAACGATCCAATCGCAGAATACAGTAATGCAGATGGTACATTAATGCGCATTACAGGGGAAGGTGTGAAGGAAGACTTCAATAATTCACTGCTTATTCAATTTGTGGAGGTTAAGTAGTTTAACTTTTATAGTTGGCAGTGCAGAACACTTCAGTAATGCTCAAAACACAGTAGAATGATCTGATATTCTTTCCAAATGAAAAAAGGAAGAGCCCAGCCACATACATTAAAGGGTTAGTTCACTATAAAATGAAAATGCTCTCATTATTTGCTCATTACTTAATCATACATTACTTACATTTTAATGTCATTCAAACTTTTTGTTTCGCAATTGCCTTGAAGCTTTTGCAGCTTTAATAGACTACTGTTTTTAATTTTTTAATTCATCACTTGATGCCTTCTAAATATTAAACCACTCCTCATTAAACAATAAAACTGTTACATGTATATTGACATGGTAGATATAAATAATTTATTCACTGCTTTAGCTAGTGTCTTTGGTTATTGCTGTCATGTCCATCCATAGTAAGTAGAAAATACTAACATTTTATGAACCAAGAAGTGTACATGTAACAAAGGATCCACTGGAGTGCAGCTTTATTCATAAATCCACAAAACAAAAATAAATACAAAGACTTGACTTGACTTGACTTGACTTGACTTGACTTGACTTGACTTGACTTGACTTGACTTGACTTGACTTGACTTGACTTGACTTGACTTGACTTGACTACAGAGTTACAGGGATAGTATCCACATAATCCACAAACATCGACAAGGAACATTAAAAACATGAGGGTTTAAATAGACAGACTAAAGATAAACGATGAACACCTGTGAACAATGATTACAGCCAATAAACCAATCAGAACACGACATCAAACAGGGGAATCACATGACAAGGAGCACATGGCAGGATCACATGACAAACTGGGGAATCACATGACATAAGACAGCTGGGGCACATGGGTAAACAAACATGACACATGACAACGACAATGAAACATGAACATGAACAATGAACAGAAAACGAGAAAACATGAACATGAACAAAACAAAAGCTAGACATAACAGAACATGACATCTCACGGCATATTTTGAGGCGTTCCTGTTGTAATTGTTAGGATTTTTATTATTACTCCGTTGTTAATCTGATCATGCGAACCAACACGTGAGGCTTAGAGACTTGAAACCTGGCCAGATGGTAAGTCTCATCGTATCATTGTAATCTCAAGACGAACAAAATACCTCCCATTTCAATTCCGCCATTAAAATTTTTCTGGCATTTTGAATTTTCTGAAAAAAATCCATTTTCAAACTCCTAATAGACCATTTGTCTGATTCACTCGAAACTTGATATACATCATCTTGAGGCCTTCCTGGCAAAAAGTTATACAAATATTTTTTATCTTTGACAGTCATGATGGAACACCAAAACATTTGAAGTAGGCAGGCCCACTTTCAATTAAAATGTAAGATTTTTGCAGTAAAATATCCCAAATCCACTGTATTTTGCTCAGTTGAGTACTTACACTATCCCAAATGTTTCCAACTATTTACAAATTGTGATAAAATTGCTATTTTAACCAAGGATCTGGGACGTGTGATTGAGTCATATGCGCATTAACCTCGTTCTCCCGTTTTATTTTGTAGAAACCATGGAAACAACAAACTTTAAACAACAGCGCTTATGTTTTATTAGACAAGGGAACTTCTTTTTTGATACATTTATAGACAGAAAATCATTGTTATATAGCTAGCTCAACGTGTTTGGTCTTATTGTTTAAATCTAATTTACTTGATTTTTTGCAAGTACCATGCCTCAAAGAAAAACACTATTTTGTCAAGTAACGTTAGCTAACATAGCATAATCAAGTGCAGCTTTATTTTTTTATTATATTATTTATTATAATACAGAATTTTCTCCATCGTACAATACGTTTTAAAATTAATAGCATGCCATTTATCAACACAGCCCATCCAGCATTTATTCTGATATTCTAATATCGATCTAGCTTACTGCAGTGTGCAATAAGTGTCTCACAGCAGCGGCAAGCGAACGTACAGAGTAACGTTATAACATTATTCAACACACTCAAATGTATCAAATATAATAAACAGAGCCGTGTTACATCATACTCAACCGGAAAAGTGTAATCGGAACCAGTGACTGTGGCATAATAAAAGTTCTGCTGCTCTCGAGGAGTGTGTTGCGTTCGTCTCTCATTAACAATCACTCCAGCGGCCTCGTTTAGCTCCCACAATACTCAGTCCTGCTCTGCTTCATACTATAGTAACATTAATAATCGCATGAATGAACATGATTTCTGCCCCTGTCCTATCCTGATTCTTTTCCACCGGCTGCGAGGTGAAGACCACATGTCCCAAGATTCCTTGCTCAAATTTGGCGTCATCAAACTACGGCTTCGTTTTGAATAGGCAACCTCTAGCAGATGAAAAATTACATAGTGCACTTTTAAATAGTAATAACTCTTGAACAAAATGAGATATTTTCACCAAACTTTCCATAAAATTGCGGATATTTACCACTTAGTGGTGCTATAATACAAAAAAATATATAAAAACAGGTACAACTACACGAGTGTTAGTCCAAATTGGCATGCACTGTCTTTGTCCGAGTTACCTTGATGATTTAAGATGACATTCGTGTATCTTGAAAAACATGGTTGCTATCGAACTATAAACTTTGAGTACCTCTTAGGCCAGAGGTAAAATTTGCGTAACACTTGGTGGCACTGTAATAGGGAAAAAAATTAAAGTGATTGTCCACTTCGTGGTGATATAAAAGGAAAATAACACATGAAAATGGGTATAACAATGGAATCGTTAGTCCAATTGACTTGAAAATTGGCATGCAGTGTCTTCGTTAAAGGTGTCATGAATGTCTATGAGGACCTTTGTGTCTCACAAAAAACATGGCTGCCATTGACCTATGAAATTTGAGAAAATTCAGAGGCCGATCAAAACAAAAATTGGTGGGACTGTTGACTAGCTGTCTGTGTGAAGTATGAAAGAAATCAGCCATCTGGTGGTGCTACATATGTCAATAATAAATTATAATATTATAATTAATTTAATATATTATATTCATAGCATATGTTGAATCTCCTCATTTTCTATAACTTTGCCTTAAGGTCCTGGGTATTTCATTCAACCTCAAAACCACTGCAGAACAATTCTCTAGATTTTTTAGATCAATAATTATCAAAAACTGTTAAACTTTACCATTTGGATAGCCACAATAGTATCATTAAGAAAATTGCCATCTCTACATTTACCCAAAAGTCTATAAATCTTGAATGCTTTAGTGTCGGCCTAACACCATAGATGGAGTAACGGTCTCAATATGCTTAAACCCTGTTAATTGCTACTTGCAGCTATTATTATTATTATTATTATTATTATTATTATTATTATGTTGTCATTAATTTATACATATAACAAAGATGGTTATAGCAGAGTCATTTCACAAAGAACATTGTAGATTCAACAAACATTGTTCCTGTCTGAGTCATTTCTTTCCTGATGATGTCCTCAGGGTTAGATGAATGGACCCCCGTTATAACAAAGAATGCTTGCTTTAACAGGACAAGGACACACATACTTTTAGATGCAGTACATACAGAACATGGTCAAATGTATGTGGACAACCACTCCTATTTGACTGGGCCAATTAATTTCGATAAAGTGTTAATACTATCACATACATTAGTATTTTATATACGAAGTCTAGATACAAATGGTTTACTGAATATTATGTAGATTTGTGGAAGAACTGGACTAGCCTAGACAAAGTGCACTTTAACCTCAATAAACACCAGACACCATTTCATTTTTGTAGTCTCAAAATTAAAGAACACTGCTGTAAATCTATTCACAAAGCAATTTGCAGTTTATATTGGGACCAATAATTCATCTACTTTACAACTCCAAACATGAATCAGCACCATTTATACTAACTCATGTTCCTATAGAGGCTCAAACCTGCAGACATTTAAATAAATAAATAAGGGAATGTATATGTCTTGATAAAATGATTTGTATGACTTATATTTATTTATTTATTTATTCCATAAATAAATAAATCCATACATCTACATACATCATATCTTCTGTTCAAAAATAAATTTTCTTTATGCAAATGCATACACGGTTATATTTGGTCAAGGACGCAATGACATGATTATTTAAATAAACAAAAGACAATGACAAAAAAAACCTGAAATTTAGAAACCATGATGAAATGCTCATTTATTGATGCATACAAGACTAGTTTATAGTTTTTGTAATAGGTGTTATTGTGTTGAAGCTAATGATAAAGACAATGTTTGAGACTTACAGCAAAGTGCCCCCAACTTTTACCTTTGTTCACACTGTAAAACCGAACAGTTAAATTAATTAAATGAAATGAGTTTGTGAATGAAAGTTCATTGTACTTTATAGAAAAAAGTTGTGTGAACTCAAAATTTCACTGTAGTAAGCTGAACTTAATGTAATTGAGTTGAGTTCCAGCAGATTTCTAATTCCCAGCATGCTTTGCATCAGACTGTATAAATGAATGTTGAAATGAAGTGTTATTTTCTGTTTTTGCACATGATTAACATAGGGAGACATAAGTTAGTGTTTAATGTAGTGTAATGTTGGGATTTACAGGGATTTCTGTTATGTTAGTTTTGTAGGGCTACCATTGTGGTGAAGAGTAGAGCCTGTGGTTGGGTTGAGGATGGGCTACAAAACTTTTAAGTCCACATATTTACAGACACAGATGAGTAAATTGTACAACACAGTTTTTTCTTGCAGGCTGGACAAGTGAAACAATGGCTGCAGCAGGTGAGTGTGACAGTCTCAGTGATATGTGGTGACTTCGCTGACAAATGTGTAACTTGCTGTTTTGCAGATGCTGGACAGGAGAAGAAGTAGCTAGGAGCACACGGTGACACAGGACCACGGATGAGCAAACAGATGAAGATCACAGGAACAAGACGTGATAACAAGCAGATGACAGGTAGCGAATATAAGAGGAGTCTGTAAAGTCTATGTAGAGATGAGACCAGACCCTGAACTGGCTGTGAGGTGAGTTTATATAGTGAGTGCTGGTGATGAGGAACAGTTCTGGCTGCTCAGATCTCAGGTGATGGTGATCGAGTGGGAGAATCTGGGGCTGATGATGTGATTGGTGTGGTGACTGACTCCGTGACACATATACTGTATGTTGTTTGATTATATATATATGCAATTATATAAAGACAGTCTCTTTGCTAGATATTATAGCTTGTGTTTTTTCTAACATCTAACCAAGATCTGAATGTGATGTTAATGTAAATTAACTACATGTAATTAACATTATGAATAGAGGCGTGAGTCTGAGAACTGTGGGAGTGAAGGGATACCAGTGACGGGATTGTTAATGAGAGACACCTGTGCACCACACCGGCCTCGCTCTACCTGCACGGCTCTCGGCCCCGCCCCACTTGTCACAAACATTTTATGTTCTACTAACTTTAAAAAAATGACTTTGTTTACTTAAATGTTTGAGGTAATGTTTTGAGTATTCTGAACTTATTGAGTGCACAGTTCTTTTTTCTGTTAAAGCAGTAGTCTAAATAAATCTGTCAAATGTGAGGGGTAAAAATCTGATTTGGGCCACATTCAACTCCAATGTGAACACATTGCTATGCTAATAGTACACAACGGCAGATCACAGCCAGCATATACTGCAGAAGGCAATAATGCAGTTGTAATTGGTCAGTTTTCAGGGCCTGAGACTGAGTCTCCTCATCAAGGGTAAATTATATGGTATCAGAGTGAGATAGATGCAAAACTCTTGGGAATGCCAAAGACATGAAAATGAAGGACAAGGCATTATCACAGAAACAATGATTAAGAGGCAGTCAGACCAAGCTTTGCACAGTTCAAGTGCGTACTGATATTGTCGCTCACTTTTTGCCAGTTGGAGTTGTTTTAATTGAGCCACCTTCTAACTCCCTCTACCTCTTCACTAATGAGCACATTCCCTTGTTATTTTCTGCCCCAAGTCTATGGTATGATTGTGTAACTTAACATACATCTGCATTCAAGCACTAAAATTAAAGCTGATGGAGTAACACTTGAACAAATCTTGTCTTAATTTACATGGACAGCACACAGCTGTTCAAGACAGCTTAGTGTGTGTTAATTTTACATGGCTTAGATCACCTGACAGGGTGATGTTGAATCACATCGCTTCCACTTATCTGTTTGCTGGAAATGCTTTTAATAAACAGTTCACCAAAAAATTATTTTAGTCATCATCATATATAATTATTTTGTCACCAATCTCATGTGACTTCCACTGTTGCCTTTTTCTTGCTTTGTTGGGGATACTTAATATTCAGCAATATTATTGTGTTCTGTAGAGCTGCTTTACAGCAAAATTGAACTTTTATCGTAATGAATGAACTTTACAGCTATTGAACTGAACTGAATCAACACTAAACTGAACTGAGATGAATAAAGACACTATTATCTTGCTACACCTGCTTTAGAGCAGAATCTGATTCTGTCTTGTATTTGATGAAGTTGCATTATTAATTCTGCTCCTGTTCATTACTGGGAAGCAGCGTTTGAAGCTGCTTTATTTTAGAAAGTGCTATAAAAATAAAGGTGACTTGACTTGTCGTGACTGGAGATTTCAAGCTTTAAACTATTTCAAGATTTCTTGAAATAGAAATGATAGCTTTGAGTGAGAAACAGGCCAGTTTGTCAAATTCTTGTTCACGTAAAATCTTCCCCACAAATGGATTCTAAACTTCTGTGATCGGATCATTGAGTCAGTCGGTTGAACTTAAGAACTCAGTTGAAACTGTGAATTAATCATTTAAACCAGTTTTGTAAATAGAATCAGCTGATTTGTTTATCAATCATCGAATATTGCTGCTTTCAGAAAGGAACCAAAAAGAACTCAGGTAGATATCAAAAAGATTTTCCGTTATAAAATAATCTTTGCTTGTTTATTTTTTATGGTTTCAGAGGACTATGGATACAGACCACAAGTCATGATTCCATTTAATGGAAAAGAGTGGCCTTGGTATTCTTCAAAAATTCTCCTTTTGTATTCCAGAGAATAAAATCTCAGGTGTGGACCAACAAACCTTGACATTTTTACTTCACCCGTTCCTTTCAGAACTCATTACTGGACGGTTCCTTCGTCAGCATCGGCCAATACTGAGCAGGCGTTTAGACGTAAACATGGAAACCCTGCTATGTGTTCATTACATCAACAGCGTAGGAGACTTGACAGGGAAGAGAAAAAAAAATTGTTGAATAAAGTAATTATTTTTGCACACAGAGTATTCTCGTTGCTTCATAACATTAAAGTTGAACCACTGTAGTCACATGGACTACTTTAACGATGTCTGTAACACGGACCTCAAAAGGTATAATGACGTTGCTGTGGTCAAAAATATCTTAATTTGTGTTCTGAAGATGAGCAAAGGTCTTACGAGTTTGAGATGACATTAAGGTGAGTACTTTTGGTGAACTAACCCTTTAAATCACTCTTTTATTTTGGATTAGCTGAATCTCACTGGCAGATGGTGGAGATACAGATTTGGATGAAGAAACCAGCTGATCTCATGTTTTGTAAATCAGGAGATCATGTTCTGTCACTTCAGTCTAAGTGTGGCCCGAGAGAATGGCTATTTTTTGTCATCATGTTCTGAAAGGTTCCCATGGGCCCATTTGTCTGCCTCTCCTAAAAACAGCTCTGCTTATGTTGACATAACCTCTATCTTTGCAAACAAACACCTCATCAGAGGCAAAAACCACACAAAGGATTTCCGGGAAGCAACTTTTGACAGGGCTTTGAAGCGAACCGGTAACAAATTTGCTGAACCATCGGCTAAGCAAAAAGCTTTGTCCCTTGAGGCCTAGCTATTGCTTTGTAGTCACAACACTGGAACGGTCTACAGCAAACTCTCCAAAATTAATCCCACAGTTGGCAACACACCAACACACTTCACTTCTAATTTTATAAACTAGCCTCATACATCGTTTTGAATTATCCAGTGCTATTTGTAATATATTTTATGTAATGCGTCTACTGTAATATCTTACTTTCAGATCCCTTTCACCTCAGCGGTGGGCTTTTGTTCCTCAGCGGCTGTAATAAAGAATGTCGTCTCGCCATGATAACTCATCATGTAGATTAGACTCCATATATAGACTGTTCCTCTGTCCGTGTTTAAAGTATCTGTTTCTCAGCTTGTGTGTAGAGTGCATTCACACTCTCATTGCAGTGTCAAATATTGCTTGCTCTGGTCTTAAAAAGTTTTCTTACCTCTTGAAGCAGGCCTACAAATATGTCACCCAAGAATTAATTGCTGGTTGCTAAGGACTAATCATGACTAATTGCTTGTCCAATTTTGTCTCTCTATCACAGCAACATGTACAGGCTTGTAAGTCCTCAGGAACAGCAAAGAATCCTTCATCAGAATGGAGCAAAGATGGGACTTCTATGCTTTCAGCTTGTAAAATGTCTTGTGGTGCAAAAACATTGAAAAAAAATATGAATGAATGATATTTGTTTATGATAAAGTATTTTTGTTTATTTATTATGGGTATTCAGGGTGTAAAGAAAATCTGTTTGTACTTTTTTAAAATTGCTTATTACACCACATGACACCACAAGTAATTGAATTGAAACATATTAAAATTGTATAAAACTTTTAATTAAAAAAAAAAAAATGAAGTCAACATCAATACAAAATGTATATTTCTAAGAACTAGTTTAAAGTTTACAGCGCGTTTTAAACAAATTTTAGCATAAACACTCTTGTATGTCATTGACTTCGAATCTATGGTCGAACATGCAATTCGGTGTGTGTGAGACTGACACTACAGGAGTTTGAGGACATTTGTCATAATATTAAAATATGCCGAGGTATATAAATATGTGCCAAAATGTGAATCTATTGACTTGAAGCAGTGCAACCGTGTGATGAGGCCTTTGGCCTTTGTTTTTATTGAGGAGAGCTGCTTAATGAGGCTAAACGTGGCGAAGGTGCTGGACCAAAATGGGGACGGATGTTGCTCTGTCTGGAAGAAGGGGAGGCTGTTATTATAATTGATAGCCCTTGCTGCTCACTCCCATTTCAAAGTTCATTAGCAGCACTGCACTCCTCGCGTCAAGCTTTTGCAAGGGGCTTCATGGTTCTCTTCAATGCAACAGAGATTTATGGACCCAAGATGGATCATCTGGGCTTTAAAAATACACTAGGAAATGAGATCATGCGCTCTAAATCCCCCAAGATCCACAGTTCCCTCTCAGTCCAACTTTCACTTGTTCTTACTGTCATTGCTTTCAAATGAAGCAAAACTGTCATTTACCCCCAGAGAAATACAGAAATACTTCAAATGCATTAAATGGAGCAGAGAGATGATGAAAATGTAATTTAAAAACAGTGATATTATTGTTAACATTGTTTTATCAGATGTGAAGGCTTCAAGCAAATGATGGCAGGGATATACATTAATTCTATAGGTATAATGTGTTGAGATGTGACATATTATAGACAGTAGACAGCTAATTATGGCTTTTTCAGTGTGCTGGTGGGGAGGTCACAGACCCAATTCTGCTTGACAATAGAAGTTCATTGTGTCTGAGATATACATGTACAGTCCCTGCTAAATGGAGTTTCTTAGTCTCTATTTAAATGGAAAGTTCATCATGGACTACCTCTCATGTTGTTCCAAACCTGTAAATTTACTTTCATTTGCAAAACAGGAAGGTTTTGAAGAATGTTTCAACCGTTTAATTAAAAGACTGCAGTAAAAAAAAAAAAAAAATAATAAAAAATAATAATAACAAAAACATTGGTTAAGTTTCCCTAACCTGTAAATTCTCTTCATATATACTGTGAAAAACTGTAAAAGACCTAATGAGACATTTCATGCAATTTTACAGTAAAATACTATTAAATGTGCAGACTATTTATTTACATTACATCAGTAAATAGGGTTTTTAACCATAAATTTAATTTCAATCTGTAAAACTTTTATTGCCGCCATATTTTTTTACTGCACATTTCATGGATTTTGTTTATAGTATTCAGTTATAGTAATATATATAAAGTAATGTGCAAAAGTCTTAGGTCACCATTAGAGTGTTTTAGCACGGATTTAGCAATGATTGTTTCAGCAATGAAAATGTCAGAGACAGACAAGAGACAGACAGATGGTAAGCAGTGTAAAACAATTTTTTTGCAGTCAACAGATAGTAGAACAACAGGGTGATGCAGGTGGGTGAAACAGTCTGAGAAATTGTGGTGACTAGAGTGCAGAAGTGTAATGTGCTGTATTCCGTGTTGCAGGTCAGTAGAAACAGGTAAGTAGCATAAGGTGAGTCTGTAAAGTCTTTGTAGCGACGAGACCAGACACTGACATGACTGAGGAGTGAGTTCTTATAGTGATGACTGATAATGAATAACAGGTGCGGGTGATCAGAATTCGGGAGATGATGAACAAGTGGGAAGATCTGGCGCTGATGAGGTGAAGAGTGTGGTGACTGACTCCGTGACAGTACCCCCTCCTCCACGGGTGGCTCCTGACGATGGGAATTGTCAGCCACGGGGACGTCCATGACCTCTGGGAGCCAGTCGACAGGAATGATCTTGGTGGAACTGGGTCAGGAGTATGGGATCGAGGATATTGTTTCGACCTACCCAGGAGCATTCCTCAGGTCCATATCCCTCCCAGTCGATGAGATACTGAAGGGTAGATCCCTGTCATCGGGAGTCAAGGACGGTTTGCACTTGGTAGATCGCCTCTTCCTCAGCGAGGTCAGAGGAGGAGGTATGACATCATCGCCAGATCCTGTGAGGGGAGACAAATGTTCAGTGTAGGGCTTGAGCAGTGACACATGGAATGAAGGTGCAATAGGGTATTGTGCCGGGAGGTGTAGATGGTAGGTGACATCATTCAGGTTCCTCTGCACTGTGAAGGGACCCATGTAGTGGGGACTCAGCATCCGAGAGGGCAGGAGAAGACAGATGTCCCTAGTGGAGAGCCATACCTTTTGGCCAGGTAGGTATGTGGGCGTCAGATTGGCGAGCGTCAGCTTGGGCCTTGTGTCTTCGCACTGCCTGCTGTACATGCATGTGCACTGATTCCCATATCCTCTTGCTCTGGTGGAACCAGTCATGAACAGCTGGAACCTTTGATGGCTTGGTGGACCAAGGGAATAAGGGTGGCTGGTATCCAAGCACGCAATGGAATGGAGTAAGGCCTGAGGTGGACTGCTGAAGGGAATTCTGGGCATACTCTGCCCAGGGGAGGGACCGGTTCCAGCTGTTCTGGTTCCGGTGGATGTATGAACTCAGGTACCCTTCCGATCTCCTGGGTCTTCCGCTCAGTCTAGCCATTGGTTTGGGGTGAAAGGCAGATGACAGGCTGACGAAGACTCCAATGAGCTTGAAAAAGGATTGCCAGACTTGGGAGATGAACTGGGGACCCAGAGACGATGTCCTCAGACAGGCTGAAGTGACGGAAGACATGCTGGAAGAGTGCCTTGGCTGCCTCGAGGGCGGTAGGGAGTGCCTTCAAGGAATCAGTTTAGAGGATTTGGAGAATCGGTCAAAGATGATGAAAATGCAGGTATGGGTGTCCGAAGGGGGCAGGTCGGTGATGAAGTCTATGAAAATATGGGACCAGGGTCGTTGAGGTATGGGTAATGGTACCAACGGGAAGTTGTTGGGGTGTGTTGGTGATGGCGCAGACTGAGCAGCTCCTGACATATCGAGAGATGGCCTGGGTCACAGAGGGCCACCAGTAACGCTGACGTAGGAGAGAGAGGGTTCGCTAGCTACCTGGGTGTCAAGAGCTCGGTGAGGTGTGTCCATGAGGGGCAGGCGACAGATGGTAGACACTTAAGTACGCCCCTCAGGACCTCCCGGCAGAGCAGGTTCTGCGTGCTTAGCTTGGCAAATCTCCCACTTGGATGGGATTGATGATCATGGCTGGAGGGAGTATGGTCTCTGGATGCGACAGTTCCAGTTCCAAAGTGTGTAGACGGGATAGGGGGTCCGCCTTCACATTCTTGCAGCCCAGGCAATAGGTCACAATGAAATTGAAATGGGTGAAGAAGAGGGCCTATCGAGCTTGCCGGGTATTGAGGCGTCACGCAGGTATTACAGATTCCGTTGATCCATAATGACCACAAATTGGTGAATGCCTTCCTCCAGCCAATTTCTCCATTCTTCTAAGGCCAATTTAGTGACAAGCAGCTCATGCTTACCAATGTCATAGTTCTGTTCCACTGGGGACAGTTTCCTTGAGAAGAGGGCACATGGATGGAGGAGTTGAGGGTCATCCTGCCGCTGGGATAGGACAGCTCCAACTCCAGTGATCGAAGCATCCACTTCGACGACGAAGGGAAGATCTGGGCCAGGGTAGCAAAGGACTGGAGCAGAGCTGAGGGCTTTCTTGAGTCTTTCGAATGCCAGAGTGGCAGATGGTATCCAGGATAGAGACTGGTGCTGGTTAGACTGGTTAGACTGTAGTTTTTGATGGGTCGGCGGTAGAAGTTGGCAACACTGAGGAACCTTTGAAGGTCCTTGATGAAGCCAGGAGTGGGCCAATTCCAGATGGTATCCACCTTCCTCTGGTACAACGTAATACCGTGGCCATTCGTCGCCCTTACGTATGCGGATCAGGTTGTGGGCACTCCTTAAGTCCAGCTTTGAGAAGATGTGAGTTCCCCGCAGCTGTTCCAGGGCTGCCAGGACCAGAGGAACAGGATAGCTGAACTTGGCTGTCTAGGGGTTGAGGACCCAGTAATCAATGCACGGCCGCAGGCCTTCGTCCTTCTAGGCGACAAAGAAAATATTTGAAGCGGTGGGGGACGTGGATGGTCGAATGAACTCCTGTTGGAGAGCCTCACTGATGTACTCCTCCATGGCCTTCTGTTCCAGAATAAACAGTGAATAGACCCTGCCCTTAGGCAGGGTGGCCCCAGGTAGCAGGTCAATGGCACAGTCCCATGGCCAATGAGGTGGCAGACGGGTGGCCAACCGCTTACTGAAGACATCCTGGAACGCCAGGTATTCAGGAGGTATCTGTATTTGGCACGAGACCTCTGGGTTCTCCACAGAGGTGGAATTCAACTTGAGAGGGGAGCTTGATGGTTCAGAAGATACAGAAGATGAAGAGCTAGAAACTTTTGTCATAGGCGACAGGCAAGATTGGAAACACTTTTCTCCCCACTTAAGAAACTCTCCCATGTTCCAGTCGACCAATTGGGTATGTTCCGCCATCCACGGGTATCCCAGGATGTCAGCAGTTGACCCCTCTAGCTCCATGAACGAGATGTCCTCGGTGTGTAGACAGACGATGCGGAGCATCAGTGTGGGGAAGAAATGTTTAATGTTGCCTCGGCCCAGTGGTTTTCCGAGGATTGTTTGAAACCTTAAGGCTTGGTGACAGTGGTTTCTTTGGACTTGAAGCTCCCAAAGGAGTTGGTGAGAGATGAAATTCCCCACTGAGCTGGAATTGATGAGGGCTTGTGCTGAAACAAAGGCAAAACGGATTAAGCTATGGACTGTGGACTGTGCTGGAGGTGCAACCGGCGCGGCGGAAGGCAGAGAATGCAATCCGGGCCAGGGGCAGCACAGGCAGAATAACATTGAGCCACACGGATCGTTTCCTGAATGGTTTCCATTTCCATGAGGTCATCATACACGACCATCAGCTGACGGATATCGAGGTTGAGTCCCTGACGAAAGGCAGTGAGTAAGGCTGTCTCATTCCATCCGCTCAATGCCGCCAGGGTCCAGAATCGGAGAGGATAACTACTCACCGAATCTGGACCCTGACGAATGTTGAACAGCTGATCGGAGATAGAGAGAGCGGAAACAGTTTGCCCAAAAACCTCCTTGAAGTGAGAAGTGAAGGCTGAGAGCGAAGTGGTAACTTCGGCGTTGGACATCTAGAGAGCCTGAGCCCATTGTAAAGCTCGGCCGGAGAGGAGGTTTATCATGAACGCCACGTGAGCTTTGCCAGAGACGAAGAGATGTGGCTGCATATCAAAGAAGAGTGAGCACTGCTTGTCTTTTTTTAAAACATAAAAAGATAATACAGTAAAAAAGTAGAAAAATAGCTTTTAAAGGCTAAAGTGCAAGTATTTAGTGACCTCCTGTTACACTTGAGTAAAAAAAGGAACCTGGCTCTCTTACAGTTTTTCTCAATTGCGTAAACAGTATAACCAGGCTTTTGAATTAAAATTTCAAAACCATCATGCCATTTATCAAAAAGCAAACCCAATTCCCTAAACTATAAACACTATTCCACTGTTTTGACACATGAGCCAGATTTCTTGAACTGTCACAAAATCTACACACAAATCCCTTCATTTCTCATTGCCTATACCACGATGTCATTTAGAAGGCACCAGCATTCAATATTGGTCACTCAAGTCAGCATAGCTTGCTCAATTAGCACACAATTACGCCAGTGGAAACACTAAGAGTCCAAATTTATCACACACTAATCAGAACCTTCAGTAAAAGAGCTTGAGTCAGTTCATTCAGTTTTTGAACAATGGATCTAGACAGTCGTGATTGAAAAGGTTGAGGACACCAGAGAGGAGGAGGATTAGGAAGAGCAGTAAGGAGTAGACGAGGACGAGGGACAAGGAGACAAGGACAACTATGACTATGAGTGAAGCTGGGCAATAAAAAATTAAGTTGCTTCACTGTCGCCTCAATCATAAGAATCTTCAGGGAGAAAAATATGTATCTCAGTGTACTTTGTTACTTTTGAGTGCTATACACTGATACAACGCATACATGTACTGTGGCTGTTGCACTGTACTTCTGTAAAGAAAAGAGATGCATCAAATTGCCTCAAGTACAGACAGAGATTCTGTCTGCTTTCATTTTGTAAAAAGCATGCATTACAGTTACAGTGATCACTTCTATCTCTGTAGAACAGAGACGATGGAATGGAAGAAGTCTGACTAGACATTTCAGTTGATGGCTCAGGCATGCAAGAGAATTTTGCCCCTGCTGCCTGCACACACACAAAAAATTGGTTCTTCAGCTGTTCTTGAATCCTGTTGAATTTATCTCACCAGTGTATAAGACTATGTTGTAATGTGTGTACGTGTGTGTTTCTGAGGGCTTGTTTGTTTTTTCAGCAAGACTGAATGGTTTTGAGGGAGAGCATTTTGACCTGAAAATGAAGTTTGGAGAATTGGGAGAGAAGTTATGGATTTGTGTTTAGAGGACACAGGAGGTATAATTTCAAGAAATGTTTAAGCAATCAAAAAAACTGTAAACCTATATGGAACGGAAAAAGACTGGAAGGCCAAAAAACTTTCAAAATCTGATGAGAAGTTTCTTAGACTTTCTTCTTTGAGAAAATGGAAGTCTTTTCAAACGGCAATCCACTGAAATACGGCAAGTCACAATCTGTGACGAAGCAGGTGAGAACCAACGAGTGTTCGATATCAGTGGCGTAAACCATGTTGTAACACTTCTCGAGGGCGCAGCTTTCAAATTTTAATCATAGTGAGCACGGGCGTTTACTGTGACAGTCACTGCTGAGAATGAAGATCGCTGGATAAAGGGCTGGATTTGGATCTGTTCCTTACAAATAAAACTGATGTGATTTGTGAATTTATGTCGTGCTTTGGTGTATCTTAGGGTTGTACTGTCAGTCGCTGCATAGGAGTAAACGTCTTTTGTGTCTCATTGCAAACAAACTAATTATTGCAAAATGGTTAAACAATCACAGAAATTGTATTAATTTTTAAAGTTTCAAAGTATAGTCCTGTTTAACATTATGTAATCCTCCGAAACGAGTTCACACAGCACAAGTCACGAATAGTAATTGTGACGAGCAGGGCGGGCGAACGGTGCGAGTGGTAATGAGCGTCAGCTGCGCACTGCACCGGTCTCGTATCTCTCACAGAGGAGCGACGACAGTGAAAGATTAGAGAGGACCAGGCCTGAATTTTATGTTATGTTTTATTTTGTTTGTGTGGGCGGCAGTCGCCGTGAGGAACTGCCGCCACTTTACTTTCGTTTTGTTGTTTGTTTATTAGGAGTTATTATTAAAGTTATGTTTGAATGTTCGCCGGTTCCCGCCTCCTTCTTCCCGTACTGAAAAACTGTGTTTCAGTAATATTATTTTATATTATGTAGATCAGTAAACTGCATTCCATAAATTTAACTAAAAACCATGTATTGATATAATTGAATACAACAGATTCAAAACATTATTTCCACGATTTTAATATTAATACATGGGAATTCATACACATTCACACATGGATACGTAAATTATTTACACTTTATTACTGTTAATATGTCAGTATTTTTACATTTTAGTGCTATAAATATGTCAGTATTGTACGTTTTTGTGTGTATGAGAATGTAAGTAAATGTACATGTGTTTACGTAAAAGTACACGTATTCTATATAAAACTTTAACATATTAAATCTAGTTAATTTAAGATGCATTTTAATGGCTCCAGCTGCTGTCTTAATGTTTAGTACTGTTGAAAGCCAGTAGAGGGATCTCACAAGATCCCACTCAAAACATAAAGCAGTAACAAGCACTAAAAGCAAGACCTGCTGTTGCACATGTCATAACTATTCATTTAAAGCATCAGTGGTGAATGAAATTAGCTTTCAAACTTTGGTCTGGTAGGCAGACAGTATTCATTATAGTGATAGATAGCCATAGCATCTCTCTTCCTATTTTCGCTTAGTTACGTAAATTTTGACTCAGGACAATTTGTATCGGGTTGATCCTTTCTCTGTTTGTTTTTTTACGATCAATAATCTAGCAGGATCATCAGTCTTATGTTACATAGACAGTATTACATGACTGGAAACAGGACAAAAGATCACTCAAATTTAACATGCACAAGCAATGAACAATCGTTTATGATTCAGTATTGCAATTATAGACAATAAATCATGCCCTCCTTTTTAATGAGAACAGGATGTCTAAGAAATATTCCTGCAGTATACTGAGTTACAACTGGACTGTCAATTACTGCAGTCTCCTAATCAGTTTATCCATATCCACACAGTAATTGTTTTAAAATTATCTTCAGTGACATATTGGTGACATTTACAAGATAATTGAATGCTATTGAAATTTTGTTCCTGAATCGTCAGCATGCATTTTTGAGAACAATTATGGAGTGTTGTAGCTTACAGTGTATTACTTCTGTCTACAGTATATTACAGCACTCAAGTAAAGGGAGCAATTGCTCATCAAAGTAATCTTTTTACCTCAAACCTGGGTAAAATAATGAAAAAAGCCCATCAAACCGAGATTTTAAAATTGACGCTTTATTCTTAAGACAGAGTGTCACCTATTTACCTTGAAGACTGAGTCATGTTAGCCAGTGAAAGTAGATTATTCCTCTAATAAAAGGTTTTTAGAAACTATCTATTGCATCCTTTGAGCAAAATGGAGGATAAAAAACAATCCAACAGAACAAAGTTAGTATATTTGCAGAATGTCAGAACACTGGAAGTGGGGTGAGAAGAGTCCCTTCATTGTTGCATCAGCACTTTCCTTAGATCATTGAATTATTGTTGCAAAATTTATTTTTCATTTGTCATTTTCATCTCTTTATTATACTCTCAAAATGGCAGAAAGCTGAAAACACCATTGAACTCAGACTAATGCAGATCTATAATATAATCAAAATTTATTACAACTGTAACCAAAGCATAAATAGAAAAAAAAAAAAAATCTGTGTATACACATCTGTGTATTCTGTTTTTGTTTTCCACAGCTCACCCAGACCCAAGATGTCAATGGAGTACAGTAAATTTTTCCATGCGTCCTGTTCTGTTTTCAAGCCTGGCGTGTCATTGAGAGACATCAGTATTCCCATCCAAGCCAGGAAACCCTTACTTGGAGCTAAACCCCTCTCAGCCATGCTCCAAAGATCTATCAGTGACATCACACATCCTTTTAACCAAGCAGCAGGCCACACAAACACAGAGAGCAAACACAGCTCGGTCTCTGACTCTCATATGGGATAAATAATGATGCTGTTATGTTGACAGAAAACAATGAATACCTTTTAGACAGGTGTCAGACTGTATTCAAAGGCAGAATACTAACCCAACCCATGAAGCCTCTCAATTGATTCAGTTACCTGTCAACAGTATTACGGTGTATGTAAAGGAGATGGAATGGAATGGACAAAAATGGAGTAGATTCTTACATTTTTTTAAATAACGGCCTTATTAATCATACTCAGAGTATTGTAAAAATCTGAATAAATGAAGACATCTATTCTTGCCCTCTCTTATAAATATTTAATTAATCTAATCACCATTCTTTATGAACAGAATAGAGGGCATTTTTTTTCATCGATAATAAAATATTACATTTTAAGAACTGTTCCATTCTCTTGAAGAGATTCTTATAACAGAATAGTAACAGAATAGGTTCTTTTTTTCTGCTAGTGAAGAAATGTTAAAATCAATTAAACTCTTTGGGAAAATACAACTAATAACAAAATATTAATGTAATTGTGTGGCAATGTGTGTGTGTGTGTGTGTGTATGTGTGTGTGAGAGAGAGAAACTAATACTTTAAGCAAGGATGATCAAAACTGTAAAATGACTTCTGAAGGATCATGTGTGTGTGTGTGTGTGTGTTTGCTCTATGTGAGTAAGTATGTATGTCTATACTTAGGCCTACACAAATGTTGTACATGTTAAAAGATTTTTATTTCAGCAATTAATAAATAGAACAATCAGTATTTACATTTAACATAATATAATCAGTTACATAAACATAATGTAATATTATTCGTTAAAGAGAAGTGATTATTTAAAAAAATGAAATATTAATTTGTCCATATTTAAGCTGCTTAATATATTTTGTGATACCAAGCTTATGTATTGAGAAAACTTTCTTGTTTACCCTACTTTTTCCCATTTAGGGATGCAAGTCAACAAAATGTTTTACCTTTCGGAAAATAAGCATTTGTTTGGCATGTTGTTTATAAGCATGTTTTCTGCTATATTTCTTCTCCTATTACACCTCTGGCAATTGACTAGGCTATTATGTAACAAAACAAATGCAAGCGGCGCCTCCTTGCTCCGAAGCTATGAGGAACAACACTCGAAGAGGAGGACCGAGATAGCTATTCACTTGATTTTGTCACTTAGTCGCTCGCTGAACATTACAACGATGAGAACACCTGGACTGAGCATCTGCGCGTGCAGCGACGCTTCTTTGAATGACGGAACCGGCTCCGCCTAAATCCGTTGGGGAGAGGAGGGGACGAGCAGTCGACAAGGAGAGAGAGTCTGATAAAGGAAGGAGGAATTGCTTAAGAATCAGACCAACTAAGATAAAACGCTGAAAGCCACACCGGGGCTTTGATTATGACGTAGGCACGATTCTCGAGCCTTCAGCGCATCCATCGCGCGCCTCAGCAAGTTGGTGAAGAGACTCGCCGGCGCGCGTGAAGCTTGGAAGCAGCTGCGCTGAAGCCTCCTCACCTCAGAAAGTGCATCGGTGACGAAAGCCATCGCGTGCGCGTAAATTCAGCACTTGCTTCACGAGACGGCTTCCCTAACTGGACTCAATTTCAAGAGCAGTTCTTTCAGTACTTTCAGAACACTGTCTCGCACGCATGAACATTAGAAGTGTCATCATATTTCTTCTTGTGCTCATCTAGCTGCGATCCATAGTCTGGGACCTTTCTTATTCTCCACTAAATATGTACCAGGGGCATTTGCAGGTAAGACTCTGTTCACGCAAGACGTATGCTACTTTTCTTAACATTTATGATGGCTGTTATTTGTATTGTTTTTTTAATTACACTGAAATCACCGGATTGCACTGGAAGCATGAGAGGTGCAATTATCAAGTGATCAGTGCATCAGAATCATGTCAAAGTTGCATTTTGTTCTCCCCCTAAACAGTCTTGCTTGCTGTTGATGTCTGTTGTGTTCATGTACATTTTTATTTCATGATTTAAGACATTAATGGCAGATACTGTAGTGTCAGACATGGTAAGTTACGTTATTTATACTTATTTGCCAATTTATGTATGATCGATTAAGATTCATCTACATGACGCAGAAGCCAGTTGGACGATTTGAAAAGTAAATAATCACTCTTCAGAAAAGAAAGGAAAGCAAGTTTCCAGTTACAAAAGGCAGGCATAAACATTCATCTTCTGTCTTGCTGTGCACTTTTTTTCCACGCAGTTGCACGCTTTGTTGTTTCTATCACCAATAGAAATTTACCCAATATTTTGTCGTCTCACTTGGGGAATAATAAATAGGCCTACACAGTTGAACTTGAAGGAGCAATCCATAAATCACATGACGTGCAAAATGAGACTCGCTGGTGTCTTTGAACCTCTATGTTTACTACAGCAACAATAAGGTTTGATTGTGTTAGTATTTGATGAAGATCTCTTAATTACGTAACTGCTAAATTAAAGCAGGCAGCGCTTTGTTTACCAAGTCTTACAACTTCCAAGTAATTTAGCAGCTGAATATTTTATGACTTCTATTGCAGCTTCTTAGGAAACCAGAGTAGCTTTTTGATACCCCTTGTCTCTATGGTCTGCTGTGTCTTCAGTTACCTTCATATCAATTAGATAGTGATTGGCATTACTTGGATTATATGTACAATAATTCTATAGTTTGGCCACCATTTCATGCATAGACACCTATAGTACTCATTCTTACACATGTTTAAAGATTCATATCTAATTTAAAATTATGTGCTCTATGCAATATTGCACAAGAATAATTGTTCCGTCGTTTTATTAATGTTACAGGAGATAGAAAATAGATTTGTTTTCAGGTAACGGTAATCGGACACTTGATAAGAGTCTCATATGGTCCTATTCATAACTGTTCTCATCATGTTAGAGGCTTTTATTTCAGGCTTTGGGGAGTTAGGGAGAGTAAGATATCACATTTTCTCTGTCAGGTAGGAGGTAATTTAAGAGGAAATGTTCTCTCTGTGCAAAGCAGATGTTTTATCTGTCCTTCACTGGGCTCTTTGCAGCTCCTCCTTCCCTAAACAGACACACTTATCTTGACAGTGATGGCTCATTCTCCCTTGAAGCCATCTCAGAGTATATGCTGTTTACTGTTTCACTTCACCGTTGCTGTAAGAATGAGTATTTCTTTTCTTCACTACAGTGTCTCAATGTATATTAGAGGCAAACTGTTTGCGTTTGCACATATATCATTATTACATAGCAGCACTGCCATGAAGAGTGCAAATCAAATGGTACATTTTCTAAGCAACAATATATGTTGATTCTCAAGTATGCAATGTCGAGAGTTGTTCAATCAGCCTTTAACAAATGAATATGCGTTGATGGTTTTATTAAAGTTAAGGTGAAACTTTTTACCTTCTGGAGTGTTTGTGAATGTACAGTTTTGCTGTATTAAACATCAGCCTCTAACCACACTAGGGGGCATTGGAAATCAGTATATCCCTCTGATCATTTTCATAGACCAAATTTCTTTTTAGGGGTGAATTGTAAGTTCTGTCATTTCATTTTCGAACAACGCAACAACCAGATTTGACAGTAATAATAATAATAATTTTATATATATATATAGATAGATAGATAGATAGATAGATAGATATAAAATAAAAAAAAAAAACAACATGTTTTTTAAATACTTGCATAGCATTATAATTCCTTCATAAAAATGAGGGATTGTTCTATCATATTTATCATGTGACAATATTGGCAGTACATGCAGATAAATAAAAAAGCTATTTGACCTATTTAAACCAAATATCAGCTCACACCTTAGATTTAACAACACGTGTTATAATTACTATAAATAACTCTAGTTGCTTGGGTGATTCCTGCCCTTTACAGGCACATGGCTGTTTGAGATTAATTTGCAATTCAGTGTGTCGCATTCACTATTAAACATGGGCATCACAAATAGTCCAAAAGTGCAGCTATCATGGGTGTAATTTGTCTATCTTGCTCTGGCTATTGCAAGAATGAATCACACTGTCCCCCCATGATAAAGCACCTTATGGAACTCTGGCTAAAGCTCCTGAGCCTTTTTACCTTCCTATTACTTTAATTAGTCCAGGCATCTTTTGCATATTCAGGAATTAATGGCGTGTCTCTATACATCTTTGCTCAGTTCAGGCTCTACTTGTCATTTTTGTAATTAATTCTTGTTTTCTAAAACCAAACATGATTCCTTTTCAGAAAATCTTAGCCTGTGTGCCCGATTCCCTTCATGATGAAATCTGTTATACATTTCAATATTCACTTAGTGTATCAGTTCCTTTTTCTATAAATCAATTTATTTATTTCATAAATGATATACAACCACACCACCTTCAAATTACCCATATTAATTATTGACTATAGAAATGTTTGGTTGTTTAATCTGATCAGATCTGATGTATCACTTTTTGTATCGCTCTGCTTTTGGTTTTTACTGCATTAATAGTCTAGATCCAGATTTGGCTTTAATAGTTTGCTAGTGGAGCAAGATTATACAAAATAACTAGCCAAATTGTGTGTACAGTGTAAGTTACTCAGTTTCAGCTTGCTTATACAACAGCAGAAATGGTACATGAATTGTATAATTAGACAAGCAATACCACACATTCATTTATGCTTTTGTTCTGAATATCAGCATTGTTTTTCTAAAGCTCAGTCACATAGCCAGGCTGATTTTCTGCAAAACAAGTGTTTTTTTCTTCTTAATTATTATTCCAATCATAACTATACATGTCTTAATAGGTGCAGTAGGGTAAAATACTTCAATTGTTCCGCTGGCTAAAAATTGGCCATTACCCTCAATAGGACCTCTGTAGCATTTACTGGGCTCTCCTTTTTTTAGATATATAAAATGATATAAATGTGACGTTATCTTCCCATTTTATAAATTGCCTGCCTAATGGGTACCTCATAGAGCTGTTGTGTTGTACTGTATATAATCCCTTGGTGTGGCTTTGCCTTGTGAATGGAGTCTCTCTGATTTCCCACAGGTGTGCAGATACAGCCCAGCCAGGTGTTTTCCTACCATGCTGCTCTGATAGGCTGGCATGCATGAGGTCCATTGGCTTTTTCATGTTGCATGTCTGGCTTTGACAGTGATAGTGCTTTTGGTGAGGAGGTGAACAGTAGTTCATCTTGGGCTCTTGCCTTTGAGCTGAGCTCAGAAAAAGAGATTGAGACATGCTTGTGTGCCACCTCTGTGAGTGTGAAATATGCAGGGCCAGACTGGAGCACACTGAGGCGAGGGGGGCTCTCAGAGACCCTACAATTGTGACAGCTATTGATTTATGTGAGAAGGCCTCAATATGACCTTTCAGGGCCTTTCCCCATAGAAAAGTCTGAGAAAGAAAAAGACAGATAGATTTAGAGAGTGCCTATCCTCTGAATATTAATGTAATAAGCATAGATTAATCCTTCGTATGCTAATGAAGGTTAGATAAATGGTGTTACAAGCAATGCTGCTATACACGTGATAAAATTACAAGCAAATTATAATAGCGCCCTGCTGGAAACGGCATAGATACATAACAGCTCTCGCCAAACCGTAAAAAATCTGAAGGGAAACGTATTGTGAATTGTGGCCAAACATCAATTCATGCAGATTCCAGCTCTTTTCAAATGTCTCTCAGAGGTTTAGAATTCTACAAAATTAAAAGACGGCAGGTTCAATCCCTAATGGAACTCTAAAGTGTTTGTTCACTTGCAGACTTAAAGGATTAGTTCACCCAAAATTGAAAATTCTGTCATTAATTACTCACTCTCATGTTGTTCCGTACCTTCGTTCATCTTCGGAACACAAATTGACCCTTCGCAAAGCCCCGCCCCCTTTAGTTATTGTTGCAATGCCTGACAAGCCATGTTCTCACGCAGTGAAAAATACATCGTAGAGCAAAGACGACACTGTAATCGTTTCATATTTAAAATATTGTAATTTTTTAAACAATAAATAGCGTATAGTGTCTCTTTAATTTGTCGTGACAGATCGCTGTAGCTCCTTCAAGCGGCTCATGAACCAACATCTCTTCATACTAGTTTATTTATAGCATCAAATAAACATGAATGGACATCAGAAGGAATGTTGTTTCAAGTGCGCAAAGACGTGAATACACACAATGTTTCAAGTTCAAATTCACCAACGTTAATCTACTAACTCCCCTGACTGCTTTGTCAGAAAAATGGCGGATTCGGGGTTATGATTGCTTAGATCGCCTGTCAATCAAACTGTTTGCAAAGGGTCAATTAAGATATTTTTGATGAAATCAAAGACAGCATAGACAGTTTCAGTCAATTTAACCACCACTTTCAAGGTCCAGAAAAATATTAAAGACATCATTAAAATAGTCGACATAAAATAAAACATGTGACTGCAGGGGTTCAATCTCAGTTTTATAAGCGGTGAGAATACTTTGTGTCATGCTCCTGCATCAGCAGCAAGTTGGCCAATACTGATTCTGCGTTCTGACGTAGAACCACTGAACATAAACAGCATAGGAGAATAATCAAGTCATTATTTTTGTTTTGTTTTTGCGCAAAAATACAAAAAGTGTTTGTAAAATTAAGTTTGAACCACTGCAGTCATGAGGACTATTATAACGATGTCTTTAGAACCTTTCTGGACCTTGAAAGTTAAATTGCTGTCTGTGGACGAGTCAGAGAGCTCTCGGATTTCATCAAAAATATCTTATTTTCTGTTTTGCAGAAGAGAGAAAGTCATACAGGTTTGGAACAACATACCATTGAGTAAATGATGACAGAAATTTAATTTTGGTGTGAACTATCACGTTTAGTAGAACAATTTAGAGCTCTATAAGTGATTTCATAGAAGTCTAAACCTCTAAAGACATTTGAGAAGAACTGAAATCTGTTCAGCCAAAATGAAAATTATATCATCTACTCTCTCACCTTGGTCCAAAGTTCTATGGCCTTCTTTCTTCTACATAACACGAAAGATTTTTTCAGCTGTTTTTTCCTAATTATGTTTATGTTGCCATGTTTTATGTAATTTGTGTATGTGTTGATCAATGTTTTTATTTGATTTTGCTATTTCTCTGTTAATAATAAAAAATGTAGCTTTAGATGACTTGCAGTATATCAGTCGAATTGTATGAAATTGTAGTAATTTCACCCTACCTTTTTGCCCATACTATAGAGGTCCAAAACTTTCAAGCTCCAAAAAGACAAACAGCTGAAACATTCTTCAAAATATCTCCTTTAAATGTTCCACAGAAGAAAGAAAAGCACATGAGTTTGGAAGAACATAAGAGGGAATCATAACAGAATTGTAATTTTTAGGGAAACTATTCCTATAAGAAAAGGGTTTTGGTTAAAAGGGGTCCGGTTAAGCAACTTTTGATTAATTTTCATTGAAAAATACAACACTTCATGTTATGAAATTAATTGCTCTACACTGCATTTTACTAAAGTAGAGTATCAGGCAAGCTGGTGGGTACCTATTTTATCCAAAGACATAAATGTTAATGAAACATGTTTACATCGCTCGACTGGTACAGTATGGTCCATACAATACCAAGGTCAGGGGTTCAGTTTCCAGTGAACATGCATACTGATAAAAAATGTACAGCTTGAGTGCAGTGTAAGTCTCTTTGGACAACAGCATCTGCCAAATGCATAAATGTAATGCCATATAGATGTTGTGTGACACCTTGTATGTTATGACTACCATGATCCTTTAATGCGGTATTTTCAGAGATTACACAATCGGTTTGTCTAGCTGTTGAGAGTGCATATGTCGCTCAGTATCTATCACAATAATACCGAAATCCTGTTGATAAAGTCCGGAAGAAGGACAGTGTAATAGAGAGGGACATGTGGCAGCCTTTCAGATAAAATCAATAGACCATCTGTCTCACTCAAGGTGTGCTTCTTGACAGGGGGTATTTTTACATCACCGGTGACGAGGATGTCGCTTCTACTGGTTGAGTTTTGCATCTCTGGCTCAACTCTTCAAGTTAAATTCCTGAAGAAACAAAAAAGACAAGGGACTGTTTTGTCCTTTACCTGTTAAAGCTGATTAGGTTGAGTGTGTCACGTCTCTCATGGACACTTATCTGAGAGGACAAAACTCAAGGCCGGCAGGGAAAACAATCAGCAGGAGATACTAAGGGGGGAAAGTGTGAGGAGAAACAGACTGGAGCAAGGGGAATAAGTGATTCTCTTTACCCTCAGAGAATATGTGAGCAGTTTTTGTGGAATCTTTATCTCATTTTAGAGTGGGCCTGACTCTGTCACTTCTGTAAAGGCAGTATGTAAATAAATGATGAAGGTCTTACATGAGAGATGTTAGCAAAAGCTGTTATGTAATGCATAAATAAGAGGGTAATTAATATATAATAAATTCGAAATTTTAAAATTTTATGGGTGGAGGAAAAGTTGCAAGGCCAGTGAAGGCAAGCTTCTTCTGATGTGCTCCGCACACAGCGAAAGCTTTGTAAATATTGGAAAAGCGTGAACCCAGAGTGCAATATTGTTAGCCATGTTTTTTCCCCCCTGAGAATTCAAAGAAAGCATCAGATTACAGTGTTATTTTTTAAATGTTCATGAGTTCAAATATGATGGCATGTAGGGACCAATCAAGGTTTCCGTTGAGGGAATAGGAATTTTACACTTTCCTATCCCGTAATTCTCAAGAATCCCAGCAGAAGCTTGGGATATGGAACTATAAAATAAGAAGGTTGGTTAGGATCAATTCATTTGAGCTTTAAATTCAAACTCATCGCAAGAAGTTACCACTGTCCCTGCATGGTG
This sequence comes from Opsariichthys bidens, assembly GCA_037194245.1. Taxonomy (NCBI): domain Eukaryota; kingdom Metazoa; phylum Chordata; class Actinopteri; order Cypriniformes; family Xenocyprididae; genus Opsariichthys; species Opsariichthys bidens. Next base: position 15,496,757 of record CM074298.1, read on the forward strand.
CCTCATCCATCTCTAAGTGCAGCCTATAGATACAATCTCTTAGCATTCATCTGGGTCCACGGTGGACTCATCAGTTATAGGCGTCATATGAGGCTAGGCATCAGGGAAGGCAAGATGTGCTCTGGCACTGGAAAATTTAGACGGACAAATATGGACTCACATCTAATCTCTTTGAAGTGGCACCAGTGCTAGCAGGGGTGTATAGCAGCCATTACAACTGGGTGAACATGACCCCCTGCACCCACTTCAGTTTTATTTCATTTTGGAATGTACAATTACATTATGTAGTTAGAGCTCTTCATAAAATGGCAGCCAGTGTAAACTTTTATCTTTTTGTTCTTGGTGTTAGCTGGAAATTTTTTTCCCCCTGGTCAGTTTAAAATTGAGAGATAAGAGTAGAGGTGCAGGAAACTAATAAACCCTAGAATCCTTCCTTTCTTATGTTTCTGATATCTCCACAGCAACCCAACCTAAAGACAAAAGAGTAAACAATTTCAAAATGCAATTACTGCACTCACTCATAAACAATTATGGACATCTTATACTCATCGATTCATATTTCCTCCATAATTTATCCACTCTTTTGCATGCGCTCTCTCTCTCTCTCTCTCTCTCTCTCTCTCTCTACCATTACTAATTAGCTGAACCAAACCATTCTGGAAACTAGTCCACAGAGATCAGAGGGAAAAACAAACAGAGACTGCTCTGATTTTTCAAATTAATGTTTAAAGCTTTGTGCGACACAAAATTGTCTCAAAAGTCTATTACATAACATTGAATTTGAGAGAATCTTTATATAAACAATCAAGGTAATTGCTGCAGAAGAAGGTGAGCTTAATTGCATGAAGTGAGACCAGTAACTGAGGGTGAAAATGTAGTCAGATTTCTTCTTTTTGATGTTTGAGGATTTATGGTAGAGATCTGAATTAGAATCATCACACAGGAGGCCGTCTTTAGCTGTAATTGAATCAGAAACCTGACTAGATTCTTGATACTTTATTCAAGCCTTTACAGTATGTGTCAGCTAGTACACAGCAGAATTTACATGGCACATTTTGTTGTAATAGAAGACATTAAAGAGATCTTTCCAACCTTTCATTCTTCCTTGTGACACAAAAGGAGATGTTCAGCAGATGTTTAGCTGCTATCATCCACACAGATAGAATTGGATGGGCACTAATGGCTGTCAAGCTCCAAAAAGGACAAAAAAGCACCATAAAAGAATTGTAAAATATAGTCCATCTGACTTATGTATTATACTATGTCAAGTGTTCTGAAACCATAGCTTTGGTGAAGAACAAATGAAAATGTAAGCAGTCGTTCACCAAAAATCTTGCTTTAAAAATCTGCCATCTTCATTCATTTTCATTATATTCTGCTATAAATAATATATTGCTTTCAGCTCTATTTAACATATTTGAGCGTGTTTAAATACACTCTGATGTATTTATATCAGATGTTCCCCCAAGTCTGGTACAGAAGAAGTAAAATTATGGGCCAAAAATGTATGTCAGAAAAGCTAATTCTGACTTGGGCATCCTGAAATGCATGAGACAGCTCTTTGGACACAGTGTTTTGCTATATGCACTGAAAGCTGGCACTTCCTGTTAAATAGAGCAGGAAACCAGGAATTAGAAGTCTATAAATATGCATATTAACCCTAATATGCCAACCAAAACATTGTTACACTGTCATTACAGGGGGCAAAGTACAGAAAGCAGCAACAACACTGGCAGGCAGTTTGGGGTTTACCTCAGTAGAGGGCTTTTTAAAGAGACTCAAGGATACTTCAGCAGGGGGCAGTGCCTCCAGCACAGCTGTGACCCAAACCCTTGCCTTGTCCCATCTGTTCCACACAAGCTCACATGTGCTGAGGTCAAATGGTGCTGGCATGATGAATTCCCCACCCAGAAACAGAAGAAATGATGCTGCATGCAGTATAAAGGTCAAAGGGCATCATGCTATCTATCCTTTAGATGTGACCATCAGTTGACAGGAGTGTAATGCAAACAGGAAGGACAGAGAAAGGCATAGAAGAGAGTTTATGGTGTAGGAGTAGATTGACGAGATTGCAAAAGAGGAAAACAACATTTGTTACATGGCACACAAAACTGGGCTAACGTGTTGAAACCTAAGCTCTCTTCCAAAAGCCAGTGAACTGCTTATGGATGTAGCATTTTAGACAGCATAGGCACCCTCTTGACACAAAAGCTGTTCCAAAAGGAAGGCATCTTAATTACTCAGCTCCCTAGATACTTTGTTTTGGCCAAATTCTGAGGGAGAATTGCATGTATCCTTTATGGAGAAGACAATCCCATGATGCATTATGAGCACAGAAATTATGATTACACATTACTTTTCAAAAGTCTAGGGTTGGTAAGATTTTTTATTGTTTTTGAAGGATCTTATGCTTGCAAAAATAAAACAGTAATATTGTGAAATGTTATTCATTGTCATTTTATATATATTTGAAATTGTTATTTATTCCTGTTTTGGCAAAGCTGAATTTTTCGCAGCCATTACTCCAGTCTTCAGTGTCACATGATTATTTCAGAAATCAGTCGAATATGCTGAACAGCATTGATTTATTAATTAAAAATTACACTGAAAAATACTTTTATTCATTATCTGTGTTATTGTGAGCATTATGCTGTTATCATAGCAACACACTAACATTACACATAAAGAATTGGTATAAATTATTCATAAAATCATTTATCCAAATATTATGACTGGTTTACATTTTTTTAAATTCATTCTGCTTGTGTTTCTTGGAACACATCCATTTTGTAATGACTTAGTCTGATAGAATTAATCATACATTGGGTTAACAATTAAAAAAAAATCAACATAAATCCCTCCCAAAAATACATGAGTCTTCATAGGAGGATTAAAAAGGAAAAAAGAATAAAATATGAAGACTGTTAACAGCATGGCCGGCTTGTTTTTGAACTCAGCAAACAGCAGCATGTGTTTCTATTTTGGTCTGATAAAACAGCCCATCTTTTGGTCAGCTCTTATCCTCTTAAATCACTCGCAGTCCTCAAATACTTGAGGTCCAAGCACAGCTCGCTCTGTTTGCACCAATCACTATTAATCTTCAGCAAACAGAACTTAAACCGCACACATATATGTGAGTGAGTGAGAGCTATGAGAACACGGTTGTATTACAAACACTGACACGAGACATCGGCCTACATGCACATTTCCACCAGGTGTTCAGGGATGCAATGTGTGAGTGTGATTGTGTTTGTCTGTGTGTGCTGGACTGACCCCTAACCACACAGTCTGGCTTTACTGTCATGGGGCTCGACTAGTCGAGACACAGATGGCTCTCAGATAGCGGCTGTGTATTGTAAGGACTTTCTCTATGGAATTCCTTCTGCTGAAACAGCTGGTTTTCCCAGCCAAGCTCACTTCTTCCTGAAGCACACACTCCCAACAAATTAACACAAATATACACCACCATAAATCTAACCGCCGATGCATTTTCCTCCCATTATATTTAGCTGGGGGGTTGATATATATATTATATATAACCTATCCACTGGATTTCTTATGGCCCCTATCAATCATATAAATTTTTATATTATAATGTATGTCAGGTGTCTTTTGTTGTTATTTTTGTAAACTATATCTGCACTATTAAATTAACTAAATCTACTTTTCTCGTAAAATTATTAATAGCAATCGATGCTAGCCAGTTGATTTAGAATAATGTGACTCAGTGGTCTAGACTTGAATATATCTACTGTCGTAATTGTTTAGTTACCCAGTACTTTGCTTTGTCAGCATTTCTGACAAGCTTTATGACAATGTCATAAAGCCAGCAGTCTGAAAACAATTACAATCTTTCGATCAATTTGAAAGGTCATGTTGTGGTGTCATAACCAGTTTGCATTTCTCCAAAGACATCCTACTAAATTGGATCATGTGAGTGCATCTATAGAAATAGCTCCTTATACTGAGAGCAGTTGAGCATAGCAGATAATTCCTCTGGTGGCAGGGGGCTGTTTGTCAGCAAATAGAGTAAAGTGGATTCTTGCCGCCAGTGAGGAACCAGTACATTATTGTTTGCTTAGTGGAACAAATTGAGTGGTAACAGATAAAAGGGAAATCACTTAATTACGACCCAATGAGAAAAATGTTAGAATAAACATTATCAAAAATAATTAAGGCAAAAGCTATTGAGTCAAGTGTGACAGACGGCATTTGAATCTTTTTTTTCTAACAACAGACAATATTATAAATTATTCTACTATTTACTATTTATATATGTGACCACCATGCTTGACATTAACGTTTTTCCTCACCAGCCGGTGTGACAAGTGGTTTTCAAAAAGTTTCAAGCCACTCAGAATTTTAAGTGGCCAGTTTTGACATCAATACCATGGGGAAAAAACGGCCATATCCATATTTTTAATATTGTCTCATAATTTGGCAGTGGGTACATTTCAGGGTGCTGTCACTTTAAGACCTGACACATGGATACATTTATTGTTAGGGCTCGTTCACGCAGAACACGTTTCTGCTTTGAAAAACGTAGAATGGGGAAAAAAAGGTCTTGAGACGCATTTTGCCAAAGTTTAGTTAAATCAAGTTAGATTTACTGTGTTTTTAGAACACACCCTCTAGTGAATGTTTACATTGAAAAACAATGGAAAAGTACAACATTGGAATAAAAAAATGCATTCTGTGTGAACACTTGCATTTTCTTTCTTTTTTTCCCTCTCTTTCCTCTTTTCTCTCTTTGTTTTTACGTTGACTTAAAACATAACTTACTTGCCAAGACCGGCATTTGTACATTATTTTGTGTATTTTACTTTATGTGCACGCACTTTTGTGTGTAAGAACACACCCCACTGATGAAATTCACCGGCATTTGGCGAGTGTTAATGTCAAGTCCTGGTGATCACTTATATTGTCATGATTCCGTTTTTAGTGTTCTTGGACTTTTATTTTGATATTCTTGTGTCTTGCTATGTCTGCATTTTCCCTGTGTTTGGTTCCTGTTTCTATAGTTAGCCTTGTTAGTCTCCATGGTTACTAATGTCCCACACCTGTTCCACATTATCTCTCTTGTTATTCTTTTTTTATTTCAGTCTGTAGTTGTCAGTCATTGTCTTTACACACTTATTGTAAAGCTGTTGCGTCTCCTGTGTCTTCATTTTTGGATTATTACCATTGGCTTCTTGTTTTGATGATCATTGTGTTTATATGTTCATGGAATAAAGACTACTTGCTAAAAGATCCTCACCTCTTCTTGACCTGTGACATATCTCTCTTATTGTGTCCACCTTTTAAAAGTTTGGGGTCCATTTTTAAAGAAATTAACTTTCAGGAGGAATGCATTAATTTAATCCAAAGTGTTAATAAAGACATGTTATAAAAGATTTCTATTCTATTTTAAATAAATGCTATAACAGTTTCTAATATTAAGCAACACAATTGTTTTCAACATTGATAATAATAAGAAATCAGCATATTAGAATTATTTCTGAAGGATCATGTGACACTAAAGACTGGAGTAATGATGCTGAAAATTCACTTTTATCATCACAAGAATAAATTACATATTTTGAAATATATTTAAATTGTATTTATTTCACAATTTTATTGTACATGTATAATTAATATAATATTTGTATATTTATGTTGGAGATGCTCACCATCACTGACAAAATGACAATTCCATTAAACTTTCTGCACGATGACACTGATTACATTCATAAACCAACCTCGTGAATTCTGATGTCACATAAATTTTAATGTCAGACATGAACATTGCTGTCTGTCTATATTTTTAACCCAAATGATTTCTGCCTGTCATGGTATACCAGTCCAACTAGCAAACCCTCAAGCAGTGGACCATGTCAATTATATCCCATCCTCAGGCACAGATCCTATCCAGCGTTGTCTGCCAAGGCAAAGGTCAGTCGTGACCCAGGCCCTGGCATGAAATTCTCGTCTGAAAGTAAAGAAAAACAGCTGTGTCCTGAGTCATTTATTCAGTTCAGTTCTTATATTGATAATACTTTGTTTCTTCAATACCTCATTATTATCTCAATTTATCTTATCGCTCAATTTAGCTTAATCATCTGAATTGTTTTTCATCCGAGGCGTTTTCCAGGACATTGTTATAGTCGACTAATTTGGGGCTGGTAAATTAGTGCCGACTGGCAACCGAGGGACATGCTAGGAGCTTAGCAACAAAGCCGTGTGACTGAAAAGAAAAAAGAGAATTAACAACAATAAACAAATGTCAGTTTTGAAATGAGAGCATTGTCGTTCTCGGTGGCTTAAAAAACCTGCTAGCTTCATAAAAACGGTACTGTACCGTTAAATTGCAGTCTGTTTCTCTGGGCCATATATTGTATTTATAAATAAAACAGCTGGTGATGAACTCACTCAGTCATTGCTACTCTAGGGGAATACGTTTAAGCTCAATCATTTCCTAACATAATTCATTGTAGTTCTAAATCGCCTGGCATCACATTTGTGACCTGTTGCGTTGTTTTAGGAAATGAAGATGGATGACATGATTACTCGGATCTCTCCGTGGCTCGTGCAATCAAGTTCACGGTACTTGTCTAATCTCACATGGAGCCCTTGCTCTCCAGTGCAGCCACGAAGACAAGCCTAACAAAATGGCCCTCCACAATGAAGTCCTCAGCAGAGTTTCGGTGATTAGCTTATGCAGATTGACTTTTATACGGCCGTGGTAGAGCTCGCTTCTCACGCTCTCCATCAAAAAAGCACTCAAGTGAAAACACAGCCTCATAGCTCTAGCCTCTATCACTTGTCAGTCCCAAAATGTATGCCCCTCGTCCCAACCTCCTGAGACTGATTGCCACCAGTACTTCACGTTTTTTCTCTCACTTGAATATTGCTGATGAATAGATCAAATCATGCAGTGCACATCTTTCATTTGGAGTGATGGAGAAGGAACAAGAAAGAGGGGCGAAAAGGAGATGATGATGAATTACTTTTTCATCTTTGAGTGCATTATGCAAACTTGAAAGCAGCTTTGTAACTGCATACCTTGTGATCAATAGGTGGAAGTGGGCCAATGGCCAGTCTAAATCTGTCTGGGCTGTTGAGGGGGGACGCCGTGGGCTTCCAGTGCACGGGGCCTTCAGTAGATACAAATATCACATTACTGAGATGCCCCTGCAACACAATCTCTGAGTACCACATATTGATCTGAGCCGTTAGGCTTATGCACTAAACTAAACACTTTCACGGTTTTCTGGCACACAGGAGCTCTTGTTTCCAATCATTGTGCTATATTTAGTAATGGCAAGGTCCCTATTGTAGGCCTCCTCTGGGCCATACGTGCTTCCTACAATGTTAGTCCTGCATAGGTTTTAATGGATGTAATTTAACATTGTTGAATCATTTACAGAAAATGTGCAAGGGCTGACATATGCTCAACGTCAGATGATTTCATTAATAAGTTGGAAGAGAGGATGATCCCCCACAATGTACAGATGATCAAAACAGTGGCTTTTAATGTGCCGTTTTTTGTTGTTGTTGTCATTTGTTTTTGCCTTTTATAGATGTGTTAGTGATGCAAAGGACAGGTAGAATTAGATCGAATTGTTCCAGCTCACACATACCAAATAAAGCATATTTTATTTTTTGGACCTTGGAAAGTTTTTTTTTACCATCATCCATGTTCTCAAAACATTTTCAAAGTTTTCAAAATCAATATTTTGATGAATTATTCTTGAACTGACCAAAGTATTATTATTATTATTTAGTTATGCATTAAACCAACACTGGTTAAAGGTTTACAGTGCTTATAGACAGCTATAGATAGCTTATCAAACATTGTGAACCCAAGGAGGACAACTGCCACCACCGTATTTTGCATACGCTTTCATAAGCAAATGTTGATGGACTGTCACAACCAACACTTTTTTTCACAGTAAGATAAACGAGTAGGCAGCTACTCAACTCTTGAGTTGAGACCATGAATGATGAAATTCATGGCAATTGACTAAAAACAACACTATTGTTACAGGGAGGGCATAATTGAAATATTTTTGCTATTCTGTTTAGACTAAACTGTCTTTTAAGACACACTCTGAGTGTCTGGCCAAAAATAGTTGCTGTTTGGATTTAAATAGACAAATTCTTAAAGAGTCCATGACTGCCTGGATCATTATTGCTGTGATTATTATGTTTCTAGCAAGTTTTATGTTTGGAAACTGTTCTTTTAACCCTAACTGATGGAGTGTGTAGATTTTCATTTCTTAAACAACCACGTAGGATGACACATCATGGTCATTTTCCAGGATAACAAAGACAAGATTCATCAGGCTCAAATTGTGAACGAATGGGTGAGAGGGAGCATACAGAATCATTTTCACACATGAATTGGCACCTCTGAGTCCAGACCTTAAATTCAGTGAAAGTCTTTGTGATGTGCTGGAGTAGACTTTGCAGAGTGCTCGACTCTTGCATTATCAATACAATCTTGACCAAAAATTGATGCACCTCTTAATGTTGTGATGTTAATTCCATCAAGAGGTGCATAAATTTTTGTTCAAGATCTTGTATTGAAAATGCAAGAGATGAGCACTTTGTGCTATTCCAGTACATTCCAAGAGTGTATTCCAGCACATTCCAAAGACTTTCAATGAATATAAGGACTCAGTGGAAAACCACACTACAGGCTGATCCAATTTTGATGTAATGTCCTTAAAAGAAGTCAAAATGAGACTCAGTAGTGTGTGTGGCCTCCACGTGCCTGTATGACCTCCCTACAACGCTTGGGCATGCTCCTGATGAGGTGGCGGATGGTCTCCTGAGGGATCTCCTCCCAGACCTGGACTAAAGCATCCGTCAACTCCTGGACAGTCTGTGATGCAAAGTGGCGTTGGTGGATGGAGCGAGACATGATGTCCCAGATGTGCTCAATTGGATTCAGGTTTGGGGAACGGGCGGGCCAGTCCATAGCATCAATGCCTTCCTCTTGCAGGAACTACTGACACACTCCAGCCACATGAGGTCTAGCATTGTCTTGCATTAGGAGAAACCCAGGGCACACCGCACCAGCATATGGTCTCACAACGGGTCTCTCGGTACCTAATGGCAGTCAGGCTACCTCTGGCGAGCACATGGAGGGCTGTGGGGCCCCCCAAAGAAATTCCACCCCACACCATTACTGACCCACCGCCAAACCGGTCATGCTGAAGGATGTTGCAGGCAGCTGAACGTTCTCCACGTTCTGAGCACAGGGTGCCAGTGACGAATTTGCCAATCTTGGTGTTCTCTGGCAAATGCCAAACGTCCTGCACGGTGTTGGGCTGTAAGCACAACCCCCACCTGTGGATGTTGGGCCCTCATACCATCCTCATAGAGTCTGTTTCTGACCATTTGAGCAGACACATGCACATTTGTGGCCTGCTGGAGGTCATTTTGCAGGGCTCTGGCAGTGCTCCTCCTGCTCCTCCTTGCACAAAGGCGGAGGTAGCGGTCCTGCTGCTGGGTTGTTGCCCTCCTACGGCCACCGCCACGTCTCTCACCAGAGCCACTTGTGTGGGTTGTAAAAAAAAAGTGACCAAAATATCAACCAGGAAGCATAGGAACTGAGAATTGGTCTGTGGTCACCACATGCAGAGCCACTCCTTTATTAGCAAGGGGTGTCTTGCTAATTGCCTGTTATTTACACCTGTTGTCTATTTCATTTGCACAACAGCAGGTGAAATTGATTGTCAATCAGTGTTGCTTCCTAAGTGGACAGTTTGATTTCACAGAAGTTTGATTGATTTGGAGTTACTTTGTGTTGTTTAAGTGTTCCCTTTATTTTTTGAGCAGTGTAATTTGAAAATGTATTCTATCCTTTACCCAACCTCATGCCATTTTAAACCTGTATGACATTAAGATTTTTTTTTTTTTTAAAGTATTCGATTCAATGACAGCTGACGTCCAAAAGTCCAAAGTTGCACCCTAATGTTCTTTAAAATATATTCTTTTGTGTTCCACAGAAGAAAGAAAGGTTTGGCACGACATGAAGGTGAGTGAATGATTAAAGTTTTTATTTTTATTGTTATTATTTTGGGGTAAACTCTCCCTTATCTGTACATGAGTCGAGTTCCTCATGTCTACATCAAATACCTGATAAAAGGGAATTACAGTAGAAAATAAATAAATCATGGACATTGAGTGTCCTTTCAGTAAAACAATGTCCAGGTCAAACACCCTGATCACACCGTGCTCCTGGTGCATTGCCGAGCATGTGAAATGGGTTTAATGAGTCTGTCTGGTGGCAGAGGGGCTCTGACGGCCTCATGTGCAGCTGTGAATACAACCAAGTGATTTCAAAGCAATCTGACGTGGTGCCCATGAATACAGAGGCGATAATGCCAGCACCGGTATCTGGCCCCTCTCAGCATTACGTGTGAATGGTTTCTGTTCTCCTAATCTGCTTTCCAGATGTGTGGCTTAAAGCTGCCATATCAGGACATCAAGCTTCCTGACAAAGCTGCCTCGCTGCCAGCCGAGGCCAAGCGATTCAGCAGGGGTTGTGACTAGAAAGCACCCAGCTGGTTAATGCCTGTGTCTCAGGCAATGCATAACACCCAATCAAAGCCATCCTCCCATTAGAAATGTGGAAGGGCTCAGGCCACTTTGTTACAGATGTCAGAGGGGATTATAATAGGATTGAGGCCAACATGTTTGTGATAGCATGTAGTGACCTTAGTATGGATTCTGATCCTGACCATATTTTACATTTAACAGCCAGTATATGTTCGTAAAACATTTTACCGAAGATACTGCAGGACATGGAAGGTGTCTGTCACATATACACGTTTTTTTTTCATTGGTGGGAACTTTCATTGACTTGAAACTGTTGTTTTTGTACTGAACTAATAATATTTTTCCATCCTCAAACATCCACAAACCTTTTTGCATTTTTAGGTTTAGATTTAGTTTATTTAGCTATTTATTTATTCATTTGTAATAGTGACTTAGCCAATGACAATAGGTGACTTCAGATTTTACTATCCTTAATGTAAACAAAGTCTGATCCACACACGTTGGGTTTTCGTGTTTTATGGGGACATTCCATAGACAAAGATTTTTGTACTGTACAAACTGTAGATCCTCTCACCCTAAACCTACCCATCACAGAAAATATCACTTAGTATTATTTATAAGCTGTTCCTCACTCGGAACAAAAAATGTCCCCACAAGGACAAGGATTTCAGATATTGCCATCTTTGTGGGGACATTTCCTGTCCATAATATAGGGTTTACCGGGACCATACACGCACATCTTTTGTCAAATGTGAAAAGATGAATTCTCGCCTATTCCTCACAAGGTCAGGAGCAAGGAATTCATTTCTAGATCCCAAAACATCTTGTTGGTAGATATGCACTTCTCCAAAGATCCATTTTCATTTGAAAATTTGCAGTGCTTATTACTGATTAGAATGTAAAGCGGAAATGTAAAGTTGTTATCTAAAGGGGTTATTTTTTTATAATTCTCTCAACAGGGCATAGTGTTGTAACAATACCAAAATCATGACTTTGATACGATACGGTCTAAAATACCTCGATACCGATAATGAATTGATACCATGGCAAACACAAAAATAGAAAAAATATCAAATTATAACAGTAAATAAGTAATTGAGTAATATGACAGAACTTAAAATTAATTGTTTTATAAATTAATTAAAAAAATAAATATTCACTTGACCACCGTGTTTCTGCCCTGCTTTCTCACCATTACCTCCCCTTTATTTAAAATAACAATAATCATAATAAAAAATTACATGCCACAGTGTAAACATCCTTACAGAGATATTTACACATCACATTATCAATCATGTTAAAATTCGAAACATTCTCAACAGGCTGACATGACCAAAATCTTATTTTTAAATCAATTTTGTAATCACAATGTACTTATTTAATTTTATTTTATATTTGTTACTAAAAATAAGCAAAGATGCAATCAAACAATATGACACATTCTATATAAGAAAGATACAAATGAAATAAACAGTGCTTTACATTTTTGAGGTAGGCTATACATTAGGTCTATTGAATAGTAGCATTCAAGTAAGAAATTAAATAATCTAATGTAATAAAAACCATTGCATAGTCTTCACTCTATAAATTTACAATACACTGATTCTTAATAAATATATTAAAGTTGCTCATTCAAGCATTGGGTGATTTTAATTGTTGTTGTTTATTAGGCTGCTGTCACTTTAAGACCAATACCCTAGAACACATCTGATTTCCTTCTCAAATCTTTTTGTAAACAAAAGACATACCCGACTGTGTTTACACGAATACTCACCAGGATGTGCATTTTGACATATTTTTGACCATTCAAGGGCAATAACCCGCAAAAGACAACTGAAGCTGCGATCAGCCTTTAATGAGGCTTTCTGTGTGCATGCTTCAGCAGTCCGGCAGCACAAGTACTACAGTGTATATCATCCTCATGGACTGCAGCAGATTTGCCAGATTTTACTGAGATGTTACTTCCCACCAAGACCCTTGCAACTCAAACACATCTGGGGAGACACATGGCTATATGTGGTTTGGCACTGCAAGGACGAGCAATGTAATGGGGAGGGTTTGGGAAAGACCTGTCAACCAACCCCAGAAAATTAATTGCCAAGAAAACTCATGGTCAGTCTCTAACGTATGACAAGAGATGGCCATAAAATCACCAAGAATCGGACACGACTGGAATGGTTAATTAGATAAAAGTCCAGTCACACACAAGTATTACATTTTCTTTAAAAAATAGCTGTAATAATACATTAAAATATAATTATCTTTAAAAAAAAAAAAAAACTATTTAAATTGGACTGTTCTGGAATATCAAACATTCTATAATGACATTTTTGTAATTTATATGTGGCTTGTAGAGAATTTTTTTTTTTTTCAATCAAAATGTACAGCTATATTTGAATGGCTGTCAATGAAGACAGAAATTTTGCCTGCACAACAGCGTAATCAACCTACAGAGGCAAAACAACCAAAACCTTCAGGTTTAACCCATTTAAGCTGATTTGTCGACCGGTTGCAACATGATAGCCAATGATTATAGGGTAATCAGTGTCCTGAAGGAACTGACTCTTTTCACATGACTTCAAATGTATGTTCACTGCATGCTGCGTGCACCAATCTGAAGGGACGCAAAAGAGATTTACATACTATGAATTTTTATGTAAAACACTGCTATTATATCTATATATACATACTCTTGCTTCCTGCGCCATAGTATTATTTGCTATATGCTATATGTATACTACCAACTATAGTATGTGGCATTGAAATTCAGAAAATCAATCTGCAATCATATTGGCTAATTTAGATAAGATGCAGGGAAAAGGGGTAATCAGTATTATTTAATAGTGGTGGAGTTTTGTCACATCCATTAGTGGCTAGAACAGAAATGCCAGCATTTCACACAGCATTTCACAGACAATTACAGCTCTAGCTAAACATTATATATGCTAAATATTGTCATATGGTTTTTCCAGGTAATGCTAATTTTTAAGTCAAAGAAATTATTTCTTTGCTCAAATGAGATTAATTTGCTTACCAGTTGGTCATACTCTGGCTGATATTCATAGGATTTTAAAATGTTTGCTGAATCATATGTATTTTAAGTAAGGTGGTAGATAACAGCATTCATTTAGATACAATGGACTAAGTTCGGCAACTTCGCTGGTAACAAAAAAACTACTGCTGTCAAGCCAAAGCAAGGTTACACATCAGAGGTCATCTATAAATTAATGTAGTAAAAATAACAAAGTTAGCTTAGCAGATTTAACACATTTTTAAATTTACAGTATTAAGTTCCAATAAAAAAAATAAACGATGACATCCTGCACTACACAGATTTTTGTCAAATGGAATGAGAATGCCCCTTCTGCTAATAGCATTTTCAGCTGAACAGCAAGTAGCAATCCTTGATTCGAAGTTTTCAACTGACTAGCAAGTAGCAATCCTTGGTTTAACGTTATGATGGAACTAAGGCCTATGCTGCATCCGGAATTGCATACTGTCAGAGTAGGTACTACATTTGAATTTGAATTTACTTTGCGACCGTTAAAAAAGTACACTCTATATAGTATGAATATGGGTAGTATGAGTGAAATTTGGACGTACTACATCCGCCATATTGTTACTGTCACATGTCCTACCAGTGTCAGTCATAAATCCCCTTCTGTGGCCTCATGAGATAGTAAAGTGTCTATCAAATGCGCACATCAGAATGTTGGCGGAAGTGGGTCCTCTGGGATTTTTCACTGTATTCAGAATACTATGTATTCAGACAAACTACTCTTTTGGTGTACTGTTTATGGAATATATAGTATTCATATTTGATTTATTTGTTGAAAACTGTGCTCATCAAGTGATTTTTTGAGATCTTTAACAGTGATGATTTTCTGTCAACACACCCTCTTCAGTCAACTTCAGAAGATATAAACAAAGATTTAATACTTTACAAATAAGGATCTTTTTCCCCATCACGTGGGAAACCGAAACATACGGCACAGTGCTGAACTGTTTTGTTTCCACAGGAGGATCTTTAGCAGTGTGTTGGGTCGCCGTGATGACCTCAGCACCGCCGTGCCGTCCTGTGCTACTTTCTCTTGTGTTTTTGCCAACTGTGCCACACTGCATTTTTTTCTTCATTAAATTTCCCCCGTCACGCATCCAGTCTATGCCTCCTCATACTGCCTGTCTGTCGATTCCTATCCAACACCTTTGCATTTTTTCCCGCCAATCTCCACTAATGTTTTCATTGTTTTCACTTTGAAATGAATCACGTTGTCCAAGGATTTGGCAGCTCTCATGATACTAGTTTGTGCACCTCCACAATCACCCATGCACACAGACACACACACGAACATGCCCAAACATGTCTTCTCTTACACACATACACATGTAGAGATTTGCAGGGGGGGGTCATGAGCTTAACACCTGCCACCTTGAAATATGAAACACCTTTCACCTCGTCCACCAATCAAAGGATGTCATGCGTGGAATAAAAGTATCTTCACCACCAAGGAAAGAAAATATGTAACACTAAACAGTAATGGTAGATTCAGTTGTAATAATGGTAATGGACTGGTAATTTTTTACTCTTTTAAAATTGTTAGAATCATTTGAGCCTGAGACTTCTTCTTCATGAAATGTACAACCAAGGCTCAGTGGAAATATGAGCCTGTGGTGACATCTTAGCAAAATATCACATTGCTTCTTGAACATTTTGTGACCCTTTAACGTGAAATGTTTAATTACGTTGGTTGTAGTGACGTAGATCGGAAATGTATTTTTGGAAAAAATGTAGCACCTGTAATAAACCCTATCCTTAAAACTGCAATATGTAAAACATTTTGCAGTAAAATATCCAAAAACCACTAGGCCAGTGTTATATATTTTGTTCAGTTGAGTACTTACAATAATGTTTCCAAGTGTCTCACAGCAGCTGGCGAGCGAATGTAGAGTAACGTTGTTTCACTGCCACTAGAATTAATTTCTTTTGGAAACTGATGTGAAGTATGTATAGGTATCAAGAAAAATGTAGGGGCACGTTTTTCTAATGAGCCTAAGCTGGAAATGTACCAGATGTTGCATGCTTGAATGATCTTCTCTAAGTAACAGAACCTCAGAGCAGGTATGATCATGAGCATTAGAGATGCTTGGTATAGCATCATAGATCTAGGACACCAGCCGAACGAGGTCTCTTGTGAGGATGCTTTCCTGCCTTTTCTAAGTCAAAATAATCAGGCTAGATCTAGTGCAGCCAAGAGAGAGAAACTTCAGAAAGAGACAGAGACTGGGAACAACAGTAAGCTACATTATTGTCCACTGAAGCCCAATAATAAGACAGCGGTTCATAACAGAATCATCTTAATCAGATCTGACTCTGAGGTAGGGATGTGCTAAATTTAGACAAAAGCTCTGTTCCAAAACCTATTTAGCTGCCTCACTGACTACTGCCTACATAGGCTGCTGTCTTTTAAGGCAGCTCACAAGTGACTGAATATAAACCTCTATGGGACGAATTATGAAATCACAATTCGAAAAAAAACAATCACTTTATATTTGACATATATTTAAGGCTAAAATCAATTTCCAATTTTTTTTTTTTTCATTTGACCTTTTTTTTTAAGGATTTCATCATTTATGACTGACAATGTCCTATTATGGTAAATAATTTTGGCAAATTTGGCAATACTGCAGAAACATTCAAATGCATTTTCACTATCTGAAAAGCTAGAGTTACAACATGGTTTCTTTCTTGGAATTCCAAATCAATGATTGTAGCTTAAGTGAAAAGCAACAAGACTCTTCTTTTTCAGTGTAGCCCACACTTTCCACACGTAACTCGATCTTGACCTGTTAAGTCTTCATTTTTAGAGCATCCCTGATTGTCAATATAGTGAGAGCAATAGGCAGTGACATCTTTCCTGACCTCTGGTTGAATCACATCTGGTTGGATCACATCTTGCATAGGATAATTCAAATACCTTACTTACACAATCTATGACTTATATTGTTCATCTCTGCCATCACTACCACTGCTTCCATGGCCATACCAAGCATGGGGCGGGGCCCAGTGCGAGGGAGCAAAAGTAGGGCCCCACAGTCCAATCGCGATCCGGTATGTTGCCGGATCGCACTCAGTCCATTCACCATGGGGCCCCCTCAAGCATAAGGACGGCCCTGACTAGTTCTATTCTCCTTGATCTTCGTCTTCTTCCTTTCTTACTATGACCTTATTTTCCGATGCACTGCCATCCCTATCATCAATACTTTCTGGATTAGGAAGTCTTTGCTCTCTGTGTTCTATAAAACTTAACACCATAAACCTAAAACACAGGCAAAAAGACTATTATTCTGCCTGCCAGTAATGAACAATAGTGTAGCTATACATAAAAAAAAAAAATCCATTTCCTAATAGGACATTTATGCATAACACACATATTTTTTGGTATTTGAGTTATTGAATTTACAAAATGTGCAAATGGTCAAAAATTTTAGAAAACACATTTGAATCTACAATGATCTTAAATGAGTCTAATGAGTCTAAAATGAACTTACAATGGAGCCTTGACAACATGTGACTGAGCAATATATGTGTATTGGGGTATTTCTGCTTTTCTAGAAGTGCCACCTACTGTCAGAGAGTGACTACCATTTTTTACGCATTGGTCTGAACAAAACAACTTGCATTGCATGCCGGAACTTTACTGTATAAATTACGGTTACAATGTTTTAGGTTTTGCGGGAGTCGGGACAGCTGTGACAATTATGACAAAACTAAAATAAAAGGTGCACACAGTGTCATTCACACAAACACTAAACACCATCATGGTAACACACATGACATTTTAAAAATGCAATAAACATTCATTTAACAACATTAGATGTAACATAAAACACTGATTAGAAAAAAACTAAGAAAAAACAACATGCCAAAAATAAATCAAATGTGAACTGTCACGCAGGGAATTGTGGGAATGTCAATTCACATTTTTTCCACTATAAATTATACAATGACTTGTTATTTTTCACTTCCAAAAACTGTAAATTTAATGCTATTTGATCATAAAATTACATTAAATGTACCTTTCAATCTATTTCAGTCCTTATTTCAATCTATATAGTACGGAAACTTTCTGTAAACCAATTAACTGTTTTTCACTGTAGCATTTTTACAGTCTTTTACCGTTAAAATCACTGTAATAAAGGTGTATATGACTTTGTTCTTTCTGATGAACGCAATCAGAGAAATATCAATGAATATCCTGACACAACCGAGCTTTATAATGGCAGTAAATGTTACCAAACGGGTATGAGCTGAAGAAAGTGTCTCCGTCCACATCATTCCAACAAACATACTTCACATGGCTCCGGGGGGTTAATAAAGGCCTTCTGAAGCAAAGCAATGTGTTAGTGTAAAAAATATCCACTCTTAGAATGCATTGAAAATCTACAGTAACATACTGTACTCAGATTCTACAGTAGGGAACTGTTGAGAACACAATATATTACTGTGAAAACAACAGAAATCATTTACAGTGAAGTGTAAAACTCTAGCAGTTCAAAAAGTTTACAATAGAACTAATGTTTTTTCCGTAATTTGAATACGGAAAGCGGTATGGTGGAAGCTAGATATCTTACTTCATAACTTTTTTTTTACACAAATGCATGGCTTCTCTTCAAAAAGCTTTTATTAACCCCCGGAGCCATGTGAAGTATGGTTATGATGGATGGATGTGGATGGAGACACTTTCTTTAGCTCATACTCGTTTGGTAATGCTTACTGCCATTATAAAGCTTGGATATTTATTAATATTTTCCCTATTGTGTTCATCAGAAAGAAGAAATTAATCTACTCCTAGGATGCCTTGAGGGAGATTAAAGCTTGGGGTAATTTTCATTTGAGAGTGAACTAATCCTTTAATAAACAATACTATAAAACAATCACACAAATTTTGTAAAGTAACCTTTTCTTGAATTAAATATTGAAAAAAGTATTTTTAAGGAGCATTTCTCATGCTTCCTGCAGCATCTTGGATTTATTGCCTTCGCTGTGAAGGATACACGTGTTACTGCCTTAGAATTTACATAGTCAGCATAATGAAGTTGTAAACCCTTTGAAATATACTTGAAATCCTGTCTCCATAGGTGGTTCGGTAGATATTGGAACGGAGTATATTGTGTATGTAAGTGTGTGTGTATGTGTGTGCTGCACAGAGAATTTTCTTGGGCTATGACTAATCTATCTACCTGGATGTTTGTTAAATACCCTGAAAAAAAGACACTGTGGAGATCTTATAAAATGTCTTTTACCTTGCCGTAATTATATAAATTGCTGTCCCCTGTTCCACTAAATGCTTTTATGGTTTTTAATAAAAAAAGACAGTTGGCATTTAAAATAGACCTGAAAGGATGTTACCTTTTTAGACTGACCCTTCGGGAGCTTAAGATTAAAAACATTCTCTCATTTAAACATCTGCTTTTTAAGACATACATTTTAGCATTTAAGAGCTATTAATAGTCTATATGTGGTCACACCTTTAAAAAAGTAATATGTTTTTGTGGATATGGCGTAAGGTAATGCCATGTATTGAGGACATTAATACCATTGTATTCTCTGAAGTACTCTGAAGGTAGCTATTGCTATAAGCTGATAAATCTGGCTAAATTTGTTTCAATGGAGGTACTGTTTCACCCTTGGTTTCACAAAAAAATATTGTTCACTGTTAGCTTTGTACACATATTCAGGTAGAGAGATGTGCACGACGTAATTCTATAAATCTTGTTTTCTGTCTAGAAGTATGTGACATTTTTCCTCAGCATGAGATCATTGTGATAATAACACTCTCAATGAGGGTTTTCAAGCCCAAAAGTTTGTGCAGCTTTGCAACTTTTTTGGTGACTGTGCACTCTTTCACTGCTCTGCCTTGGTTAAAATGAGGAAGACCCCATAAATACACTGGCCATCTGTGAAAGTCAAAGACTGTAAGCTTGCAGAAAGGCTTTGCTCATCTGTCTTGCTAATGTGCAAGTGAATGCAACGACCTCAACCCCTCCCGCACTGGAGTTAGGAAGAATAATGCCATACCCCTCTGGTGAATTTTATTTTCTACAGCACACCTGCCTGGCTGACAGCCCCCAGAGACAAGATTGTGGTTTAATGGCACAATGTTTCTTCTGTCCCAGAGCCAATGAGAGCAGACCGGTTGCTAGCACTGTGCTGACGTTAACACTGTTAACCATGGGACGGTGAGGGTGAGGCCCAGTTTCTCTTTGTTGTAAACTGTAGGACGCTTGTATAATGACATTGGAACTCCAGTGTTCTCTAATGAGCTGAGCAAAGCAGAGAAATTCAGGTTAGTTTTATGAATATGAGCGAAAGTGTGTAAAATAATGATTGACAGTCCAGCCCCAAATTCGTGTCATCGATTTTTTTCCCCCGATTTTTTCTTTCTTTCCCCTTGAGATTTGATCATTTAAGCATGCCGTCCAAAAGCGCTAGAAGGTTTTTCTTTAAAAGAAATTAATACTTTTACTCAGCAAGGATGCATTAAATGGATCAAACGTGATAGTTAAGACTTTTACATTGTTGCAAATTCAGTTTTGTCATCGCAAGAATAAATTACATTTTAAAATATATTAAAATATAAAAAAATTATATTAAATTGTAATAATACTCCACAATATTATTGATTCCACTGTATTTTTGATCCAATAATTGCAGGAGAGCATTAGTACGGAGCCCCGCACATAACATGCAGGATTCGATCCCACCATATACTAAATTGTGCACACGATTTACTATTTCATTCAAATAAAATTGAGGGAACGACTTGGTAAAGCATGCACACGATTTACCCTACTATTTTTATCCTGCTCCGTACATTAGAGTCTTCTTTCAAAAACAATTTTACTGACCCCAAACTTTTGAACAGTAGTGCGTGTGTGTGCATGCATTATAGATGAGCATCATTTATACTTTGTTTCACACAACCTGCAGTGTGTCAGTGAATAAACCACAATTGGTTACGACTTTGTCGTCTTTAGTGATTCTGAACATGTGGTCAATTTCTTTGCCAGCTAACTCGAGGGATTGTTAAATGGTTCCTAATTAAATGGTTTATGACATACAAGGTTTTTTTTGCTTGTGAGAAAATTCAATTGAGAGAAAATCATCCCACAAAAATTACACACTTCAGCTTTAAAGCTGCTGTACGAAAAAGATGATTCATGAACATCATCAGAAAGACCTGTTTTCCTGTCTTGCTGTGACACATGAGAGGCAAGATCAGAATTGGAATGATTCATTTGATCTATATGTTGCCGGAAAGGAAACATAACACTTGTAAGGTAATCGCTATCACACCCCAGAATGGCCTAGACTTGCTTTTTCTAAGGAGCACAGAAGTGAAAAAGAAGAGACAGGATGAAGGGCTGAACAGATGGGAAAGGACTTAGGCTGACAGAGATGACAAGCAAAACATGAAGATCTGTGAATGAGAATGGGGATAAGGAAGCATGAATGATGTCGCTCAGGGACACATTCTTTATACATTTTCTTTTTGAATTGGACAAGGAAGCAACCACCTAACAACCACCCACAATACCCTAGCAACCATTCATAACAACCTGTGCTATAGACTATGATGCTGGTGATTTTAAACAGTGAAGACCACATACATTTTTCTCATAAAACGTAAAACTCTTATGCTGAATGCAACTGATAAGGGTTTCCCTAACCATTAGAAGTGATTACACCGCAAAATCCCATTTCTAATAACAGAATGCCATCCCAGTTATTTAAGTGTTGTCAGCAGCAAAAACACATCCGTGTAAGCTGTTCCAGCTTTGGACAAACACATGGCAGAGCAAGCCAACATCAGTTGTAAAATCCAGAGACTAGATTACCAGTAGCTCAGAAGCTTTTGGCTGTCTGTTGATCCAGAAAATAACCTCTGACTCTGAAGTTTCAATGAACAAAGATGTGATCAATGAAACTGACATGATGCTTTTGTACACAGTTCTCATAAATACTTAATGGCAGTTTGTTTGAAATTCAGAATTGCATTAGATCCTGTCAGCAAACTGCATATCTCTGAAACGTTTATTAAATGCACAGTAAACATAGTTATCTTATTTGTGTGTGTGTGTGTGTGTATATATATATATATATATGGAAAGAGAGAGAGGGAAAAATATTTTATTTAATTAAACATTTGATTAAGTTAAAACTCATATTCAATGTAATGTAAATGTAATGCTATTTAAAATATAAATAGTTCCTTGTAGTTCCTTTATGGCAATGGCAAAAAAATGTCGTATCACATATTTTACTCATTTCCATTTCGATATGACATAGGCTTTTTAAATAATCAGATTATATTCAGAAAGAATGCAAGAAGAAAGAAGTAGCCTTCATTTAGCAGATGCTGTTGGTGGCAATGCACAGTACTAGTGACGGTCCTCCTGGCCAACTTAAGGTTATACACACACATATTGATTTACTGTCATGTTGGGGACTTTCCATTGTATTCTATTGTTTTTAAGTTAATGATATTTTCTTGCCCCTAACTTAACACATGCCTCTAAACCTATCCTACACACACTTTCATGCCTTCAACTTTGTGCCTCTTAGATTTTCAATGAAATATTCATTATGTGTAATTAAACTGGACCATTGGCTTGAATCACCAAAGGTAATTTCAGGTTTTACTGGCCTGTGGGACACTTAAACTGTCTGCCTACACTGTAGGCAGCACTGACCTATAAACACACAAATATCTAAATAAAATGTATTTTCATAGTCAAAACTAGTAGAAAATGCATCTTACTGTATCTTTTTTTTTTTTTTTTTTACCTATTTTTAACATTAAATGTTAGCTGTGTTTTATGTGTGGACAAAAATAATTAATTAATATTCTGGAATATCTCATATTCTAAATGATTGCAAAAATTGTTAGGACCTCATCTGCCTTAAGCATTGAAAGCATGTCAAACTTAAACAATCTTTCAGATATGCCGATATAGTTCTTCATGTAAGGTGAAAATTGTCAGGATTGTCAGGACTGTTAAGGAAATTGTATATAATTTACACCGTCAAGAGCAAAAAGCAACATCCAAAAGCCTATGAGAGCTCAGTACCATAAACCTCATCTTCATCCTTGTGAACAGCGAGATCATTCCGGCCACTCCCTAATCCTACAGCTTCACACCTTCGCAATCCAGTAAAAAACTGGTCTCATGGGACATAGTTTATGGGAAATGTTTTGACCTCGGGTTGCACATATGCTGGCAGCTTTCCTATCCAGAAGAGCTCTTTTCCTTAGAGACCAAAGAAGATTGGAGTAAAGACAATCCTAGTGACACACCACAAAGGAGTAGCCTCCTAAAAGCCAGAGGAGAAAGTTAGGACACCCAATAATTGGAGACCTTAAGACTCGGGCTGGCTAAATAATAGCGATAATGGGCTTTGCCGCTACAGAACAAGGGATTTGGAAACAACAGACTGTGTAGGGCATTCACAGAGTCCCAAAACACATTCTGAAGGGTTCTGATCACCAAAAACTGGTCATGCGTAGGGTGTCGGCTCATTACCAGCTCTCCGCCCAGTCATTATATTCTCATTAAACAGTCAACAACAAATCATAAGGAGATGATCAGGTCACCCTTCAGAAAAAAATGGACATGAAGTGTGCAGTTTTCATAACTATATTCAGTGTTTCTTCAAGGGGTCAATTACAGGTTTTCCTTTCCTTGAGATAAAAACCTTGTATCTCAGTGTTTACACTATTGCTGAATCTAATGTCCTTGTGGTTTCGAATAACACATACAAACATGCATCCCCACCTCAGGAAAAAGGTAATGCAATGAAATGCAATCTCCCTTTACCTTTCTCTCTTTCTTGCCGTGCCACCATATTCATATGCTGAGGCATGAACCAATTATTTCACATAAATAGATTGGTTTCCATCCACATGTTGTTTATCATTCTGGGTTGGTAAATTTGTTTGTGTCACCATAATTATTCCTCCATGTAATATTTTCAATGCTCTCATTTCATTTTTTGATAAGATGGCACATGAAGCTGCTCTACAACTTTCAACAAGGGCATTTAAAAAAGTATATCTCCATACACAAATTAAAACACAGCGATGAATTACTTCATATTCACGTCACCCCGCAATTACTCTAAAATACTACAGCCTTAACAAGTCTCAAGGGCATCAGTGACGTTACTGAAAGTTACTCAGAGCCTCCTCTACAATTACGACAAAAACCGAGCCATGTAGGAGAGGACGGGGTAAGACGCCACCCAATGGAATTTATTTAGATATGAGTTCAGAATGATAAAGCATCACCTAATATTTTTGCAATGAAAAATAAATGGAAACATTTGGAAATGCTGTTATCTGGTGTTTGCAAAATGTATAAAATTTATTTGATATAAAATGCATTGTTATAAGCATCAATAATGTAAAATACTCTCAATGTCCTATTTAAATATAAATCAATTTATTTTACTCAGAATAAATTATCATTAAAAAAAAATATCATAGAATCTGAGTCAAGGTGTCAAAGGCCCACACCACATGGACTTTCAGTTTGTTTGTTTTCATTAGTCACATGTTTCCAGCCACTATCTGTCATCATGGACACTACACTAATGACCACAGCTGAATATCATCTTACGCATTACAGAAGACCAGACAGTGATAAGATAAGCGGCGTGTTTGTTAGTGTTTTTTGTTTGAGTTTTTCGTGTTTACGTGTTTTTGGTTTTCTTTCTGCACAATGGAGTACTTTGCAGCAGTTAAACTGCTGTGCCTTTAGCAGAAGGAACGCTCCCTTGAGGCACATTTGGAGGATTTCCTCAACCTTGATCCAGCCACATCTTTCCAGGACAACTGTATCTGCAGCTTCCTATATGACCGCCTCAACACCACCACCAAGAAGCAGCTGTCCGGGGAAGGACCTTGAAGGAGCTTCACCGAATACGTAGAGTGGGCATCGTTGAGGACGACGGCACCAGCCTCACAAGCTAACCAGTGCCCAGCCAAAAACAGCCTGACTGTGAGGATCAGAAGTGTGAGCCCAACGCAGGCCGTGAGAGGAACTTCGCCGTGATGTTTGAGCCAGCGCCAACGAGAGCAACCGAGCAGAACATCACCACGGAGCCTGAGCAAAGCGGGACTGACCAGGTGCGTGAGCCGGCTGCACCTTCTGTCGCCGAGGGGGTGCTAGTGTAATACTAGGGTATGGAAGTGAACCCACCCACCCTTCCACCACTGAGAGTGCATTTTTGGCAAACGCTGGGAAAAACTATTTTGATTTAGGAGAGGTTAATCTATGCTCCTTCCACTCTCGTCGTCAGCAGGAACCATCGGGCATTCGGCCTCGCTGGGCTTCCTCTGCACATCGGCTCCGCCTTGATCGGACAGCACCACTGCTACAGACTTGCGGGGCATCCGCTGCTCTCTGGCCCTCCACCCCTTCTGCTACGGCTAGCACCGCCCCGCCCTCGGTCACTCCAGCTCCACCTCCACCTCTGCCCTCCGGATCCACCTCGGGGGGTTCGTTGCTGGAGCTCCGCCGTGGTCGCCCAAGCCATCAGCGTCCCTTCGCTACATCGGCTCTCCGGCTGCGTGGTGGGCTCCTTCCTCCCCATCATCGTCCCCATGGTGGCATCACTGATGGTATCGCTATGGCTTCTCCCTCCTGTTTTTGCCATGTTTTTACTATGAATGAAGGTCAGAAAAATAATACTGATCCTGATTTCTCTATTAAATGGATATTTTCAGCTCAATATTAGTTATATTAATTACTACAATATTTCACAATTTTACTGCAGCTTTAAATAAAAAGTCCCATTTCTGAGTAGGTTATTTAACCCCAGGTTTCTGACATTACTTTTCCACTTAAAATAAAAACATATTTTCAATGTCCAATCTAAATGTGACTCCTTCATCCTGAAATATATAAAGAAACTTTTGATATTTAATGTGATAGGCAACACATTTACATAATCTGTGTTATCTAGTGACAGAAACATCCCAAATTTTGATGTTCAGAATTAAAATTAAGAAGAGAATAGCCTTTCAATAAATGTGATGAAATGAGATTTAGTGGCCAAGAAGACATTTGCTCCATCTCACCATAACATTCCCATTCATTAATAGTAGCCTACAATTCTAAAGTAGGAATTTTCAAGTCTAAGTTGCTGATTTATTTTCATATAATGATAAGGCAGTGGAAAGGTAAGGTAAAAAAAGAAAAACTCTACTTCCAGTTAACAACTTTAATTGGCAGGCATGCATTCTTCTTCTTAACTCTGCCTTCAGATGTTGAAGGTGCTTTTGTGCACCTGAAAGTGCTCTGCAGGGGCTCTCTGAGTTTAGCATTAGCATTTAACATGTCGCTGAAGAACAAAGGAAAAAGAGGAAAAAAGTTTTTCACACAAAACCTGACCTTTAAATGATTCTTCCTTGGTTTTGTGAGTGGCAATGGTATCTGCGCAACAGTGGCGAGCAGCTCATTATCAAGACTACTTGTGCTGTACAATAAAACCTAGTCCAAAGAGACTCATGCAAAGGACAATGATTCTACATAACAAGGGTTCAGTGAGTCAGATACAAGAGGATGGCTATAGGCAGCAAAGCTAGTTGAAAGAACTATTTACTGGCCACAACGTGCATCAGAGCAAGGACATCTAGATGCCCGATGATTGCAGGGAACTCTGTCTTTTCCTCTAGCAAAGAAACGTGAATTGGAATGTCTGATGGTCACATCTTGGACATTACATATCAAATGAGTGTTTGATTTATTTAGAATAGGCCTATACCTGTTCAAATATGAAAGGTATTTCTATCCACTCAATCTACCCCCAACCTTTTTTAACAGTATATACACACAGACTGCCCCATCAGTAAGGATAGAATACCTTTTTTTATTGATACTAAACCACAAAGTGTTTCTTTTAACTCATAGGATCTCATTTACAGTAGTATTGCCATTTCTCATTTAGCTTTTATTAAAGTATTGAATAATCGCAATTATTTGCTTTTATGCAAAAAACAATCACTATCGTGAGAGAAAACCAGATTCACAAAATCGCTTTCTCTCAAAGTGAAGCTGTCAAAGAATATTAAAACAGTCTTCATTAAAGTCAGTCATTAAGTCATTCATTCAAATGAATTGTTTAAAAAACGGTGATTAATTTAGGAAATATACAAGTGACTCCCTGTGTCAGAATGTGCCTACTTCCCTATAGTAGATGAAAAACAGTATGTGAAATTAGTTAGAATGTCAGAATTCATAAAACAGTAGACGAAAAGTACATGGATGACTTCTTCCAGGCTTTGGAGTTGCATCAGATGGACACTTATAGGAGTTGTGAGTGGCAGTGAAGCGACCAACTAACGCCGTAAGCCAATAACAACATGGCAGATGAAACGCTCAATTTTATTCATACTACACACATTCATATATAACATTTTTTACCAAAATAAGTTCTTCATCAAATGTAGTATGATGCGAGTTTTGGACACAGCTAATGTCAATGAGTCACTGAATCATTCACTCAACCGATAGGTTCAGAAACACTGATTCAATCAGGAACAAAACACCACTACTAATTTTGCTGCTGCAACTTTGTGTCTAACATAAAAATTAATTATTAGCATCTTGTTCTAAATGAATGAAATCGCTGATACTTTTCCACCACCATCTCTGAAACTTGCTAGTATACTTTCCAGGTGTTAAAATATATCTCTGCATAACTATCTCTATATGTGAGCCCTCCTTCTGAATAAAAGTTGGTCAGAAATGGTCCCAGGTTAGCAGAACAATGTATTCCATCTCTGCTTAGTCCCTGAAATGCTCTAATTAGATCAGCAGCCCAAAGTGCTCCCAGCACAGGGAGAAAATTAAAATCATTAAAAGAGCGGGAGTCTGCCGCATATTTAGGGCACAATTCTACGTGCTGCATGACGTACTGCTGCAGCTGCAAACTGGCATAAATGACCACATTGAAGAATTGTTTATATTTATAAAACGGAACATGCAATCTCTCACAGCACTTGACTTTAATACCCTTTGTTAGAACCAGCTGTGACTGTAGAGCACTGTGGATAGGCTTGTTGAGGTCAGCAGTTTGTATTAGGACACTGTGTGTAATATAAATACATGAGAAGCACCTCTGAGAGTGTCAAGGTAGTTGTAGCTCTTTTAGGACATATGGAACCTCTGCTGATACATCCGTCATAAACATTTAAAGGTGGCAAGCAGGCGTGACATCTGCTATGAATCAGATCCAGGAACTTTGAGCTGCCCTGTGGAGAAACGTCTTTAGAAAGATTTTCCTCAGTGGAATAGGCTTTCCTCCACACTATTCTTGAAATATTCTTGTACTATTCAGTATGTTTTCATGTCCCTACCATAGATATAACTGATTAATAAGTGAACATAGGTTTTTAATTTAATATATTGTTACTATATTTACTACTTTTTAATTTAATTTTAATTTATTTTCTTCATTTTTTTTCCCCAAGCGAAATGTTTGTGGAAAATATTGTTTTAAATGGAAGTAATTTCTTAGAGTTTTGTGTTATTAATTGGTTTGTTTCTAAAACATTGCATCATTTGAAATTTCAAAATATCAAAATTAAATAATTTATTTGTGATATTTGCCATGTAAAATTAAGTTGAATCTTCTTGAGCCAAGGAATCAGAGGGGAAAAGTTATTAGCATAAATGTGAGTGCAAATTTTGACAATTGGTGGTGCTAGAGGGTTTGAGTTAGAGACTCCAAAATCGCTGTGGTTAATGATCAGATTGTCCTCTATCTGTGTGCCAAATTTCACAACTTTCCCACAAGCGGATCTATGGGCAGCCAACAGAAGGAGAAAGAGAAGGAGAAGGAGAAGAAGAAGAGACCAAGAAGAAGTAAATAAATAAACTTTGACTTGATTTGATTTGATTAGAACTTCTTTTGACCAATACGTGTCGGTGGTGATGAAACCAAACTGATCTGGTGTCGTCAGTGTTGAGTGAATATTACACACAAAGTTTGATATCAATATGTCAAATCTTTCCAGAGATACACCATCAGATGCAGTTTGTAGTTAGAGACTCCATAAACAGTTAGAGACTCCAAAATTTCTGTGGTTAATGTTAATGTGCAGACTCTAGTCTAAACATTAACTTTCAAATGCTGGAAAGTTATAAAATTTGGCACACAGATAGAGGACATCAGTGTGCCAAAATTCATACTTTTCCAGCATTTTAAAGAGTGATTAGGAAAGGAATGTGTGCCTGGGTACCTGGTTGTATCAGAATTGTACAATAATTAAAAAAAACATTACGATCTACAGAAATCAATTTCAATAGTGCACCGAGTTTAATTTATTGACATATAGCTTATGTTTAATGTGAAAAACAGCTTCTATAATACAGCATATTGTCTCATGGGTATTTACATTAAAAAAATACTCCAAAAAATTATGTGTTGGCTCAACAAAAAAACAATTAACGCAAGAGTATGCATCAATTTTTTTTTTTTTTTTTATGACAACTTTAAGTAAATTTAAGTTCAACCAACAAGCTACAGTTAGAGGAATTTAATAATGTGATGGAAAACAAATGTTTAAGTTCAACTAAAAAAAATTAAGTTGAGCCAACAACCAGAGTTGAAGCCCTGGAACCAATTAATCATCTATTTCAGTTCAGATCAACAGCTATCATAACACATGCAAACATAACTTATTTAACATGTATATGTAATGAACAAGTACAATATTAGGGAGAATTCAGGTTCATTGGGACACTTTTTTCAAGTCATTCATGCCTTGTACTTGTCACTGCTTTTAGAGTCAATGTAAAGTTTACTTTCAATATCTACTTTTCAGGACAACAGTAACCACAAAAACTTCAACGTTACAGAAACTATTTTAAAGGGAATTATTTTAAAAGTTTAAAACAACATTAAGCACTGAGGTATTTCCCTTCACTAAAAACAAATAAATTAACACACTAGAAATCCACTGGCTAACTTCCAAAGTTATCAAGACAATTTCATTAAGTTACTACAACCTAAGAATGCCAATTAATGCAGAAATTGAGTTTAACTTACAGATATTAAGTTGATGTAATGATCAATATTATTGCCAGCAAAACTCTAAAAAATAATGTTTGCAACTTAAAAAGGTTTAATTAAAACAATAAATTTGATTTTTTTTAACTAGCAACCATACATTTTATGTCTTAATGGACTGGTGGTATAAATTAGATAAGCATGCCACAGGTTCTGGGTTCTAATCCGCGCACAAATAGTTAATTTTCTCATTAAAGATGTACACCAGTGATTGCATATCAAGAGCAGGGACACGTTTGTGTGCATTTTGTTTTGTGATTTCACTGGAACGAATAGAGAGTCTCCGCAACAGCCTTAAGCGATAGATTAAAGCGCTCGTTTGTGTGAAGACAAGCACCAAGAGAACACTGCTGCCTTCCGCCACTGATAACAGCGGCAACAAGCACTCAACATGATTTCAAAAATAACACATTCCACCACCAGAATGCCTCTTATTTAATACAAACGAATGAATTGCTAATCAGCTGGAGATATTTCTTTTGTGTCGGGTGCATTCGTGCCGTGAGATGTTTCAAAAAGTGGTATGGACAATGTCGATGCTGGCAAAAAGTGTTAACTAAGTGTCCCACCCATCCCACCAGCAAATTTCGCCTATGATTGCCATAGACATCAAGAGTAGAAGAAGAAGAAGAAGAATACTAACAATTACAATAGGTGCCTATGCCTACACCCCTACTAGTTATGCTGAGTTCACTGTTATTCAAAAGCTTTAACTTGACTTTAGTAGAAGTGGAGTCCCTGTGAGGACATTTCCCAACATATGTCTCTTCATTTCACAGCCTCAGTTTATTTTTATGACAGGCCCTTCCTAGCTGTCCCTCTTGTACAGACATGTAATATTAGAGGCAGCACTGTGTTTTGTTCACACAAAATGGCTATTGGTCCTGAGTCCAGTGGACAGTCAAGGCTGTTTAGTATGAATGTTCTCTTTGAAGCTGCAGGCAGATCCAGCAAATGGACCAAATCCTGCCAGGAGCTGAACTAGAGATGCATCAAACAGCCATACATTATCCACGCTACTGTTACATAATCCAAAGATGCAGAGTGCAAGCACCAGCTCTGGAGCAGTTCACCGGGTTGTGCACTATTCAGATTTGACATGAGAAAGCATTTTAAATTCGGTTCTGGTATTTGAAGAATTTATATTTATGTTTTTTATTTATTTTATTGACCCTAATGGAAGAACACTTAATTTCTCAGAATGCTCTAATACCCCTAAATCTTGGAGCCAAATGGAGCTAAACAACATTAAGCAGCTTACAACATGGAAACATAATTTTTTTGACACAGAACTTCTATTGGACTGATGAAATTCCTCCTGCAGTGCAACTGTGTTGTATTTCTTTGAATTGCAGTTCCATGAAGTCCTTTTTGAATTTATTTTCCAATTCAATTTCCAACTCATGAATAAAAAGGGAGCCACTGAAATTCTGAGTTTTGCCCAACCGCACACGCCACACGCCACAAACAGATTACTGCTAATTAGGTGAATTATATAAAATCCATGCATTGTGCCTCCAAGATAATTTGAAGACATGATGATTTATAAATGAATGCACATTTTATGACATACAATTTGACAGGTTGTACATGCAGGAGATGTTAATTTAAAACATTGCATAAAAAAGAATATTACTGTTACTGAATGTAATTAATTAGTTGAGATATCACCTTCTTGAGGAAGTGATACACTGTGGTAGCATAAGATGCATTTTACTCATCAAGGAAACTATTAGTTCAGCATCACTGATACCAGCTGATAACAGACACTTGTGAAATTATTTACATCATAAGCTGCGGTAATAGCAGCATTACACTCACTACTAGTTTATTTCCACAACTCATTTGCATACTTGTCTCATAAATAATGAGTTCAACAACTGTAGAGTAAACTTTCATTTTTTTTTACCAGCTGGATTTACTGTGGTATAGTGCAGAATTTAGTTTGAGTTCATTTAAATTCAGTGTAATTATGTCAATTCATTTATCTTCTTTTATTCAGCAAGGATATAAATTGATCAAAAAGTTTCAGTATGGACATTTATACTGATTTATATTTTAAATAATAGATGTTCTTTTGAACTTTGTATTCATTAAAGAATCCTCAAAATGTATCATCAATATTAAACAGCATAACTGTTTTCAACACTGATAATATTAAGTAATGTCTAATCAGTATATTTAGAATTTCTGAAGGCTTATGTGACCCTAAAAACTGGAGTAATGCCTACGGAAAATTCAGCTTTGCCGACACGGGAACACATAACATTTTAAAATATATTTAAACAGACAACAGTTATTTTTGATGGTAACAGTATTTCAATCTCAATTGTAGCTCAATTATAAATGTTAAAAGTATTTTAGTTCCAGTCTGAGGTGAAATGTTAAAGGGTTCACTTCCCCAGAAATAAAATTTCTTTCATTAGGTATTTATATTAGTATGCTTGTCACTTCATAACAGTAAGGTTGAACCACTGTAGTCACATGGACTATTTTAATAATGTCTTTAATACCTTTCTGGACCTCAAATGGTGCAATGATGTTGCTGGCTATGTGTGGTTCATAAACCTCTCAGTCTTACGGTTTTGGGACAACACGAGGGTGAGTACTTAATGACAGAAATGTCATTTTTTGGGTGAACTAACCCTTTAAATATTTTTTGAGCTATTTAAATGGCCTTGGGGTCTCTTAGACCACAAACAGAACATGAGGGTTTAATCATAGTCCAACAAGAAAAAGAAGAGAAATCATGAAGCAGAGAAGACTCCTCACTTTGTGAGGACTGCTTACATTTTTTTTTTAAAAAACACACACTTTATATCAGTCAACTAAGACTGAGACAAGTGTTTTCCATCTCCTTTAATAGCATTAAGTTCTCTGGAGAGATGTCTCTCAGGTCACGTACACACAATGGCACTAGACCAATAAGACACAATCACAGGGTAGAGTGAATGAATTGAGCACTTCTCGTTTTAAGAATGACGACAGTGTGATTCAGAGAGAGAGATTACTTTTCTTATCTCTAATGGCAGAGCCATGCAAGATTAGGCTGTCAGGGAATACATTTTATCAAAAAAAAAAGAAGAAAAGATGGCCGGAAAGTTTTAAGGTGTAAATTGTCTGTGCTTTTTTATTTTTAATAGAACAAGATTTTCCAAAGAAGCAGTATTTCATCTTTATGCAATCTAATTCTGACGTCACCACACCAAACAAGAATTTTAAAAAAGTAGAGGTGGACGGAGTTTTATTTGAGACTGAGGGCCACAGCACACAAACATTTTATTAAATATTATAAATAAAAGGATTCCTCTCTGGAGAAGCGCTCAGTCTTTCTGCTTGCAAATTACACCATGTAAATAGCAAATCTGCCATGAAGCAAGTGCAACTGGTCTTTAAAGGGAATGGTCGATGACACTCTAATTGGTTTATTGCACGTTACACCCAAAACACACCCATGACCACACATGACTCTACTTTAGAGACTAGCTACAACCCTTTTGGAGCATGCGACTGGTGCGCCGACCATTTTTTCCATCTATAAACTAGCAAAAGGGGATAGTACAAATCTGCAATTCATATTTAAATGTAAAGCAATATCATAAACATTTTTATTTGGAGCTTAATTAGTAATTTTTTAGTTTTTTACTTAGAAAAGCACACTTTGCCAAGACAAACTTTGAATGTTTGAAGCCTTGTAACCCTGACGGACGCACGGCCATGTTACAGTATGTATTTGTATTTTTGAGAGCTTAACAAGTGTAAATCCACTGGACACTGCATTTACTCAGTGCGAGTTAAGCCAAGCTGAACAGAGCTGTCCAATTCAATTTAACCCATTATGTAACTTGGCCTTGGAGCAATCGGATGCCGTCTTCCCTAGGGGAGGCAGTGGTTGAATCTTCAAATGCCTGACTGTTCAGCCTGGCCATACATCTCTGTCTCTGTAGCTTAGATAAAAGCAGTTGACGACAGCCACCCACCCTATCACTTGCATGACTTCGGTGGCCTCTCTGCGATATAGCACTTCATCAAGCAAAGCAAAACCGAGGGTGATGTGAGAAAGAGCATACTATCACTTCATACAGCTGTTTTCATGTGTGGCTTTAGGCAGTGTTTCATGTTGCTGTGTGTTGTTGACGCTCAGTGTGATCATATTAATCTTGTAGCATATCAATATTTTAGCGTTAAGCACCGTAGGACGAATAATACTTGGAATATCTAAATATTCTGTCCTGACACAAGTCATTGTTGATTTCACTGTTGTAGGGGAAAGACTCTAGGGCTGCAGATAAGACCGTTGCCATGGTCCTGAAGGAGATACCCAATAAGGCGTCCTCAGAAGGCAAGCCCCTCCTCACGGTGACAAACAAGGTGGGCAGAACGACTGCAGCTACCGCCAGAGTGAAACAGCACCTCCGTTCTCGCTGCATGATGATGATAACCAGTGGCAAGGCTTTGACCATCACATGTCTAACCTCTACATTTTAGCCTAAAAAAAAATCAGTCTGTCTCTGCCATCATAAATGCCTAACCGACAGCACAACAGCAAACACACGCTTTTTTATTTCATTCAGAGCAGTTCTGTGGGGGTATAAAATTGGGCTTTTCACATCACGCAAGGCTTGTCACTGGCAATAGAAATGATCATTTCAGATGGACACACAGGACACACATGGATTTAAATCGTAGCCTTACAGTATGTTTAGTGATTTGACACCACAACCACAATATAAATCACATATTTAAACGAAATATTGGGGAAAGACGTCACCACATGCTTCTAAACTGTATTATACCCTAATAAGCAGTTCAATTTGACATATTTAACATTATTTTACAAATATTTTACATAGTGACGCGCAATATATCAGTACTATATCAAACTGCATTTTAATTGTGCATACTCGTATTTACATTTAGATTACCATTGCCTTCATTTAATGTTCATTAATTACTAACAACTAACATTTTTCAGATTTCACTGTTATCATGTCACTTAACAATCATTTAAAATGATCTATTTTAGTTTTTATTGTTTAATTTTTAATTTGTTACACAAAATATAAAAATTTCATAAAAGGCAATTTAATACAGAATTGTAATAGTGTCGTGTCATCTCTTTTTCATGCAACAAACTACATGAAATGATAGCAAAACCCAAATTATTTGATGCTGGAAGCTTTCTGACAAAAATACATTTCCTTGCTAGTCTACTATCCATTAGTCTACTGTCATAGCTTTATAGCTCATCTTGTTGTTTCCTGTGTGGTATGTGGCTTATTCTGTGTTTAAATCTTTTAGTTGTGTATGTGTAACTGTTGTGTGTATAGAACAAGTCTGTGTGTTGTATTGATGCCAGACAGATTCTGAACTATTCAATAATAATTGCATTACACCAAGCTCTTGTAGCACTTAACTGGCATCCACTCTTGCTTCAATAGTTACTAAATGACAGATAACTCAAATATGCCTTTGCAAAGCATGTAGTGCTTAGTTTTGTAATCAGTCAAGAATCCATAGACCAGTGACCTGAAGCCAACTGCACTCCATTGCTCTGTCCATAATAGCATGAAGGTTAGTTCATTTTTTCAAATCAGGTGAGATCGAACATGGTATGTGAAGCACAGCATCATTCCTCTGTGTAAAGTCTTGTCAATACTGATGCCAGTGTTATCAGATCAATACTGACCTATTTAACACAATGAGGAACCTGTTGTAACTTCAGTCTTGTAAAACAACTAATGGTCCGAATGAGAAGTTGATTTCATCGGCAAAGTTTATTTGGGTGTCATTCGGATATTTGGATATTTATAGATACTAAGATATTTATAAAAAAGCCCAAATAAAATTCTGTTGAGAAATTATCACTTTTTATTCTCTGTGTCCCTAAACAATTTAATACTGTGGATATTTAAACACCTGCCATCCCTTTAAGAAAATTGCAGAACTTACTGGCTGGACTATTTATCTGAAGAGAACGATTTTATAATTATCCAGGAACGCTGAGTGAATGACAGAGGAAGCAGGGGTTTTTTTTTGTTGTTGTTAATTGAAAACATTTCATTATTGCGAGCCAGACGTCCTTATGTATCCTTTTGAATGGTTGTCCATATTTGATCAAATGAGCAACCATGCTTGTGTTTCATAAACACTTTCGATTCACATGTCATATTAATTATACAGTTAATTATGCAGACCTCACACAATGTATCACTCAAGACAAAATAGCATAGGTTTTTAACATGAAAATCATTCCTCATACATGATGCAGTTGTATATGTTCACGCTGTTATTTATAACACTAATAATTGCCTCATATGAGCTTATACCTCCCTCAACTTACCTCCCTAACTCTCCCCCTTAAGACTCCTGCTAGCTAAACTGGTTTCAGGTTCCCTTGACAACAATATCTTGGAGTTACCACCAGGAGCTAAGCCCACGTCACACAATTAGTTGAAGTTTTCCATGACATAATTCAGGATATGCCCTCTGGCTCAACACAAAGACAAGTGAAGAGGCACTTGCTTGTGTTTTGATAAAGCGTAGCTGAGAAGAACAGAAAAAAAACACTTTATACATACAGTATATACAGTGTACATATATATATATATATATTTATATATATATATATATATATATATATATTATACACATACACATATATATATGTAACGGAGGCCAGCTAGTAGTTGCTACAGACACTAGGGGTTGCAGCCTTTAGCCTCCTTGTTGGAGCGTCTGACTCCTATGCTGGAAGACCAGGGTTTGAGGCCCGCTCGGAGCGGGTCGAGTAGGACCCAGGTAGAGGGGTTACATATATATATATATATATATATATATATATGTAATAAAAACACAACATAAAATCCAGGTCTGGTCCTCTCTCGTCCTTCACTATCGTCGCTCCTCTTTTATGCTTCCGCAGCTCCTCCGTGAGAGATACGAGACCGGTGTGGCGAGCAGCTGACACTCATTATCACTCGCGTCACGGGCCTCGCTCCGTTCCCTCACGGCTCTCGCCCGCCCTGCTCGTCACAATTATTTTTCTTGCAGTGAATTTATTCTGTTTTACATAATAATCGAACGTTGTTTAAATTAATGATCAATTAATCAATTAATTATTAATCAGCCTATTAAATTCGAAGCAGGGTGGTATCTGTAAAATCATCGTACATAACACATAGACTTGAAAAGTTTGAAACGTCTCAACTAGCAAAACAACTTGCAAATTTGTTTCACTTAGAAACCAAACCAAAGTATTTGTATGAAAAAAGCTCCTCTGGAGCATGTGTAAACAGTATACACAATGCTTTTGTGGCACGTTTTTGTTAGCAACTTTGCGAAACATTAGTAAACCATAGTAGATCACATGCCTTTATTTAGAGCAGGTGGTCTTAAACAAGACCAAAACACAACAACAGTCCCTACGTAGATCACAGAGTAACATGACATGCTGCTTGGCAACAGCTATAGGACTTCCAGGATCTGATTGCGTCACGATCACGATGCAGGTTTTTCCGACATAAATTTGAAAGCTAAACCAATGAAAACTGGGAACTAAAATCGCCCCTATACCCTCAAACAGGCCACTATTTTTTAACAGCCAATTTTAGAGGTGTCTGAAATCATAGCGGACATTAGAGTGCACTCATTCAATCTCACAATGCACCACAATAACGAGTGCACATGTACACTCAACGGCTAGAGAATTCCCATAATGCACTGTGAGTCACGCACCGAATATATTCCCACATCTGCCTAGAAGATGGCATCCAGCTAAATCATCCATCCATCCACTTTCCAAACCGCTGATCCAATGTGGCTACAGCATAATATCATTAATTATAATATCATAATATCAAATTCCTTTTAATTTATTATTAAATTGTTTAATTAAGGTTTATACATAGTTTCCATGACAGTGTTCAAGATACATTTTTTCATTACTACTGGAGCTACCAGTTTCAAATAATTATCAAAAATCAAGCATCCGAATTTGCTCGTTTTCATTCACTCTGTCAAGTGAACTACATTAGTGGACTAATGTAATGAATAGTGAATGGTATAAGGAGGTGATTTCGGACACAGCCTGGATCTTGGATGTGGTGGGTGGGTAGGGATGATGTGTAGAAACCAATCGGACACAGTTTAACAGCTGGAGCGCCCTTTGATCGGTTTGATCCGGTCTTAATTCTATGCGATTTTTTGAACAATTGGTTAATTATGTTTCAAAATAAACAGTCCATTTCATGTCTTGAAGACATGAATACATTTAGAATATGTATTTGGGGCACTCGCTTCGTTTTTCCACGTGTGTCTGCTGCACGTGATTTGATGACCTTGCCTAATCGACCATCGAGAAGTTTCATTGATTAAATTATTATCGACAATTAATCAGTAGGTCGACTAAACATTAGCATCCCTAATACAAGGGGCTAAATGTAGTTGCTATAAATGCTTTTGAAGATCATTGCAAGATGGGACAGAAGCAAAATGAATCTCAGAATAGAACATTATGCACTACATGAATAATCAAATCCTAATTAAAGCCAAACTATGTGACCTTGATGTTCAAGTCTTGGCTGAATTTGATGTTGCAAAATTCATTGTTTGAATTTATAGGGAGCCTCACGCATATATAACAAACTGCCAATATGTTTCAAATGTATATTTTACCTGATATTGCTTTTATTTTGTATCTTCCGAGGGATACGGTCTTTTAAATGCACGATTTGCCAGTAAAGAAATAGGAACAGACTGCAGAGAAACTAGGCACTCATTTTTAATGGAAATAAGGGTTCAAAATGTTAGCAGAAATTTGAAAAAATTGTCAATATTGTAGGAAGGTTTAAATGAAATAAACCACCCATGAAGATAAAGACTTCAATATACTCTTGTCTGACAACATTCATTGAGTATTTCTGCGGGTTATTGTTACGCCAGTAGGTGGCGACAAGTGACTGTCTTTACGAGCTATTAATTAAATAATTCGTAATCTTGATTAAACCGAATCTCTAAATAAAAAAATGAATAAAAAAAGAACTGATTCAAGAACGAAACACCACTATTGTGTTGCTCGGAGACGCAGCTGTTATCCTCCAATCTTCCGGCTTGTTTTGGAACTATGTCGGAGTGAAAATTGACCAAGTTACTGTCAGTACGGTTTCTAAAGTGTAAAGTTAAGTTACCCAATATTAAATTACAAATCATAGCACCCGTGCGATTTTATCGCTTAATTGGCTACTGTACTTGCACCTTACAATAACCTACTACAATAATCTGAAATGTAAATACATAAAAAAAAGCTTTTTTGTTATATCCACACTTGCCTTAAGGCCATTAACGTTACAGATGCCGAGCACATACGCAAAAGTTACAGGTGGTGTAAACGATTATTGGAATTGGATTTCAAAGTTCAGCCTACCTATTAACAGCAGCTACTTTCATAATCTTCATTCGTGTTGAATAAAATAAGTGCCTGTAATATACTTAAAGGTGCCTTTAGTCATTTTTAGCTAACGTTAGCGTCTCTGTTACACAATGCTGTTACACGTTTCACTGCCATCTATCGACACAAATCGGAATTGACTGTCTCTGAATTGTGTGTATTTCACACGGATACTGGCGAGTTTTAGAGAACGTTTTACACAATAATTCATTCCCTTACCTGTCCAAGAAAAAAAGCAACTTGGACATCACTCCTCGGGATTGTCTTCGTCGTCAAATCTTTCCACCTCGTGTCTCCCCGCAGGCCGTAGTGATGTCTTCTAGCTTCAGACTCCTTCTTGAGGTCATACAGTCTGGTAGAGAAAAAAACGATAAGAAAAAAAGTGACTCACTGTCTAATTATCACTCTTCATTATACCAAATGATGTGAAGTAGGTCTACACC
Source organism: Opsariichthys bidens (assembly GCA_037194245.1). NCBI lineage: Eukaryota > Metazoa > Chordata > Actinopteri > Cypriniformes > Xenocyprididae > Opsariichthys > Opsariichthys bidens. The sequence continues at coordinate 15,536,334 of CM074298.1, forward strand.
AGAGCTTCTCAACCCGCAGCCCGCGATATGCTGACAACATTTAAAAAATAACTTCCAGCTTTACAATTTTTTTTTTTTTTTTAATTAAATTCAAATTTATTGAATGAATAGAAGTTTGAACTATAATGTTTTTATCATATAAAATCATTTTGGTGATCATAAATTATTTTCAGACATGCGCAGACCTACTAAACTGAATAGCCTACTCAGTTAACGGACACAAGCGCGCACTTTGGCAGAATTCCAATAGTAGCCATTATTTTTGTAAATTTAGGGATCAAAATGAACAAATTTGTTATTAGAGGAGAAAAGCGAAATGAGGAACAATCCAATTAAGGTACACATTGCAAACAAGAAGAGTCGTAGCATCAGCAGCGAAGGTAAGAAGAATGGAAGAATCAGTTTGTTGTCAATGAGCGAGAAGGGCAGCCTTTGTTTGCTCTGTAGAAAAATAGGCCTACTTGGCATATGCAAAACCAACAATGCAAAAAGATATGTGAATTTGACGTATTGGTTTGATGTACTTGTATTTTAAATCGATTAAAAAAATAATAATTAACCGCATCGGCGCACCCGTGGCAGCTCGTGGACGCGCGAGGGCTTGTCTTGTTACAATGTCGTCAGATTGTAACAATGGCGCTCAATGTTGTGTAACAGTTTATTGAACAGGTACGGTGGCAGAGTGAGCTCAACGCACTGCAAATAAGAAAACGCATGCACATAAAAAAAAACCGCATGCAAATAAAAAAAAAACACATGCAAATAAAAAAAACACATGCAAATAAAAAAAAAACACAGGCAAATAAAAACAAAACGTGATCATCAGTTTGACAACACATGTGCTGCAAATCGTCACAACACAAGCAAATAGCACAAACCACAATGGAAATGTTTCAAGGAGACCCCAAAAAGTGATGAACCCTACTTGACAACAGCACCAACTAAAAAATGTTGAATATATTATGTAGGCATTAACTCAATGTAATGTGTTTCACTAACAGGAAAGTGTTTTAATATGTGGCATTGTTTTTAACTCATTAAACTTTAAGAGATGATAATTTAGTGGATGATTTAATAATATTCGTTAATCATCTGTACTAATGTGACGTAATCGTAACGGCCGCCTGAAGGCGCTCGACGACCACGTCATCTGTGAGCGTGAGTTTCTAGCAAACTGAAAAACACTTTATTAAAAATAATAAATACATGAAATAATGTACAGTTGTTTATTTTTGTTTGCAGTTTTTATAGTATTTAATGATTGTGAACATATTGTGCACTCCAATGCCGTACACTATATAGGGATTAGTGAATGAGTGAACGGGTGAGTTGAACTGGTTTTGGACATAGCTAATAAGCAAGTCCTAATAGGGTTCGTCACTTTTTGGGGTCCCCTTGATACATTTCCGTTGTGGTTTGTGCTATTTGCAGCGCGTTTTTGTATTTGCAGTGCGTTTTTGTGTTTGCTTGTGTTGTGAGGATTTGCAGCACATGTGTTGTCAAACTGATGATCACGTTTTGTTTTTATTTGCATGTGTTTTTTTTATTTGCAGCGCTTTGAGCTCTCTCGGCCACCGTAAACAGGAGAGTTTCACTTTGATATTAAGGAGTCACACTGCCAGCCATTTCAACATACTGTGAAGCGAAAACAAATTTCTTATAGTATTTGTTGCCAGTAGTATTTGTTGATTTTGCTGTGTGACAGAAATAAAATATGTATATGGCACCAGAAAACACCGCCTCTTCTGTGTGTGCAACATCTAGGTATTATAATGATATTATCTGCTAATACAATAATATTGAATCTGATTGTTTTTTTATTGGTGACGTCATATGTAAATGAAATCACTGGTCTACACTTTGCATTTGGTATCTAACATACGGCATCCAATATGCGTGAGGATTCTTTTCAACGTTTAGTGGTCAGCTCATGGCGAAATGTACATTGAGCGGTCAACCCCAAAATAGTTTTAAATTAATAATAGTTTAATGATCATTTAATTAAATGAAATAACTTTTTCAGAGTAAACATTTATACCGTAAGTGTAGTCGTCTTAAACTCATGTGAGTGAACACCATTCAGATGACTCTTCACAAAAACACAATTGAAGTGTTAAACTTTTTAATTTAACACCAAACTACTGAATGCACCTTTAACTGAAGATACAACAAATGTTTCTTTCTCTCAGACAGAACAAATCCTCTATCAACCAGATTGCTATAAATAATCAGACTGAGTTAATAAAGTAACTGAACTGTTCTGTAGCGTGACTGCAGTTATCTGCTCTAATTACAAGAATGAGTTTTGTCCACTTAATAATTCATATTAATGCCAGCAACCAATTTATGCCAGAAGTGAAGAACAGTTTTAAACAGAATACAGGGCAATCTCATTAAGTTGTAGAGCCCAAAATGTTTCCAAAATAATTCTCCCCCTCTCATTATGGCCCTTGTTCTGCTGCCATTCCCAAGGGAGGAAATTATGCTTTTATAATAAGCCTTAGAGCGGCAAAATAAAAGTGAGCTCCAAATCCAGCTCACCTAAAACATCCGACCAGTTACATAACCCAGCCTGACACTTCAAAATGATCATATGCTTGCTGATCAGCAAATCTGAACTTTCTGCCTGTGAAAGAAGGCAAAGACAACAGAAGACAGAATACCATCATTTTCTTCACTTTCATCAAAAATGTACAAGGTGTTGTAACAGCAGGAGTTCAGCTTGGGTAACATCAGGCGTTCCAGCCAGCAAAGAAATAAATCTCCTCCCTGACACTAGCAGAGCCAGAGTTGTCTGTGCAACCCAATTAAGACTGCTGGGTCAGCGTTCTGGCACAGGCTCTCACAAGAGGAATGTTCTCCCAAGCTCTTTGGCCAACATGCACTGCTTGTGTTATTCATGAATATTCAGTATTTATATCAAAGCTTCTGTCAAGCTACTGTACGTAGAGATCGCAAACCCTCGTACAGTCACTAGTTTGAAGGTAGAATAAATACAACCAGAAAATTGGCAAAATTGCTCGGAGAGGTATAATCCATTTTTTCGTTGTTATTATTAACTCATGTTTTTCTATATCCATCTCTAAATTAATTCCTGCTGGAATGTTGTCTCTAGAGTCTTATTTAAGCCCCGACCAAATTAAAAAGAAATCAGAGGGAAAATGCAGGAGCCCTTAATTAAGCCAGTCTTGAAAAGGTCAGAGTTTTCAATTGATAGTTCTTTTCAGTGTTTTAAATAATAAATACGGAAAGTCAATTAATTTAGGCAGCGTTGCTTGAAGCATGTGTTGTTGTTACGTCCATATAGAGGACGTGTGAATGTGACATGAAATTACATGTGTGCTGTTTTACAACTCCCAGCGTTTTCATGATACAGCATATCCTTGCGCTATTTGCATGAAACATGTCCGCAACATGCAAACCAGGGACATTTCTTAGCTTCATCCAGGGGTAGAGGCTGCCCATTAAGTAAAAAAAAGTCTCTCTTTTTTCTAGGGGTGCCTGGGTGGATTCTCTCCCCAGGTCATTTGTTTGCAAAAAAAAAAAAAAACCCTTTAAAGCTTTCAATTCAAGTGACTTCAGAGGAGCATATTTACATGAGTACAGTTGTGTAGCATTAATGCAACTATGGGCTACAAACGCTTTCATTAGTTCAATTTATTATCTACAACCTAATTCTTAACTGAAAACTTCACATACACTACTGTTCAAAAGTTTGGGGTCAATAAGATTTTTACTTCTTTTCTTTTTAATAAATAAATTAATTATTTTATTCAGCAAGGATGCATTAATTTAACAGTAAAGACATTTGTAATGATTGCTTTTAAAAAAAAAATGCTGTTCTTTTGAACCCTCTATTAATAAAAAAAAAAACTGAAAAAAACCTATCATGGTTTCAACAAAAATATTAGGCAGCGAAACTGTCTTTCTTGAGCACCAAATCAACATTTCTGAAGGGTCATGTGACACTGACAACATGACTAAACTATCTATTAAAATTATTTAGCATTGTAGCCTAATAATATTTCATATCTGTTTTGTCTGTATTTTTGATCAAATAAATACAGCCGCTATGGTGAGCATAAGAGAATTCTTTGAAAAACATTAAAAAATATTACAAACTTTAATCATCAAACTATACGGTAGTGAAGCGTTACAAGCTAATTACTTAGCAAACAGGCAGAAGATAAAGGAATAGTTTAGTTTTTAAGCATTAGCTGCATTAGCATGTTTAGTGACTTTTGACCTTCAAAACACTTGATACAAACATTGCATTGTGTTGTTACTGGTGGAAATGACCAGAGCTAACTAATGTTATTGTTAACATGCAACTTTTAAAAGCACCGTTAACTGACATGTGACCCAGGTGTCAAATTCATACCAAGCAAAATAATATACTCAAACCAATTTAAATAGCTACTTACTCAGACATTAGCAAGTGTTAGCTTGATAGCTAGCTGCCTTCCAGTCACATAGTCACATAAGTAAGCAAATCTGCAAAAAAAAAAAAAAGACAGGGAGAAGGAAGGAGGAGTCCGAGGGGGCGAAGATACATATGGTTAGAAATGTTTGCTTCAGCTGGTGTGATCGTCCTTCATGTCTTAAATTATGCAAACAATGGAGATGATCAAATCCAGTTAATAGATTAGCCTGTTTCTCTGTATTTACTACATAAATATGCATTATGTAGTAATAAAATAATGAATTTTTCCACATTGGGGACACGGATTAAGATTAAGTAATCTAATGTTGCAAATGTGTGTCTGACTAAAGGATTACATTGTCAAAAGAGTGGTAGTTATGGCTGAAAATGCAGATTTGCTGTAGCCATGCTCTGCCCACAGAAGTGCCCTCCTCCAATGAGTCTGTGCCATGGCTGAATGAACACGATGAGAACAACCAGATGATGATTGATGTGTTTTTTCCATTCTGTTAGACACAAGGCCACCTTTACGCCATCTCTCAAGAGAACATGCACACATTCTGTCACACAGCACACATAGTACACTGATGGGGGCTTTATAAAGACAGTCTCACACCTTGTCATAATTATATTCATGCACAATTATGTGCTTTGGGATGGAAAAACAAGCACGACACGTAGTTACTATTTGTGATTTTACTGGTCTGCTTACACTCTGTTTAAGTGAGAAAGGGAGAGAGAAACATCTTCAGGCTAGGGACGTTTGTCAAAGGGGGGCAAGGTGAGAATTGTCTTCTCAGTCCTGTTAATAGGCAACAGCTGTAAGGGTGGTGACCAATCACACGTAGAGATGGTCATGGTGCACTGAAAAAAGTGTTTCATTGGATCAAAGTAAAAATTTTGTGTCAACTTGTTACATCTAATTACTTTACTTTTTATCAACTTGAAATTTTTACTTTGAAAAGAATTAACTATCCATTACTTAGCCAAAGCAAAAAGTATCTTTGAATCAAATAAAGATTTTAAGTTTAATGAAATCTCAAATTATACTTTGTCTTAATGTTTTCTCTTTGTATTAACTTAATTCTTTTACTTTACATCTAACCAAATATCCTAACAAATACAATTTAAAATATGTACAATAAATAAATTTATTTACTTTAAATACGTGTAATTTTATCATCTAAGATGAATGACTTCAAGCATCAAACTTTTGACAATTTATTTTGTCATACTTTTTTTTTTTACACTGTGTACAGTCTCATACAACGAAATATATAACAATGTACAATAGTACAAAACTGACTACACATTTCAATCCTTTTAGAATTCTTCTGAAGTTAAAAGAAGTTTGGCACAAAAACTAGTTTAAAATGGGCAGTATAAAACCAAACACTTTTAATAAAACACCTACCAAATTGGTCAATGGTAGAAAAAAAGAAAAGGTCACCTTCATGGAATAGTTTACCCAAAAATGAAACTTCTCTCACAATTGTCATAAAATACCTCTGAACCAAACTTAATTAAAGTTAAATATTTGAATAGCTTAAGGATGCATTAACGTAAGAATTTTGGGGTAAACTATTTAACTAACCCTAGATAAAACAACTTAACCAAGATAAAACAAATCAGGTTCCGTAAAAAGTATAATACAGGTAACTTTGCCCAACATCTTCAAAAGAAATTTACCATAAGCCGAACATTGTAGCTGGGTCACTGAAAACAAATTTACTCCTGCAGCTTTGAAGAGAGGTTCTGCACCCGTTGGCTCATCTGCTTACTCTCTATGTCCATGATAATTTTTTGAAAGGCCTCAAAGGTATATTTGAGTCCTTCAGGATATTTTAAGTTCAGTGCATAAATGAGTCCAAACATCATGGCACAGGCACAGGCACAGGGACATGCAACAGAGGGCAACTCATTTAGTACTTCCACACCGTCAATGACAATGCAAATGTCCAGAGCACGACTAAGAGCATCACTTTCACGGATCACAAACAATGCCAAGGTGGTCTTCTCAAATTCTCTCTCCGCTTCCTCCCTCTGGTCAGCCTAAAAACATAAGAACAGAAATTAATTGAGGGACATTCTTAACATTCTTCAAAATACATTCTTTTATGTTCTGTGGAAGAAAGTCACACAGGCTGATGTGTAAATGATAACACAATTACTTGAACTACTTTAAAGCGATGTGTCACTAACAAATCAAAATTTCCCCACATTTTACTCACTCTCAAGGCTTGAGAAAACCTTTGTTAAGACCACAGAGCAGTGTTGAGCAGTTCTTTGATTGATGGATGCACTATTTGAAGCTTCAAAAAGTCAAAAATTCTCTCCCATTCTACCGCTTAAAAGTAAAATGATACGTAGGATTATAACTTTTCCAGTATTGTTCTTGAAGAATATAACCATATTCAGTTTCATATTCAAGGGCGAGTAAAACATGGGGAAATGTTGATTTGGTAGTTAAACAACTTTAAGGCAAACATGGTTGGAGAAAATTTCAGTACTTTGCATTTTCTACATTACCTGGTATTCTTTGATCAAACAGCTTGCATCTTCACCAAGGTACATGATCAGGCATTTCAGCAGGCACTCTCTTCTGATGTCTATGTCCAGACTCTACAAAATGTTCAAGATGTATCGTTTTTATTAGACCAAAACACTACTAAATTGACTGCCACAAGCAAATTTGTTCGCAATACCTGATCCATAACTTTAATAGTGTCCTTAGTTTTTTCACGGAGGACTCCACCTTTGCTCCTAATAACCTGGAGAAGCTGAGAGCTCTGTCTGTCCAAAGAGGCCATAAATCTCGATTTTAAAGGTAAGGTCGTGATGCGCAAAAATTCGGCATTAATCTGTAAGAAAGAGAAACAGAAAATAGACATCTGAAAAAAATGACTTTACTTTGTGTATATGTATTTTTTAGAAATAGTTCTCAAAGCATTAAACAACAAAAAGTATAATTAGGGCATCTAAGACATTTTCAAAAACACTACATACTAAAATACTAAAAATACTTTTACATGGTAAAAGCTATGGTAAATTCAGGATTAGTCACTTACATTTGAACATTTTTCAATAAAATAAATGCTTTTACCTCCTCTTGTTGAAACAGAGCTGGCCATGCAAGTAGTCTTTAAACGATGATGAATGTTTGTATTCACAAAGCAAGCATTTATAAGTTGTCAACGCATCTTTTTGAGGGGGATGCTGAGGATGCCTCCTTGACACATGGCTCTTCAGAGAACTCCAAGTTTTAAATGAACAAGGACAGTCTGAATAAACACAAGGATAAGGATGATGACGTCCAAACGTCCTATGATCAAGCTTAAAATGCTTGAGAAGCTCAGAACGCTTGGCTTTGGAGACACCACAATCCTTGCATTTCCACATCGAGTTACTTGCCAACAGGAATGGTGAGGTAACGTTAAGGCATAGAAGAGAAGAAAGAAATTACAAAACTGACCCCCCAAAGCAATAATTAAAAGGTGCAAGTTACTTACGTTTTTCATGTGACTGGATTTTTCAAAACCTGTCTTAATTGTTGTTCAGCAGTACCCCATCCTAGAAAAGACAAAGAGAAATATCAAACTGGCTCATATAGAAGTAAACAGACGACGCGATACGTTAAAATAAGTGTGTAAGTTAGGCACGTCACTAAAGACATGTGTTTGGGCCTTCATGTAAAGCTAACGTTATGTGTTAACATTAATCATAAATGAGAGACCATACAAGTAAGCAGAGCGAATACCTTGCGAACAAAGCTTCATAATAACTTTAAGTCCATACGAAGCGTCTGAAGCGAGCATATACTTTATTCATGGCGCCGCGTCATTCAGTGTCGCACGCCAGCATACCCGAAACGGTCTTTATACTACGTTTCAATATCAATCCATCTCACCTCAAGCAATTTACATGTATTATTATTTTATTTCCACTCGGTTAAACGTCGTGATGAGGGAAACTTTTAAACCTTCTAGTCGAATTAGAGCCGTCAAACTAGTAATACGAACCGTAGCTATGTAAAACAACAGCACAACATAAAATTTTATGAAATCATACATACATGTTAATAATACGCCCAAGCGTATGTTTAAAATTACTTACCAATTTTCTTCAATCCCGTTTTACCACGCCGAGTTCATCCATGCGGTGTAACAAGATGGCGTAAAGCTGGACGTCCTCACGCACAACCACGGATGACGTTAAAAGTCACGTGACAATGGGAAACAATATTTATAATTTAATTTACAGAAATGCATTTTACACTAACAAGACTTTCTTTTAATTTAAATCAACCAAACTTTTTACATAACACTGATGGCTAGACAAAAAACACCACGAAACGGAAAACATTTCGGTAACGTTACTCAAACCAGGTATGCAGACACGCGGCTGAAACGCGGCTTAATATGCATTTAAATAATCATGCACATCCCGTTTCTTTATGTTCATCTATCCATGCTTCTTAATCACTCTAAAGCTTCAATAACGTCAACCAATTTGCCTAAAAGCAGAGCTTTTTTTACTGATATTCAGCAGTAAAGCTCTGATGTGTCTGAGTCTATAAAAACAAAACGAACACTCAACAAAAACATGCACTAATCCGTTAACACCGGCTGTAATATCATATAACTAGGCTATACATTATATGTAGTAACAGTACAATCAATGCTATTTCCAGAAATACTTACTGATTTTACGGAACGTCTTCAGCAAAACAAGATGGCCGTCAATCAGAAAATTCTCAAACGAACTCTTGATGATGTCAGTGGTCACGTGGTTTGCACGGAACGCAAACACAGTAATTTGGTTTGAATCAAAAATTTAAATTACACCAACAAAACTTCATTTTACTTCCAGTCAAGTAAACTAATTTACGTTAGACCTATGACAAGATAGAAAAGTAAATTTGTTGAGTCAGATAAAATATAAAAAGTTCTTTAAAGTAATGACACGGCATGTACACTTTTTTCAGTGTGCAATGGAGGCTGGCTGCCACTCAAACAATAGAAGAACGGGAGGCCAAGTGCATTAATGTAGATCTCATCGCACTCTTTTGCTTGATTTTTCAGCTGGTGAGCGAGCAACAAGAGAGCCGTCCCTTGCTGAGCCCTTCTATTGATGATTTCCTCTGCGAGACCAAGTGTGATGGAGCTGCCCGCCCAGTAACCTCCAACACAGCAGGTACCAGAGATACTGACCTTCCTGTACTTCCTCAAAAAAATCTGCTTCTCCACTATACTACACTCCACTGCACTATACTATTATGCTATAGTAATTCTGAAATGTTGAAGGATTAGTTAACTTCAGAATTAAAGTTTTCTGATAATTTACTCACCCCCGATGTGATCCAAGACCTTCACGTGTTTCTTTCTTCAGTCGAAAAGAAAATAAGGTTCCTAGGTAAACATTCCAGGATTTCTCTCCGTAGAGTGGACTTCAGCGGCTACCAACAGGTTGAAGGTCCAAATTGCCAAATTGCCAAGGTCCAAATTGTTTCAGTGCAGCTTCAAATGGCTCTACACAATCCCAGATGAGGAATTTGGGTCTTATCTAGTGAAGCAATCATTTTCTAAAAAAAAAATAAATAAAAATTATACTTTTTAACCACAAATTCTCATCAGCTCTGCTATGCTTCAGACATTACGTAATCACATTGGAAAGGTCACGTGTGATGTAGATGGATGTAGTGAGCAAGTGTTTACAAAGCAAACATGCAAAGATAACAATGTCGGACGATTTGAAGTAAATGAGATTAAGTTTTTCGCCCTATTGCAGTGCTGCTTCCTACGTCACACGTGATCTTTCCAACATGATTACGTAATGTGTGGCGTGGCACATTGCTGAGCTAGTGAAAGATTAAAAAATTCTAATAATTTGTGTTATTATTTTGGTTAATAAATCTCCATAATTTCTTTTCGACTGAAGAAAGAAAGACAAAAAAATCTTGTATGACATGGGGGTGAGTAAATGGTCAGGACATTTTAATTCTGAAGTGAACTAATCCTTTAACAACATTTACAATATAATCTGATTTTTACAAACCAAAAACCAACAAGTATAGCAGATTGATTGGATTTTTAATCTTAAATACACTGCCTTTCAATAGTTGGTTATTTAAATGACTACTATTATTTAGCAAAGATGCATTAAATTAATCAAAATCAATAGTAAAGTCTGTTATACTGTTACAAAATAATTCTATTTCAAATAATTGCTGTTCTCTTGAACATTCTATTCTTCAAAGAATCCTAAAATAGATGCATCATGGTTTCCACAGAAGTTTTAAGCAGCTCCACCATTTTCAACTGTGATAATAATAAGAAATGTTTCTTGTGCATTAAATAAGTATAGCAGGATCATGTGACACCGAAGACTAAGGCTGCTGAAAATTCAGCTTTGCCATCACAAGAATAAATTACATTTTAAAATATTAAACGGTTGTTTTAAATTGTAAAAATGTTACAATATGACTGTTTTATAAATAAACAAAATTCAACTTTAAACTAATGCCACTGTTCAGACAAATGTGTAACATTTTTGTGTAGCCATGAACATGGCAAACCTCAGTGGTGGCTGCTAACACCAGATATCGCTCATGGTTACGTTTCTACCTAATTAATTCCTCCCAGATGTCGCCTGCATTATATACATCTTCACCACTTATTAGCGGAGCTGACAGACACATTACTAAATGAGGAAGTAAGTGGCCTCTTACTGCATGACAGCTGTATTTTGTGAAGTTCACACAGAGAGATTGAGCAAGTAAAACGGCATTTATTTCACTTGCATTCTGTCTTGCCTACACCACAAAACACTTAAGACAACCTCTCCTACTCCCTATAGAGTATCTTGTTTACTTTCTGATTGTACAAAACAGCATATTCAATTTACCAACAGATTACGTTTGGAGGATCTTTCGATTTGGTTGTTAAAAAGCAGCAGTCTGCTAATTACTGTGCCTCTGCACAGAATGCATATTGAGGTTCAGAAATTACCAGGCAGAACTTTCTGCAATCAAAATGTCACAAAGTACTTACTTTAGAGTATGAAAGATTTTCAGTCTGTCAAACAAATAGTAAAAGTGCCAGTTATTGATTTATGTGTAGCTGAGTATGTAAGTGCCTGACTTGAAATGTGAAGCCAGAGTCAATTGCTTATTAAACATTCCATTAAATTCATAGTTTCTTGTTGGTACCACTTTAAATATTTTTTGCACAATATTTATTAATATATGCTGAATTAAACTACATTCTTGAAGAAGAATTTGAATGATTAGATGAATATCAGGCTTTTTTTAAGCAGTGTCTGTCTGTAACAGGAATGGAGCTGATTATAGAAATTTATATTCAGGTCTTCAATGGGAACTGCTGTAATCTTTCAAAGGAAGGCCTCTGAATTCAATTATTATTCTCTGGCAGATTCTCCTGTGTGAGCTCTTGATTAATTTTTCATTTTAGCAATAAAAAAAATCACAACTTGCTTTGGTTTAAGTATTGTCAGACTATCATATTATCAAGGCGTCAGGACTGCTATACTTCTTTCTTTAAGATGCTTATGCCGTTCAAAGCAAGACCAATGCATTAAACCATACAAGTTTAGCTCTATGTCACTTTTTTATAGTATTTTTATAGTGATGATATTTATGATTTTTATATAATGATTTTAACATGGAATTCAATTATGTCCGGTCAATTACTTTATTCAAAAATAAACACATGTATTCAAGTAAAAGAAAAAAAATTAATTTGTTTGACTTTTCTTTGAAAAGGTTTTTCAAAACTATATGAAACCAAAATTAATGCAAAGAGTACATATCTAAAACTTGACACGTGAGTTTAAAACACTTTTTTTCCTTCCTTTTAAAAATTCTTTTACAAAGGTCATTGACCCAGTAATCAAGTTATAATGTAGATGTGAAGGCAATCATGGAGTTCAATCTTTCAATCAATTCATCATTTTGATTCTTGCAATTTGCGCTTGTTTTAAAGTAAAGGGGTTTAGAAGATGCCAAAAATCTTGACGGGTATATGATGTGCAAGCTGGTCCTTATGTGGACACAAGCATGTGGTTTTAACCTGGTTTCAGCTCTGGTGTTTGTGCCAGATTTCAGAAGTGTGCTGTCAAGCCCTCAAGGCTTGGCATCATGCATCCTCCATGCTGGCATCTATATGCATTACTGACCTGCATGGACATTTTGTCTACTACCTGGTTATGAAGACTTCTGTTCTGCTAGCTGGCTAATGTTCTTAATGTTCACGTACTGTATGATGGGGGGTTCAACAATCTAAAAGTTTTATGCTTTAATCTCACCCAATCACAAAAGCTGACTACATTCCCTCTGAATATTGAATCAACACATTCTTCTCAAACCTTCATCCTCTGCACTGGAACACAGACAGTTTATATATATATATATATATATATTATCATACACACACACACATACTACATCAAACACTCTTTGTTCTCTTGGAGAGGAACATGCAATACCAAAGATTATTTGACACAAGCCCCTGAGCTGTCTGAACTGCCTGCTGTCGTTATTGCTGTGACCATGCAGGTAGAAAAGTGCCTAGAGCAAACTACTTTTTAAAAGCCTACTTTTTCCTTTAAACTCTGAACTTTTAGTTGATGTAAAACTGAGCAAAATCATGTGAGTTCACAGTTTATTCGTAATGCACAAATTGAGACTTTATGACACTGGCTCTCAAATATTAGCATTTTTTTTTCATTCATGGAACACAAAAGGGGATGGAAGGATGATAATGTATGCTTTTACCTCAAACACACTCTTAAAAGCGAACATACCCTCCCGCTATTTACCGTCTGTGAGCAAAGGTGGTTCCTTGCCAGAACCCTCACCGTCTCAGTTCCTCTTGAACTTTCATTCAAGTCACTGAGACCATCACAAACAAAAAAAGTTCCCTCTTTCTCTTGTTCTTCTTCTTCTTTTTTTTTTTTTTTTTTTTTTTGCATTGCATTGCATTGCACTTTTGCTATATAGGTTGTGTACTAATCTAGCTTATGCTTGAAACTTGGCATTGGCCATGGGATGCTCTTTCAGAACCACTAAACTTTCTGGAGATGAAAGACAAATAAAAGTAGATATTTATTTTCTTTTTGCTTCCTTTGTCCAGTACTGTCCTCCTCTCTGGACTTGCTGGATCTGAGTGAGCCTGGTGAGAGAAGACACAGCAAAGACAGGAAGAGCCCTCTTTCTTCTAAGGGCACACCGTACAGGAAGAAACCCGATGAAACAGAGCTGATCCAAGTGGATGTTGAACAGAGTACACCCTGTTCTCACACACCTGAAAAAATATCATTGGACTCAGGTATTAAGTGTCACACAGCTAAAGTGAAGGGCTGTTATGCCAAGTAACGCTCCTGTAAATCAGTCAAGGGAAATCAGATGGTTACTCAAATGATAATACTTTTTACCTGAACAGATTATGTAATGGATAGTAGTTTACGAACATTACGGGCTTACATATCATCACGTACTTGCCCTCTTAAATATGTGCATACTGCAAACACCGCAAACTTTGGTGTTGTTTGTGTTTTACTTGGGTTTCATTATGATAATATATCTCTGTCAAACAACATGGCCTCATTTTGTTTACAGTAGCAGTTCCATCTTCATTGGACAAATGGGAAGAACTCAACCCACACCCAGAGCGAAATGGTAGTAGAAAGTGGAAACTTGAGAGAAGACGTTCATCAAAAAATTCTGGTGAATTTGTGTGGTAAGTCACTGCTCTAAAAAAAAAAAAAAAAAAAAGAAGAAAAAATTAAATATGAAAAACGCTCAATTACTTTGTCTGAAAGATATGAATAAATAACGTGACTGCCAGTGAGACCTGGAGGGCAAAACATCCGTAGGCCTGTCAATTTTCCATCTGTTTCAAGCCACTAATATTTAGATCAAAATATGAACAAAACACACGTTTTGAGCACTTGTGATCCTTATACAGTACCGGCTGCGGAATTTCAGTGACTAAAAAACAGCAGGACATCCTAAAACACTTGAACTTAGCATGTATACACCTCATTGATGATGCATACTATATACAGGCAAGCAGATGAACGCAGAAACTTAGCGCTCTAAATGGAAACAATGCGTTGTGTCTGTATTCTGTGTTCGTGACTTGTACATATTAGCAATAAGGTCGGTGTATATTAAATTTGGTCTTTTAATATCACTTTCTTACTACATTAGTACTTAGTACAAACCTAGTAAAAAAAATAACTGGCGGGCAATGGAGGAAAGCCTTGTTTTATCCTGCAGATGGGCGTTCCTAGTAGGGTGTGACGTGAAAACTATGAATAGGTAGCAGTAGCACCTTTTTTTAACATCAATTTCTTATGACACAACTCCAGGTCTATGGATTGCAAGACTCAGCTAGACACTGCCCCCAGGAACTCCCTGGAGGTAAATTATAAATTAGAGGCCGAAGCCATGCCAGTAACTCAAGTAAGTGCAATGCAGAGCAACACTTTTCACTCTTTTTTTGAGTTATGATCATCTGTACATATATCAGTGACTTTCATATGTTATTTCCCATGTGTCCAATGTTTTGTAGTCTTGTCAAACATTATTATGAGTTCGTCCACTTGAATTGTGAATGGTTTGTTTTTAGTCACTCGATACATTGTGCAACATTCTGTGCTAATGTCTAGAATTCTTTATTTTCAGCTTAACAGGCAATATGTTAGTGGAAGACACGTAAGCCTCTCTGTGCACTCTTTGTATGAATCGCTGAATGGTCTATACATTTGCACCATGGCAACAGCATCACCACCAAATTCAATACAAAAAAGACCAAGCCTTTTTGGCAACTCTTGAGCTACATTCATCGGGAATGATGAACTGAAGTGGTGATTTTGTGGTGGGTCACAGTTTGCAAGGACTTTCAAATTTGCTGTGGTGCTACAGGGTACAAATGTTACACGCTTTTACCCCCAGTGAAGCATGCAGGTCTGTTGTATTGCTATCTATCATGATTAGATTATTAGCAAATTAATTACTGGCCTATCGCTATGCAATCAACATCGGATGTTGTACAATATTGTCCCAGGTTGCTTTGAGAAAAGGCATAAAAAATGAAATTACACCAAATATATAGTGTCCAACAGTGGGTGCCACGTCCAGTACCTTTAATTTGCGCCTCTGGTTTGTAGCCAGGTTAAAATGTCATGTGGTGCGACTTCATGAAAACAAATCAATACACTTCTTCTCTAAAGTTTGGGGTCCAAAAGATTTTTTAATGTTGTTGTCTCTCAACCAGGCTTGCATTTATTTGATCAAAAATACAGTAAAAACAGCGAAATATTATTACATTTAAAATAACTATTTTCTATTTGAGATGTTTGTTGTTGAAATGTAATTTATTCCTGTGATATCAAAGCTGAATGTTCAGCATCCATTACTTCAGTCTTTGGTGTGACATGATCCTTCAGAAATATAATATGCTAATTTGGAGCTCAAGCAACATTTCTTCTTATTATCAATTCTGAAAACAGTTGTGCTGCTTAATATTTTTGTGGAAACTGTTACAATTTTTTCAGGTTTCTTTGATGAATAGAAAGTTTAAAAGAACAACATAAAAGTATTCATTTCTTTGTATAAAAAAATTACTGACCCCAAACTTTTGAACTGTAGCGTTTTTATTATTTAATCATTTAAAAACATTTCACAGTAAAATAAAAAATTTAAAACGTTTATTTAAAAAAATAATGATTAATGTTTCTCTATCACACTCTTGTACTGTATGTCACAGATATATTTTTCTTACATGTCTTAAGACTAGTCATGATGAAGCAATCATCACACTTATGAGCTGCATGGTTCTAAAAATATTGAGCTCAAGTTGTCTTTCAGCCATGAGGTGCAATGGAAATGGAATGTCTAATTGTAAAGGTAATTGTTGCACTGACACAGGGTCTGACAGGGCACATTAAATGTAATTATACAGACCTGCACCAACACAATGAAGCAAGACCAATTGTCCTTTTTTGAGGCCTCCATTATAGCCTCCTGTATGAAATCTGTTTAACTTGGTAACCTTGGTAATTGATTAATATCCAATGAGGCAGGTGGCAAATACTTCATCCTTTTACTTTGATTCAGACTGCCTGGAAGGCTTTGTTATGCTGAGAATTGAATTGGGGGAATGAAAGTTTTCCTTTGATAGCTCAGCACTTGACATTTAGAGTGACCTAAGTACAAGATACAAATACAGAGGGTGAATTTTAAAGGGTAACTTTATGATTACATTATTCATTAAAATGACAAGCAACTTTAAAGTTTAAGGAGCACCAAATACATTATTATCAGAGAAAATGCAACAACAAGGTCTGTCAGTTTAACATGTTAATTTAGTGCGATTGATATTTTATTGATATTTTTTTTTTTTTTAAAGACACAAGTAAAAAGTAGCACAATTAATCATGCCCCCTTTAGTGCGATTGATATATATATATATATATATATATATATATATATATATATATTTTTTTTTTTTTTTTTTTTTTTTTTTTAAAGACACAAGTAAAAAGTAGCACAATTAATCATGCCCCCTGACCTGTACATTAATTTTGCAATAAGGAAATTATTTTCCTACAACCAGAGCAATTTAAAGACAGTTATATGGAAGATATATGCAATTATTTATATTGAATATCTTGTAACAATTTTAATGGATTGACAGCCCTAGAAATAAAGTAACAGCAAAATATGTAGTTTATTGTAGTGTTTGTTTTAACATCCGAAGCCATCAGCAAATGTAAACAGAAGGTTCCTATTGTTTATAATGCCCATATGTCGCCCTCTAAATCTGAAACCTCTCCAGATGAAGCCTTTATGACTCTAAGAAAATAAAACCCCTGAGATCTTAGTGTGGTGTTTTATTTTGCAGTAAGCTTGATTTTCATTGCTGTGTGGTATACACACACAGCAGTGTTGTCAAAATGAATGGCTTTGCCGCATGTGAAGCATGTCTTCAGGTGTACAGTGCTGAAAATGGTGTGTAGTTGACGATTCATGCTGAGCAAAGGTCTCCTGCCATGCTATTTTCAGATTTGCATACTGAGAAAAATGTGCAAGGCAGCGCGCTGTGCATGACAAGCCAGTCCAGAGCCATTATGAGTGTGAGAACATTAGGTGTAGACAGCAAGACCTCAAAAGAGTGAAAGTAAGAAAGAGAGAGAGAGAGAGAGAGAGAGAGAGAAAGAAAACAAGAAGGCCCTGTGCTGCTAATGCTGGCATTTCTCCTTGCCTCTGGCATCAGGGCTTTGGCAAGAGCAGGGCCTTTTCTCCTGTCAGAGTGATTGAGAGATGGCTGACCACATTTTCTCTGACTCCTGCTCTGTGCATGTGTTTGACAGGGCCGTTTGAGCAAAGACCAAAGGTGGGGTAGCACGCTGCTGTCCAGAAACCAGTCTCTGGAGGAAGAGTTTGAGAGAGCTAAGGCAGCAGTGGAGGTAAGCCAAAAGCTGCTATTAAAAATGTCCATACAAACATTGTCTCTACTGTATACCAGTAGTTGACCAATATATCACCATAACCAGTATATTGGCCGATATTTGGCATTTTTTTAATTATCAACATCATCCGATACATCTTTTTGTTTGGCTGATGGAGCAGCTGCAGGACTTTTATTTTGAAGTCACTGAGAACACCAGCACTTGTTGTATTCATGTTTTCACTGTGTACTGTATGTAAACTTAACATTACCTTTATTTTAGAAATATGATTATATAAATGTAACTTGAGGTGTGTCACAGCTGGGTTGCAAATTAAGTTTAAAGCAGAATCTAGAAGCCGCTGTATTGGTTTTTGTAACGGGGTTAAAAGGAAGGAAGGAAGGAGGCAGGAACCGGCGAACGTTCACAACTTTTAATAATAAATAACCAAACAATAAAATGAAAGTAAAAGGGCGGCAGTTCCTCACGGCGACTGCCGCCCACACAAATAAAATAAAATACAACATAAAGTCCAGGCCTGGTCCTCTCTCGTCCTTCACTGTCGTCGCTCCTCTTTTATGCTTCCGGAGCTCCTCCGTGAGAGATTCGAGACCGGTGCGGCAAGCAGCTGAAGCTCATTATCTTTCTTATCATTTTTTTTTTTTTTTAATTCGTGGTCCGGTTCCCAGACATATTGCCGCTCGGTCCTCAGCCAGCCGAGAGGCTCTTCCTCGCGGTGCCATGCGATGGTACAGGACGCTTGGTGGACGGCCCGATCCTCCTCCACCCCTGGCGGCCGGTCATTGCTCCTCCGGCTGAGGGCAGCCGGCAGCGAGTCCCACATTCCCTGCTCCTCCCCATCATGGCAGCAGGCTCCGGCCCACGGCGAACGGCAGCGACTCCTCCGCTCCCTCCTGGACGGCAGCCATCCCACCTCGTCCCAGGAGCACGGCAGCGAGCTCTCCGTCCCACCGGTTTCTCACTCGCTCCAGCATCACCGCCTCGGGCAGCAACTCGCGGTCTTCTCTTCGACAGCATGTCCCTTCTTCCTCCCGGGTTTCGGCACCAATGTAACGGGGTTAAAAGGAAGGAAGGAGGCAGGAACCGGCGAACGTTCACAACTTTTAATAATAAATAACCAAACAATAAAACGAAAGTAAAAGGGCGGCAGTCCAGGCCTGGCCTCTCGTTGCTCCTCTTTTATGCTTCCGGAGCTCCTCCGTAAGAGATACGAGACCGGTGAGCCGAGCAGCTGAAGCTCATTATCTCTCGCATTAACCTCGCGCCGTTCCCTCACGGCTCTCGCCCGCCCTGCTCGTCACAGTTTTATTTAGCATAGAACGCAGGAATCAAGGAAACAGAACTCAACTTAACGTAGAACGGGCAACTAAACAAAGGAAACTGAGGACTTAAGTACACAAAGGTAAACGAGGGAAGTAAATGAACCGCAGGTGATGTAATCATGTCTGCCACACAAAAGGAAACTAGGTCAACTTACAAATGACAAGGAACGCAGGCAAACTGAAACAGAGCAGAACCAAACCAAAACAGAATATGCACGTTACAACGTGACTAAATGGGTGGTCAGACTACACTTTTTATTCCATTGACTCCATTGAGGATATAGAAGCTCTTGTGAATTTAGCTGCATTCCAGAGTTCAAGTTTGGTGTACTTTGATTTTGTATTACATGAAGATGTTAGGCCTATAGAATATTTATAAGTCACAGCTGAATTAAAAGAAAGCACACTTTAAAATCTCCAGTATTGCAGCTTTCCAGTAAAGTCAAGTGGATTGTAGATTTAAAATTTAATCATGTTGCAAATTTTGCTTGTTCAAAGACTAGTTTGACCGTGGTTCATTACTCAGATATTTTGCCTTTAGTACAAATAGTATATGACTTTAATCTGAATAACATCTGTCACTGTTTGCACTCTACTTTTCTATTTACTACTACTATTTACATTCTCTGCAGCTAGCACCTGCTTTTTCCAATGCTGCTTTACTGTAATATTGTTGCAAAGTAAACGTTTATCAATTCATCAACAGACAAAGATGGAATCTACAAACATTTTTCCACTTTTTTATTCTGGTTTAAATTGCAGAATTCTGCAGAGTGGATTTGAATAAACTAAACGGAGTGAACTACAGCTGAGAGTTCTAGCATTATTCAGTTACTTATAATGTTTAATAAATGAATTTTCCAAGGGCCAACACTTTTGTACACTCTTTGGGAAGGCAACCTACCAATGGCTTACTTATAGATGTCTCTGAACATAATAGATGTATAGTGCACTCAAAAAATGAAAATTCTGTGAATAATTTATTCATCTTCATGTTGTTCCAAACCTGTATGACTTTCTTTCTTCTTCGGAATATAAAAAACTTTGTCCATTTAATGGAAGTCAATAGTCACCAAAACTGTTTGGTTACCAATATTCTTCAAAATATCTTCCATGTTTATACAGTTTTCGAATTACATGAGTAAATGATGATGGACTTTTCATTTTTGGGTGACCTATCACTTTAAACATTAAATATTTTAACATTGAAAAAATCTACATGAAGTAACTTGAAGGTGTGCCCAACTGCCAAAATAAATGTTTTAATAAGGCCTCAACTTTGTGGCTTTGGAGGAGTTGCTGTCACGAGTACAATGTGACGTTAATTATCCTCACTCAATAATTGATTGATTATAATGTCATCACTGTTGCTCATGGAATAAGTTGAACCATAAAATAACCTTCCATTGCTCAATGAGAGGAGAAAATAGGCCAGTCATGCAGCATCAGGTGGCAGAGGAGAAGGTATTGTGCTTTCAGAAACTAGATATGGGCTAATTCAGCTGGAGACCCTGCTATCCAACATCAGTCCCTCTGCTTCAGTGATCACAACTGCTGATGCATTGGAAGAAATGACTCTAAGGCCTGTCACTCAGGAAAAAAAAAAACATTTAGATACAATATCTCTTATTCAACCAGAAAGCAATTTTGTTGGTATAACAGCTAAATTTATATCAATAATTTCAGCAGTTGTGCTATTTTATTTAAATTTTAAATGATTAATTTGCAGAATACACAAAATAGTAACCAAAACTTGTACATAAAAACCACGTGTTTCATCACAATATGATAAGACTACTTAGTGCTGTGTTAAGTGTTCTCTCTGTTTAATAGTTTATGTTGTTCTGATGAGTGTCCGCTGTTGCACTTATAAGAAGCCAGCTATTGTATTACATGTGTTGCAGAGGTATAGTGCTAAGGGCAAAAACATGGGGGATCTGTAAGAACAGATGAATAATGGAGGAGGAAGGGCACATCTAAAAGTGAGAGCGGTACTTACAGTACGAAGAACCTCTCAATGCAGAATTTATACTGTGCACGGAATCACTGGTTATGCTGCCTATTCGTAGCCCTCAAGACAGAGTTGATGTTCGGTTTGGAAGGGAGTTGGAGGGGGTGGGACTTAGTGTACAGTAAGTAGTGATTGTAAGGCTGCAATGCACAAATGGAGGGTTGATCGATAGTACCATCCTTGTGTTTCGATCATTACAGGAACACTGGCCTGCACGCTGAGAGCTGCCCTTCTGCCTCCAGCCCCCCTATAAGTAACTGCATATATTTAATATGATTATTAGCTGAACGGAGTCCTGAATTAGCCAGAAAGCTACTTTCTGGGACAGTGAGGCCGCTTTCCAATCATTTTCATTTGTTGATGTCCTGAATAAAGAAATACCTTGGAGCCTAAAATGAATTGAAATGGAGAATCGCCGGGCTGGGCTGCTTGCTGAGCAGTGAATAAAGATGCAAGATAGATAGGAAAACACATTTTACGCCCCACAGTCTTAGGGGAGGATGTTGGGATGCAGGAAACAGAATGCAACTGAAATTATGCTGCTCTTTTTAGAAACAGGCAGACAGTGGAGGTCCATGCAGGATGTTTGCTGTCTGTGTGCTGGTCAGGGCCAAATATAACACAAAGGTGTGTTAAATGCATGGATTTATGCTGTGAATAACGGCGTATTCCATAAATTGTGAATATAATGATGCATAAATGCCATGTGCCGGCAGGGAACCTTTTGGGTCATTAAGACTTGTCACTTCCAAACAATAATAGCATTTCTTTCCTCAAAGAAAGAACAGTATGAATGACCATGTAGGATTTAGCTTTACAATAGCACACTTCCAGTAACTCAAAATCCATCATCTGATCCTTTCCATCTTCTAACATGTTGGACGTTTCAAATGATGCTAAATGACAGGGATTGGTTTTAACAGCAGGACTTGACAGCTTGTCAATTCTTTTGTGATATGCTCAACAAACTAAACTCTCACACAGAAAGTTCCTGCTTTTCAGGGGAAAATACGGCTACTGAAGCAGCAGTAATGTAGTTACATGGTCAAGTCCTGCAAACATTTTTTTTTTTATTTAGTTAAGTTATTATGATGGATATTAGATTGCAAATATGAATGTAATATTAATATGTGTATAGTACAACACGGACTATTGATGGTTTTGCTGAGTCATATATTCAAAACTCTGTCAAAAGTTTATTAGAAGCCCTGCTGAAATTTGTATGACTTCTATGTATGAGTGTAACGCTCAAGTATTTAATTGTTTGTCACGTCTGTCTTAGGGGGTTTTATCATTCCAATCATGACCTGACCCTTGGTCTCTTTTAGTTTGTAATTATGAGATAAATATATTCACTTGCTCCTCTATTAAAAAGGTAGTCGTTGATAGAGTTCAAATAATTCTTTCTCCTATTCTGGACAGCAAGTGAAACCTGCCGACAGTCCTCTTATACACTATATGACTGAGTAAAATTATTTTATAATATAAACTGACGATTGTATTTGATGAGCATTCACTCTTTACAAGTTAAAGAAAAAACTGAACTTTACTGGAGTAAAAAAATTAAACTTGAAAAAAAAAATTATACTGTTTTGCTTCTGATATAAATGTATCTTATTTTAAGGATGTTTAGGTAATTTTTGCTGGAAACTAACATAGAAATACTACTGAAAATCTAAGCTTTTGTATGCTCTCCAAATAGAAATAAAGGTCTCAAACTTGTGAAGCAAAGGGCAGAAACAAAGACCAATTAGAAAAGACTTTCTCACCCCAGTGGAACAGCATGGCCTAATCATGTGTCTCTTGTTTGAAAATGAAGAAGACCGAGCACTGACCCCCTTTGGAGCCATCAGTTATGGCCTCTGCCATGGCCTGCTGAGCTCCTGACAACATTTCAGACTTTTTTGCACTTATAGAGCTGTATCACAATCTCTCATGGGATGAACAATGCAGTTTGATGTAAAAGAACTCTAAAGGAAAGATGCCAGTCTTGAATGACAGACAATGTCACATGGGTGTTCAGGAATGCTTTTTCTGTGCCCCTTACACAGTAACACCTTCAGGATATGTCATAACATAGCTCTCGCTATTCTTCATTGATCTTATTCAGTGTTTTTGACATATTTCAGTGAGACATATTTTTAGAAATAGTCCAGGCGCTTTGCACAAAATAGGTGACCAACGTTGGTAAAGAATTGGTTCAGCCAAAAATAAGTTTTCTCTGGAACACAAAAAAGGAGGAATTGGAAGACAATTTTGATGACTGGAGCTTTCAAATATGCTTTCAGGATTGTTGAAGGAATCAATTAGACTGCTGTTGTGAAACAGATTAAACCAATTCATTGATTAAAAAGAACAATGCATGAATCAGACCTCACTAATATTCATGACTTTTTGTGAAGAACGACTTAAATTTTGGAACTTGCATTTCCTTACAGGCAAAAACTATAATGGGCTACTTTTGTGCAGTGTTATTTTAGCGTTACTTATTAAATGCTATTACTTAAAATTCATAACCAGATTTTATTTTTATATTTTACATTTAAATTTAAGAAAGTCTTTTTAAACAAATGTAATGTTGCTAAAGTTATCGAACAGAGGACTTAGATAATAATTTAGAAACAGAACAGTTGCGTGAAACATGCTGGATTCAAGTAAATGTCTCTGATGTGTTCGGTGAAGATGTGTGCTGTGAAGTATGTACTTAACACGAATGTTCTGGCTATTAAAAAGTTCAGTCGGGCAGTCTTTCCCTGGATGAGATATAATGAGTCTTCAACTTTGACCTTTGACTAGTTGGATTGTCTCTGTGCTGAGCTGTTGGGGGGAAGAGGGGGTGGGTCATCCAATTACCGTAATTGGCTACTTAGTGAAGCTGTTGCCCATCATAAAACACGGAGGGCCATTTATCTCCTCAACAAAAGATGTCATTGAACAAAATAACATCTCATCAACTTTCAGTCGCACAACATTCTTTGAAAACCCTCATCATAAATACAATCTCTGAGGGAATCAAGCCATGAAGGTTTTTGAAAAGCAGATAGCTCTCTTACATCAGTGCTTTTCAAGTGAACACACACACACACACACACACACACACATAAATGTGTGTTATTATTATCATTATTATTAACATTTCAAAATAATTTTCAACCATTTTGTCCTTTGGCATCCAAGTGTTTAAGTGCTGTCAGTTCGCTGACTGATGCTATCCGAAAGTTTTTTTTTTTTTTTTTTTTGATTAATCAAACCCTTTAGATGAGATTTCCAAAAGTCCTAGATGGCTGAGAGCTGAATGATTGCTTGCGTGGCTGTGTAAGTCTCCGCTTGCCATCAATATTCATGCACAGTGATTCATTATTCAGATTGCTGAGCACAGAGAGTTCAGAGGCATGTTGATACAGATTTGAGACATTCATAAGTGTGGCACACCTGCAGAGACTCGACTGAAAACTAAGATTTACCCAGAGCATGATTTTACGGAGACACTTTTTTTGTGGCTGGTTGCATATAAAAATTCTATGACTTTATGAATTAAAATGGTATTTCAGCAGAAATTTGAAACTCAGCAGATAAACAGCCTTGAGCAAACCATCAGTTTAAGTGGAACACACCCTTCTTTAAAAGAGATAGGAATCCTTAAAATATCGAATTATGAGACTAAGATTCATACTTGCTTGTCTCTCCCATTTGAATAAAATGCCTTGATGCAATTTGTTCAGGCTCCAGTTTATCTTTACTGATGTTGTCTTGATGAAAGAGAACCAGTTGGAGTCAGAGGGTCCTTAGTGAAAGGAAAGACAAGGCTCCTTGGAAGACTCCTAGCTCAGCATCATCTAAACATCAGAATTTCTCAGAATCCAAGACCACAGGATCTTGTGATCAGTGATCTTTAAAAGTTTGAAGACGTCACACCCTCTGGAGGTGTGTGACCCAATAAGAAGTTGTTCCTTTGGAGGGAAACTTTATGATCCTTTGTTCTCTAGCAGGTATTTGCATATGTAATTTGATTGGGTGTTTAAGATAAGAACCACATGCATTCAAGGATTAATACATAGGCAAAACACTAAAAGAATGATCACATAGGGAAATCGAATACATGTTGATACATTTCTCAAGTGGTTATATATAGAATATAAAGATTTAAAAGGGTGTATTTGTCCTTTTCAACAAGAATTAAGTGAGAGTCAATACTCTTTGCAAATTCCTTTTGGTTGTAAACCTTATCTGTGTTACCACAGTAACCAAAGGCCTGGTGTTAGCTGCATTTGGGGTGTTGGTCACAGAACTTTGGGGAGATGATTCATTAAATATAAACAATAATTGTGTTTCTGATTGGCCCATACGCCAAATATTACAGAATGATATATAAAACCTATTTTAATACTTTAAGATTGTCTTAATATGTCAATGTGCTTCTTCTTCTTCTTATTGTTGTTGTTGTTTTTTACAGTATAGCTATTCTTTTTCACTACTTTCTCAAATCTCTTTCAGTCAGACACAGAGTTTTGGGATAAGATGCAGGCCGAGTGGGAAGAGCTCGCTCGCAGGAACTGGCTAACAGAGAATGATCAACCGCAAATTCCCTCCAATGTGTCTCCTTATGAAAAGGTAAAGGAGAAACAATTCAAACAAGTGATTAAAAATGTATTTATTTATTTGTCTAGTATGTAAAGCCTTCATCCATTTTCCAGTACTTAATTATTTCCATCATTTCCTCCTCAGGGATACTACTTCCACACAGATAACCCTTACAAAGACTGGCCAAATGCATTTGAGGAGGGATTACGAAAGTCGAGAGAGGGAGAACTGCCTAACGCTGTCCTCCTTCTGGAAGCAGCTGTGCTGCAGGACCCTCAGGATTCAGAGGTGAGAGAGTGGGCTTATAAAACAGGTAGCTGGTACTTTCAACAAATCAACGTCTGCACAGCTTGAAAACAGCAAGCTGCATGTTCTGCCAATCAGACTACCGTCATACCTTTCCTAAATACAGTTTTAAGTGGTAGTTGTGCTGAACATTTTTACAGATCATGGCATGATTAGCCAAGGCAGGGGGTTCCATGTTTGCACTAATTGTCAGTGAGAGCTCTGTATTAGACATCATACTTGACAGTGACTGATGGCAAACCATTAACACTCCTGTAACTGAGTAGGGTTCCCTTTTTCAGATGATTTAATGATGTAATAGTTCAGTCACATCCCAGAAAGGATTATCCCTCTTCTCCTGGAATTACCCTACCTCTAAATGATTCTGTCTCTAAAAAAGCTGAATGTCACCAGATAATATTACAAAGCAAAATAACATTTCGGGGAGATTTTGCTTGTGAAATATCATAAGTACACTATACTCATTGTAATGTAGCAAGGTAAGTGCCCAGACTCCGCCAACCATGTTAAGATATTCTATTTATAAGGCTCATTAATACATTTTTCATTGTATTCACGAACTGTAGCCTTGTTACTAGGGTTTTGAAATGTGGTTTCCTCCTACGCAAAGTTAAATGGTTTGTTCACCCAAAAATGTAAATTCTGTCATTAGTTACCCACCCTTATATCGTTCCACACCAGTAAGACCTTCGTTCATCTTCGGAACCCAAATTAAGATATTTTTGATAAAATCCGATGGCTCTGTGAGGCCTCTATTGCCAGCAAGATAATGAACACTTTCAGATGCCCAGAGAGGTGCTAAAACATATTTAAAACAGTTCATGTGAGTACAGGGGTTCAACCTTAATATTATAAAGCGGCGAGAATACTTTTTGTGCGCCCAAAAAAACAAAATAACGACTTTTCAACAATATCTACTGATGGCCGATTTCAAAACACTGCTTCGAAGCTTTACGAATCTTTTGATTTGATTTCAGTTCTTTCTGGTGTGGAACAACATGAGAGTGAGTATTTAATGAAATTTAATGACATTTTCTTTTTTGGGTGAACTAACCCTTTAATAAGCTTGTCTTCAAATAATTAGTCTCATTAGGACTCATAGCATAGATATTCTTTCAGTCACATAATAAATCATACTAAACTTCCGATATTTCTCTAGCAATATTGGTACATCCAATGTTTCAAGGTCTCCAGGTAATGGCAATACAAATCCATTCAGTTCCTCGCTAACATTGTGTTGTATGTCTGAGCCACAGGCCTTTGAGAATGAATCATTTCCCCTAGGTTAACACTGTAGCTCCTGCACAATAGAAGCTCCTCGCCGGAGTCAAGGTGATAACCCCAATGCTCATTGTTCAGTACCTATTTTCTTTTCAGGCTTGGCTGGTGCTGGGAACCACACAAGCAGAGAATGAGAATGAGCAGGCAGCAATTGTCTCCCTCCAGAGGTAAGGAAGTATCCCTGCACAAATCATATGCAAATGATGGGTTTACATCGAGCACATCACTTGCGATGTGACTGAGCATTTATGGCAAAGTAGAGTCGGTTTGTATTGGTACGTATGCTTGATGATTGTGAGGTATGGACTGAAATAAACCTAAAATTCTCATCACCATCAGTGTCAAGATTGAGGTTAATCAAAAAGTGAATCATCATTCAGAATGTTAATGGTATAATAAGTAATGAAAACAAGACCCTTCTGCATGTTTGCTTGAGTGTTTAATGCAGAGAGGAAGTTCAACCCGAAGAATGTCAAACAGGCCTTGAATCGAACACCTCCATGTGGTTATCTGTGACACCCAATGAGACAAAGCTCTCTGCTGTGCCCTCTCCTGCTCGAGATAAAGGGCTACTGTAATAACCCGGTGATCCAATTAAAATTGCATTTCATAAGCACAGAGGCCTTTGGGAGATTATATTCATTTTGGATAGAACAGCCAGTCATAATCTCATACAATGTTCCTCTGAGCGACCGGGGTGAAAACTCCAATATTTGTGTGTTAATCATCGGTGACACTCAAAGTTGTTTTGGTACTATGTATCCACATCACTTTTGAATTGAGTGATTTTATAATGTCTACCTATCTGATATTGTCAAACCTAATTTAATAAGTCATTTTCCGTGGTCGGTCCGCACTGTTGCTGCACCCAGTTTGACTGTTGGTATGTAACATTAGAACTAGTATGTTCCAAATCAGCTTCACCTGTACCAAAGAGGCAACGTCAAAGCTGCCACAGAATTATAGGTAATGAATTTATACAGGTTATATGCAAACAAATAACAAAGTGTGGTGTCGAGACTCAATTTTATGGCTTGCTGTGAAGTAGTTTTGTGACTTTTGGTATAAAAATCATGTACACTGCTGTTCAGAAGTTTGCAACTGGTAAGATTTTTTTTTTTTTTTTTTTTACTGTTTTTGAAATTCTCTTTGCTCACCAAGACTGCATTTATTTGATTAAAACAAGTATTGAAACATTATTTCACGAACCTTATTCCCAACAGCCTAATTCACAACACGTGCATACACACATGGATTTGTTCTTTACCTAGTTCTAATGATGACGAATTCGGAGTATTCTAAATGAGCGACCGTGTGCCCGAGGTAGGTAATTTACATAAAACATGCCCATATAAGGGCGTTCCACCCTCCCGTTTCATTTTTAACTCTCAGCATACTTGACACTTTCTGACAGAGGGGAGATAAACATTTTTATACAGACCTTACAGACCTCTGATTAGACTGCTGTAACGTTACATACCAGTATCTGAGTCTCACCTCGCTATGAGCTATAACACACCATTTATTCATACATTTTTTCATAATTTCGAATACATTTTAGAACAGAAGTTTAGAACAGAATAAGGATTTGTTCATGAAAATGTCCGTACGCACATTTCACGGATCGCATACATGTAAACAGTTAAGTATACTTTGGGCTTTAGTGAATAAGATCAATTGATAGCTAATCAGAATCCAGCTGAGTAAACTTTTACCTAAATATGATTAGATCAGATCAAGTTGGAATTGATATTTCTGTTAGATTTAGCAGGTCAATCATTAGCAATGTGCACTGCTTTTGTTTTAATGGATAACAAGAGAAAATGTTTTTACTGACTGTCACAAAGACAACCATGTAAAAGTCTGTTATTTGGCATTATTACATTTCCATATTTATTTTTCGGTACAGCTGTGTAGCCAATTTGCGGAAATAAACAATATCCAGATGTCACCCTCAGTGTTTTTTCTTGTACTTGTAAAACAGGGAACACAACTTCCATCATTAACTGAGCAAATCATTTATTTTAGTTTTATGAAATATGTTTACATTGTCTCCAAGCAGACACATGAGATGACACAAGCATTCACCCATGAATTAAACCAGCACTAATCAGGAAGCATCTGCCTCTCATTATGATGGCAGACAGCTAATTAGTGTCCATCAAAAGCAGCGGTTCTTTAGATGCTTCCCTGTTGTATGTGTGTGCAGGTGTCTGGAGCTCCACCCCAACAACCTCCAGGCCCTCATGGCCCTGGCAGTGAGCCTGACCAACACGGGCATGAGGCAGGAAGCGTGCGAGGCGCTGCTGGGCTGGATAAGGCACAACCCCAAATACAAGCATCTTCTGAAGAGCCGCACGCACCTGCAGGGATCACCTGGATCACGGAGACTCTCCCACTCCTCTTCAACTGGCTGGTATGGTTTCAGATGAATGCAGTGACGATATGTTGTGAGGAATATACAGCAGCCCCAAAATTGTTTTGGACACTTAACTTGCACTTAATGTATGAATTTTAATACTGTATTAAAAAAAATAACAACAAATAAGTGGTTTCAAACTAATTATGCTAGAACTTTCAGAACTAACTTAAAGTTTTAGCCATGTTTGCAGTAACTTCTAACCAACAGATCATTTTAGTGGATGTATGAGGTCAGTACCCCAGTTCAAACAGGTGTCCTAACTGAGTAATTCATTACATGATCCACTAATGTTTGACAAGGAGAAAGTGTCCAAACACTTTTATATTAATGTTGAACAATACATCTTTTGTTGTATCATTTGAAACCTAACAAACATCCACTTTACAAATAAATCCTTTTTTGGATATTTTGTATTTATTGAAAATATTTATTTCTGATAATCATTTGTAATAATATTAAATAATAATAATATATAAATATGTGTGTGTGTATATATATATATATATATATTAGTTGTTTTTGTTACGATAAACAACTATCCCTCAACTCCAGTTCTACCTACACATATATAATTGTTTCTTAATTATATCATTTTAATTATTATTATCATTTAATAATTTGCATGGTTTTTATACCAACCCCATTTTTATGCATTATATCTAAAATTGTATGCTTTATATGGTAACACTTTAGTATGGGGAGCACATATTAACTATGACTTTTCTCTGAATAAACTAATTTACTGCTTATTAATAGTTGTAGTGGTTAAGTTCAGGTATTGGATAGGATTTAGGGATGAGGAATATGGTCATGCAGAATAAGGAATTAAATATGTGCTTTATGAATAATAATAATAAACAGCCAATATGCTAATAAGAAACTAGTTAAAAGTGATAATTGTTCCCCATACTGAAGTGTTTCCATATTTTTGTTATTATTATTATTATAAATAATATTTGTTCTTGTTTTTATATCAACCCCTTCCCCCAGCATTTAATTTAACATTTTACTCTCAAACATCAAACAAGCTGGAAAATAACTGAACAAAAACATACAACGGTTTGTCTAATTTTTTATGTCCTACAAATCCTAAAACTTCTGTCACCACAGGTCATGTAATTTAGCAATTTCCTGTGCCTGTTTTTTTTTTTTTTTTTTTTTTTATATGATTAAATTGACAGGCTTATAGCTGTTCTCCACACCCTAAATGGAAAGTTCTTGGAACCAACATCTTCAATCTCTCTAGAGAGTCCCTTTCCCTTTTCTTAGCTATTAAATGACACATTTTGATGATGTTGTTGGTAGGGATGTCCCTGAAGGGCAGTGCCTCCGAGTCTCTCATCACTTTCTCTCTCTCTTTATATATCTGTCTTCTGCTGCTCCAGCCCCCTGCTGCCAGAGGTGAAGGATCTGTACCTGGACGCTGCCCAGCAGAACTCGGACGCTATCGACCCAGACCTGCAGACAGGGTTGGGAGTGCTGTATAACCTCAGCTCCGAGTTCAACAAAGCGGTGGAAGCCTTCAACGCTGCGCTGTCAGTGCGGCCAGAGGTAAATCACTGTTCAGTGTGTGGGGCTAAATCATACAGAAACCCTAAAGGCAGAGGGCAAAAGAGGTAGGGAGAAAGTCACCGGGGCTTACAAAGTGCCACCGAAATCTTTGAAACAGTTCATTTGAAACTTGAGGGGAGCTTTACCATTCATGAGCGCTGACTCCAGAACCCTGTGGGTCACCTTGTCGACGATTGATGCTTGCTAAGCCAAATTCTGTCCCCCTGTGTAGACTGCATTTACACTCAATCGAAAATCCTCCCCATCTGCTTGACTTGGTAATGTCTGCTTGCCTGCTGGGGGGCTCAGAGCGTGAATATGATGAAAGATAATCGCAATGTGAAAGTGAAACTCTGATACCAGGCTCCTTGTGACTTCTTTGTACAGCTGTTTTAGACCATGTCACAGTCCTTAAAGGTCAAATCCATATTTTTATCCCTGAAAAGAAAGAGAGCAGATCATCACTTAATGGTATTAAACATGGTTGCATGCAACTGCATAATCTTTCAAACGCAGAGTGATAATTATTTTGATCCATGACACTGAGCCAGAGGGGATTTTTTTGCCGTTGGTGTGTACAGGACTACCTGCTGTGGAATCGGCTGGGGGCGACGCTGGCTAATGGGGATCGCAGCGAGGAGGCTGTGGAGGCCTACACCAAAGCCCTGGAGCTCCAGCCCGGCTTCATCCGCTCACGTTACAACCTTGGCATCAGCTGCATTAATATGGGCGCTCACAGGTCTGAGAGTTGGGCTTGTCCTGAAAATTATGTAAAACAGTTTGCACAATTTTTTGTATAAATACTTTGACCTGATCCTGGGTTTATGTCTGAATGAATGCAGCATTATCAGGAAACATTTATTCCTTGATTTATGGATGTTTCTTTAACTAGGGGTTGATTTTTTTTTTTTTTTTTTTTTTGAGGGTCGTATAAAACTGTTATGTAAACTTTTGTGGTAACTATGCCTTGGTAATTTATTTGCGCTACTTTTCAGATGCCTTTCTGTGTAGATTTTATTATACCCTTGGATCTTAAAAATATGACACTCCATTATATAAACATTATTATTATGTTTTATATAATATTATAACATAAACATAGCTATTAAACTAAAATATATAATCTAAATAAGGACTGAAAATTGAGACAAAAGTCATTTTCATATTTATTGTGTGAATGTAATTTTACATGAATTATGGCTGTTATGTCAGAATTTTTGCCATGATTTTCTGTTTTATGTTTAGTAGATGAAAATTTAATAAAAAAAAAAAAAGAAAAGTAGGAGGAAAATCAAAATGGTCAAAATTACTTGTGAACAACACTTTTGCGATATTTTTGTCAAATTATGTGAAAATATATTATTTAATTTTTTTGTACTTAGATAATTATTTAGATAATTAATAAAAATTTCAGATATCAAATTAGCCTAAAATTTCCACCACAGAATCCTATAAAACAATTTATATTTTGAGAAGACATTGTAGTGGAAATGCTTTGATGCATGTATGTCCATGTACAAATCAAATAAACTAGTGAAAATTTGGAAACGATTAATATATATTTTCTGAATAGCCACCAGGCCAAAATTGCCCATAATAAAAGTAACACCCTTTTACAATTATTAATTTTTTTTTTTTTTTCTTGCAGGGAGGCAGCCAGTAATTTCCTGACGGCTCTTGGTCTGCAGAGGAAGAGCAGGAGTCGGCAGCTTTCGCACCAGGTCATGTCTGGAAACATCTGGGCAGCCCTGCGGATAGCACTGTCCATGCTGGACCAGCCGGAGCTTTTTCAAGCTGCTAACATAGGAGACCTGGACTTACTCATGAGAGCTTTCAACCTGGATATGTGAGCGTGAATACCCTTTAACCACGGCAAATATCCAAAGTACTTAATGAGAAGAACTTTGTCAGAAGGCAACATTTTTTTTTCTCGCAGAGCACCTTTACATTCCTGAGAACTGAGTGCTGGATGACACCATTTTAATAGATTTGCACATCAGTTTACGATTATCCTAAAGAGCACAATGCCGGGCGAAGATTGTACAAGTATGCCTTAGAGAAAATATCAGCTAGACCTGCAATGTATCAGTGGGAATCGGAGGAAAACCTGATAATTCCACAATTGATCAGAGGAACGCAGACTATAAATGTGCAAGAAGAACATTGACTTCACATTAACGACTTGATTAGACATGTACTTGCGTAGACTTCATGTATTGGTTCACTTGCACTCTTTATTTGAGATGGTGGGGTTATTATTGATTTCGGTGGCACTTAGTTCAACCCTGGACACACCTCACCTGATCTCTGCTGCATCATCCCCTTTATTTCCTGGAGCTTGCATACCAGATTAAAAAGCCTTACTTATCGTGCATGTAAAATAAATAATTAAGATGTTATCAGTATGATATCAGATAAAAGCCATTCCTTGCCATACACTGACCTCTTGATATAACTGAAGAGAAGTCTATGTTCCATCAAGGTCTTTTTGTGAAACATACCACATATTTGAAATGTTATTGGACATAGCATTATTTTTTACAAAATTTGATGCAGGGAATTCTGATATACTGCCCCCTTTTGCCACAATTATCAGCCTGAATTTGTCAGGAAAACAAGTGTCTGTTCTTGAAGAAAGCTGCCCAATATCGAAGCCAAACAATTTCTGATATTTCAGTTTTATACCCCAATACTGACGTTATTACGCATATTATTACGGTTGATCTCCATCTTGCATGACTTTCCATTTTGCTTATCAGTGTGAACACGCAAGTGCGTAGTGTTGCATTTGCGCTTCAAGAAAAGTCAGTATATAGGTGAATGATTTTTAAAATGCTATGCAAAACCATGATTTTTACATGCTTTGTCACAAGGGCTTTTCACACTGCGCTTAAACCCGGGTTAGGGAACGTTTCACACTTGTAATTTTGAAGCGGGGTTAGCATCGCTTTTTACCCAGGGTTATGAAACCTTGCTCCGGAGCAGAGTTTGCAGTGTTAACCCGGCCTTGCCGTGCAGTACAGTGTGAAACGATGCGGTGTATGAATGTGACAGCTAACTTTAGACGCTTGGCGACGGACAACCGACCGCGTGCTCATATTTGCCTGCTTTGGACAGTCACGGAAACGCTGCGCATTGTAAATAAACAAATTCCGCGTTTGAGGGGAAAAAGTCCAACGCTTACGGAAAACGCGACAATTTGAGTGAAGTAGAGACCGTTTCATTCTTACCTTTTATAGTCCGATATGTTTATGAATACCAGGATTAATTGTTAACCCCGGGTAAATTATGAGCAGTGTGAGATGTAAAGCAAGACAACCCTGGATTCCGTTGCATGTGTGGAAAGCCCTTTGTGTTTTAAGGTGTAAACTGGTAGGTAGAAGATCTGGTAGTCAGTGGTCTATTTTACTTATTTTAAAAGTCTCCCTGATCCAGCTGAGCTTATTTGTAGCACCATAAATTTGAATTATCCCAACACAATGTGGACGAATTTATTTATTAAAATATATAATCAATGAGAAAGCATGCAAAGCCATTCAAGCACCCATTATCAAGTGTTATTGTTATATTTATTTAATAACTGCACTCTGTATTTGTTTTATTATTCTGTATCCAAAACTATTTGAAAAGTCCTGTATGTGCTCATCGATACAGTTAGAACAGGCTTGTGCTTTGTAGCCGAATGTTACAGTAGATACTGTAGATTCTCTCATGCCTGAGGCCAAACCTCCTCTTTTCTAGAACTTTGTACAATCTCAGGTGTGATTGTCTAGATGAATTCACGCTCCAGAAATACTCCTGATGTATAATCGCATGCCGAAAATACTTATTTTTGAATGCTGTAGATTTATTTATATGCATGAACTTGACATGCCTATTTTAATCTATACCCTTCATTTCTATGACTTATTTATCACTGTAATCACAAGATTTTGCATTTAAAATATATATATATATATACAGTTGTGTCAAAAATATTCAACCCCCCCAAAAATTGATTGTTTTGGCCGGTTTTTGACATTGATTGCTCATTCAGTCATCCTGCTTTTAAATTAAATCAAAAGAGGCACGTGTAGTGGAGCAAATAATAATAACATAACAAATATAATAAAATAAAAACAACAAATTTTCTCTGCTCACATCTTCATCAGTTTATTATTCCCCACCCCCAAATCAATCTTATCTTAATACTTAGTACAACTTTTTTTTACAGTATATATACGTTTTTTAAAACTTGCAATAGCGTGAAGCACAGCGTGTCACACTGGCGTTCTTGCGAATCTTCATCCCATTCATCATGGCAAAAGCCTCCATTCAGTCAGTTCAGTCACATTCTTAGGCGCACGCACTGCAATTTAGAGGTTCTCAATCGGATTTCTCATCTGGTCGGATGTCTGTCTGGTGACTGCGATGTTCATTTCAAAATGTCCTCTCTGCATATCTGCATAGTGCTCTTGAGTGGGATAATTATACATTGTCCTGTTGAAAAGAGTCCACCAAGACAAGTCCAACGTCTCCCAAGCACGGACCGACATCCATTGTCCTCCCAACCTGGACTGCACTAGAATTGTGGGTACTAATTCATGGTACGATGCACCAGAAGCAAAAGCCCCCCAAAGCATGATTACCCCCCCCCCCACCCTCAGCCCAAGACATGGTTCTTCTTTTCACATTAGGCTTCCTCCTCCATCCTCTTCTCTTCACCTGCCCCTGTTCATAGCAAACAGAACCATTTTTTGAAACCACAGAAATTTTCCTTCATCAGTCCCAATCATGTCTCCCATACTTATGTA
This sequence comes from Opsariichthys bidens, assembly GCA_037194245.1. Taxonomy (NCBI): domain Eukaryota; kingdom Metazoa; phylum Chordata; class Actinopteri; order Cypriniformes; family Xenocyprididae; genus Opsariichthys; species Opsariichthys bidens. The sequence continues at coordinate 15,572,518 of CM074298.1, forward strand.
TTTTGCTTGACTCATACTTGCAGTTGACTGCAGGTTTTCTTAGTTCTAAGTGGAGGGGGTGCGCCTGGGAGTTCTGGCATGGCGGGCAGGCCTGGGCGTAAGACTGGACCGATTGTCTATCTGAGCCACTTCAGTACCTCTTTTACATCAGTAACTTCTCGTTCCTCAGCAGTTTACTGGGGCTCTTTTTCTCACTCAGTGCTACGCAGACACGTCCAGCAGCTCGAGATCAACACTCTTCTTTCAGTCCAGGTACCAGGTTTCGTTTCAACAGTGCCCTTTGCTTTGTCTTGCATGCTTCCTATGGTTCTCCTTTGCGGGTTTGACATCTTAATGGTCTCTTGCTATATGCTTTGCCCCTTTCTGTATCTCTTAATCAGTCTTATTGCCCTTCCTGTGGACCATTCTCTTGACTTCTCTCTTGTTGGTAACCACACCATCTTGTCTAGAAGGCATAGCTGTAACCACACCATTTTAATGTTGCTGGGAGCTGGAGCCTGTATGTCCTTTAAGCTGCTCTAATTGGTGCATGTTTGTATTTACTGATTGAAAATACTTCACTGCTCCTCTCTCATCTTGGTGCTTTCAGTACCTGTGTATTCTCATTTAAATTATTGTGAGAATGTCTTCTGAGAAGTATTACAAAATACTGTCAATTTACTGTACATGCAAAACCAGAATGATGTTTTTTTAGTTGTATTACAAAATTTTCATTCTAATTGTTTAGTTACATAATTCTCTTTAAATTACTTGTAATACCTTTATTCTTTTGAAACCAACATATGACTTTGTATATATATATTGACCTGAAGAATACGGCATATTAACCGTAAAATATCTAGAAATAACAAGGTTTTGCAATGCAGTGGGTAAAATCTCAACAAGATGTTCTTTATAGTCACTTATTACTATTGCAATAGCCAGATTTACTAAAGCCTTCAGAATTAGAGGCTCAAATACATTATGCATCATTCAGAGCTGTTTCTGAATTTGTACATGCAAACTCTCTTAAGTGTTTGCCCAAGGCTTTAATAACTCTGGCCCAATATTTAAAAGATAGATGCATACACAAAAGTTATCTTTTCAAATAAAACATTGTAATAGAGTTTGTATGCTTGGTTGTTACTGTCGATCAAAAATTACAGCCATTAAACTGTTAAGGGACTCACAAAAAAAATGGTTCCATGGATGAAATCTCCAGTTTCCATACTGGAATTGCCAAATATGAAAATGGTACAGATAAACAACTGTGGATTTTATTGAATAATCCAAACATTGATCCACAAGTATGTTTGAACAGATTTTCAAATGAGGATTCCCACATTTGTCATGACTGTGTGTTTATATATATATATATATATGGATCAGAAAATCCATTTAAAAAAAAAAAAAACTTATAACAAACAAGTGGGCAAGTTTGTATAGTAACTACATTATTGGCACACCTTTTTTGCAAAAAAAAAAAAAAAGAAAAAAAGTTAAACAATAAAAACGTACCACTTAACCTTCAGTTCCAAGAAAAACAGAACCTGCTAAAAATCAATAATATATTGCAAAATGTCAACTGACTAACCTCTGAGTTTTAGTGCACATTCTGAAAAGAAAAAAAAAAAAAAAAAATCAAGGCATGTTTGAGAAAGGTGAGGTAAAAGCATCCACTTTCACACCCAATATAAAGACAGAGAACAGAAAGAAAAGAGAGAAAGAGAAACAGGAGGAACTGGACATGAATATTCATTCAACGTAAGAAAGAGTGAGAGAACCTCAGGTGGATACGCCCAGGAAAGACACGTGCGCAACACGAGGAACATGGACAAAGACACGGACCTCCCAACATAACAAGTAGTGCACAATAGAAAGAAACATGACCGTGTACAATATACAACAGAATGTGCAAAATCCAGTTGATAATGACGGCAAATAAATGAAATGTCCGAGGTTTGAAATCGGTAAAGGTGATGGAGGCGGAGCCAAGTTTGTCAGATATGTCATAAAGCTTAAGAGCTTGAGATTTGGTAACACTGAGCACCAATACATACATGTATCTGAGATAATTCTATGAAGAATACTGCTCTATGCAGTATGTCATCACATATTGCTTAGGTACGGGATAAAAATAGTTTTACATTCTTTGAGAGTGGAAGTAAATGAAACGGAACGACTTCAAATGCATTCCAATCTTTAAACTGCTAAAGATATGATCAAAGTAAAGCTCTTGAACATTGCATGAATATGTGATATGGTGCATTTTCTGGTCAGATATCACAGACTGACTGAAAGCTATCATGGATCAAAAGCTGAATGGAATAATTTTGTACAAACAAAATATTCTTAAAGCCATGCCAATAAATGAGGCTCAATGTTTTTGAATATATATAGGTTTACTTCTGCCTTAATGTGTGGAAACAGGACAAACTTTTACTGTTGGGGAGAATAAACCTGAAATATAGATTCCATTACATTTTTTTTTTTTTTAAAATCAGTCGATGATGCCACATATATGGATCAATCCAAATGCTAGAATATATATCTAGAACATATCTGTCAATAAACGTGGACCTACCAAACAAGGACCATAGTCCAATATTTCAATAAACTTGCCTTTGAAAACTTTTTTCCTCTATGGGCATGAGTCAAAAACAAATGTTTTTGTATAACAACATTGTTACAGATCGATTGCGGTTTCATCAAAATCCACTAAATATGAGCTCTCTTTGAAATCTGCTAAGGCAGACTTTTTGTTGTTGTTGAACAACTAGGTAATCCAAAAACCACGAATTGAACCGTGTACATTCTGAGATTCTGAGATGGCAGTAATAATGCAGGCACGTGTTATGTTTCCAAAAGAAGTACGCCTTGAAAATACCGGCACAAGAGCTTAAAGTGTTCAAAGAGAAATATAACAAAGAATTTGAGAATATATTAGGAAAATAATCTGCATACTTAAAATTGCACGCATCCCACTGTACCTTTAAAGCAGACACAAGACGAACAAATAAACAAAACTCAGACAGATGACACACACTTTTTTCCCTGCTTGACCGTTCCTGTGGTTTTAGTGTTTGTGTGGGTCTTGGCAGGGACTGAGAGGTTCTCTCTCCGTCTCACAGATGTAAATGCTTCCTTAGTTTCCAGCAGTGTCAGTGGTGCCCCACACACCTCTCTGGCCAAATGGCTGTGCATAAAGTTGTGAAGGTCCAGATCTAGCAGCTTGACAGGCGCCGGTAAAAGTACATGTAGCCCAAGTCTTTAGGGGGTCTCTCTGACAAACATACTTTGTGGTCATTGTAAATCAGCCATCTAGAGAAGTGAAAAAAAAGGTATAAAAAATAGTTTTTATATATATATATATATATAACATTTTTTCATATCAAATTTTTTTTTCTAATAATTCCATTTTAAAATCGTCATAATAAAATAACTGCAGAATAAAAAAATGTAAGGGTAACTCTTTACAATAAGGTCTCATTTGTTAGGATTAGTTAATGCATTAACTAACATCAACTAACAATAAGCTAAATACTTTTTAAAGCATTTATTAATCTTTGTTAATACTAACTCTTTGAATTACTACAAATTTATTTGTTCATTGTCTGTTCATGTTAATTCACAGTACATTAACTATTGTTAACAAATACAACTTTTGATTTTAATAATGTGTTAGTAAATGTTGAAATGACTAAGATTAAAAAATGCTCTTTAATTTAGTTATCTAATGCTAACAAATTAAACCTTATTGTACAGTTACGTTTTTAACATTTATAGTCATTCATTCATTTTTATTTTTTTAAATTTCCACATTTTAAATGTAAACATTTTTTTCAAACAAATCAATTTTATCATTTTTATTTAATTTTACTTTACAATTTATATTATATTTTTTACATTACAATTTTATATATTGTAATGATAAATGATAAAATATTTATATTAAACATTTATACTTACTTATGAATGTAATTACAATTTTTTTTATATTATTTATATATATAAAAATTATTATTTAATAATTATTATTTAATATTTTTACAATTTTTGGTATTGGTACATTTTATATTAAAGTAATATGTAAAAAAAAAAAAGGTTTTATTTAAAATGTTTTCCTTATATTTTTTTAAAATACTTTTTATTTTTTTAATCATTTTTAATTTTTTTTTTAACATTTATACTAATTCACTTGTACATCATTGTTTGTTGTTTACAGGAACAAAACAATAGTTCTTTAGATGTTCTCTGCAATCAGTCTGATTATAACGTCCACAAAATGAAAATATGTAAATAAATAACACACATTATAATCAGCATACCTGCCCTCTTTTTTGACATGACACACATAATGACCCGACATTGTGGATGTTCCCATGTGGCTGATGAAGGCAAACAATTCATAACCTTTGAGAAAGAAAAAAAAAAAATGAAAAGAATGAAATATCAAACCAGCAATTTGTATAATCCTTAGCATGTGTTGACCCTCTGTATGTTGAATTCAATATTGAGCGGGCACTTACGCCCTGGTCCATCTCTGACACGGGGGCTGGACAGGTCCTGATCTGGAGAGAGCGAAGAGTCACTGTGGGCATTGGCGTTCGAGAAGCTGTTATCGTTCGGCTCTGTGTCTGCTGTGTCTGACATCGCCTCACTCTCCTCCTCACAGTCTGGGTGTGTGAATATCCAGTCAAGAGCCCGCTCCAAGTTGTTGTTCTACAGTCAGACAAGGAGTAGAAGACAAAATTAGACTTAATGATACTGTAATTCGTTTTTACTGCTGCCTTCAGGCTAAAAGACAAAATACTTTCATTATTTGAGTGGAGGAGCTCTTAATATACATAGAGCACTTTTTGTAGATTGCCAACAGCCTAACTGGACAAAAAAAACATGGCAAGCTTTAAATTTTACAAGAAAACACTGAACATCGAAATTATATCCTCAAGCAAAGAGTCATTTTTAAATTTCTCAGACCAGCCGAAAGTCCTTGATTTAACCGAGGTCATTCTAGCGTGGTCAAAAGACTCATTTGGGCATAGGCACTAATCTGAAATAGCGCCGTGATTCACTGCAAATGCCAGCAGTGAAAGCAAATGTGGCCTGACGCCCTCATCTTTTCCTGGACAAATGTGAACGACGTAGGTTGAAGACGTCCACTTGTTACCACGCTATTATTGGCTGCTTGAGCGACTATTTTTAAGCACAGATACACACACTTGCACAGATATGAAAAACAACACTGCCACACTGTCTAACAAAGCCAAAGAAAAATACTCAAGAAGAAGCAGGTCCTGCTATGAAGGAATAATATTTAAACATTACATAGCATTATAAACATCAAATATATATTCTTTTGTGGAAACTGTGAAACATTTTTTTGAAAAATAACGTTTTAATTAATGTAATCCATCCTTGCTGAATAAAACTATCAATTTCTTTTTAATAAAAAAAATCTTACTGACTCTAAACTTTTGAACGGTACTGTATATATATATATTCACATTTAGTTACCAAGCAAATTTGTCCTAAATAACAGCATGATCTCTGAAGATCTTGAAACCAATACAACTCACAATTCCACATTTCAAATCACATGAACTTTCAAACAAACAGTACATTAAGAGAATGTGAAGGTTAGCCAAGTACCAAGTAGTTCAACAGAAGAGATGGCTTCTCCGATCTCACAAGCTTAGTCGAAGAGCAACGAGTGACAAAACGGATTCTGACATGCTGAAACATGTCAGAATGTCTGTGGAACATGACGGAGCATGACAATTATACTCCTGCCAAAGAATCACATCTAAAAATTTACAGCTAGGAACAGTTCAAATTAGTAACATCCTATATACAGTGGACCCCAGAAAGTACATGGACACTTTTGGACACTTAAATGTATGAATTTCATCTGCAAACAAATGACACTAGAACTTGAGGCATTTCTGAAGTTACACTTAACCAGCCGGTCTCAAGGTAATTGTTTTAGTAGATGTAGATGTAAAGTTCACACAGGTGTTATCATAATGCAACAACATTCATGCATTTAAGTGTGACCTAGGTGTCCAAATTCTTTTTCGGGGTCATTGTCTATGAAGCAGATGAGACGGAGCACTCACTGAGGCTTTGAGAGCCTTGATTGTGTGATGTCTGGGGAAGCCCATGGAGGTGAGGATGGAGATGCTCTCTTCTGGAGGCTGGTTGTCCAGCGCACTGGTAGTAGGGAGGCTGGGACTGAGCAGGTCTGGTTCCATGTAAGAGGGAATTGCCAGAGGCTCGGCAAAATCTGCAGTTAGTTAGTTTCACAAGAGACGTGAGTCTTGACAAGTCTTGGTAACACTTTGCTTTACATGTTACATGCACTTACTATAGTTATAACAGAAAATGATGAATAATTATACGCAACTACTTCCAAACCAAACCCTAACCCTAGAGTAAATACATGTTAATTAACACAACTCAGTACTTATACACCTTACAATAAAGTGTAATACAAATCTTTTATCACACATATATACTACATGTCGGAACATAGACGACGCACATAGTAGATGTAACACCAAGTACATTATGTAATCCTTTAAATCCAAAATATCTCAAAAAGATTCAGTCTAGAGTGTGGATTTATTCACCAAGTGTGCAGAGAGGATGAAAATATCACACTCGCTGCCCTATTGAGATTACACAGATAAACCGGAAATTCAAATGAACACGAGCCATGTAATCCATTCCCTGTAGTCTGCAACTAATCCTTTAATGTTCAAGATCAAATGCTGTGCTCACACACACAAACACACTGTATGACAACACCAAGTTTGGCCACTAGCGACTGCAAACTCACCTGCCTCAGTCCTACATGAACAAACATTCGAATTAAGTGTTAAAGGTGTGTGCCATGCCTAACCATGGACTTCAGCCATGATCTTTAATCTCAACTCATCACGACCTCCAGTTCCTTAAAGTTTCCATAAAAACTGCTACAACTGTACATAATAAAAATAATTATGGAAATAATGGATTAAATAAATTAAAAATAAATGTAATTATTACATATTAATTATTTTAAGAAACTGTTTTCTTATTAAATATATGTATTCTTTTAAAATATATTTTACATATACATTTATAACCTCAGTTCAAAAGCTTGTTTATTTAATGTTTTTGAAAGAAGTACACACATATATAACATACATTGTATATATATTTTTTAAATATATACACACATACTATACATTTACTTTTTTTAATTAGTCAAGGCAAACAAGTGATATAATATGAAGTATAAATTGTCTCTATAGTAATAGAAAGACTACATGAATTGTCTGTGTAATAATTATAGAAAGACTGAACTGATTTATATGAAATGATCCATTTTATAAATTTATAAAATCAGGCAGAGCAGATCCAAATATTGACTTTTTAAAAAAAGTAAAAGTTAAGATTTCTGTTTTCCTTAGACTAGCCATATATCACCTCCACAGTACTGAAGAATTAATGTAAGACTAAAAAAATGGTATGAGGCTGTGTGCAACGCACTCTATATTAATAACCACTGTCAGCGGCGACTATATAGGAACAGTCCCAGCTGTGGCGGTGGAGCAGACGTAAGCCACACGAGTCCACGAGATGTGAAGCTAATGGGGTTTGGACCACTAGAGACTCTGTTTGTGTGTAGAGAGTCTGTTTGTGATCTCAGGTGGCTGCTTAACTGGGGCAGGAAAGTGAGGAGAACAGAATTCCCAGCTCACAGGTGACACTGAAAAGTGAGGACTGTGTTTACTAGCCAGAAGCACCATGATAAACAAGGGTGCCTGGCAAGAGACTTGAAATACAGCCTTAAATCTACTCAGCTAGAACATTCTTAGTTCTGTAATATAAAGCAACTCGGATCCAAATATGAATTGTTTTGGCGTGAATCTTTCCCTATGAATAAAAGTGCGCAACTTTTTACATCATATGTATTTATCTTAGCATGCTCCAAACATGGAACCCAGATAAATGAGCTTTACAAATCACATCAGACTTCTGCAGCTTATTTATCCTGAATGCAGCATAGGCGGCAGTTATAATCTATGTTTCATTAAAGAAACAATGTGTATATTGTCACAGGTCTGTTCTGAAAAAATTGCAATTAACTATATATTCGTTTCGTACACAAAATGGGCTAATAAACTTTTATAAGGGAGGAAAAATTTGATGTTGTTGACATCAAAAGCTGTATGTCACATTAAACTTTACACTGTTGTAGTGCAAATTCATCTTGGTAGAAACCAGACTACTAGGGCAGATGCTTCACATAGCCATGGATATGACCCAGACTACACTATATTCAGGTGAGAGGGGAAATACACTGAGATTATATGTTTTTCCGACCACAACGCAAATGATTGATTTCCTAGTGCTTGAAGCATTGAATTCAAAAAACATTTAGAAACCAAATACTCAAATACAATATTGTATTGTAAATTGGCCAGTCTCTGGCCAATGTGTTTGTTGTTGAATTTGAAAATAACTTTGGATCCTAACAATGTCCATGCTAAATTGATTCTCAATTTGATTTCCAATGAGGCCTAAAACAAAAACCAGTTGAGAATCACCTTAGCAAATATTGTTGTGAAACTGCGTTGGAGTTCTTTAAAAGAATATCAACTGGATGAGTCATATGCAAATGACACAAAGTTCATTTGAGTTAAATGTCTAAAATGTCTACAATGAAAGTGTTCCTCCCGAGGCAGCATGTAATTAGGCGACACGGTCTTCTGCTCAATTAGACTTTTTCCTCACACTTCAGTTCCAACAAAATGGCTACAACCTTTTAGCCAATGGAGCTAAAATGGCAGACACATTTGAGCCATTGGAACAAACAAGATCTCATACTTTTAACATTGCCTCAGCTGCAAGTTTTAGATCATAACAAATGTACATAACATGTTATTTGTATATGGAACATTTTGTAGTTTTACATAATTATTCGTTTTTTAAGTAAGCAAATGACACTAAGGATATGCCTTTGTTCTAAATGTGTCTTTTCAGTCAAGATACGAGGTCCTACCTGGCTCTTCCATGTGTGCTATTATCCAGTTAAAGGCCATCTCTGCCCCCATATTCCCAGTGTAGTACACTGCCTTCCGACAGGCTTCCAGAGGGAAACCCATCTCTGCCAGCTGCATCACAGATGACTCATCTATTTCTGGAGCTGAGGAACAGGTAAAGAAAATGGTTGCTTCAAATCAACATCCCACAACTAACAATAGATATACAGATTATATTTGAGTTTGATCAAAGCGGTTCATTAAAACTTATATTATTCTTCATCGAAAAAGTAATTTTGTGGAGCATACGTACAATTGTATGTGTATGGAATACATTTTTGCATTTACTTACATTCCAAAGAGTTGTTTGTTGAATTGTCTAAATGTGAAAACAAGACTTAGTTAGTACAGAGCAATGAATAATATGCAATAGTGCAATTCCAAACAGGCTGTTTTCTATTAATCAAAATACAGAAAAAATTATATATATAACGCAACTTTTTTTATTCCTGTGATGGCAAAGCAAAGCTGAATTTTCAGCATCGTTACTCCAGTTCTCAGTGTCACATGATCCTTCAGAAATCATTCTAATATGCCGATTTGATGCTCAAGAAATGTATTATTATCAGTGCTGAAAACTGTTGTGCTGCTTTATTTTGTGATACATTTTTCATGATTCTCTGATGAAAAAAAAATTATTTGAAAAACAACTTTTTCTGTAACAATTTAAAAGTCTTCACTGCCACTTTTGATCCTTTTAACGAATCCTTGCTAAATAAATAAATTAATTTATTTCTAAAAAATAATAATAAATATATATATATATATCTTACTGACGGTAGTAAAGGTTCTCACCTCTGGTGTCTTCAGGAATGACAATGGGAGGTGTGAGGTCAGGCAGTTCCTCTTCTCCTGCCTGTAGCCCTGTAGCCCGGAGGCGATTCAAGTCCAGGAAATCAGGTACGTCTACAGAAATATCTGTAGCACATAAAAAAAAATCTTTGAAGGAAATTATACATTGTGACAAAATATATATTATATATATATATATATATATATATATATATATATATATATATATATATATATATATATATATATATATATATATATATATATATATATATATATATATATACACACTGTATGCTGATACACTCAGAACAGACCCCGGGCATTATTCCTTTCTAAAAACCAACATTTTTCTCCACCACAGAACAATTGATTCCAACGTTTCTCATGTAGCAAAACAGTGTTACAGTACCCTCTGCTGGACAAGGGATAAGCTTCTGCTGAACAAACGTAACACCTTGCAAACTGATAGTCTTTTCATGCAAGCAATCATGACGCATTGCTCAACATGCACAACATGTGATGTTCTTGTTTGTCATCTGTGTCTGCCTATCACAAGCTCTCTTGTGCAATTCAGACCATAACATATTAATAAATCTGCTTTGGCAAGAGCGGGACGGATTAAAAATGAAATGATCTAACATTTTGTACATGCTTTGGCCAGCAATGTGTTACTTTAACGACAACAATGTTAAATCAAAATACAACATCACATCAAGACCACTTAAATTCACACACCTAACTTTTTGGGCACCCAATCAACACCGAATGTGAACTTCTTTATCTGCACAACCATGTACTCAGGGAAAGATGCGAAACGAGAAGTCCTAAGAAGAAAAAAGATACAGTCTTAGTGAGCCGGGGTTTTCTAGACTTTCAGCCAGCCTAGGGACCCTCTTTATTAAAAAGATTTATTATTATTTCACACTTTATTATAACTTATTATAACTATAAGTCTACATATGCATTACATATATATAATTTAGGCTATATATATATATATAATTAAGAAAATAATAATGTATATTATAATTAAATAGCATATACAATTATTGCTGATGTAAACCCCATGATATTCTTCTAATGTTTTGCAAATCATTCAAAGGTCTCAAAACCAGAACCTTCCTTACTTCACCCCAGCTGACTTGGCTTGCAGCGCAGAGCTCCAGAAGTCTGGAACATTCTCAGGCTCAGTGAAGGCTTGCAGACAGGCAGTGAAGGGGATTCTGGCTCTCACCGGCTCTGGAGGGGGTCGCATGTTCTCCTCAGCCTCCTTCCGCTTACACTCAAAAGCTATTAGCTCCTCTGTACAAATGGCAAAACCATATGCAAATAAAACACACTGCACACTGGATTCATAAAACGACATTAAACTGAAAAACAAACAAATAAATAAAATGGCAAAATATTATTTATTATAAATGAATCACCGAACTATATTAGGTTTTATTGATGTTAATGATGAGGCAGATCAGATAGAAATAGCTCTTTTAAGTAATAACAGCACATTTTAACTTTGTGTTGTGCAGAAGCGGTGTTCAGATCAGTTTTAGAAGGCATTACCTCTGTTGCTGGCAGCCTCCAGGGGTGCAGGAAGCTGCATAAGGTAGTCCACTCGCTGTGTGTACCGCACCTTCTGTGTCTGACAACACTGCACTCGCTCCTCAACTACGAAGCGAAACACATCGCTGGGGTTCTCTGAGCCTGAACTGTTCCTCTGCAAATGGCAAAGCACAATATATAGCCAACAGAAAGTTTTCTTCTATTCGAGCCATGGCACAGTGTGTAGCACTGCACGTTAAAAGAGCTGGTGTGCTCATGAAAACACAGGTTTGAATCTGGCCCGTTCCAATTCACTTTTTCTCCTTAACTTTCCTATCTACTTTTCAGGTCCATTAAAGGCAAAAGAACATTAAAAGCTTCGTCCCACTTCATATTAGGTGTTCTTGAACTACTATGTACTTAAATGTTAGATACAGTGTACCTATTGTGTTCATGTATAACACTTCTGTTGCTACTGAGGTGGGATATGGGTAAGGTTAGAAAGAGAATTGGTGGTATGGTTAGGTTTAAGGGTGGGTTTGTAATTACGTATAAGTACAATGTAAAAACATGCATGTACACAAAAAGTGCGTTGTCTCAAATGATTCATTCAAATGTTAGTCAATCCACGCAACTATCACTTTTAACGCTTCAAAAAGTTCAAAAAGATTGTAAAACTAATCCATATGAAGTCCCCCACATAGTCAATAATTTCATCCCTTAAAACTCATCTTTGATCACCAAAATGACATATTTAAACCTTTTTTCCTGTGAAAAAAAAATTATTTATATTCTTGAATGTAACTCTACACCTTTGTTTCATTTATATATATACGCAGATCTCTGAATATGCTAATTAGCCCCCCTTCACTCACACCATTTCAGAAATCCACTCGGTCAACTTACTGAGGTAAACGCTGCACAATGGTATCGCTTTTTACAACGTCGGACGCGTAACTGTAATTAATATGATAAGCCTTTGGCTTGACTATGTTTGGCACAAACCATGTTCCGTTCACCATCTCAGAGTGCCTTTTAACAATCAGTATCTTTACAAAAGCTTTAACAACTTAGAACGTCAGTGGAGATAAGCATATAGCCCATCATATACATCACACACCCACTATATTGCTAAATCTACCTGATTTTTCATCAGCAGAAACAAATACCGGGATAGCCTGGCTTCACGGCATAGTAATGCTTTATATGATGAAAAGAAAAACATATAAACATTTATCAACTCAAAGAAAATCAGTTGTGGTAAACAGAAGCTCAAGCATGCGAGAAACGATGAGGTTTATATATTAAGTGTTACGCATCACGTTCGGGCTTCCGCAAGAACAAATAAGCTCTCACGTGTCAAGAAAATACGGCTGAGCTTCTGTTTATGTTCACAGATCAATCTATATGTGAATAAAAGCGTAAATTCAATCGGTTCATTATGTAAAGCGATCCAGCCGCTTAAGAAAATTTGGACTAAACCACGCGATTCATTTGGATTCGTTTTTGAGGTGGTAGTTGCATGGACTGTCAATGGCCATAAATATATCAGATTTCATTTAAAAAATATCTTCATTTGTGTCTTACAGGGTTTGGAACGACATAAGGGTGTGTAATTGATGACAATTATTTTTCATTTTTGGGTGAACTATCCCTTTAAATTCAGGCATCTTTAGGGGCAGTACAGAGTTAGTCTGTAATTAAGATCAACGAGGTCATCCAACAGCAGTTTCGCTATTCTGAGGCCATACAGAAATATACCAGCCTTCCTCTATCAAGTCTGAGCTACCAGAGACCACTGAGCAGAGAACAAACCTGCTGAGGAGGTAGAAACGCACTGTAAGGTCCCCTCACTGTTCACAGGACTTATGCCATTTCACACAAGGCACAGCTGAGAGCAACTACAAATAAACCAGTCAACATTTCTGAGCACTAAACATTTTGAGGGACTACAGCTCTGTCTTGGTTTTATGAGGTTGACCCTCTTGGTTCATGTGGTAAAAACAAAGTCTTGATTAGATGCATCACTTCAAAACCAAACAAAATAGAAACATAAACAACAACATCAAATCAAAATTGATCCTTTTTAATTTCATAATACACTTTTCTATCTCTATTGAGAAAGAATCATCTGTGCATGTTAGTTCAAATACAACAAATGTATCCGACTGTATTAGTTGGCCGATCACTGCCTGCACTCCCATTGGTAGTCTCCACATTACATCGCTACTTAAACAACTGTTCAAAACTTAAGGGTCAGTAATGTTTTAAAAATAAATAAATAATACTTTTACTCAGCAAGGATGCATTAAATATATCAAAAGTAACATTTCTATTTCAGTTAAATGATGTTCTTTTGAACTTAAGCGTTACACGTGTTTTCAACATTGACAATAAAAAGAAATGTTTCTTGAGCAGCAAATCAGAATATTAGAATGATTTCTGATTCTGAAGGACCATGGAGACTGGAGTAATGCGGAAAATTCAGCTTTACCATCATAGGAATAAATTACATTTTAAAATACATTAAAATAGAAAACATTCAAATAGTTGGTTTTTTTTTTAATGTAATAATATTTCACATAATTGCTGTTTGTACTGTATTTTTTGACCAAATAAATGCAGCCTTGGTGAGCAAGGTTTGATTTGTTTTAAAAAAATATCAGAAAATCTTACTGGCCTCAAACTTTTGAACCGTAATATATATTTGCAACTTTGCCTCATCACCATTGATGTTGCTTATGTCCCAACATCATTCTGGTCAAAAGCAAATTGCGTGTGAATGCTCCTTAATAACTTGCTAACCCTCTGAATTGTCTTTCCTTTTCAGCTGATGTCAACAAGCACTTATATTTTCCAGCGCCTCCCCTCCCACCACCTGTCATACAGAAGCCATTTTGCATGATCCATTCAATTCAGAAGGATGTCATTTTAAAAATGTAAAATGGGTTTGGAGCTGGTTCTTTATTGACTTGCACAGTATATCTCACATTGTAAAAATCTAACAGCGTGGCTTCTACTGTTTGTTTTTAAGTCACAGAAAAGTGTCAGGGAAGGCAACGGCTTTCATTCTGGACATAGACCAAGTGGGGAGGGTAACAGGAAGCATTATCTGTGTAACTGATAGGGGTATCTAATTTTAACTCAGTTGAGAAAGTCACTTGAAGTGTGTGTGTGTCTGCCAGTAGAGGGGTAGAGAGTACAGTCCAATGTGTGTCTGAAACTAGAGCCTGCTGACAAGACTAAGTCTACAAACACGTCTGGCCAAACCCTAGAAACCCGTTTCTCTGAAACCTTTTTTTTTTTTTTTTTCATAAAAATGATTTAAAGACTTATTTCACCTAGAAATGACAATTCTGTCAGATTTATTTTCCTCTGTGTCGTTCCAAACCCATATGATTTTCTTTCTTTTGAGGAACACAAAAGGATTAGTCTAGAAAAATGTTCAAGCTGCTTTCAACATCTTTCAGCTAAAGAAAGTCAAACAGGTTTGGAGTAACGTGAGGGTGATTATATAGAATTTTCATTTTTGGGTGAACTATCCTTTCAAGACACAACATCATAATAATCAAGGTAATATTACGTTTCCACAAAAGAAGCACATAAGGTAGAAAACCAGGAAAATTACCTCCACCAGGTTAATTAAGTGCAGGAAGAATTCATGAGCATCTTGTTGCCGGTTTGAGGAAAACTCTGGATGTCCTTTACTGACCAGCGCTTTGAACATCTTAGGTGAAATCCCCCTTTGCTGCTGCTACAGAAGAAAACAACATGATACATCTAGGCTCAGGGTCACCAAACGCACTTTAAAATGCCATTAGAAAGTTGGATTTCAGCGGGACATTCTTAAACACACTTAAAAGGCCACAAAGCTGTGCTTTAGGAAAATAGCATGCTGTTAGGATAAAATAGTTCATATCTGATATGGTGGCTCCTCTTAAACAGAAAATTTAGCAAGATGTACAAGCGTACCAAAGGTATATTCACAATGTCTGCACTCTTATCAGTAGATGACACATTGTGTTTCTACTCCTTTGTATAAAATTAAACTCTCCTCAGCCTTGTTGTATGATCTTTTTGTCACCTGAAGTTGCCATCGAATAATAATTGTCAGTATGAAGGTACCTCAGGGCTGCCTGAGTCTCAAATAGGTAGCTGGGCACCATGGTCTAGCAATCAAGGCAATCTAGTAAGTTTAAGCACAGTTATGCAAACCTAATCGAGCCAAATATCAACAAGACAGACCAAGTCAAATACCTTGTATTCTTCTTTCATCACCTGTTCAATTAGTTCTGATTTCATTGGCGGTTTTGCGTACTGGCCTGAGAGAAGTCCATGACCAAGTTTTGCCCTTGAAAAATAAGAAAACAAACATTCCAATTTAGATACCATGTCTTAAATGACACACACTTCACGACAGATGTCTTAAGTGCAGCCATATTAAACCAGCATTGCTTGAGAATTAAAGTTCAGGAATTCTCAAAAAAAACCACACAAGATAAATGTAACGTGATATTAACATTCAATGACAAAAACACCTACATCTGTGTGTTGAAATCCTGAGTTGGATCAAGAGGCGAGTAGTCATATATTCTCTGTAGGTTCCCAACATACCTACGATATAAATATTGGTAAGAAAAGCAATCATTACTCACTGTTTACACCTGCATGTTAAATTCATTGGGTGAAGAACCTGGCTAGAAGAATGTACCAATGTTTTAAAATCATTGTGAGATGGCGCAGAATAAGAGCCTAAATACTTTTTCTTCAGCAGTGTGATACTGTGTGACACAGATCCAATGACAACGGGAGGGGAATGTACACAAGTATATAGAATGCATTGGAGGTCTTTAAGGTACTCACGCTCTCTGGAACTCTGGAATACTGAAAAGCACTTGCATAGTGGTGCTCAGGTAGCAGCTATTGCCCAGGTTTTTGATGCCCGTATATCCTGGGCCATAGACGGGCTTTAGCTTTAGACCAGCCTCCTGAATCACTTCCCAGTCACTCACACGCAGCTGCACGTGGTTGTCTGTATGATGGCCATTCTCTGTCTGAGAGGGATGGACAGACATTTAAGGAGTTTGAATGAAAGCAGTGTTTCCTTCCCACAATATAAAGGAAACTATGTATTTTCGTGTATTGAGACACCTTAATGGATTTATAATAAATGAATGACTGACTGACTACATGATAAAATTTAAAGACATTTATGAATACATTGTGAAAAAAATATACCCTTTGCATTTGCAGCATATCTATTCCGAAGTGTAACAAATGTTCTGATATGTGAGGATCAAGCACTGCTTCTTCTTCATCAAAGGAATAAACATCTGCAAAAGAGTGAATGGAACCGAAACAGCTGTAAAACCTTCTATGAAGAAAAAAACGTATGTTTTTTTTTTTTTTGTCTGAATTATGTTCGAGCTAGAAATTGTGTGCTGACAAACATATTTCCTGAAAGTCTGTGACTGGTGAAAAACCTGTCTCAGAGAGACACTTACCTGCTCCATCTGGGGTGATTGTGTTGAGTTTAACTGCCAGGGGGAAGTTGGTTTCTCTGTAGTGCTCAAGGGCATGTCCGTTCCCTCCACTCCCATCAAAGAACCATTTCCCACAGAGGACAGAGCCATCCGTCAGGTTTAGCCACAGGTTTTCTCTCATTTCACACTTGGCACACTTCCAGCCACTAATAGGACATAAAGCATATTGAAGACTCAAACAGGCAGGAGAGGAACTCCTCATATTTCAGTCCAGGTGATCCAGTCAAAGCGATGATGCTATGTTACTCCACGGACTATATATGCAGTAATCTATTTGCGTAGACCAAGACAGTTTCTGATCACGAGACCATTTCCAACATATCAATATTTAGGTTATTTTAAAATCTTGGTCAAAGAAAAGAGTTAGTTCCCCTTCAGTGCTGTTATTGTTAACAAAATGATAATTGAAATAAATATAACAACATATAAATATTACATGAAAATGAAAAAAAAATTTAGAAATGATGCTTTGAAAGTTTAAGTTGAAATACTACAATTACTAAATAAAAATAAATTCAAGATAAATATATAGAAATATTTTAAATAAAAATGACAAGCACATAGCAAAATTGCTAAAACTGAAATTAAAATGAAAACTAAAAGTGTAAAAATAAAAGCTATTTCAAAATATTAAAAAAAAATACTATAATAGTATATAAATGATACTAAAATAACACTGGTTTCCTAAAATCTAAAACCCTTCAGAATGGAAAGAAAGTGTTTTTAAACAATTATGGTAAAGAAGTGTAAATTTAACCAATTTGGCTAGTTTACTATAATTAAACTGTACTACTTTTAAATACATTATATCAGACACCCTGCTTTTCAGATATCAGCATCAGTATCGGCCACTGAAAACCCTTCCCCAGTGAATTTTGACAGTATTAGTACACTGTAAAAAAGAACTGTTGGTTTAACTTCACAAAAGTAAGTTACCTGGTTGTCTTAAAACCTTGAGTTCATTGAAATCAAAAATTTGAGTTAATACAATAAAGGTGATTGGTGTAATCAACAGAAACTCAAAATATGATGTTATATGACCCACATTAATTATCTATGTTGATCTGACAAAATAAAAATTGTCATGATAACAAATCATGAAAATATGTTTTTACGGTGTTCTGGAATTTCTGGAGTATCCTAATAAGAACTTCTTTTTTTTTTAAACTTTCAAGTCTTTACTAATAGTTCTATTGTGATTACCATAAAAAGGACACTGTACATCAAAAAGATTAGAACATAAAGATTACAGAATATCCAATCAGATTAAATCCTGTAGGGATTTCAGTTTATGTGCAAGGATATCATTTGAGGATCCCATTTAATTCCAATTAGAATCATATACTGGGGATATCAATCTATGACTAATCTTTAATGCAGTTAACAAACACCATGTATTGCCTCATAGAAATGAAACCATTCAACTGGGTGTATTAATAGGTTATCCTAAACATATAAACATCAATAGCTTGTTTTGATATTATTCCACTTGGCAGGGAAAACAGACATATCAGATTCAAGGGTGACCTGAAGTAAGCATCAGCAGACTCTAGAGTGCTAGAACTTATGACTCTGGGCTTCCATGTGACCAACCTGGGAGGAATTCGAACCCCATTCTCCTGCTGTCTGAGGCTTCTGGCATGTTTAGATACTTGGATCTCCTCTTCCCATGAATCTGACTCCTGCTTTTTGTATGGAGATGATGCATTGAGGACGGCATCACAGGCTATTGTAACCTGAAAGTTAAGGGGCGTGTGAACTTCATTTTATATCAGTTCCATTGCTAAACATGATATTGCATACAATGATTGCTTAAGAAACCACAGCCAGCTGGAAAATCGTGCAGACTACGGCTAATTCCATTTAAAAACATTGAAACAAAAACTGAATAAATAAGTAATAAAGATAATAAATACAAGGGAAGCAGCAGTAAGTACGCACACCATGCAAAAAGTGTCTACAAGCACAAAAATGTGTGTTCACTTGTGTGCTACTTTAAGTATTGT
This sequence comes from Opsariichthys bidens, assembly GCA_037194245.1. Taxonomy (NCBI): domain Eukaryota; kingdom Metazoa; phylum Chordata; class Actinopteri; order Cypriniformes; family Xenocyprididae; genus Opsariichthys; species Opsariichthys bidens. The sequence continues at coordinate 15,591,472 of CM074298.1, forward strand.
ATCAATAACTAACGTAGCACAACATAAACCTTCTTGCATCATGTGTACTGAATATACATCAACCATTTAATCCTCGAATATTTGAGATTGGTAAGATTTGGGGTCGGTAAGATGTTTTTGAAATACGTTTCCGATGCCCACAAAAGCTCATTTTATTAGATAAAAAAATACAATAAAACAGAACAGTTTTCTATTCAATATATTTTAACATTTAACAAAGTGTCACGTGATCCTTCATTTAAATATGCTGATTTGGCACTACATTTCTTCTTACTATTATTAACGTTGAAAACAGTTGTGTTGCTCTAAATATATTTTTTTGAGGAAACCATGATTCTTTATTGATTCTTTATTAAAAAAAAGCCTTTATTGTTACTTTTGATCAATTTAATAAATCCTCACCAAATAATCTTTTTTTCAAAGCAAGTCGTATTGACTTGTCAGTGTCTACCACTAAAAAAAACCCCATTCTACTCTTAATAATTTCAAAACTATCCAAAAAACACAACACACGCTGTGTATTCAGACATGATTGTGCTTTAAACCACATGGAATTCAGAAATAAACGTTAAAAATCAGAAATTTAAACTCATTATTCATCATAGTTGAGAGTGGAAAACTGCAACAACACATGACATCACTGCACACAATGAGAAGGATGAACAGTGAGAATATAAAGTATAAGGTCATCTGAGACAGAATAAAATGTTATGATGTGATGTTTGACAAGCAAGCACTGAAACTGAAACGGCAGATCAGGCCTTTGGCATGCAGGGCATACAAGGCGCATGAGCGCACACACTCCCACTAACCAGTGCGGGCAACTCCTCAATATTTGGTAAAGGGATCTCAAAGTGGTCTGGAAATATGACAAGCTTGGCTTCATCTTCGTACTCAAAATCATCTCCGTTAAAATCACGGTTAAGCTCTAAATCTTCAGGAAAGGAAGCAGAAAGACTCATTTTTAATCGAGGGCTGATGGGATGACTGCACTAAGAACAAGTGCTTGAAAAAATGTCCCAAAAAAATTCATTAATAAACACATTATGACACAGCACAAAATGTACCCAAACAAAAACAGCCTTCATTTTCTTCAGCTCCCTTGACTGAACCGCTAACATTAAGATTTGAGGTTATAATGCATATGAATGTATAATAGAAAGTCCGTATTTTAGAGGCTGCAACTCTCATTGACTTTTACAGGTGTTTAACCACCTTTAAAAATAGTTTTTTGCAGTTCACTTAAATAGTCCTGCAAAGGGAGAACACATTTTCTTTCTAGTCTGCCAATTAAAAGAGGAACTGCAAGTTTGATCATCATAAAAGAACAATCAAGTAATTCAAATAGTTTGAGTATGAATATTGTGTGAATGTTTTGTCTGCTTTAGAACATGGCTACGAGATCTGTCGGACTAAAGAAAACACCTGATCGCATCAGTTTGCGCTCCAAGCCACTGGTGACAGGCCAGACATTATCCTTAATAGAACAGTCAGGGTGGTCTAAATGACATGTTTTGGGTTTACAAAATGACTGGCATCCTTTCTGACGTATCGTCCTCAAAGAGGCGTTTATATCGACTGTATGCATGAGAATAAGAGGCCACAGGTCCCCCACCTGCTACGTCACACCTCCAATGGCAGAAGTGTGTCAGCCTGGGGAGTTGATAGGGCACAGCAGCTGACAAGCATAGCCGGCCACTGTAAACCAACCCTCCATAGCACAAGATTAGGCCAGGGCAAGCATGTGGCACTTTAGATTTAGAATGGTTACTAACTGCATATACAAATAAATAAGCTAAATTTAGCCCCAGCCAGTAATGACTGCGGTGGCTAAACGTAAAAATATAAGGCTTATTCAAAATGATTTAAGATGGAAGTTTCAGTCTGGGACTTCTTCTCTCTTTTTTTCCCCCTTACTTCAAAACAGACTTACCTAAAAATACTTTTCCATTCCTTCTTCTGGGTATGGCACCCCCCGCTGCACCTGTGGCTTTCTGTAATTAAAATCAGGAAACAACAACAAAGCTAAGTGTAATGCTATATCGAACGACAAAAAATACTAAATCATGTTGCAAATTTGATGAAATATGAATGATGCACATCTGAAAACTTTACACATGGGAATGATCTTTCCGTACAAAGCACATAATGGTAAAAACAATTGATTGTGGAGTAAAGCGGACTACTGAATGGTTATTTTTGACACACTTTTCATGTAATCGCAAGTAAAAAAACAGCAAGAATGGGGCCAGCTATTTCTGGACACATCCAGACATGAAAATAGCAGCATTTAACCAGCACATCCAAATTCACTTGGAACTAACAAGAAGCCATTAAATAATTAAGATTCTATTCTAAATTACCAACATTTCAGTCATCGATAGGCCAATGTAAAGGAACAGGCTGGGAATAAACAGAACTTCTAAGACATGGAAAGATGTTGTCATTGTGACATTCGAAACATGAGATACATGAATACCTTAGTATCTGATGATTTCAAATCTATCATACTGGATTTAGTACATATTTAGTGACAAATTAAATGATAGATAGCATTTTAAATAATATCTCTGTATGTAACATGCTATCATGCTGTAAATATATTTACTGTAATTATTGCAAATATTCCTTTAACATTCCATTTTTTTCTTGCTGACATTTCCCGAGCATTGGCACAGTAGGAATGCTGGGCTCATTAATTCTAAAACAATATGTCAAAACCATTTATATGAATACACTGTAAAAAAAAAAAAAACCCTTCATTTTCAAAAAATAATTTTTAAGTTCATTTGCTGCCTTAAATTCAGTATAATCAACTTGGCTGTACATGTCATTTCAACTTAAATTTTCTTAAACTGACTTTAAAAATCTAGTTGAATCTTGTATAACTTATAAAAAATAGTTATTGCCCAATCATATCATTTTTTACAGAATAGCAGATTCCTAAAACTCTGAATCACAATGAGGAGAGACACAAAAAATGTATACAAAATATACCTGCATCTTCAGCTTCAAATGTTTTCTGCAGCAGCTCAGTAACACTTAAAATCTTTACATTCCATTGGGTAATCACCTCAGAACTCTGACGACTGTTGTTGAACTTAGTCTCTGTTAAATTGAATTTTTTTCCACCTTTTGAAATTAGTCTGGGATGGCAGATCTTAAAACTAGAGAATACTCACATAACATAAGAAGAAAAATCAAAATATATGACTTAATCCACACCTAATTTTGATTATAGGAAAACATTCTCCAGTCACGTCACTTTATAGGTGTGAATCCGGTAAACAGCAGAGGTTGCAGAATGAGCTGCTATGGGAAACTAAATTGTTACAATTTGCTTCTACATTTTTCTAAAATCTTTCTTGTTAGGCATTACAAGTACTTGTATTTTTTACGAGAACAGTAACAGTAAAGGACAAAAGTAATACGTGTGTTCCTCCTACCCCGTACAAATGTTGCACGATATACCTGTGCTAGGAAGATATCGCGATACCCTGCTTTTAAAAACGGTGCGATTCCTCATTATACTAGCACTTTAAGACTGACGGTTGTTTTAATAAGTGCAGTATGTCCTGTCAATGACAGCATCTGTGCAGCACTCTGGTTCCACTCCCTGCAGACACACTGGCTCAGGACCGCGTAAAACTATTGACACATTAGAGCGATAAATAAACATGCATGAATAAGATAATAAAGTGCAGGACGTGCTTAATGGTAAAGAGTTATTAAGCACAATAAGCTGCGAGAAAAAGAACTCGATGCAGTACTCACACGCTATCACACACCTGAAGCGCTGTGCAAAAAGCCGCCTCTCAGACAGCATGCAACGTCAAATTCAGATTTTTTTCACAACTTATTGCATCTGAACAGTCAAATACACACACAGTTATATCAAAATGCCCGTCTTGGCGAATATTCAAGTAAATGCAGTCAGTTATGACTTAAGTGAATGTAAAGAGTTGGGAGAAAAAGTGTGTGTCAATAGAGTGGCGCAGGCTGCAGGGATGACACATTTTATACGCCAATTTTTCTTAGTTTAGTGAATCCTACTTTTAAAAGGTAAGTAATCTTTTTAAATGTTCATGTTTATTTGCACATTCACATGTTGGGCATTCACTATATTTCTTTTCATTGCCTTCAGATTGCACATTGTTTGGAGGACAACATTTGGCATGATGTGGATTTAAAATTTATAATTAAAAATACATATTTTGTAATAATCATCTAAGTTTTTCCATCCAATTAATTGAAGAAATAATACTGATAATCAAAATAATCATTAGTTGCAGCCCTACTACATACACAGTAGCCTAATGAGACACAGATGTTCAAAAAAGCTCCACAGAATTCTGAACACCTGTCAGTCATGTTCCGCATATCCTCCACCCCCTGCATTAATAATATAATTCACTGGCAGCTTAAGTTTTGTTTATGCTTTATGCTTTATGCTTTTAGTTAATGCTTTTGTTATGTTATCAGTAATGGATGCAAAGAAACTGTTTGCATTAAAAAAAAAAAAAAAGAGTCAAAAGTCAAACATCCAAAAAAATGCATTCTTCATCAAGGCACTGATAGGAAACTGTTTCCATCTTCAACAAGTTCTATACTACCTTAAACCACTAATTATTACACATTACTTTATCTCTTTTGCTTCCTTTGTGATGTTTGTAAGTATAACATATTTAATATGTGCAGTTCCCTTTAGAGTGTAGAATGAAATATACAACCACACTTTTACTACTTCAATGACATTTGCAAAGAATTAAATCCCACAATAATCTTGAAAAAATATCACTATTCTTACCTCTTTCACATGCCGCTTTAAGTGCATGTACACACTCTGTCCAGTCTTTCGGTAATGTCTCTCCACGTGTTCTCTTCCAAAACCTAGGAATGAGTTCAAACACACATATAGACCTCCTTCCGATTCCTAAAAAAAATGATGAAGCAAGATTTAAGCCAAGACAAATGTGGGAAAGGAAAGTTACACTTCATGTTAAATATAATTAATTAAACACAAATGTACACGATGTACAACTCCACATTTCTACTTAGATATATTAGACAACAGAGAAAAAAACTACTATTAGAGATTAAAGCAGACCGTTCAAAGACATAAGCATCATCAGGTGAAAAGAGGAAACACTTTAACAACGCGGAACATAATCTAAAATACATGCATCCTCTTTACAATCTAGTGCTTCACTGAATATTAATGCCCAATATCTAGTATGTATTACTAGAAATACAAAAAAAAGTTAAATTATTAATCATTTAATTTCTCACAATAGTGCCTTTTTTACTTCAAGATTTAAATGACTTCACATTTATAGAACAAGAAAGCTCCAATAAGTACTTCCTTTTTGTTGTTGGTAATAAAATGTTCTTCAGGCATATGTTGCAATAACATTTTGGTCATGTTTCATAATATATACAGCCACTTTTGGTGTTAACTATGGTTATTGAGATTATGCACATAATATAATCGCATAATGCCCGTTTGCTATTTGTTAAAGATATTTTTAGAAGTGTTTTGTTCCTTCTAAACACAAAAAAACATAAATATTCAGAATTATTCTTTTAATAACAAATTAGACACTTCTGAGCTTAATCTGAATCAAAACGGCGTTACAGGACAGGTGTGTGTTAGGGTGTTGAGGGCCCAGCAGACTGAAAAAACCTGTCACTAGCTGCTGGTGACACACGAGCTTCAACAGATAGTGTGTAAAAATAACCTGTCTTTTAGTCTGACATGATGAACTCCAAACAGCTGAGTCACTTTTCAAACTTTTACAGCAGGGAGCTAGTTGTGCACTATATACCCACGTTTATGTTAAAAGTTCCTGACTGATTGTCAAAATATATGGTATTATACACGATTAGTGGACAGAGCTGAGAACAAATAACTGACCTGGATTCTTTTATAGGTCATGGCTGCTAACTGCTTATTAGTGTATATTTAGGAAATCCCAGTTTTCGCCTATTTCATGCTACACAACAGTCTCTTGATATCATGGAGATTTCATAATAAGCGGTCTGACCTCAACAAGTAACACACTATTCGATGTCTATTGTGGATGGGAAGATGCCGAACGTATAAGAACGTGGGAAATGAGATTTCTTTGACACGCCTTTGGAGACAGAGTACAGAAATGCTCTCTAGTACAAACCAGCGCTCACACTTGAGTGTTTATGTTATCATTATACATCTGAATCTCGTACAACGCCAGCGGAAAGAGGGAAACTTGGTCGCGCTGTGAGATGTAAACACGCGTGTGTTGTTTATTGATCTCAGCAGGCTGTCACCCAAGTTGAGCAGGAGAATGGTGGCCGAGGCGCTCTCTCACGCGCTGTACGCAGCTTTTCACGTGTCTGTGGGACGCCAGTTGTTGTTTAACGTTCATGCATGAAGTATTTGACATAATACTCACAGGAGAGTCGTAGGAAAAAGCGCATTCGCTCTTGAAAACCCTGTCTCCTGTCCTCGGTACTCTAATGGTGGGCATGTACGGGACCAGTAGCTCTCCCAGATCTGTAGCCATCTTCACATTCCTGCTGCTCGCACCACTATGAGCCTCGCCGGAGCAGCGTGTCAGGCAGAAGATGAGATGGGGCTATTTTTAAATCATACAGACCCGACATTCCTCATGGACCGAGGGATGTGACGACGAAAACATTGGGACATGGAGGGATGTGGAGGGAGGTGCATAGGGGAGGGAAACAATGGGTGTCCCCTTGGAAAAACAGTCAATATTTGACATGATTCACCCTGACGCTAAGTGCTGACGTTTTCAGGTCGAGCATTACCTCAGTGAGTTTGAGGGTCATCAGTGGCAGCGGGTTTTTACTCTGCATCTGCTTCACTTCCGAATGCACAAAACACTAAACGTTTTCTTTCTCTTTTTTTAGCTTTTAAAAAATGAAATATGTGGATTAGAACTGTAATTTCCATTTTGTCATGTATTTTATACTGTAGGCCTGCTTTTATTATTTTGGTACTTTGTACATTATTTTGCAAAGCACTTCGAGCTTTGTATGAAAACGACTAGGCTTATACAAATAAAGTTTATTATTATTATTAATAATTTTACATTGTGTGTCTGGAAGCTAGTTGATTATCTATTGATATGCAATGTATCTATAAGCTACTCTAAATTATTCAAAACATCAAACATGTTCAAACCGGTGTTTCTTGACTGAAATATTAAAAGGTAAAAAGGCATTTTGACTGCTATAGTTCAACCATTTTTCTGCCTTGCTTGGAATAGTAATTTATGGGATGAGATTTCATTTTATTCATGAAGTTCTGAAACCATTTTATAATGGACATCATCTTCTGATGCAGTAAGCAGACGAAGAAATTACTGATTCTAGGGTGACTTTACAGCAATAATCCATATGTTTTTCAATATTTAGGTTTTGATTCTAATTCTTTTCTTGGTATTTGTTAATTTGAAAATATGCATGACTTATCTACTTCTGTGGAACATAAATTAAGAAATTATGAATAATTTGGCCACTCTTTCATTAAATAATAATGAATTAAGAGAGGAGATTTCAAGCTTCCATAAGCAAATGCATACTGAACAGTCTGAAATGAGCAAATGATGACAGAATTTAAATTTTGGTCTAAATCCTTGACATAACACTTTAAAGCATACACAAGAGCAGTAACTTAGTTATAATCATTCGTTTATTGGTGCCAGAGGCAAAGAAAAGGGAAAAAAGAAACAATACTTTTTATTAATAACTATACATTATACATTGTATAATGCCTGAATATTTTGGACAAGTATGCATGACCACTCCTAGTTATCAGGGGATGACTTGGGGCTGTGGTCGATGAGATTCTTATCAAGCGTCTGAATCTGGAACCAGGGTCCATCTCCTTTTTCTCTCATGTGTCGGCGGACTTCAAGTTGTTTTTGTCTACAAGAAAAATGGTGAATAAATCATTAGAGATCAATTAGGCTACATAAAAACAGGAAACATTTTTTTGTGAGCAATAAAAACATTTCAAAGTGCCTTTGTTGTTGTGGTACTGATATTAAATTGTACCCTAAGGTTTGACAAGTCCTTCATTGTTTTTCACCCTACAGGCATTTTTTTTCTCTTTTCTTCTAATCTTCTGGTACATGGTTTATTAATGACACTGTGATATTTGGAGGCACCTCATACTCAAAATGAACCTTTTGTGTGGATCACTTTAGTGAGCAGAATTTTGAAAGGTCATGATAGAAACTGTTTAGGATGTACAGAACTAGATCGTCTAAACTCTTAGAGCAGGGGTCGGCAGACTATGGAAGGGTAATCGCTGGCACGTGAGTAAAAGCGAGAGAGGTCTATGTATTTCATTCAGATAAAATACCTCCCACCTACAGATACAGATCTGCTTTTTGAGGTAATCCTTCCTCATAGCTTGTTTTATTAAGTTAGGAGTTATAAATACTATTTTAATATGCGCAAGTCAATGAAAGCACCCAGCTCTGACAAATTATTAATGCTACCGCAAGTTGCTGTCCGACAGCTCAGCTTATTTCAATGTAAATCGTTAATGCTATAAAGTTCAACCAAGTATAGAGTCCTTATTAAACATTCCACACAGATCAAAATGACTGTGATGCGTGTGGAAACTCCGTTCATGTGTACCTGGTCACTTTGTGTGTATTCTCTGATTGGACAGCTATCCAATTGTGAAAAGACCAGGGATAAATGCCCTCTGAAAGACAGGGCTTTTTTTTCACATTCCAGATGAAACTGAACAAAATGCATCTGGTAAGTCACATATGTAAATTTTACCCCTACCAAAATGGTAAAATATAAACTTGCGAAAGTGTGTTATAACCGCTCCCGGTAGTCAGATATGGCCCAGATATGCCACCGAGGAGTAGCAGAGTATCTCTTCAGCAAGCCGATGTGCAAACTGTGTAAAACGGAACAGTTTTGTAACAAATTGGATAGCTATCCAGTGTAAACAGGCCTACTGGGAATCTGTTCTTCAAAGAATTCTTCAAATTTAAACCTGAAAACAAACAAACTAAGATTTTATGAAAAACTGCTTCAGAAATATTTAAGGTTCCTTACTATTTATGTTAGCCATTATGAAACATTTGACATTTATTAGTCTTTTAATAACATTAACATTGTTATTAAAAGACTAATAAAACATGTTTATGTGTATTTATACATATTCATCAGTAAATCTAGTAAATTTCCAACCGTTTCCTCCAACATCCTACTCAGTCATATGTATATTATACTGTGGAACAAGAAAGGAAACACTTTTTTGACAGTAAAATGCTTGCAACAGTGGTCCCCAACATTCTTGAGGCCCCAATGTGTAACAAAATTATTGACCAATATTTCCTTTGGTATTTCTTTTTGAACTTTTGATTTAAATAAAAGTATATTTTATTGTTAGTTCATGTTAACTAATGTAGTTAACTAACATCAACAAATGAAATCTTATAGTTAAGCATAACCAAATATTAAATATGTATATGAACCTAATTCCTAAATGGAAATTTCTACATGTAAATAAACAGTTCACATGCATATATAGTAGTAGTGTGACTTTTTAAAGGGTTACATCACCCAAAAATGAAAATTGTCCTTAACTACTCGCCCTCATGTCGTTCCACACCCATGAGACCTTCAGGTCTCATCTGAACCACACAGACAGCAACATCATTGCACCTTTTGAGGTCCAGAAAGGTATTAAACACATTGGTAAAATCAACCACATGATTACAGTGGTTCAACCTTACTGTTATGAAGTGACGAGAATACTTTTGGTGCGCAAATAGAATTATTATTTTTGTTTCAATGATTTCTTCTCCCCCCTGTCATTCTCCTGCGCTCTTTATGTTAAGCACTTCCAGGCTCTATGCCAGAACGCCGACTCAGTATTGGCTTTGCTTTGTTTTTGCGCACAAAAAGTATTCTTATCACTTCATAAAAGTAAGGTTGAACCACTGTAGTCACATGGACTATTTTAACAATGCCTTTACTTTGCTGCCTATGTGTGGTTCAGAAACCTCTAAGATTTCATCAAAAATATCTTAATTTGTGTTCCGAAGATGAACTAAGGTCTTACGGGTTTGGAATGACATGAGGGTGAGTAATTAATGACAGAAATTTCACTTTTGGGTGAACTACAAAAATACACAAGACCAAACAAAAGAATAAACAAAACAGCAAGACGTTTTACATTAACATATCATGCATGTATATTGTCTCTTTTATTAACATCTCATTTAGCCTAATTAGCTGAATCATGTGAAGACAGCTTACCTCATTTCAGCCTTCTCAGTCTCAATTTGGATAAGTGCCATCATTTTCTCATAGTCCTTCACTGGGCTGTCATAAAAGGTACGAGCAATCCAACGGGTGATGGGATGCTAAGTTATAATAAAGACAACAAATGAAAGTAAAAACATGAATCGTTATGATAGCAGCGACACAATTTTCACTTTTTATTAAATGACCAGAAATACATTTTTAACTGATATATACAGTGCCCATGTTTTATGCACTTAAATAGCAGAATACCTTGTAGTACTCCCAGTGCTCTGGTTCGTAGTCTTCAGGTATCTCTGCTAACTCAGATTCTCCTGTTTAATGGATTACAGACATTAATCAAGTTATTATGGCAGGTACAGCATGTATAGGTAGGAAAAACTGCCAGGTACATCAGGAACATACCAACGAAAACATTAACAAAGGTCACAAGTACTGCCACAGGGATGCCAGTGAGAAGAATGTAATTTCTCTGGAGTAATGAAGCAAGAGAGGAGAGAAAGATTGTAAAAACATTATTTGAATGAGTATGAGCAGCAAGAATATGCAATTGAAGTAAAGTACTTATAACAGACTTTACCAGCAGGAAAAGAAATCTTCTATCATAGAAGTCGGTGGGCTTGATGACAAACATCCTTTTCCCATGGCTCCCATGACGGACGACAACTGTAAAAGAATAGGCAAAAATTATTAATAGCAATAATAGTGGGCTAAGCATGTCAACATATCACTGTAATAGCTTTATTGCATGCAAAACTATTTTTATTCAACAGGAAGTAACCCTAAACCAACACAGAACTGAAGGGAAGCAAGAGTTATACAGATTATACAATTATCGCTGCAAACCCAAATCGTAAATTCACGTTTTTTATACAATACGACGAGGACATATACAATGAGGGCCAAAATATTGTGCGTGTGTAACTTAGTAAAATGACTGCTTCCATATCGACAGTTGAGCGACGAGTAAGAAGCTTAAGAAATACTTTGAATCAAAAACTGTTCAATATATGTCTATGTAAAGCCGCCCATGATGTATCGCACACAGCAGTTTAATGTATATATCTATAGGAAGGTTACAGTGGGGATTGTTGTTGAGGCCAGCTTGTACACTTGACATGCTAAGCAAGGTCACTGCTAGTTGTAATCAAATTAATCGGTTATATCGTTGTGTTTAGTCAAAATAAACATTCTTTACCTTGTTCTGAACGTGCAACAGTCCTGGAGAGCAGATTTGAAGATTGACATGTTCGTTTCAGCGGGTTTAATCTGGCTGCAAACGACGCCGCCGTCCGCAAAACGCTCATGCCCACCATGACTGTTGAGCGAGTGCGTGAACGCGCGCTTCACTGATTGGCTCACACAGAGTGACGCGTGTTCACCATTGATACTCAGACAAATTAAAGGTTTTTTTTTTTTTTTTTTAAAGTCATACGGTTCGTATCAAAAGATGACCCTTACAAATACATTTTTTTTTTTTTTTTTTTTTTTTAAAAAGGGAAAAAAATAAAATAGTGCCACTGAAAAATAAACCTATTTGATCAGATTTGAATCCGAAAAATTCTCGAAAGCATGGTAGTACATTATAAGTGAGTAATAATGCAATAATTTTCTATTTTACAGTAATTTACCCTTCAGAGCTACTCTATTTATATGATTTCTTATAATTCAAATATTAATATTCTTATGGGTTGAAATTGTGGGTCATAAAAAATAAATGAAAAAATAATGAAGAATAAACGATGAGTGCACAGTACAATGATTAAAATGCTATTTAAAATGTGATCTTCATGTCCAAAAAAAAAAAGAAAGTGGGACAAAAAGTAAGTTACACGCAAATACATGTGTAATTTTGATCTTTCATCATATTATTTTATTATATTTTACATTATATTGTCAATTCGCGTTGTGGTGGTTGAACATTCTGCAACAAAACGTTGAACTTTTAACGTGGAGATTTTTTTCGGATGAACTCTCCGGCAGGTGGCGCTGCGCGTTTCCGTTCGTTCATTCGTTTGACATTGTCAAGATGGCTGCGGCCGTAACGAGCCGCCTGACTGCTGCCGTCTGCAGACAATTTCAACGTTTTGTTACAGTGTCTTCACACACACAGCCTCAGTATGCGACGCAAGCTCTGTCCAAATTTCACTCGTGTCAACAGAGGTATGTTTTTCTCACGGATTATATGTCGGGCTTGAACGTCAATGTATCATGATATCCAGAAAGAGAGGAGCATGTTTTAACGAACTCTTTTCTTATTTCTCTGAATTTAGACAAATTTCTGACTCTTGTTGGTTCAGAAGTGCCATGAATAGCAGAGCACTCCACACATCTTCTGTCAGAAAGGGACTGGAAGAATTTTTTGACCTGCCAGAGAACTGGGGAGAACTAACTGTTAAATCAGGTACCAACAATGTGAATTTCCCCTGAATGTTTATCGTTCACAGTTACTATAAGCTGTAGGTTGTGTCTCAGTTCAGTGCAGCATTTTGTCTAAATAAGGCTTTCTATACATATTTGGTTACACTTAATAATGTTTCATTTGTTAACAACTTTAGTTAAAATGAATTAAGAATTAGCAATACAGCATTTATTAATGTTAATCATAACATTCATCCATGCATTATTAAAATCAAAAGTTGTTTGTTTACATTAGTTAATGCTCTGTGAACTAAGATAACATTGTTAGTTTGTTGGTTAATACACTAACAAATGAGAACTTATTGTTTATTGTAAAGTGTTCTCATATAAATGTGTGTGAGAAGGTCACTAGGCTTTGAGTTTGTCAATAGTAATGTTAATAATGTTGTGTTATGATTTTTTTGTAACCTCATAGGTGCTCCATGGACTGCCAAACAGCTTCGGGGGAAAAGTAATGAAGATTTGCACAAACTTTGGTAAAGCCGTTTTTACAGTGTGAAGACTTTTGAAGAAAATTGCAACAAATATTAACCCACATTTCTGTTTGAATTTTTAAGGTATGTTCTTTTGAAGGAAAAGAACATGTTACTCACTTTAGAACAAGAGGCGAAACGACAGCGTGTTCAGATGCCCAGCCCAGAGCGCATCAAAAAGGTATGAAATGTGTTCGGATTTTGTTTAAAATGCTTAGTTTCTCTGTTGAAAAAATGGAGTTACCTTAAAAAAACAATACTGAGACAGAACCATGGTGCAGTGAAGATGCAGAACTTCCCATGGTATGTATACAAGTCAGTAAAATCTTGCTTTTATTCAGCAAACAAAATGAATCAAAAAGTGACTGTAAAGACATTGTTACAAAAAAAATTCAATTTCAAATAAATTCTGTTCTTTTGAACTTTCTATTCATCATAATCCTGAAAAAATGCATTATGGTTTCTACAAAAATATTAAGCAGAATTTTTCTTGAGCACCAAATTATGATATTAGAATGATTTCTGAAGGATGATGAAAATTCAGCTTTGACCACAGTAATAAATTAATTTTTAAAAATATTTTAAAATAGAAAAGTTACTTTAATTAGTGAATAAATTTCACAAGAGCATTTCAAAAACAAAACAAACAAATAATCTTACTGACCCCAAACTGTTGAAAGGTACAGTTGTGTTCAAAATTATTCAACCCCCACTGAAATTGATTGTTTTGGCCGGTTTGACATTGATTTTGATCATTCAGTCATCCTGCTTACAATTAAATCAAAGAGGCACGTGTAGGTCAGACAAATATAACATAACATTTATAATGAAATAACCACAAATGTCTTTTCTCTGCTCACATCATTATCAGTTTTATTCAACCCCCAAGTGACATTCAATCTTAATACTTAGTACAACATCCTTTTACAGTTATAACAGCTTTTAAACGTGAAGCATAGCTTGACACAAGTGTCTTGCAGCGAGCTACGGGTATCTTCGCCCATTCATCATGGGCAAAAGCCTCCAGTTCAGTCACATTCTTAGGCTTGCGCACTGCAACTGCTTTCTTTAAGTCCCACCAGAGGTTCTCAATCGGATTTAAGTCTGGTGACTGCGATGGCCATTTCAAAATGTTCCAGCCTTTAATCTGCAACCATGCTCTAGTGGACTTGGAGGTATGCTTGGGATCATTGTCCTGTTGAAAGGTCCAACGTCTCCCAAGCCTCAGGTTTGTGACGGACTGCATCACATTGTCCTCCAATATCTCCTGGTACTGAAGAGAATTCATGGTACCTTGCACACGCTGAAGCTTCCCAGTACCTGCAGAAGCAAAACAGCCCCAAAGCATGATTGACCCCCCGCCATGCTTCACAGTAGGCAAGGTGTTCTTTTCTTCATAGGCCTTGTTCTTCCTCCTCCAAACATAGCGTTGATCCATGGGCCCAAACAGTTCTAATTTTGTTTCATCAGTCCACAGAACACTATCCCAAAACTTCTGTGGTTTGTCCACATGACTTTTGGCATACTGCAGTCGACTCTTCTTATTCTTTGGAGACAGCAAGGGGGTGCGCCTGGGAGTTCTGGCATGGAGGCCTTCATTACGCAGGGTGCGCCGTATTGTCTGAGCAGAAACTTCAGTACCTACATCTGACAAATCTTTTCTCAGTTCCTCAGCAGTCACACGGGGACTTTTCTCCACTCTACGCTTCAGGTAGCGCACAGCAGTCGAAGTCAGCATCTTCTTTCTGCCACGACCAGGTAGCGTTTCAACAGTGCCCTTTGCCTTGAATTTGCGAATGATGCTTCCTATGGTGTCTCTTGGTATGTTTAACATCTTTGCAATCTTCTTATAGCCATTGCCCTTCCTGTGAAGAGTAATCACCTCTTCTCTTGTCTTCCTGGACCATTCTCTTGACTTCACCATGTTTGTAACCACACCAGTAAATGTCTAGAAGGAGCTGAGTATCACAGTCATTTTAAAGCTGCCTAATTGGTGCTTATTAGGCTTTATTGCTGCTCCCTGACATCCACAGGTGCTTTCAATACCTGATTGAAAACACTTCAATGGACCTCTGTTCTTCAGAGTGGTAGTCTTTAAGGGGTTGAATAATTGTGTCAATGAAGAATTCACAAAAGAAACATTTACTACTGTATTACAAAACCAATTGATGTCATTTTAGTTGCATATGCTTCTTTAAGAAGTCCTTGTAGGATTTCATTCTGAATTCAATTACAAATGTACTCTAAATTCTCTAAAACCATTTACAGCATTGGGGGGTTGAATAATTTTGAACACAACTGTAGCATACTTACTTCTACGGTGCTTTTTATAAGTAAAATTATTTGAGTCTACATTGGATTTTTTTTTAAATTTTACCACTCTTCTGAATGGACATATTTGCACAACCTGCCAGGTTGAATCAGTTATATTCTTGGTCTCATGATTCACTCTTTAAGGAAATGGCAGCTTTTAGTTCTTGAGTATAAAAGCATAGGATGAATCTGCCTGTTCTATGTTTATTCAATTCATCTGGGGCCGTATTCACAAAACATTTTATCTTACCACTAAGAGTTCTCCTAAATGGCAGTAAAAGTTCCTAATTAAGAGTTTTCTCTTAAAACCTATTCACAAAGCTGCATGTCTGCGTCTTGAGAAAATGCACAAGTGACAAATGTTTTAAAGTTCGGAAGGAGCACGTTCAAACGGTCTATCTAAATCCGCTCGAGTGGAGGTATATATACACAGACGAGAGCCGACTCACCTATAGTTACTTCGACAGTTTCTCTGCATCCCTCCTCCACCCTGTTCCTCACTTTCAGCTAGGCATATGGGGGGAGAACTCCGCTTTTGGGCTAAATTAATTCCAAAATTCCCTTGGAAAGCATGACGAATACGCTTATTATATTTTTTTACTCTGTTCGATCTTTAAGTGTAAACTCGTGAAAACAACTGCCACAGGTAATCGCACATTTTATCATAGAGTCCGATCTATAAATCAAAATATTTATTGCAATTGTGAAGTAAAGGTCCAGCACCCAAGGCTCTGTCGCTATTGCCTCAATAGTGAACAGTGTCTTTGGGCAGATTGACAGCAACAGTCAATAGGATTATTTGCGATTTGGCCTTAGTGATTTGAGTGTCCTCTTGACCACTCTTAACGTTTCACAGATTTAGGAGCTAGTTTTAGCACTAACGTGTTTTGTGAAATACTCTTAGAGCAAAAATGTAGGAGTCCTAAAATTAGGACTGACTCAGAGTTTCTCTTAAATCGGCAAGTTAGGAGTTACTTTTAGCTTTAAGATGTTTTGTTAATACGGCCCCAGGTGTACATGGATGAACATATCCATTCTGAATTCTTTTAATAGGTTGAAAAGTCAATGATTCGTCTTGACACTGTTGTGAAAGAACGTGAGGATGCGCTGCGCTTACTGCAGACGGGACAAGAGAAAGCTAGACCGGGCGCATGGCGAAGAAACGTCTTTGGCAAAACCTTCTGGTAAGCAAATGTTTTGCACACTGTTCTCTTACACATCTATTTTGTGTAACGTAACTTATTACAAGCATGTGTGTGTTCATCAGGTACCGCTTCAAGGAACACCCTATCCCCTGGCACCTTAATTCGAGATACAAAAGGAGGAAATTCTTTGAACCATCACATGTCGCCCCTTACACAAGGTAAGAGTAACAATAAATCAGAGTAACAATAAATTAACTTTTAGCATTTTAACTTGTCATTTTAATAGATTAGAAATGTTGAGGAGCCCCTTAGGGGACATTGTGATGAAAAAAATGACATGAGAAGGAAAACGTGTCCGGTCTCCTATCGTAACCTCCGTTCCCTGAGAAGAGGGAACGAGACACTGCGTCACCGAAGGTGGCGCTATGGGGCTTTATTTGGGGCTCTGTTATTTAACAAAAAACTCAATGAAAACTCTTTGCTTCTCTAACAAATGTTAAATTTCTTTGATGCACAGAAATGTTTAACTCTGCTGTTCTGAATTTTAGGTTGAGCCTTGAAAAATACCTGAGGAGTAAAATACGGAAAGAAAAAAAAGAAAAGAGAAACCAAAAGAAGCTTGCAGCGATATTTCCAAAAAAGACTGCACATGCATGAGACGGTTGAAAAGACTCTTCACATTTAATAGTCTTTTCAACACACAATACTTTTCACTTCTCCAGAAGTATGAGTTTCAGAATTTGTACAGTCATAATAAATTCAAACTTGTAACTGAGACTGTTTGCGTGTATATAATTACCTTTTTTCATTTTTATGTCTCGCTAAACATGGAAATTATTATTAGGATCAAAAATCATCCCTATTCATAAGTTCAAGGGACACATTAAGTATAGGTTTTCCTCAATATGCAAATCTGAATAAACCAGTTAAAATGTACTAAATATTAGAACAAAAGTGTACAATTACTGCACTGACAGTCTTACCCATTCAAACAAGATAGCAATTTAGACCAGTTTAACAAAAACAAGTTTATTCCCAAAAGAGCTGATCAGTTGTTAAAAGCATAAACATTTGGTTTCCTGTGATGCATTTTCTAGAAAGTGGCAGAGTGGTGTAAAATAAAAAAAGGAAGAAAAAAAATATTTTAAATGTCTTAAGCACTGATACAATTAAGGGGCCTTATCTCATGTACCAAAACACATACCCTTTTCACTGTTTTTTAAAATTAATCGGGCGGTCAGAAAAGTTTGTTGCCAAACTGGATATGAAAATATTGTGTGGAGGTGTAGAAAAGAGTGCAACCACATTAAACGGTTTAAAATATGGTTTGTTTGCACTACAAATAACAGCAAGAGTCCTTGTTAGTTCCTGAGTCCACTAAGAAGGCTTTTTCTACTGGGTGGTATATATATATTTTTTTATTATTTTTCATCTCCTTCAGAAGGCAACCAGGTGTTGAAGGAACTGGTTAAGGACACTTCCTGTCAACACACTGTTTCCCACCTTCCTCATACTCCTGTTTTGAAATCCACATTTGCTGGAAAGTTCCCTAAAGGTAAAAAGAAAAGTCATAATTATATTATGGTGTTGTTATGATATAGCGACAACAATAACGGTGATATGTGCTTTTTATTTATATATATGTGTGTGTGTGTGTTAATATTACACGTAATATAATCCAGCGGCAGTAACTGGCGTAAATGCTAGTCGACATCATAAAACGGGAAAAAAAAGACGACAATGACGCCGTACATGTTCTGTTGCACAAAATCATATCAGAGGAGATGACAGGAGAAGGAGAAGAGAAGACAATATTTTTAAACTGTAAACTGTTTTTTTTTTTTTTTTTTAACTGGAAAAAATGTAGATACTGAGGGGATCCTCCAAGAAATTGTTTAGGATGTGGAGTTCCCTGCATATATTAACTTTTACTCCCCTGCTTATTTGGGGAGGAAAAAAATTATACTTCCATCTTATATTCTGCGTAACAAACGTTTTTAACATTTATTAAAAAAAACATCCATTATTATGATGATTTTTGTGTTCTACAAAGGAAGATGGTAAGATAATGTTAGACAAACCCAGTTTTCCTTACAAAGCAAGTGTAGATAGATAAATAGATTGTTTACACTGCAAAACTCTGTATCGTCTAGCTGACAGTTATCCAGATAATTTTTGAAGTTTCTACAAAATATCCATTGGTTTCCTCGTCACTTTAACAAGTGCTTTAACAAGTTTATGGCCGGGCGAAATGATGATTAGTCATTAGTGCTGTCAAAAGAACCGACTTCAATATTGAAATTTTAAAAATGTGATGATCGCCCCAGCATTTTGACCGGATTCTTAAACAACTCAGATTGGCCATTGTGTTCACCAGCCCAACAGGTATGTCTGTGATTAACAAAAGCATGTTCTAATTAGACATCTTTGATGCTCTTCACCAAGCAATGTGCACGGGAGCATTTGAAAGCAGTCATCTATCAGCGGATCCCTAATATATCTGCTGATAGAGGCCTGCTTTCAAACATCCTGCCAATCACAGACATATCTGTTGAGCCCATGAACACAATTGGCCAATCAGAGGTGCTTAAGAATCCATTCAATAGTGCTCAAAATGCTGGTATAGTCACATTTTAAAATTTTCGGTATGGAAGTCAGTACTTTTGACAACACTAATGATAAAAGTGATCATCCAGATTTAGATCTACCTATACTAGCAGATAAAGCATTCGCAGGCTTTGCTTTATGCATTTCCTGTGTCGAAATCAGGAACATGTCAATGTCCATGGACCACTGGTTCTTTGCTAAGGTCTAAGGATCACTGTTAAACTGCCTTTGTTGTACTCCTGTTTTCACAGTTTCCCCAACTAAAGCCAGTCATGTTGCAGAGTGTTTTGCCTGGAAGATTATACAGTTATAGTTACAAACTCTCCTTCTACCTCCCTACCTTGATATTTAGAGTGATTTATAAGTCAAAAGACAGTTTATAAGAGTTTAAAATATAGCATCAGTTGAAGAATGACCTTTTTTCAATCTATCTTCTTGTATAACACAATAACATCATGAAGAAGAATTATTTGGCCACAACACTCATGTAGTTATAATCTGACATTATGACAGCGAACTCTACTCACCAGGGATGCGAGAATGGAGCCCCCAATCCAGGCGCTAAATCTGCGCTCAACAGTTGTGTTATTGGCTATCAATTTCAAACGCATACTCTGCAGAGAGGACAAAACAACGATTCGTGTCTTCAATAAAAAAAAACCCTTAGTCAGGTTAGACGGCATACTGAATTTTAACAAGGATGACACAGAGGCTGTGAGGGACAGACTTCCAGTCTTTACAAATGCACACACTTAACAAAAGCTCCTAACTTTTAAAACTTTTACTGGAGTTTTTCACAAAGATGTTTCATCAGCTGAACAATGAGTATGTTGTAAGATAACAGTGCAATGCATTGAACACACTCTCTTCTATCCCTCACTGCCTTGTTTTCATTCCTAACAAAAATTAAATATATGACACTACTAAGGTCAACAAAGCAAAAGACAAAGTGCCACTTACTGGTGGCGTCTTCTGCGAGAGTTCTCTGTTAAGTCTGTCTGTAAAGCCTTGGATGAGAGTGTTTCCTCCTGTAACTACCACACTGCCATACAGACCCTGTCAAACAAAAAAAATAAGGGCAGCATAACGTCACTCGCCTCAGCAGCACAGACACAGGTCATGTAAATGTACGTAAAACAATGTTTTGAATTCTTACCGGTCGAATGTCTATGTCACACATGCCAACGCTTGTGGTCACAACATGGCCGACCCCCAGCATGGTGTTCCCTGATAGACCCTGTGAAAATCAAGAACGATGAAATTTAATACCAGAAACTTCAGTATGAAACTTGGTGCAAAGAGGATGTTTCTTGCCTTAGCATTTGAAGGATCAAACAGACCCTCGGGGATCTTAAGTCTTTCCGCTCCAAAATCACAGTTGTACCCATTAGGCAGTTCATAGTGAACAGTGGGCATCTGGGCAGCTACTCTGTAAAGGGAAGAATGTAAAATGTGATTTTTCTTTTTCATTAAGATCATAAGCATTTAACATCCAAAAGCTCAAAATCAAAAAAGTGAATTTTGACAAATAAACTTATAAATGTTATATACATTACCATTCAAAAATTGACTCTGTGATATTGTTTTTGAAAGGAGTCCCTTACGCTCACCAAGGCTGCATTTATTTGAGCAAAAATACAGTAAAAACACTAATTTTGTGACATCACCAACTAAAATAACTGATTTTCTCATTTATTTCTGTGATTTTTCAGCAGCCATTAGTCCAGAAATCGTTCTAATATGCTGATTTGGTGCTCAAACTGATTATGTGTGTTGAAGAGTTGTGCTGCTTAATATTTTTGCGGAAACTGTGATACATTGCTTTCAGGATTCTTTAATGAATAAAAAGTTCGAAATAATAGCATTTATTTGATCACATTTTAAATGACTTTATAGTAACTTTGAATCAATTTAAATGTAATTATTTAATGCATCCTTGCAAAATACAAGTACTGATTTCTTTCTAAAAAAGAAAAGAAAAAAAAACTCACTGACCCCAACATTGATCGGTAATGTACGAAACTTACTGTTCATCGTAGGGTGAATCTGACACCTGTAGCACAGAGGCCTGAAAATCCTGTATGACAGTCTGAAATGACAGGTAGCAACATTTAAAAATTAATTTTGAAAAGGCCTTTGAGTATTTTAAGCGACTTTAACTATGATTCAGTTACGATCGCTTACATTACACATATAATTATGCCATGAACGGGTAACTTGAGGTAGTTTCTCTTTCTTCTTCCAACTGGCAGGGGCTCCTTCACGAACTGAATCCTTTAATGAAAAACTCAAATAATTTTAGAAGGTAATTTTCCCTACTCCTCACCACCTCAAAAAGGTCATGAGAATTGCAACCTCCAAACAAGAGAAATTATGACTAAAAAGAGGAAACTTCAACAGGCCTCACCTTTGATGCAATCATATACGGAGGTACTATTTCAACACTCAACTCTTGAAACAGCTCTCTACATTGCATACTCATGAAGTCGCCAGCAAGAGGAGACTTTACAATGCCTGGAAGATCATGAAACACACATTATTGAAATGTTAACAATTGAACAACATATATAAAAATACATTTTGAATTACCTTGTGGCTTAAAAAAAGCATCCACGAAAATAAATAATTGAAAATTAAACAAAAATCAATGCCATTAATATATTGTAGAATTAGGATAACACTTTAGTATAGGGCACACATTCACTATTAACCATGACTTTTCCCTCAATGAACTCCTAATTTACTGCTTATTAATAGATGTTGTAGTGTAGTGGTTAAGTTCAGGTATTGGATTTACATTACAATAAACATAAAATTATTCAGTTTAATATTTGATAGAAATTGATGTACTGAAATACCGCTGTAAAAACATATGAAACGTATGAATTGAACAGGACAGTCCAGTAAAATATGCTTTAAAAAGTCTAAGTGATTCAAATTACCTTGTTGTAGAACATAACCATCATGCACTGGAATAGCCGTTGTGTGTGTTGCTCCACTATCTAACACTAAACCCGTGGATCGTCCATTGGCAAACCTGAAAGGCTGAGTAAAGGATTCAACATTTCATGTTCCTGATTGCCTTTTATAATGGATACCGTGCCCAAATTTGAAATTTCAATCAACTATTCTCATTCCTCTGCTACTAAACGAGCAATTCTAAACACACGACAATGTCTTCTACAAAGATCTCGATCTTCAGCTAGACAATTAAAATAAAGGATACGCAGACAGGACAGCCGATTTACACAAGAAGAAAGCTGGAATGTTGTAATGCTCGAACATTAGCTCAGTCAGCTTCTCTCTCTTCGCTCGTGTGTTCCACTGCAAGATGAAGAAAATAAAAGTCACAGAGAGTTGAGTGAAGCATCCTAGCAGATGACACATATACGACGTGATCTGCATATTAGATTTATGCCAAAAAAATCGACATACCGAGGCCTCTGACATCAGGACTGGATGCAGACTGGGCTCTGATTTGAAATGCATTTTGTAGGTGTGATCTAAAATGGCCTGGAAACTGTCCCAGTCCTCGACTTTGGAGAGGAAACAGAAAAATTTGTTACTGTATACATACACACACACACACATAGAGAAAGAGAGGCTATTTGCAAACTGAAAATAGTGACAAAGTGAATACAGCAGTATTTTCTTTGCAATAACTGTAAATAGTTGTTATACGCTAATTAAAGGTACTATTTGCACCTCAGTGAATTGTACTACATTAAACAACATGCAATAATAACATATTCAGTGTAAATTTACATTTATTAAAATCATATAATGATGCATCCTTATAGGACATTACTGTCCCTAAAGTACGGTGGCCGAGAGAGCTCAACGCACTGCAAATAAGAAAACATGCAAATAAAAAAAGAAACGTGATCATCAGTTTGACAACACATGTGCTGCAAATCCTCACAACACAAGCAAACACAGAAACACGCAGCAAACACAAAAATGCACTGCAAATACACAAACACGCTGCAAATAGCACAAACCCCAACGGAAATGTTTCAAGGGGACCCCAAAAAATGACGAACCCTACTTGACAACAGCACAAGCTAAAAAATATTAAATATATTATGTAGGCATTAACAGCAAAGTGTTTTAATCTGTGGCATTGTTTTTAACTCATTAAACTTTAAGAGATGATAATTTAGTGGATGATTTAATAATATTCGTTAATCATCTGTACTAATGTGACGTCATCTTAACGGCCGCCTGAGGCGCTCGACGACCACGTCATCTGTGAGCGTGAGTTTCTAGCAAACTGAAAAACACTTTATTAAAAATAATAAATACATGAAATAATGTACACTTGTTTATTTTTGTTTGCAGTTTTTATAGCATTTAATGATTGTGAACACTGTGCACTCAAATGCCGTACACTATATAGGGATTAGTGAATGAGTGAACGGGTGAGTGGTTTCGGGCACAGTTATTAAGCAGGTCCCAGTAGGGTTCGTCACTTTTTGGGGTCCCCTTGAAACATTTCCGTTGTGGTTTGTGCTATTTGCATGCGTTGTGAGCATTTTCAGCATATGTGTTGTCAAACTGATGATCACGGTTTTATTTATTTTTTATTTACTTGCAGCGCGTTGAGCTCTCTCGCCCAACGCACTAAAGGCCTACCCGCTAAACACTTTATTCTATTCTGAAATACTATCAAATACTCGTTAGTCACTTTATTTTCACATTTCGTATATTTTCTTCATTTTTATTTCAAATAAACACCTCTCCGAGCCTGCTATGCGATGGTAAAAAGAAGACGAATTCAGAATTTCAGAAAAAGGCAGATTGAAACTCGTTCACATCAACTTACTCATCCCATTTTTGAGAGGTGACATGACCTCCATGCTTTCTCTGGGGACCCTGAGCTGGTTAGTGTCGATGTAGTAGGTGGTGCCGCTCTGCTTTCCCTTCTCTCCATCGGTCTCCATCGGTGTACTGCCATCCTCCCGGTCCAGAGTCACACCGATCACAGTAGGAAAATCAGCCTAAAAACCACAAAACAATTGAATGTTTGCTCAGAACATATGTTTTTCAGCTTCACCGCCAATATATGGATTCATCTTACTGTTCACACCTTGGGACAATCCTCTCCTGCATATCCAGCTCTCACGGAGTATGAGCCCATGTCAAAGACGAGAGCTCCAACTTCATCTGTGTAGGGAGAAGCATGCCCAAAGAGAAACAGATGAGAATACAGCAATGGGGAAAACACGTTCAGTGTTCATTAAATAAAATGACAATACTGTAGTCAAAAAAAAATCCATGCGAGTCCGTTATAATCCATAACTCGTTCTGCAAATTTTAATTTTATTAACTACGAAATTTTTTAGCAATGTTCAGCTGTATTCTGCATTCTGTTAAGCCTAAAACCCTGAAACGTGGGGCTCCGGTTTCGTTTTCATAAAATAAGAGCAGAAATAAACATATCATGCTAGTTTGATGGCTAGCGAGCTCATAAACGTGGCGCATTCATTCATTTGATTCTCCCTCCAAAATGCGCACTTACCTCCGCCATACACTCCGCCACTCATTTTTACGTCTGATAAATACTGATAGAAGATAACTGCTTAATTTCTTATTTTAAAAGCGGGGATATAAAATAAGAACCGAACGATTGGTATTTTCACAATATCACAACAAAGGAAACGAATCGGACATCTTTGTCTTGGGGAGGATTGTGGTGGTTTGCGCTTGAGGTGCTTTTAGCAGCGCCACCAATCGGCCAGGAGGATGAAATGACAGTTGAGGCAGACTTGCTGTAATTATTTCATAGGCGCAACTACTGAGGAATTATAGTGTAAAGTGTAAAGCTAAATACTCAAATCAAAGTATCTAACATTTAAAAGTAAAATGTAATGAAGTAACAATAAAGTAACCTTTGAAGCAACTTATTTGTTTAAAATGTTCTTATATGGCAGTGATGCCATATAAGAACCGTTTTGAGTTTTTTCCAGATAACCTTTCAGTGAACAGTTCTTAAAACAACCACATTTTTCTTTGAGCGAAGAATTTTTGAATCATTTAAAGAACCTTTTCTTTTTTTTAAGAACTTTTTCAACAATGGAGGTTAAATGTTAAAGGGATGGTTTATCCAAAAATGAAAATTCGGTAATCATTTACTCACCTGTATACATTTCTTTGTTCTTCTGTACACAAAGGAAGATATTTAACCAAGCAGATGGTGGGAAAAAATAATACTACGGTAGTCAATTTGGGGCGAGATCTGCTTGGTTACAAACATCCTTCCAAACATCTTCCTTTGTGTTCAGCAGAACAAAGAAATGTATACAGGTTTGTAACAACTTGAGGGGGTGTAAATTATAACAAAATTATCATTTTAGGTGTACTATCCCTTTAAAGGTTCTTCATGGAACTATTGATGCCAGTAAAGAAACTTTATTGAGCAATTGTTAAACTTTTTATTAGGCAGTGGCTGATTTAAACCCTGTTTACAATCATTTTTGATTCAACTTCAGTAACGACTGAGATTAAAATGTTTTGGTGAGGGGTCTCTTCAGAAGGATCATTATTGTGTCCAAAAACACAAAAATAGATCTCATTGGCTATAAAAATTCAGGCTGGAGCATGATTTGATTGGCAGTAGAGTTCACAAAAAGGGAAAGATTGAAGTTGTGATGATTACGAAGAAAAACACACTTTGTACTTTAAAGGTGTAAATGAAACTATTAGAAGAACGAGTGTCATTTTTTACCTTGAATCAGAGTACAGTTATGCACTTTCAATAGTACTCATGTTGTTCAAAACAATCCAACGTTCTGAGTAGAGTATGCTATTCCTCGAGAATTTTACAACCCTGTTTTTCTTTATTTGATTGTTTGTTCATTTATTGCTGTAATATCTGCAATTGTTATTTTCTTTATTCTCGAGCATAAGTTCTGTTGTAGTCAGCATAATAAAATCAAAATAAATCCAAATCAAAACATCGCAACAAAACAGAACAACAATTTGTACAAATGCATAAGTATACTTTCACATACTGTATCATATTGACTTTTTATAAGCATTTCTACTAAATATTAGGCATAGAAAATGTTTTAACCAACATGCATTACACCTTCCATTTAATATGAACAACATGTAAAGATAAATGTATTCTAAATGTAATACATTGCTGACTTTTTTTTTCTTTTAAAATGCACGAATCATTCAGCAATCAGCATCATAAAAATATCAAATAAGTTTCAACAAATGGAAAAACCTTGTTAGTCCTTCACTGTTGTAATTCTTAGAAACACTCCCATTTATGATGTCATTATTGTTCATCACCTATTCCTGTCCTAAAATGTAGACACATGTTGACTAACTGGTATATCCAGAATCCTCATGGTTGAAGTACAGTGAATAAATAATAAGCTTCTCTCAACATTCATACTGTTGTGCTGTTGTGTCACCTCATAACAATCCACCAGTTTTGTTATTTTTTTTATATTTGTGTATTTATAGAGTGATTCATAGAATTTTGAGGGGGGAAAAAAACTAACAAAAAGTTACTAATTTCCACATTGTTAAAGGTTACCGGCAAAAATGGATTTTTAAGAACAGCCATTTTGTTATGTTTTTCAAGCTGTTTTCTGACTCCAGATCGACTCTCATCTTGGGATGGCAGTTCCTTTTTTTGTCCATTCCTGCTTTTGAGGAGCTGTTCTCATTTATAGTTAAATTATTTGTTCATTATTCAATCTTTATTCAAACACAAACAAATGCATCAAAAATTAAACATTTGGTATCAGGTGTGCTTATAAGTACACCACATTAGAGAATATCAAATAAAGCTATTAAATGTGTACAGTTACTCACAAGGCGCAGCAGTTAATGAACAGATTATCAGGGAGGTGATCATTTCTATTATTTACATGAGCTCAAAGGAATTTTTCTTGTTTGTGCAGTTATTTTTGTTTTTCTATATAGTCAATTCAATGGAGTGATGCAATGAAGACATAAAAGCACTATGTTGAAGAACTATTTCTCGTTTGCACACACTCATAAAATTAGGCTTCATTGTATCGCATGATCTTTCATTGTCCCACATGACAACATTAAAACATCTGATATCTCTCTAATGGCTGAATACCTTAAAAGTAAACAGTATTTGGATAAGTTGAACAAATAGGCGGAGGTAGTTTTTTGAGCGATGTCGCTGTCTAACGAGATATTCTACATACGTCTTTGCTTTTTACAGCCCTTATGGCCCCATAATGAACTGAGATGCCCGTGTTCTCAATCACGTGGGCAACTGTTATCAGTCTGTCCATGGAGTAAACGTCTTACAATAATATTGAAACAGGAAAAATATAAAGCTCTCCATAGTGGCTCACATTCTTCTTTCATAGACAATGCAAACACACTGGCTACATGAAAACTTTGTCACCTTCAGCATATGTGCGTGCAAAAAGGAAACATTGTGGACGAGGACATAGTCCTCAACAAGCATGAAACATTTTAACGCATCAGTTTGAGGTTTTAGACAGGACACAAATCATGTATTTAACTTATAATGCAATGTAATGAAACCGAGTTTTTCAAATGCCCTGCAGATTTCGCACACATATAAGCTACACACATGCACTTGCAGCTGCCATTATTTTATGAAGAGTGGTTTCGCAATTTGAATGCAATTTATCACAACACAAGTACATTAATGTGTCGACATTTAGGAAAAGAAGGTGAATAAGCTCACCTGGTTTGTGTAAGCTTGTTTGCATGTGTTATGCTTTCACTGTACATGGGGACTAATTTGCATGAAGATCAGGAAGGCTGTGTATAGTCATGCAAAAGATAAAAGACCATTCATGACTGTGATCACTTCAGATTCGTGTACCAAAGTCCAGTTAACGACTCAAAAAATTCATTTTAAAAAGTGAAATATTACCTACATGGAAGGTGCTAAAATTTGCATAAACAATACAGTGGAAAAAATGCTAATATTTACTTATCAATCTTTATGCATGTCATTAAATATTTGAGTCATAACATTACTCTAAGCTGTTGACTCAGACTCAGTTGTTACATTTATATTGTTGTTTTGTGATTTTGTGTTTATTCATTGTTTGCCTGAAAACTATAGAGTAAACATTATTATTGTTGGTAATATGCAGTTATTATGGGAGCATAACAACAACAACAATAATACTGTCATTTACATTATTTAAATGAGTAACTGCCGATTGCATGACAGAGCTGGTCACATGATGTAAACATGGCTGCACCCATGGAGATGACTCGAATAATATACACTGAAGTCTTTTTAATCACTCTTCCCAAAAGCCATGCTCATTTTCATTGGAAAATGGAAAACAGGTTCCACTGAGTGCCCTGACATCGTGACAATGTGTTGTAGTTTACCTCACATCCGCTGGGTGTCTGTCTTGAGTGAACTCGTGAGCGCTGTTTATATGAGCGCGCGCACGACGCGCGCACGGTTAGAGAAACAGCAGCAGGATGGCGAGCAAGGACACAACACAGAGTTCCCCACATCCAACACGAACAAAGTCATCATGTGTTGGACTTCTGCGCCTTTTATTTATTGCATTTATTCACGTGGCACAGGCGAACAAACAAGGTAACCTCCTGAAACGCGCTGTGCTTTTTTTCAGCTGTTTTTGGCCAGTGTATATGGGCTGCCTGTACACCGCGGCTTCACTGCAAGCTAATGACTGTTAGCTTCGAGCCGAAGCGCGTCAGAGAACAAAATTATGATGTTGTCAAGTCTTATCCACAATATTGGATTCACAGTTCTGGGTTAGATGACACGCGACTGCTCTTACTGTTTTTATTTTCTTGACGTAAAGCTGCTGGATAATACTGTTCAGAGACGTTAGTTTAGCTTGAGTATTAAAGCTAACAGGCTTAGTCATATTACATTAGCTATTACTCTAAACCTGTCGGAAGTTTCTCTCAAAAACAAAACAAAACGATGGCTAATGTTTCACAGAACTCAAACCTATCCCGCATGGGTTTTCGCCTTTATAATAACACGTTTAATGAATATGTGCATTGGTGACTAGTGGTGGTTCATGACTGTTTTAGCTAATAAATGCGGGTTTGGTACTGAACGGCTAAGTTTTACCATGTAAACT
This sequence comes from Opsariichthys bidens, assembly GCA_037194245.1. NCBI lineage: Eukaryota > Metazoa > Chordata > Actinopteri > Cypriniformes > Xenocyprididae > Opsariichthys > Opsariichthys bidens. Next base: position 15,620,845 of record CM074298.1, read on the forward strand.
ACGTTCATGATGGTTTCAGACCTTAAAACGTCTTGTTATAGCAGTATTATGTGGGTAAATATTGAGTAAAGTGTAAATGTGCGAGTTTTGTTTCTGAGGCCCAGTCTGTCAGTGACATGTCAACTAACTCCGAGAGGGAGGAGGAGGAGGAGGTGACCGCATACTGCAAGTTCATGCAAGTTTTTCCTATATTTCTTCTCGTTGCTCAAACACGGAGTAATTTTGTATGTTACTGGTTGTGATGTACCAGTGTGCAGCAATTTATTGTCAAGCATATATAGATTGAGTAGTTTGATCGCATTTGAGGGCTCCAGCGCTAAATACAATTAGAGGTTCGCAGAAATGACACTGTAAAAAAATGTATCCAAGTGCAGAACATTTGGCTGTGTTTGCAAGTGAAATAGTGAGGGTTACAGTGCACTCTGACACACTCCAGACATCAACCCCTTTGACAGGGCAGATGACCCAATAAATACCAGTGCTGCAACTTGCTTATTCATTCATTTTTGACTGTTTCTTAGTTGTTGTTGTTTTTTTTTGGGCTCTGAATCTCAACAGACAATTTAAGAGGTAGTTACCCTAAAATGAATAATCTGTAATCATTTACTCACCCTAATGTCGTGAGTAAACTCGTTTGACTTTCTTTAATTTGTGGGATGCAAAATAAATATTTTTAAGAATATCGATAACCAAATAGTTTTGTTGACCATTGACTTCCATTGTATGGAGAAAAAAAAAATTCATACAGGGTGACATGAGAGAGAGTAAATTTTTGGGTAAATTGTCCCCTTGAAGCACTTGTCATCAGTAGTCACTTTTCATTGTCCAGCATCAATGTCTATAGAATATATATTTTATTAATGTCTATAATATTTTAACTTGTGCACAGTATGCAAGTATTTTACAGAATACGCGCTCAGTTTCCCTATACTAAGGCAAAACATTTTTTCAAAAGGAACTTATGGCTGAAATCGTTTTCCCGGTCTGTGATTCGTTCTGTCATACTGATTTGGCTATGCACATTGGGAAACTTTGTTAAATCAGTTTGATCAAAAAACATTTAAGCCATTTCTCTCAATTCCAGTGTTGTCATAGATGCTGCTTTTTTGGGGAAGAATCATCCATTGGCAAGATTGTCGGTGGACTTTGTGATGGACACTGGGAGTAAACATAGGGATGCAAAAATATTGCCCTGGCCGATTGATCACTCTATCACCACATGTCGTGTAGATACATAGGGAAAAAAAACCCATGCACTGACTCAATCTTTAGCTCTGTAGATCAGTGAAGGTGCATGATCTCTGTCCTTCAGAGACCGTATGTTTCCCCTCTCCATAATCCCTGGATTACTCTGCTTCTTTTGCCTGGACAGCAGGGCAATCCAAATGTGATTTTAGGGCTCTAACGTGTATTTGCTCCTTGGTGATTATAGTTTCTTTTCATGGTTCTGTGGTTGTTGTCACAAATTGTGAATAGTAGGCCAATTTTTACATATTGTGAGCAAAGGGACATGATCAAAATCAAAAATATATACAGCTTTTGTATTGAGTGATGAATCAAATTCTTAAGAAGTCAGTTATCAGTCCTTGCGAATGCAAGTACTGTGTTTGGTTGTAAATGTGAAAGGCTTATTGTCTAAGCCAACTGATAGAGTAATAAACCTATTTCTCACTTCTTAGTTCTTTCTTTTTGAAAGTTTCTAAATGGACCTAATAGCTACAAAGAGACCACACAGAGGCTTGAGCAGATGGGTTAGTGCTCTTTAGGAAGCACGTGTGAGTTAAGTGTTCTCACTCGTCCCTGGAAATGAATGCACTACTATTTCATTTACTGTGTCAACCCTAGTTATTGACTGAAGGGACTCACTGCACACATGGAGTGTTTTTTTCTCCTTTTAATTCAAGCAGGGATGCATTTAACCCCTTGGCAGCTTATCTTCACAATGAGACAAGAATCCAGTTGTCAGTGACATCACACTAGGCATGTGTCAGTTAAATCACTGACTATAAATCTTAGTAATGATAAGCATGTGTGTTTAGTGGGTGTGTAATGGTACAAATTACTCACGGCTTGTTTTGTTTCACGTTTTTATTTTGGTACGGTTCTGTATGTGACCGTAATCCGACTACAAGAAATAGCACATATAAATACAAAAGTACAAATGAAATACACAGTGATTTTACAGTTTTTTCAGGTACAGAAACTGAATAAAGCAATCAAATGTAAAATAACATAGCATCTTCACTGTATAAATTAAATAGAGATAAATATTTTTACTAAATTAAATATTTTTGTAATCGACTAATGGCAGGGTTCCAGCGCGCAGTTAGTCTGTCAGCGACTCAAAAACTGACTAGAGAAAATAGACTCAAATGTGAATGAACTGAAAACTTTTGGTTTATTTTGTCTGATCAACCACAGCAAAGAAAGCAAGCAAACTGAATGGGAGAAAGTATAGTGTTTGCTTTTATATTATTAGTTACATAAAGGCAAACTAAAGTTGAATATTTTCTCATTTACCTTCAACATTCAGCAAATACACACCTATAGTAAAACAAATTTCTGAATATCTAATTAACATTTAATTTCACAGACCTTGCAGATTTATTCGAATACAACAGTGAGATTTTCTGAAGTGTTTGTAGCCCGCGTGAACACGTGTATTCTGTGCGTGACTGTCGATCCGTGTGAAATGAATGCGGACTTCAGTTCAGCTTCACTGGAAACGTGATGGAAAGCCTAAAGGTTTTATATAAAATTATTAAGGTTTTATATATGTTCATTAATTTAATTTTTATTCTTTTCATATTGCTAATTCATTAAATATGAATTCAAATAAATATAAATTATACATATATATCAGATTTATATCGGTCATCAGCCACTGTGATTTAATATATTTAAGACTAAGAGGGCTATTCATCAAGCATGCATTGATTAATCCGATGTTGTAGCAAAAAAAGAAAAGAAAGTGCGACCAAATCATATGCTGGTGCGACCAACTCAGAAAGTTGGTAGCATCAGTGCAAGCAGTGGAAAAATTAGTCTGGAGCCCTGAATGGTCATCCATTTAAGCCATTAGTTGACTAATTGCATGTTTATATTTTTTTAATTACTTAAAGGATTAGTTCCCTTTCAAATGAAAATTAACCCAAGCTTTACTCACCCTCAATCCATCCTAGGTATATATGACTTTCTTCTTTCTAATGAACACAATCGGGAGATATTTTAATAAATATCCTGATGCATCTGAGCTTTATAAATGCAGTGAACAGAGGTCACGAGTATGAGCTGAAGAAAGTGCTTCCATCCATCATAAACTTGTACTCCCCACAGCTCTGGGGGGTTTATAAAGGCCTTCTGAAGCGATGCGATGCGTTTTTGTAAAAAAATCAAAAAAAATTATAATAATAAAAAAATAATCCATATTTAACAAGTTGTGAAGTAAAATATCTAGCTTCTGCCGGACTGGCTTTCTCTGCGTGCACTTTGGATGTGTGCGCACACAAAACTTCTCACACAGCAATAGTATTTTATCGATATTTCGATAATATCTCAAAAGTTTTGTGCAAATCTGTAATGGAAATGCGGCTAATGTGTGCTGCTTCAGTCTCACCTGGGTGTAAATGACTGGTCATTTTATTATAGCATATGGCACTCGCGTCAAACAGCGTTTACAAAGAGTGACTGTTTTGTCCATGTTTTCTGACTGTCACTGTTGTAACATATTGAGATGCCAGAATGTTCTCAGACAGGAGATTTATTTGATGCAGGCAGCGACTATCAGCAGCTTGTCTCCTTTGCTTGCCATGCCGAACTGCAACACACCAACATGTGAGGAACTGTGATTTCAGCAAGAGCGTATTCGCCAACAGAAATATACATTAGCTGAAATGTCTATTTTACACTCTTTTTTTTTTTCAACAATTCCTATACGGTTAAATTTTTTTTACACCTTGAACCATTACACCCCTAGTGTTTAGGATGTTATTAAGTTGCAACAACAATGAAAATTCATCCTAAAATCACCAACAGATTTTTAAAACAAGATTTGATCAATTGTTCACTAGGTATATATATATATATATATATATAAAACACACACAAACAAATCAAGATGCTCAATTGTGCAGCTCTAATATATATTATAAGCTCCATTTTCAATGTCCAATACTTTAGTGGGTTATCTTGGCCTTTTATCTTCTTGTGACGTGGTTCTGCAATTATAGCTGTTAAAGTAGCAGAATTTGTGTCCAGATGTCAGCACGTGAATGTTGTGCAAAATCTAAATGTGAAAATTACATCTCATTTTAAGGCCTTGGTTTATATGCTCAACAGATGCCTGAGAAAAGGGAAATGGTTGATCCTTGATCGAGAGATGCTCAATCGCTGTTGTGTAATTCTGTTCATGTGTGCAAAAGCACATAGTGTTCTAGCTTTTCAAGGCCTAGATTTCACACAGTGTTAGGGTCTCAGTTGAGCATGATATGTTTAAACATTCTGTGATTGATTTGCTCACTTCAGTTTCTTTCCAGTGCTGTAGTGATAATAGAGCAGTCAGTTCCTCATGCAATGGCCTGAACTACAGTTGTCCATAGGTTTGTCTGTGTATGGCTAAAAGCAATCCATCATAGATGTGTGTACATGAGCAAGAATTAGCTTCCTGAGTAGCGTGTTATTTTTGCTCGTTCAGCAGCAGCTTTCTCCGTCCCACTGTCTCTCTACAAAGCCAATAGTGAAGGGTCTGACACACATTCCTCACACTACAACATCCATGATTGTCTTTTGCCATTTAAACACGTATGTGTAGAAACCACTTTTGTTGAAAGGACACAAGCCTTAACCACAATTGTTTGGTATCCCTTTGAATGGTGTGGTATTGTTAACATGTTTGACCAAGCATCAGTTTAAGAACTGACATTTCCATGGAGTTCCATTATACAGGCTCTTAATGTATAGCAGGACTCAACAGGCCAGTGGTTCAAAAGTTTGCTTGCCCCACCATGAAGTAATAAATAAATAATAATAATAATAATAATAAAGGCCAAGTTATCATTTTCATTGTTTTTGTAATAAATAAGGTTATGACAGCAAAAACTACTTGCCTGAATCATATAAATTTCAAATATTGTCGTGAACTCAGTAATAAAATAAGAACAAACTATTAAATTACGAGCAATGGCACTAATAAATACAACAAAACAAATAAACAACTGAATTAAACAGTGCTTTTCATGTTTTTCAGGTAGAGAAATTGAATAATCAAGTGTAAATTAACACTGTAAATTAAACATAGATTAATCCTTATTAAATTTGCCAAAGTTATTCAATCAAGAGCAGTGAGTGATTTTTTTTTATTTTTTATTTTGTCCTTTAATTCACAACAAAGGTTAATGTTAATTGTTAAATTAACATTAAAAACAAAGACTGCTGTCACTTTAAGAGCTGCTTGGTCAGATCTAATTACACATGTGCTTTATTTCTCAACTCGATCGGGCAAGTGACAGTTTCGTCAACTGTCCCGAGCATCGTTTATGCTGGCCCAGCGTTACTGGGCAGTCCTTTTTGTTGAGCCCTGGGAGTTGTAATATAAATACCGTTTAGCTCAGACTTTGAATGTGTTAAGAAAGTTTCAAACCTCTTTGCAGGTGGCTTTGTGTAGTACTCTAAATGAATCCGCTTGTCTCTGTGGCATTTTTAGGAAAAGTTGTATAAGAGATCTCTGATGTGTAAAGATGCTTTTAAACACCCCATTTTTTTTTTTTTTTTTTTTACCAAATGATGAGGCCCACAGGTATCAGTTAATTTTGTTCTTGCCTAAATCTAAAATGATTGATCCAGTTGACGCTTGACTGAAGATTTGTTTGTTGATGAAATGGACTCTATGAACTCTAAATTAATTGTATGATGTAACATGATGTGGTGTGGAAAGTGAAGCGTGTTTTGTGTACCCCTGAAAGTGTATACGAGGGATGTTTTGAGCTTCATGAGCGTGACTAGCCTCTATCACTATAAACTTCACTAGAGTTACAGACCTGCAGACTAATAATAGCACTGCAAGTAGACTGACATGAAGCCGAACATGAGAACTCCGCAGCTCTGGAGGACTTTCCTTTTGCCATCTGTTAATCTGTAAATAATCTGCTCCTGCTCTAAGAACTTCTGATGTTATGTTTTAGAATAATCACAAGAAGCATTTCATTAGCTGACCGTATGGATGTTCATTCACAGTTTTACGGTTGGCTTAACTTTATTCAGTGTCCATTTTTTTGTATCTACTGTCATCAGTTGGTTGTTTTCCTGTTTAAAGGAAATTGATGATATATTGGTAAAGTGATGAAGATACTCACTCAAACGTTTGAAAGCAGATTGAGGTAAACTTCATGTTGACCACACACATTTCTGACATTTCAGTTTCTGTTTTGCTTGCTTTTTTAGCTGTTTCCTGGCCTCAAAAAAGGAAGCTGTGGCAATTATAGGTTCTCTTACAAAGTAGCGCATGAGACAGTGAAACTATATGGTTCTCCACAGCTCACTTGAGACATATGCAGACAGCGAATGATCGCAAAATGACTGTAATGATTCCCTGTCTCTTCAGTCCTTTGTGTTGCCTGATGGGTAATTGTGTCCAAATCTGATATACCCCTAGAGAGCCACTTGCACACACTGCATCAACCTGCATGGCATTGTTTGCTGATATTCAAACCTCATGGGAATTTGCTCTGTGTGTCTACAGCTTTCATACAGTCAGACAACATCCTGGAGGTACTACACTTTGGGGAAGGAGGCCTCTTGCAGGTACGTTTTTGTGACTGCGATAGGTGATAGCATGAAGCTTGCATTGCAGTGTAAAGGCCATCAATGTGAAATTTTTCAAAAACCTTTTTTTGGGGTTGAACTGTCAATACATTCATTATCATAAACCCTGTTGTTTTAAATAAATGACAATCAAATTTGGTCATGATTAGTGGATGAGACTGTAGTAAGGTAGTGAGACAATCCATAGACGGTTAGATAAAAAAAAAAGGTGTCACATCAATGCCAGTTTTGTTCGCAGAGCAACAAAAACAGAAACACTTTGTCTGTCAACTGTGAAGTGTTTTGAAGCTGTTGCAAACTAGCCCAAAAATGAAAATGATCCCAAAATTTACTTACCCTTAAGCCATCCTATGGCTTCTTTCAGCCAAACACAATTGGAGTTATATTAAATGATATCCTGGCTCTTCCCAGCTTTGTAATTGCTTTGAAGTCCAAGTTTTTGAAGCACCAATAAGCAAATCCATCCATCATAAAAGTAATTCATACGATTCCAATGGGTCTTCCTATGTCATGCGTCTGGTCAGATGTCACCCTTTTGCCAGAACTTGACTCTCTTGTGAACACGCATACGGCTGTTGCCGGAAGGCAGTGATTATAGTTTATAAAGTTTTAAATTAGGATATTTTCTTCATGCTTTTATGATGCATGAAGCACATGGTGCATTTCATTTCAAGCTAATGAGCAAATTGAGGATCTTATGAGACAGTAATATGAATGAATACTTCAAAATAACTCTCAAATGATTTGGCTAAATTGCTTGAGCAGTTATTGATTTAACAGATTTAACAGTTATGAAAGGTGTCATTGATTTTCTTTTTCTTGTCACCTTCTGTTATGTAAGTAAGGCTATGCATCTCTCTTTTTTTTTTAATTGTATTGTAATAAAGTAAAATATTTATTATTTGATCATTTTGTGAGTTATGCAGGTATTGTGGGTTGGAGTTTTTCTCCCCTCTGAAAAAACAGACTTTTGTGAGAAAGACTTACATTCACATAAAATAATTACCTGAATTGAATGAATATTGTAAAATACCACGCTTTGTTATACTCCAGTTGTCCATAATTTAGTTTTCACTCAAGATTGATGAGAGCTTTGCAACAGCTTAACAGCTTGATCTAATTTTACTTGTGGTTAAGTCTTTTTAAGACTTCCGTTTTGTCTTTTTCTAGTATTGTATTGCATTATTTGTAGTACAAGGTTTTATCAGCCTTACAATAGGTGTGACAGCATAAACAATTTTGTCAGGTGGATTTTATTGCACAATAAAGTGTTCCCTAATAATATACAGTATCTGAACGGTTTTGAAATAATAGTCTAGCTGTAATAGTCTCTTGAATGGGACTATGAACTCTATGATCTTAGTGGTTTTGTGTACATGTGAGTTTGGACTTTAGTGGAAATGTTAAGGTATTTAAATAGACCAAACCATATTCCCTATCCGGCTGTTTCCATTTTATTTTAGTCCTACAGAAGTGAACCTCAGTGAGGACATCTCCACGAATCTAACACACACTCAGTGTACACAAACAGTAGCCCATACATATAACAAGTTCGACTTTAACACTTTGGTGGGACATGTTTGACCTAGACCTTGTGTCTTTTAGAGGCTAATTTTGTTTCTTTTCTTTCTACAGACAGAGTCTGATATTGATCTTAGCTCATATCGTCAAAAAAGGTAAGGTTACATACACCCAGAGATTTTCTTCTTGCTTTGTTTTGTATGTGCTTGGCCAGACCTAGCATGTGGTTTATATTAGACTGTCCGAGAAACATTTGTTTGGTACTTAACGAAACACGTGAACTATGAGATGTTTCTGTGCTCGAGGGGGAAAAACACAACTGAGCAAATAATACAAGCGTCACCTAAACAGCTGTCATTTCATCAGACTCCCTTCGCATTTCAAATGATTTAATCAGATTCAGATGCTCTCCTGGTGGTCATTGGCATTCAGTAAATTGTCACACAGCTGAGCGAAGGGAATGAATGAATCAATGGATGACTGAACGACGTGTCTTTGCTGTGGCATTTTAAGTACTTCTGTGATTTTACTATGTAGATCAGAGTTCAGGTAATTATCAGGTAATTCCATCCCCTGTGAATACCTCTCATATTGAGTTTATGAAGAGTTACACAACATTGTCCTTTAAGTTTGTAGGCAGAGGAACTGGTTTTAAAGAGTAACGAGTCAAAGAATTTTGATCTTCACATTCCCCCTTAAATGTTTTTATTTCAGGTGTGCTTTGAATGGATTCCAGTAGATCTTCCAGTAGAATTTTTTTGTGTACTAGGTGGCCTTTTCATTTGCTCAACCAATCAAAGCTTTCCAGCTCGAGGGGACTGCCAACCTACTCAGCTGCATATTGTAGCGGTGGCTGGTTTTCATTGGCCGATTGTCTGTTATGGCTCGTCATCTGAGGACACACCCTCAGTCGACACCATCAGCATGTCGTGTACAGTTTAGCATGCATGTCAAGTGTAGTGCAAGCTTAAAATGAGGAAGCAAGCAAACACTGGTGTATTTTTCTTTTCTTTTCTTTTTTTTTTTTTTAATTTACGAAAATGTGTAGCTTAGTGGTCTAGTGCTAATAGACTATGATTTTTCTCTTATGCTTATGGATGGACAGTTTTTCTGTTGTGTTTTCAGATCTAGTATTGAACTTTGTCTGCTTAAAGTGGTGTTTTTATTGCAGCTATTTTTTTTTTTTTTTAGCATGGCAACATGTACACATACTGCAATTGGGAAGTGGTTGACACTACTGTGTTAGGGACTTTGTTGCAGCTATTTTTCATTCTGTGGTTTGTGCCGCTGGACCCAGTAGGCCTAGTTAATGCCTTTTGACACTTTATGTTTATATTCTCTCATCTCATCCCACAGAAACATTGCATGTCACATTGACATGTTTTATGTTTGGCAAATTAATCTGCTGATGTAGTAGTTATTTCACCCTTTAGCTCTATCCTAGTTCATTTTGGTTGAACTATGTAGTTAGAGGTCAAGCTGACACTGTTTATTTGAGTCAAGCTTTAAAATCATCCACATTTAGTTCACATTGGTTTTTGTTATACGTGCATAAACTACAGTTGTGAGATTCACAAGATACAGGCTGTATTTCACTCACACACATTGGTGTGATACTTGATGTGTCACTTTCTGTTAATCCACAAATATGCTGCAAGTCTTGCTCTAGAGAGACAATATTCTCAGTCAAGTAGAATGACTAATGTGTCTGCCACTCTCATGGTGTGAGAGCTGTCAGAAGTTCATTTTAGAAGGTTTACGTAAGCTTTGGCTTATTTGCAGATTTTTGGGGTCTTGTATATGAGTCTGTTTTAGAATGTGCTGCCCCTCTATGAAAACATTTATGATGTTAGTAACTTGCCTGTGGAAAGAGTCTATGATTAATAATAATTTAAATCAATTAAAAAATTAACTAGATTAATCACACATTCTTTCTGTGATCAATGATGATTAATCGCAATTAAAAACAAAGTTTTTATATGTTTTTAATATATTTTATAATGTAATGATTTGCAAATAAATGTTGAAACAACATAAAGACAGTATATTTTAAAAACTTGTTTAATGGCATCTTTTTTTATAAATGAAGGCCAGTATCACTGAATTACAGTGTAATTGAAATCTATAAAAAAAAATTTTTTATACATTTATTAGGCTTAAAAAGACATTTAATATAAGTGAAATTAAATGAATCCTTACATAAACCCATAATAAATGTCATGCTCATCTGTGCCCTTCCTACCTGTTTAGATAGGAAATATACAGAAATTGAGTAAAGTAATCTAACAGTCGGCACCGACTAAGTTATAGCCTAAATTAAATATAGATTAATCCTTATTAAAGCTACAAAAGTTCTTTAGTCAGTGAGTAATTTTCTGTTACCTTTGTTCTTTGAAGATCTTCAGTGACAGACAGCATTGGCTGCAGTCACTTTAAGAGCTGCAACTGCTGGACCGAGCAGAATAAGAGCGCGATCATAAACTGTAACGCTAGCCAAAGGATGAAAGAAAAAAAAATTGCTACGTTAATTGCGTTTAATATTTTTAATGCATTAAACTGGAAAAAATTAATTAACGTTGACCACTAATTATTTGTCATTATTATTAGTACTGTTATTATTGTTATTTAAATTATTAAATTATGTGTTGGTATTATTATTATTATTTTTTATGATTGATGATAATTTAGTTAAATAATAGTCATCAAGTAAATGAAGCATTTTTTAAACAACAATTCAATAAATATTATTAAACTCCCATAAAACGGCAGTCTTCATTTCAAATAACATTTTTAATTTATTTTTTTTCCTAAATCTCTTCACATTCCCAGTGTCATTTTGTCCCACGGTCTTTGAATTGACCATTTCAGTTTGCTACAGTTAATGCTTCGAAGTGAGTTAAACTACATGCTAATAACCATGTCCTTGACGTCAAATTTATGTTTGTTATAAGTTCAAAAGAATGATAATCTCTTAGGCCACATTACTGGGGCACACCCTTAAAATCATTGATATCAGACCCGAGGGACCATATCATTTATCATAGATTTTTACTACTTTAGTCTTCTAGTTGCAAAATCTTGCCTAAAAAAAGAGAGTAGTGTTAAATTAAATATGGTCCAATGGGGAGGGGGAGGGTGTGGGGTTGTTATAGATTTCAAACTCTGAAAAAATATATATATGAATGTGGTTTGGTTTTGATCTAGATCTCAGAGTCAAATGCTTGCCCAGTGGAAGGATGTTTCACCTTAGTGGGTTCCTGAACTTTAATGTTTGGTGTAAACCTGATGCTTCCATGCCAGACAAAGACTATTTGTTACTGTGTATATGTAAGTGTGGGTGTATCTTTCTCTTTGCCTGAAGGGAAATGGAGACGTGTCATTTAATCTTCAACAGGCCATGGTGTGGTGTGAAAAAAAAAAAGTACATTGGATTACAAAAACTGGCGTCTTTCGCTGTGTGCCCCCCTCATTTACAGTGTGTCCCCTTTCTCTTGCAGTGCATCCTCTCAGCGGGGGAACAGCAGACCCATACGCTTTGAGCCTCCAATGCTGGACTTTCATGAACAGTAAGGCAACTCTAACTGGGTAGTTGACATGACATTTAAAGCAATTACAGCACTGTCCTACAGTATCATATGATATTGAAACTCTAAAACACCATTTTCTATTCATTATGTAATGATGCATGAATATTTATGACAAGCCAGTATTTATATTAACTACGATTTTTGTATGAAAATAATGAAATGGCAAAAAGACCAATCACAGTCGCTTTCAACATACAAATGAATTATTATATCATATCACATAATATCATATATCATATCCTATCCTACCCTACCTTGCTGGCTTAGTATCACTTTTCTAGATCGAAAAAAAGGCCAGTTTGTCAAAATTCTAGTGAATAAAGAAAAAATAATTTAGTAACTTCCTTAATAGCTTGCTATTGGAGATATTCATAACACGCTATATATAACTATTCACTGATTACAACATTTCCATTAGGAGACCTAATCTAAGTAATGCTGGGTGGTTTTTCCACAGAAGTTGCACTTGAATGGAGATGTGTTATTACACCCTTCCCTGCCTCATTAGATTGATTAGTTTTATTAGCTCACTCCCCAGCTGGTCAGGTGATCCCAACTATGACTCAAAGAACATTCCATTCATAAGTGATCATTTATAGATCTGTTCAATTTGTAGTGAATTGGCTTTTTACACATGGATTTAAGTGGGAATTTTTAATGGGTTTTTAGAATAGCAGTTTTCAGTTTATGAATGAAATAAAGTCACCGGTTTACATTACTTGAAGGAACTTTCCTCTTTTGCTCCTATAAATGAATGACACCATAAAAATGATGAAATGTTTATTTTAAAGGGCCTTTTTTAAGCATTTATACTTAACCGCTTTGTTTTCCCATCTATGTGCCCTACATAGTTATCATTTATGCAGTTTGGAATGCACCGTCTTGTCAGTGTGTGGAGTTGTAAAACAAGCTTCCTATTTTGTACTTAAAAATATGGGTGTATGAGATTTTTCTGCTGGTGTTCTACCAGATAACCCTTACTTCACTCCCTCTTCTTTGCATTATTTTATGCTAAGTTCGAAGTCTCTTCTACTTCCTATGGAGTCATTGTACAGCATTGATCAGGCCAGTCCCTCTTTTACCAACAGCAAGCAATAGAACCTCTGATACCACTGATAGCATGTGTGGCCAAACAGTTTCTTTATCTGTTATTTATTATTTAACAACAATTATTTGTCTTATTATTCTATCAAAACATATATTTTAACTCATTTTTGTTCATGTATACATGTGTATAAGCTGATAAATATAAATGAGCCACTTCAGACGCTGAATAGATTAATTTTATTTTTAGTGTATCTGCTTCTAATTGGATTCAACATTAATGGTTAAGGTTAAAACAATGATTGACTCAAAGTAGTCAGTATGTACTAGACTCTTGTGTCCTTTTCCTGGTTGCTAAATGCTCTTTTTTTCTTTATTCATAGGCCAGTCGGAATGCCAAAAATGGAAAAAGTTTACTTACACAATCCAAGTTCAGAAGAAATAAGTTTAATATCAATATCAGCAACAACATCACATTTTCATGCATCCTTTTTTCAGAATAGGGTAAGTATGTTATATATCTATGTATGTATGTATGTTTCAAATTGACAGTTATTTCATACACTACCGTTCAAACGTTTCAAAAGTAATACTTTTATTTAGCAAAGATGCATTAAACAGTCAAGATGATAATTCATTGATGCAAATTAATAATAAATAATAATTCCTTACATTTATATAGCGCTTTTCTGGAGACGCAAAGCGCTTTACATATGGAAAATTAAATAAATTCTGTTCTTTTAAATGTCTAGGAATCTTGAAAAAAGTATCATGGTTTCCACAAACATATTAAGCAGTACAGCTGTTTTCAACATTGATAATAATAAAATGTTTCTTGAGCTCCAAATTAGAATATTAGAATGATTTAAGAAGGATTCCTGAAGACTTCACACAGAAGTCTGCAGTAATGGCTGATTATTTATTTTAGCATTTCATATTTCACAATATTACGGTTTTCAATGTATTTTTGGTCAAATAGATGCAGCCCTGGTGAGCCTGAGAGACTTCTTTCATAAACGTTCTTACTCACCTCAGACTTTTGAACAGTAGTGTGTTTGTCACAGAGAAACCCTAGGTGTGATCTATAAACTAGTCCTGAGACAGTTGTGACTTCCTGTTCAAACTTGGCAAAAAAAGAACAGAATCTTTTAGCTGTGTGCCAGCTGCTGGATTTGTGTGGTAAATGCCTCATCTCATTGTGTGGCACAGGACATGACATAAATTAACATCTGACAAAGACCTCCGTGGAGACACCACCTTAATAATTTTGATGTGTGAAGCAAGTCGTTTAATATCACCCTTACACACATTCACATTAGTGAATCAGCTGGACACTGACCTCACTGAAGCTTCTAATTAAAGCTTTTAGTGTGTGTGTGTGTGCTCACACTCCTGGCGGTTATAAATTAAACACATCCCACCTGTTCCTGACACCTGCATAAATCAGCTCCTCTCTGCCCTGGCTAATGGCTTGTGGCCAACCAGATTCGACATCAGCTGCCATAAACTCAGTGTACTCTTGGGTATCCAAGGTTACACTTGGTGTTTACATCCATTTCGGGTAATAAGTTAAAAATTGCACGATGCTAAATACAAGTGTAAACTGGTTCAGAATTGTTTTCAGAACATTATCCACTTCAACAAGCTCAGAGGTGTTTCAAACGCATGTGACCATATTGTGTTTGCGTCGAGCTAAAAACATCACGTTTGTGTTTAGATTAAAATAATATAAAAGTAATATAAATCTAAAAATATGTATTATATTTATATTATTGTTTGCTTTATCAACACAAGGTAACAGTCTGAAAATAGTGAGTGACGTGTATGGAGTGATGCATGTGATCTTGCATACTGTATATGTAACACTTTCCATCATTTACTTACAGATAATTCCACCTGGAGGCAACACCTCATTTGATGTGGTGTTTCTAGCTCGAGTAGTAGGGAATGTAGAAAATACCTTATTTATTAACACATCGCATCATGGCGTGTTTACATACCAGGTACATTTCATATGCTTAAAAATGTTGTTCTGCATTTGGTGTACAACAATTAATATATTGATGTTGTGGACAGAAGATGTAAATGTACTTTGATTTTAGGTGTTTGGTGTGGGCATCCCCAATCCTTACAGACTTAGGCCCTTTGTAGGGGCCAGAGTTCCAGTAAATAGCAGCTTTTCTCCACTCATAAGCATCTTCAACCCACATAGTGAACCACTGCAGGTACCCAAAACTCTTCAGCTCCTTTCATATTTTCTTTTACCAGTGGGCCGTTTTGGTTCTTTATTTTCTTTATCATTGTCTTCACATTGCATTTTGATGGTTTCAGGTTGTAGAGATGTACACTAGTGGAGGAGACTTACATTTAGAGCTGCCTACTGGACAGCAGGGTGGCACCAGAAAATTATGGGTGAGCATAACTTTTTATTCACACTTTAGTTTGTGCATCATTGTAAGTCAATGTTGTGGTACAATTTATTATTTTAATGTGCTAATTTTTCGGTGTTCTGTAGGAGATCGCTCCTTTCGAGACAAAGGGTGTGATGAGAGCCAGCTTCTCTTCCCGAGACGCTGACAACCACACAGCCTTCATAAGAATTAAAACTAATGCGTCCAATGAGGACGAGTTTATCATCCTCCCTGTGGAGGTTGAAGTCACCACAGGTCAGTTGAAAACACCTTTTCTGATACCATCTGATCAATATTATTTCAACTCTGACTCATGTTTTGTGGATCTTCCTAGCACCTGGTATATACTCCTCCACAGAGATGCTGGACTTTGGTACGCTTCGATCGCAAGGTATGCCTTTTTCCCACTACAATTGACAGCAGTTTGGTAGAAACAGCAAAACTGCATGAAACACTAATACTGTGGGGAGGGGAATAACAATTTTCTGTCCTTTTAACTTTACAGATCGACCAAAACAACTGAATTTGCATCTGTTAAATTCAGGAGCAAAAGATGTATCGATCATGGTAATTCATAGAGCTTGTTTGCATGGCGTATTTGTACACTATAGAAAGTTTGGGGTTGGTTAGATTTTATTACAAATGTTTTTCAAAGAAGTCTCTTATACTCACCAAGATCCGATTAAAATGTGTTTATTTGATAAAAAAAAAAAAAATGCAATTGTAAATAGCATTTTTAAATATTACTACGTATAAATATTCTTGTTCAAAAATTTAAATGTGATTCATTTTATTACAAAGCCAAATTCAGCAGTCACTACAGTGTCACATGATCCTTCAGAAGTCATTCTAAAATGTGCATTTGGCACACATTTCAGTTACACTTTATTTTAAGGTGACGTAGCTACATTGTACTAACTCAAAGAAGTACTGAGTAATATTAACTATATGTACTTGTGGTTATGGTTAGAGTTTGGTTTATGGTTAGTTATTTGTAATTATACACAATTTACTGTTATTACTATAGAAAGAACATGTAGAACTACATCACCTTTAAATAAAGTGTTACCAACATTTCTTCTTATCAGTGTTGAAAAAACTGATGCACCTTTTTTTGGGATCCTTTGATGAATAGAATGTTCAAAACAGCATTCATTTGAAATAGAAATCTTTTGTAACAAATGATTTTACTGAAATTTGTTAATCAATTTAATGCATCCTTGCTGAATAAAAGTAGTAATTTCTTTAGAAAAAATCTTCTAATCTTCTCTTCTTCTACTCACCCCAAACTTTTGAATGGTAATGTACGTTTGCCAAGGTTTTTGATTTAACCAGTGAATTAAAAATGTCTTTTAATACTCTTAATGTGTTCGTGTTATATAGAGTGTTAGGCCAACTCCATCGAATGAAGCTGTCACAGTCGAGTTCAAGCAAATTACACTAAAAGCTGGAGAGAGCCGATATACCAAAGTTGCAAGTATTAGTTTTGATGGTAAGTACTGTTCTTTTTATTAGAGGTGTCATTAGGAGGGCATTTGGCCTTTGTCCTCAAATAGATATGGACCTCTGTATTGATTTGACGATAATCCTAGTCAGTAAACAGATTTTTATCCACAATTCAAAAGTTTATTAAGTGTAAGGAGGAATACGTAGAAGCTTTTGGGGTTTGAAATCTGTAATGATCATGTGGATATTAATTAGAAAAATATTGATTTAAAAAAAAAAAAAAAAAAAAAATGCATATTCTCTATGGTCCAGGTAATAACTGATCATAAAAGTCACATCAAAGCAACTAAAGTCTGTTTACAGTGTTCCCAGTGCGTTTTAATTCTCAAGAAATTTTAGAAATTGTATTCATTGTTTTACATGAAATAAAGTGTTTTTTTATAGATATAACAACAGAAATGTTTGTTGTCGTTGTTTTACATTCCAGCTTCAAAAGCAAGAAGATCAGACCAGTTTTCTGGGAAAATAACAGTGAAGGCAAAAGAGAAAAGCTACTCAAAACTTGAAATCCCTTATCAAGCTGAAGTTTTAGAGGGGTAAGAATTCCGTAAGTTCACCAGCATATATTTAGAGCTTTGTAACTAGTTTACAATGCATTTATGCTCACCGTTTCTAGGTACTTGGGCTTTGACCACACAGCCACCCTATTCCACATCAGAGACAGTCCTGTAGATCCAGTGGACAGGCCCATCTACCTCACTAATACTTTCAACTTTGCCATACGCATCCACAATGTGTCACTTCCTGAAGAAGCCAAGACAATGTTCAATGTGAGTGGATATTCATATTTTTGTCAGCAGAAAACTTCTTTAGACTTTTAAAAAAGTAAAAAATATTGTTTTGTTTTTCTACAGGTGCATAATTTCAGCACACCAGTTCTTATACCTCCCCATGAGTCCCGCTACATTTTCTCCCTTCTGTTTCGACCAGTAAGACCCTCCATCCACATCGACAGCAACATTCTCCTCATCACCAACGCTTCTAAATTTCACCTGCCAGTCAGGGCCTATACAGGGTTCTTGGAGGTACATTAGGAGCAGCTTACATGTTACAAACTCACTAATGTAACCTAATTCAAAATTTTAAATGTTGTGCATACATTTTGTTTCATTTTAGAGATTATATGGCCATAATTTGTCTTTGCTTTCTTATTGAACAGCCCGTTGTTCTTCCTCCCTGTCTTCGAGAGCATATCTTAGACTTTGGTGTCCTTAGTGCCACAGACACCAGCAGTTTGGTGTTTGTGGTGGTCAACAGCAACCCAATTGAGGTACGAGGTCATCACATTCAGTACTTTGTGTTGCATTTTGTCACTAGGATAAGAATGGCAGATCTCTAAGATATTACTAGAGTGAGCAGTAATGTTAATATGGATTTTTCTCTATGAATACATGTTTCTCTGTACTTACAGTTGGAGATAAAGTCATGGTTGGTGACAGGAGACAGTCTGTCTTTGGAGTTGCTTAACACAGAAAGAGGGAACAGAAGTATAGCACTGAGCAGAATTCAAGAGCTGCAGAACACATCAGCCGCCCTATACAAAACTGTAAGGGCACAATCTTTATCACTTCCTTTCTGTCCATTACCGAAACTTGTTTCAATCATTCCAGAATCATTTGTCTCTGTAATGGAGAGCATTTCACAGAGCTTAAGTTGATTTTATGCTGGTAATATTCATTTACTAAGATAAATATCTCTGTATGGCATATCAAAAATCTGATAAAAGTATTTAAAATCTAGATATACTAAATTATCTAATATAAATGTATAATGAGAATTGTGTCGTTAAAAAGTAGTGGAAAGTGTGCATTTGTGAAAAGCTGTGCTAGTGGTTGTAATAGTGATGCTAATACCATGACCATTACAGTACTAATGCTATTACAAGTACTGTTACAAATTGTTGTTAAAATGTATCATGATTTGTGCTGCAAAATATGACTGCAATAGCACACTAGTAAAAAAATATTTTCATATACGTTCATATTTTTATTTGAAATATAAATAGTCCCCAAAGAATTAAAATGACTCTCCTACACTAAATATTGATGAACATTTTTGTGCCTTCTCTGCTCAAATAGTTATAAATGTATATGAATATTTTGTGGTCTTTATGTCATTGAAAATATTTCAGATTTTAAAGATTGGAAACAACTGATAACCAAATAGAGCCATACATGGCTATCTCAGATTGGATTATATCTGCAGGCAGTCATATGACTTCCGGTGGAATCTTTGCATGTCCGTACTTGTGGTAAAATTGCAGAAGTGTCGCAAGATTTGTGGTTTTGGGGTACTGCAAGCACAGAAGTTATTGCATACATTTCATTTCATTTCATTTTTTACATTTTTTTTTTAAAGACCCAAAATAAGGTAATTTAACCGGGATGGTACCATTCACAGAGAAATGCTTCAATTAGACTATTGTCTTTTATATGCACAACTTTAGAGTTACACTGAAAAGAGCTAATGCATTAAATTTAAAGCTGCTTATTCCATGTTTTGATGTTTATAGGGCCGTCACACAGTGTTCCAGCATTAATGATCAGTATAGAAGCAAACATTCTCAAATCCATCTAATAAGGGAGGATTTATAAAGTTAACTTTATTGAAAGAGTTCAATACTATAAAGAAAATAATCTGCATATTCCTTGCCATGTTTTTCATATTTTAAAAGTAAATGTAAGCATTGGGAAGGGTGTGTTTATGAAGTTGTGTTCCATTATGTATGTGCATTTGTTTAAGAAAAGCAAGATAATTACAGGACTGTCATTTGTACGTATAGGTGTTCATAACTCTGTATTGCATGTCTGTTTCCTCGCAGGTAATTTTAGCCTCAGGCTATTATGCAGCATTTAAAGTCACTTTGGTGGCTAAAGCTCTAGAGGGAGTTTATGATGGAGCCATACACATTACTACAGACTATGAGGTATGTGTTTCATCCATAAATGTATGGGTCTCTCTTACCTCGTCCACAAAACTGGCTTGGGGTGTTGTGCCAAAGCTGATATTTATTTATTGCTCTGTATATCCAAGCCATTCATGGACTTGCCAATTAATATTAACATTAAAAATGACTATAAATTACTTTGGTTTAGGTATTATATACCATAACGTTTACATGATAAAATGTTGGTCATGTGTATGCAACTGTCCGTCATATATTTATTTGCGAAACCACAGTAATTTTCTTGAAATCTGCCAGTGACTGAGGGTTTCGGGTATGCTGATCTTACAGCAGCTTTGTCGCCTACGCTCTGTTGTTATTCATCGTCATCGCTGTTGCGCGTTCTCATTGGTTAGCTGGTTTATGCGGGATTCCATGCGCAGGTTAAGCTGTCCGCAAATCGCTCACCCAAGAGGTAAAATGTGCTGCTGCTGTTGCCAGATCTCGATCTCCGAAAATCACATTGTATTAGATACAAATCTAACTAAACTAAATCAAATTTCAAAAATCAAAAAAAGTCATAACTGAAACTTTCTGTCATAGTATTATATTTTCTCCACAAGGAAATTTATTTTTACAAATATTTGTAGGCTAAAATGTTAGACAGATTGAAAGCAGACCTTCTGTAACTATCAGTTTGGAATCGATGGTCTTAGTTTGTTAATGGCCCAAATTTGCATTATTTCAACGTATTTTTAAAAGAATACTTATGTTTTTTATTTATTTATTTTGGAGTTAATTAATTATTTGTTGTATTGTACTAATAAGCCTTATTATTATCTTATATTTATTTTTAAATCTTAATTAAAAATATACTTCTGGCATACATTCAAACTGAAACCTGTCTTAGTTGATCTGTTTAGATCTGAGACATTTACTAAGCCGACGCGGCGTACCGCTTAAAGGTGACGTAGGCTATGTAGTTTGTGCTGCACTAGTGCCACCTAGAGGAATCACAAAAATACAGCATATTTTGGAAACGACCCTTTGTGTGTCACATTCTGCCCAATCAACACAATCACAGCTCTTACAGGTGATTATGAAGGCATGTCTCAACAAGTAAATATAGGGTACTTTCAATATATTACAAATACTTTTTACTGTACTACTATGTGTCAAGAGATTGAACAACTGAGTATCTAACTCTCTGTGTAGAGTGAACGCATGCGTTTAGCTTATAATAAACAAATCCAATGTCGCACCGGGAACAGTTTTGACATGACAGCATACTCGGTTAAAAAAGTCACCCCTCACCACTGAGATGTATATAATATAATATTTGTGATTAAATGTTAACGCAAAATTCTATCAAAATGCCTGTTTTGTCAAGTATCCTCGTATGCGCAGGCTTAAATGAGTTAAAAAGTCTTAAATCAACATAAAGAGTTATGAAAGTAGGATGTGTCAGATCTACATCATATACGTTAGGTCTTAAAGTGACAACAGCCTAATAAATCTGCTTCTGTTATTAATGTTCATCAAATGACTAAAGAAGAGAGAAAATCACTCTTGTAGCTTTAATAAGGATTGATCTATGTTTAATTTATAATTTATACAGTGAATATTGCTCTGTGTTTTTTCACTTTCTGTTTATTTCTTACCTGAAAATATTAAAGCACTGTTTAACAACAACAACAAAAAACAACAGCTTTTTTATGCATTTTGGCAGGGCAAGTAAAAATATCAACCGGCTTGGCTGAGCCAGTAGAAAAAATATATATTTAAGTTATAGCTAAATGTGAAATTTATTACAATGGGTTTATGTGAAGGTTTTTTAAAATTCACATAAATCAAAGTCTTATATTTTTCAATTAAATGTTAAAATTGTTAGTTTAATTGTTAGCTGTAATATTGAACGACTATTATTAATGGCTAAAATTGAGAAACAAATTCATTTGAGACATTCGTATCAGTGATACTGGCCTTCATTGACATTGCTTGGTAAAAAAACAAAACAAATAAAACAACTCTTTAAAATATACAATTTCTACATTATTTTGGATATCCACATACATGCATACAAATAGGTGTGTAACATTATTTTCATTAATTTACAATGGGAGCTAATTTATTTTTTTATTTTTTTCAAATCAATCTGGTCAGATTGAGCTGTTCTGAAAACATTTTTGGTGTGTAATGTGTATATTATACTGGTTCCTGGTTTGAGCCAAAACCAGCAGGTTTTAGGGGTTTTGTAGGGTAGCAAAATGTGCAGAACAGTTTCATATCAAGCTCCTGTGCATGCTCTTGCATACTTTGGGTAGAAAAGTGGCATATCTTTAACAACACAACGGCAAACACTGAGCAAATCTCCAGTTTATATGTCTCTCTTTCAGATATTGACTATCCCTGTAAAGGCTCTCATAGCAGTTGGAACATTAAGTTGTTCACCCAAACAAATCATTCTTCCACCTTCATTCCCGGTAAGTCTTAAAAATCATCATCAAAGTTATTTTATGTAAAATCTCAGTGTCCTTCTCAAAATCACAGTCATGTCCTTTTGTTTCTGGATTTTCTTTTCTTTTTTTTATGTAAATGGTTCTAAAGTACCTGTTCACGGAGATCTCAATCTAATAAAAACACTTCTATTGTAGATGTAATATGAGCATGTGATTCATGCCTGCTTTCACCCCCAGGCACTGTTTGAACACCACTCCCTGTGTCCAGTGCCATGTGTTAACATGACCTGTTTTGCAAACCACTGTTATTTTTACAAGACAAGAGACCATTCATTAGGTTTCAGACCATTTCGAAGTGATTTTCATCAGCTGTTTTTTCCCGTGTTTTCTATGTAGGGAAAAGTAGTTCACCAAAGTTTCAGCATACAGAGTTCATTCTCACAGAAAGTAAGGCTTCAGCAAATTCGCTCTCTCACTGAGGATGTCCGGTTTTACTTCAAACGACTTCGCAATAACAAAGTGGAGTTGGAACCCAGACGAAAGTCCAAGGTGCCATGCCCAATTACAACACTATAACGCTATACTAAATCGACCCTGACTTAAACACACCTGCCTACAGTTTTCTCAGTTTACTTTGTGCTATAATCACAAAAATACAATGTAGAATAATTATGGATGAATCAGATGTTTTATATCTTAAGAATTTACTTTTGTTTTTTACTCCTTTTTCAGATAGCAAACATTTATTTTGATGCCAGCTTGCAGTGTGGTGATCACTGTTATGTGGGGTTACCGTTTGTATTGAAATGTATGCTTTCTTTCCGCATGTCTTTTTTTCAAAAATTAGTTGTTTTTGCATGCGTTTTCATTAAATATGTGTGTTTTTCTGCAGCTGAGTCCAGGCCTCATGGTTTGGTTATGCAGGAGGACATGTGGGATGCTGACGTAGATTTACACCAGCGGCTCCTGAAAAGATGGCGAGAGCTCAAAGAGCAATCAGGCCTCGAGTAAGTCTGATACATCTGGCTTTAAACCAGATTTAGATAACCACACAGTAAATGTATTGTATCTTTGATGTGATTCTCTTCTCTTGTTTGTGAAGGGTTGAAGCATTTTTTGAAGTGAACACTGATCTGCAGAAGAATGTGCAGGCCAAAATCTCAGCACGGCTCGCGTGGCCCTCACTGGTCAACTCATCACAACAGATCCATTTTCCTCTTACAAATACCAACAGCTCATCGGTGAGTGTATTCGCACACCAGTCATTTACAAAACTCTACACATCCCCCTCCCCTTGTGTGCCTTTTCATTAAATATGTTTGTATGAATTTGTTTTTGCTACCAATGAGTAAGTCTACTATATCATTTTCACTTGAGTGAAATACATTGAACTGAACTTGTCATTTAAGGAAGAAGAAGTGATTCTAGAAAACCCAGCCGATGTCCCGGTCTACGTCCAGGTTCTTCCTTTGGCTTTGTACCCAAATCCTTCAGTGTTCACAGGCAAACTTGCTGACAGGTAAGGCACTTCTTATGATAAATAAATAAGTAAATCATCATAAAGCCATGCAACTTCCTTTTATCATATAAGTACATTCATCGAATGTGGGTTCGTCGACATCCCATAATAGTCACCCACATACCATAATAGTTGTCCAACTGACGGGTGTAAATATTTTTTAATTGGAAACATCTTATCCAACTCTCTAACCTCTTCCCAGCTAGCTGACCTTGAGGGCAGAATGAGTCATTATTCTCAAGGCGCTTCTCATAAAAACTGTAAATTAACTTTACAACATCAAAGAAAGATGGAAAGGGATACAAGAAATATATCTGAGGTGTTTTTTTTTACCAAATGTTTGACACGAAAGTAACCCAATTACTTAAACATAAAAATAAAAGATAACGTGTATCTTCATTCTCATCAATCAAAATCTAACTCTTACATGTACGGCATAACCTCCATTGGGCAGCGATCTGCTTGAAACCTTTGGTTTGTCCCCTTACATTCTTAAACGGTTAACTCTCTTTTGAAAACTCCTGTCAGAAACATATGTTAAAAACAATAAAAGACAGAAAGTCTGATTTCAATACATGCAAATGGTTACATGCATATCTATATGTCAAAAATCAAATTTAATTTTTCTCTTGACTTAAAGGTTATGAAAAGATCATGTAAGGAAATCTATGTAAGATTAACAAAATTTATTATGTATAAGCAGTAACATTGATTGAATACACATAAGAAAATAATATTTCTCTTGCACAAGCCAGAGGTGGAAAAAGTTAAAAGCATAAAAGTATTGCTACTTAAAAAATAATTTAGTTGAATACAAGTTGAAGTACTGAAAAATAGAATGACTCAAGTAAGAGTGAATAAGTAGTTTGCTGAAAAACTACTCGTTACTACTTTAGAGAATTTTTTTTCATTCATACTGAAAGCCCTCCAACTGACTTTATATAGTGATATTGGAGAAAAACATGGTGTTAATCTCATAAATTGTTGTTTGACGATATAAGCAAACATACAGTTCTAGCTTTCCCTGTTGCCAGGAGTGATTGTTTTATAATTAATCTTGAAATGTATGTCCAGTAAGATCTAAAAGTAAGACCATTGAAAGGTTTATATTAAGAAGGGCAAAGGCAGAGAAGGGTGAGAGGTTTGATCAAAGAAATGAGGGATTAAAACAGTGTGAACAGAAAGGTGTCAGAAAAAAAGTGTGGTACAGGTTAACATATTTAAAAAAAAAAAAATACAATTTGAAATCAGAATATAAACATAGCTCACTTGCATTCATAAAATAATGAAACATTAGTGATACGGATTCAATTTTGTTTTTGTTTTTATGTATCAAGGCCAGTGAAATTTTTAGCTGGGCAAGTAAATATCTGAACCAGTAGAAAATATGTGTGAAATCATATGAAATATATCATATGAAAACAAAATATAGCTTGCTAAATTAAATTGAAAAAAGAAAAAAGAAATCTCCAGATAATATTTTACTTTGTATTAAGTGTGGTAGAAATTCACAGACCACTCAATAAACCACATTTTTTTTCTAAAAATCAAAAAAATTGGGGCAATCTCTACCTTTTGAGAGCCAAAAAATGAGCTCTAAGCTAAACAAAGTATATTCAGTAAAATCATATTAATTTTTCATTGAAGAAAGACTTTTGAAATTCATTGGATTAAAAAATTAACAGATTATCATAAGGTCTTCTACTTCCTTTTATCATATATGTATCATATATTTTCCAGTTCATCTTCATCCACCTTGGTCTTTCTCAACATTCCACAATATGCCCACCTGATGTACTTATCTTATCTGACTCCCTAAAACTCCCCAGTCTAACTGACCTTGACTGCAGAAAGAAACCTTTGTTTCCAAGATGCCTCTCACAGCATTTGAAGATTAGCTTTGAAACATCAGAGAGAGAGAAAATTTTTTCCCCAAATGTGTGACAGAGTGCCCCAATGACAATAAAATGAAAAAGGTAAAATATATATAGAAAATGTTTTTAATACATGTAATGGTTAAACGCATATAATCATGTATAAGTAGTAGCATTGCATAAGTAAACTGTATATTTTTACTAACAGAATAGTGCTAGATGTGTAAACCTGAAGAGAAACATTCAGTACAAATGTATTTGTACCTGACCTTTCTTTAGACATCAGAATTGGAAACATATGTACAGTAAATGTATATGGATTTTTTTTTAAATATAATTCCATTATATTATATTCTTCTGAAACTTTCTACGGACTTCAGTTTAAAAACAAAACCATAATATATGGAAACAAATTCAAAATCATAATCTGGCTTCGTGCGCTTATGAAATCACGAAGGCTGCAATTTACTATTATTAATAAAAAATTGTACATTAATTTACTAATTATTTTATAGTTGGTGAATTGGTCAGATAAAGGGGAAGATTTTTCAATTTTATTTATTTATTTGAAACTTTAAATGCACGCTCCTACAAAATCAGCCAAATCACTGTAATGATTCATTTTTTCTGAATAGAGCTAGTAATCTGGAGAAAATTCACGTGTTTTTCATATTACAATATGCAACGTCAGTTCTTTGCAATATTGTGCTGCCCTAAAACTGATTTCATCCGATGTTTCTGTCCTGTTTTTCCTTAAAGGTTTCCTTTAGGAAAGTTGTCCAATATCAATATTGACACAAATACACTGGAATTCCAGGTCCATAAAAATTATGTAAGTAACAAGGACTTATTGTGAGCATGTAGTGACATTTCATTGTATAATTGAATCAATTTAACATAATTCTTCTACTTTGCAAAATTCCTTTCATGATATCCACCCAAATCAAGAATTGCTGCACAGTGGATGTGGTATATCTCTATGCTGAAATTTCTGTATGTTTGTCAGTCTTCAGTGATGAAGAGTTCCACAGGATTTGTTGAAGGTTTTACTCGGCCCTACGTATACAACGTGCTCCTTATGCCTGGGGAGGTAAAATCCTTCAATGTTAGGTTCAGACCCATTACCAATCACAGTGTCTCTTCTCTGCTAGTCGTCAGGTAAGTTTAGTTTGCCAAATGAGTGCTGAAAATAGAATGTCATGTTGCACATTACCATTGTCGTCTTTTCACAGGAACAACCTGACGATAGTAGACTTGATCATGGTTCATGGTCAAGGAACCACAGAGAGTCTGAGACTGGCTGGTAAAGCCCCAGGTCTCGGCAGTTCTCTGAGGTTTAAACTCACCGAGGCTTTTCTCAAAGACTGTTCAGATGGTGAGTGTCAAAATTAAATAGAAATTCTTATGTTTTCGTTGTTAACAACTTCGATTCTGTACCTTTCTATTCACATACATATGCTGATTGAATGTGTGTGTTTCTCAATTGTTTAAGTTAAAGCCAAGGAACCAAACTTCACTCTTCGAAGGACTTTCAGGCTGGAGAACACAGGGCTTCTCCCGATTCACATTCGATCTATGGAGATCAGTGGCAATGTATGTGAGGGTTATGGCTTCAAAGTTCTCAACTGTGAAGAATTTGCACTCAAACCAAACACTTCAAAAGACCTCGTCATACTGTGAGTGGTTTCTTTTTTTTAACAAAATATAAATGTTAATAATGTCTTTAAAACTTTGATTTTCATTCCCATTTATGCCTTATTTTAGAGAGTTCGATCATAAATAACACGATGGACAAAGATAATTAACATCTTGTGATGTGCAGGTTTACACCAGATTTCACATCATCCAGAGTGATTCGGGAGCTGAAGTTGGTGACTGCAGGGGGCTCAGTGTTTGCGTTCGTACTGAATGCATCATTGCCATATCACATGTTGGCAATGTGTGCCGAAACCCTTCCCCGACCCAACTGGGAGCTTGAGCTCTACATCATCGTCTCCCTCATTATGAGGTCTGATTTCTCACATTTGGTCATCTAATAGCTAAGAAAGTCTACACTCATACTCATAATGTCTTATAAACGTTACATAACACAAAATAAGCCGGATCTTTCAGAAATCATTCTAATATACTGATTTGGTGCTCAAAAAAACATTTCTTCTTATCAATGTTGAAAATAGTTGTTCTGCTTAATAGTTTTGTGGGAACACTGATACGTTTTTTAGTTTTTGTTTATTTTCAGGTTTTTTCGATGAAAAAGTCATTTGAACTATTGATACTTAATTATTAAGAAATATTAATTTCTTTACGAAAAAACTGACCCCCAAACTTTTGAAAAAGCAGAGGATTGGATATGGTTAGACCTAACATTTCAAGTATGTTTTAAAGTATGAAACCCTGGCATTCATTTTTGACATGTTAAATTAATTTTTGCTATAGATAGGCCTATGTATATCATGTAAATTGAGCATTGTGGTTGTTGTGTATTAGTATGAGCTTTCTTATTCTGTTTAATGCATACTATTTCTATATATTTTGACACGTGGGATTAATAAAGGACTTGTCTCTTTATCTGGTGATAAATAACAGCTTGATATTTCTCTAGCTCTATGTTCCTGCTGGTCATTGCTACTGCCTATCTGGAGGCCCAGGGAATATGGGAGCCCTTCAAACGACGGCTGTCTGTGGAATCCAACTCTCCCATGGAGACTGGAAAACCTTTTGATCTCAGGGAAATTGTACGAATTCAAAGTGATGCTAAGTGAGTGAGGAATTATTTTTAGTTTATTAAAAAGTGATGTATTTTTGTTTCTCTCTGACTTACTACACATCATTTTATCTTAGTTTTACAAAATGCATTTAATCTGTCGCAGCTTGAATGACTTTGCGGACTCAAACCAGAACTCGACAAGAGGAATGTACGGGTCAAGCATTGGTGGGCGAACTGGGGGTCGGCAAGGTGGTCCACACTCCACTTCCAACAGCAACGGTGTTCTGCCAGACAGCAAGCCCAGATCTGGTTCAGGCCGCTCTGGATCTATGCAATCTTCTTCCACCTTTCAGCTCAATAAAGATAGTGGCCAAGGACTCAATCAGCTGACTAACCGAAAGGCCCGGAGTTCCAAACAACAGCAGCAGGGCTCAGGCCTCCTGGAGGACCTCCCGAGCTCAACGCCCTCACAGTCCAACAGCACAAGGGCCAACAGTACAGAAGATCAGGATTACAGTCGACTCCTGGTAGCCATGGATAAAGACCTTGACAGGCCTGAGACTTCTGCCAATAATGTGTCTTTGGAACACAATTCACAACAGTTCTCACAAAACAAAGGTAATATATAACAACATAGAATTATAACATAATAGATTAACATTCAACTTTCTGTGCCAGGTGTTGGTCCCAGAGGTCAGTGTAATTTGCAAAATGCACAATATAACTTCTGTGAATTTCATTATGTTTTTCAGTGTTTGAATCAAAAGGGAAAGTGAAGAATAAAACAAAAGCTCTTAAGAAGAAAGAGGAGAAAGAGAGGAAAACAAAGGGAAAGGTTCAAGGAGAAGATTTCAAAGAACCACTGGCAGACAATGATGATAGCTCCTCTACTACCACAGAGACCTCCAACCCAGACATGGAGTCCAATATTAAAGAGGTACATACACGAGACATACTGGACCATCCAGAGCACTACCGAAAAAGCTTGCTTTTAAGATGCACTCTTTGACTACAATTTGTCTTATTAACCAGGAGCCAGTGAAGGTTAAAGGAAAAACACTGTCAATGGACAATGGAAAAGAAAGAGAAGAAATTACTCCCTTCCCTACTAAACCAAAAACTAAGAAACAACCAACCACAAAGAAGGAGAGCCCAGTGGAAAAATCCAGGTTTGTTCAGAGTTTGTTCAAGAAGTTTGTTGAAATTGCATTCAAGATAGGTGAGGGAGATTTGAAAAGAACGGTTTCCAGGATATTTTATATAATTTGCAGCCATCCAGGAGAGAGGTGGGATTTCTGCTGAAGCTGCTATGAGTGGTGTTGGATGAATATGTGCTGCACGCAATCCTCTAAATAACACAACAATGATAGCATGGAGAAAAGAGCAGTTAAGAAAGCATCTGCAATTTGGCACTCCAGTCAAGTCTTATTAATTTATATAGCGTTTTTATACAAATTACTTCAAAGCAGCTGTACAGTATTAAATGGGGGGGAGGGAGTCTCACTGTATCAGGGTCAGTGTAGTAAAGTTCCACTTAAATTTTAGGAATCAGAATTTACAATTTAAGCGTCAATTTCAACTATAAAGCATCTTTCCTGTGTATTCATTATGCAAGCTTTCCATGTCAAATAAGGTGGAGCTTATTCACTCACCTATTCGTAATCATCATGACCAATGGCAGTTCGTAGGTGTTTAAGAGCCAGTCGTTTTCTGGATGTTTTTGGACTGGTAAGCCATTTCAAATCACCGAAATGGACTCCAAACGAACTTCATTTTGTCCTGACTTTGTTTGAAATGGCAACACACCCATTCCTTCTTTGATTTCCCTTGAAGTATATTAGGGCTTTTAGAGATGGGGACCTTTAGGTTTTATTTGAGCTACCCGAGGTTTCCTTAGTGGGGCAGAAATGACACACTTCATCTTGTAGGTCTTGTAAGTTCTTCATCTTGTAAGTTTCCAGTGAACCTTTTACCTGTAACTTACAATACTGAATCTAAATATTTTTTCCTAAATTATAGATTTTTATTTTGCATCAGACTTGCAGAATCTCTATTATTACTCGGACCAGTTTAAAATCAGTGTCGTAATATTTTTTCTACACAGCTCTCTAGAACTCCCTTACGTCACACCTCTGGAAAAACAGGATAAGCAGCGCAAGACCTTCACCAAAACCCTTGCCAATACAGGAATTCACAGCTTCTCCAAACCACGAGCTCTGGGCAAACGTACGTGTCAAATTTCAGCTTTTCCACACAACTTTTGAATCTCTGTTAACTGTAGAAACCGTTTGGAAATGATCTTTACTGTCTGTCCTAGTAGTCAGTGGGAAGATGGGTGATGACCGGCTATCTCCACTTGGAAAGTTTGTGTCCAACGGCTCCATGTCAGAGCTGGGTCATAGCAGCGGATCAGAAGGAGAGAAAGAGTCCCCCCCACCAGAATGGGATGTTCCTCTCAATAAAACTGGCAACCGTAAGTAATGCGTCCGGAAAGTATAACCTGGGCTCATATATGAGTCAACCTGCTATTTTGTGTACTTGTATTCCAAAATGTAAATATTTGCCTCATGTCTTATCAGCAGCAGACAGTCTTCAACAGATATCTATGCAGACAATGCATGCAGACCCCTTCCTGAAAGGACCCAGTTCTCTCATCTCCAGAACCTGTTCCCCACCCCCAACCTCCCCTAACTTGGTGCCTCGTGGAAGCTACAGCAGCGTGTTCCACACCAGCAGGTAATTTCAACAGGCTTGTGCTTTAAAGTGCACATACTACTAGAACTCATTTGGGTAAATGCTTTCAAGACATTTCTTGGTTTCATCACGGAAATCCCTGAGTGACGTAACTTTTCTTGTATATTTTTATAGCGAGGCTACTTTAAAGAAGGCTCCAGGGAATAAGCTCACCAAGTCGGCCTCTTTGCCTGGTCAAAATGGAAATCCAACTTTTGCAGCTGTAGCTGCTGGCTATGACAAAAGCCCTGGTGAGTTTGTCTATTAAATATGATGGTGATTATGGTTAAACTTCAATGGAATTGTGCACCAATCAGGAAATTTGGCCGATGCCATTAACCGATATTTATTTTTAAAGTGCAACACATTTATACGTACATGTTATACAAGTTGTGTGCTCTTGTTTTCACAGGTGGCAGTGGCTCAGCTAGTAAAGCTGACAGTCTGGGGAAGGTGACACTGTCTCACATGACATCAGTGGAGAGTGATGGATCTGACAGGTGCAGTGCCTTCATAATGACACATTGCTTAACCATCTTCCCCATCTGATTTTGCCAGTATATCTATAATGTCATTGTACATCTTTCAGCTCTGGACTGTGGAGCCCAATAGACACCACCAGCAGCCCCAGTTTTGGTCCAGTTAACGCTTTCTCTGCTTTTGGACCCAACAACCCACTTAACCTCTCTGGAGGTATGCAAAAACCTATTTGCATTTAAAATTAGAATTAAAAAATAAAATGCTAATATTAAGTTTACAATGCCAGTATATCTAATATTATAGTTATTTTCTCTCTTTCAGTTTTTAGAGGTATGACAATTCCCAAGAGTTCAGAGCCCCAGCAGAGTTGGCCTGAGTACCCCCCAGTGTCCCCGTCCATCTGGGACACTGAGCCTAGTAATTCCTGGACTACCAGCACTGGATCCCCAGCAACCCCAACAACTGTAAGATATCTCTTCCTTGTCAGCTTGTCTCATTCAGAAGGACACCTTTGATCCCATAAAGGCATTTCACACTGCCCTTAACCCGGGTTATCATTGTTCTAAACACAGCTTTTAACCCCAGGTAAAAACTTGAATGCTTGTAATTTAGATGCAGGGATGGCACCGCTTTTTACCCAGGCTTATGAATGTTTTTGCGGCGTTATGGTGCCAACATTGTACAGTGTGAAACAGAGTTGTTACAATGTTAAGACTAGATGCTTAGCGACCGACGACCAATAGTGTACTCATATGAACGTGCTTTGGACAGTCATGGAAACACCGCGTGTGGTATAAACAGTAGTTTTAGCGTTTGAGGGGCAAAATGTCAAACGTCACCAGAAAACTCGACAACTGCAGTGCAGAAGAGAGTTTCATTCTTACCTTTATAGTCCGAAATGTCATTCAGGATTAACTTCATAGTGCAGTCAGTCAGCAAATTCTGCAATATATAATATGTGGATGCCTTTATGTAAACAAATGAAGTACTGTGTTCGTCCAATCAGTGACGTACTTCAAATATGGACGTCAACCCAGGGTTTAGGAAAGTACAGTGTGAAATGTCAGTTTACAAATGTACAGGATTAATTGTAAACCTGGGTAAAAGTAGAAGTAGTGGTACCTGTGGTTTTACAATGACCTAGGGTTAACTATTTCAAGTGTGAAAAGCCCTTTAGAGAACATTATATATAACCTTGATATCGAGGTTATTTTCAGATGAATTTTGAGCCATTTCACCCACCACACTATTGTAAAAGTTTGGCGTCATTAAGATTTTTATTGAGCAATGATGCATTCAGTTGATCTGAAGTGACGGTAAAGACATTAATAATGTTACAAAAGATTTTGATTTCAAATAAATCAGTTTCCTCTAGAACATAAAGCAGCACAACCATTTTAACATTGACAAGAAATGTTTCTTGAGCAGTAAATTGGCATTAGAATGATTTCTGAAAGATCATTTGACACTGAAGACTGGAGTAATGACTTCTGGAATTCAGCTTTGCCAGCAAAAGCAATATATACATCACTGTTTTGTGTATTTATAGCAATAAGCCAGATTCTTAATGTTTCAGATTTCCCATGACTGTAAATAAATGTGGTTTTGCAAGTTATGACATAATAGTCTTTCTCTTTCTGCCTGTCTTTAGTCCATTCTGGGCAGTGCACGCAGTCCATGGTCCTTCAGCAGGTCCATCTGGTCCACTGGAAATGACTCCACCCTGCACTCCTACAACCCTCCTACTTCCTCTGCTCTCCCTGACTTGGTCAGCCACACTGCACCACCCACACCTGCCCCCAACGACATGGGTCGCACCTACAACCCCTGGAACATGGGATGGTCCCCCTCACTCAATCGCTGGCACTCGGAGCCCTGGCCTAACAGCCCTGACAACAATGGCTGAGGCTGAAGAACAGCCTCATCGAGCAACAGAAAATGCAGTGGTTTCTAATCTTGTTTTATTTTTCCTGGTTGAATAGTATGATGTACACCAAGATCATTTTAATGATTGGAAAAAAACCTTGAATTGTAATGGTACAAATGTCCATTGGTAATCCAGTGTTGCGTTTCCAAGCCCCCCTCAAAATTTAGACCCATTTATTTTAGTGGGGTATCATAAAATGCCTTAAGTTCAATTTTAACTGACACAATGAACGTAAGATTGACGACATTGGTTTAATTCTATTGCCCTTGTAGGGGTATTTTTCTTTACCATTTTAGTGATTCCCTGTTTTGAGTAATACTGCAATGTTTGGAATTCAAGTATATGGTCCAGTATTATTGTATTAAATACAAGATGCAGTGTTACTCGACCTTAAAATAAGCACTTTGCGTAAAACCCCACTCCTACAATGCTGTTATATTGGTTTGATGATTTCATTATTGAGCATTTTCTGGCCACACTTCTTGGTTGATTTAACATATGGGAAGATAAAAGTGGTTGCCAAGACTACATTACCACATTGAGTTGAACCCCTCCAAGTCCAAGCCAAATCGTAAAAGCATTCAGAAGTTGAGATTTTATTTTTTTAATTGGCCTCTGCTTAAAGCAAAAGGCTTCATTTGCTGAAATTGGCTTTTAATTTGAGGGAGCTTAAAGAATTTGAATTGTGTTGTTCATTCATTTGTCACTTCAAGAGTGAGCGTTTGGTCACATTGGTTGAAATAAACATATCAGGCTGGAATATTGACTTCTTTTATTTCTAGCTAAATTTGAACTTGCTTAAAGGGAAAGTAATTATCATTTCATTTCGAACCGAGGCTCTCTTACTTCTTCGAAACATAAATCAAGTTGAGAGATTTCTGCCCTTCCATTGAAAGCCCACACAACCAAAAATTTGCTTCAAAAAGACATCATCCATATTCAAATTAATTTCAAATCTTCTGAGGAGAAGCAAGGGTTTGGAAATGACATGAGGGTGAGTGAATGACGACAGAACTGATTTTGGATGAATTAACTCTTGAACAAGTCAAGTCGCCTTTATTTATGTAGCGCTTTTTACAATGCAATCATTTTTGGCTGCACAGCAGCTCTTAAAGAAAATCTTGTCACTGTCCAGCTTAAATAAATTCAGTATCGATTCATTGCGTTGTAAAAATCAATAGTTATCAATTTAGTTAATTTCTGTATATTGGCACTGAGGAAAGCAGTGATGTGATCGTCCAGCTCGGTTCAGTTCTCATAGAATGGTGTCAATGCAGGTCGATCAAAAACATTGTTGAATATCTAGTCCAAAGAATTAAAGCATTAAAATGATTCTACATTTTAAGACCGAAATCGTGTAAAATTAATGCATTGCAAATATGCTTATTGCTATGCTAATCGTAAAGAAGCTTTGAGCATCCAGCTGAACTTTTTAAGGTCACATGTCTTCATCACAAATGCAAGATGGCCTTTCTTCAGTGTATTGACTGGGTCCACAACCATCATGCCTCGTCCCAATACACCTTGTAGCTCCACGCGCACGGCACACTGTAAACTCTCTGTAATCACGCCGTTGTCCACGCAAGCTGCCACAGCGAAGGCATCGTAGGGTACAAACCCTTGCCCAAACAGCACATCTTTTTTGTTTTTGGTGGTGAAATCTCTAGAGTAGGCCCAGCACTTGGAGGTTATCTTCTTCATAAAT
Organism: Opsariichthys bidens; assembly: GCA_037194245.1. Lineage (NCBI taxonomy): Eukaryota > Metazoa > Chordata > Actinopteri > Cypriniformes > Xenocyprididae > Opsariichthys > Opsariichthys bidens. Next base: position 15,656,021 of record CM074298.1, read on the forward strand.
CGAGCAACTGATGTATCCTGATTGACCATCTCATCAAAACACTCCTGGAAAAATAAAATGCACACAGGTTTGTCAGGCATACAGCATGTTCATGCAAGAATCGAGTTTGCTCGTGTTGGGAAGCGCTTACCCAAGACAGTTTGTTTCTGCAAGTGAACTCCCAGGTTGCGATGTGTGTCGAGCAGGTATATTCCTCCAAAACTATGTAAGCAGATTCAGCGTCCATACTAAAATTAAACTCGGCAGTTGGGGTCAGATTTCCCTTCCCTGGAACAGTGGACAGCGCGGGGAGATGAAGCTTTATAGGCTACGTGTCCTGACATGTTCTGTTCTCTGCATTGGCTTTGTTTTTAAGTAATACATAACCACTGAGAGGAAAAGTACGATTTGGAGGTATACATTTAAAGTGCCCAGTTTTGGTACACCAGCTATTTTCTTACCTTCCATATTGCCGCCCATAATGTACAGATCCTTGAGTTTCTGAGGGAGGGTGGGGTCTAAACTAACAGCCAAAGCCAAGTTAGTGAGTGGACCAAGAGCTATGAGAGATACCTGTGTATGTAAACAAACAAGGCTGTGCAAACGCATTCCATTATCAACCACAAGATGGCATCGCATCATTCAGTAGAGGTCACTTTAACTCCTTTTGGTTCTTAACCTTTTTGACTTCAAGCTCCTCGCACCCCTGTTTTTAAAAACATTATATGTTTGCCCCCCAACATATTTCTTGATACTTCTGCTGTAATGAAAAATCTGCTCTTTTCAAACTTTATTTAAGTGGTAATATACTAAGTTTTATACCAATGCATTTACATGCAGTGTCTAGTTGATGGTGATTACAGGGTTATTGATCAGATTATTTTACAACCCTTATTTTTTAAATAAAAACAGCAGTTGAGGGAACAAATAAGAGTTACATGATCTCATTTTAAATCTTGTTTAGTCTAATTTTAATCATTTTAAGCCATTTTATCAACTTGAAAGTATGCTGTAACCCGTCTATAGTTTTTTGTGGGTAATTTTGGCCAGTCTTCAGTAATGAATACTCTTAATACCACAACCTTAACACCCTGCAAAGTGGGTCCATAATGACTCAAAATTAAGATTTGTGTACACATGAACTAAGACAGCTCACTAACTAAAAGCAAAATAATATGCAAGTTGATGGAAAATGTTACATCATGGCCTGTTTCACAGACAAGTCTTAGACCAAACCAGGATTAGGCTTCAGTTCAATTGGGGTATTTAAGTAGCTTTTATAAAGCAAAGAAAAAACATTACTGTTGTGCATCTTGAAACAAAACAATGGCAATGACATTTTTGAAATAGTAAGTGCTTTTTCAGTTAAACAGCTCATCATGCATTAGTTTAGAGACTAAGCATGATTTTGAGCCTTTTTTGGGGAGAACCGGCTCATTAGGTTCGTTAATACTTCTTTTTATTAGACTTTTTACACCAATATTACACACAAAAAAGTTCTTCTTTATTTATTTACCCCCTGGTTTTACCTCATTCAGGGTTTCACCAGGCATGAACGGCGTGCTCTTTCTGAATCTGCGTCTTCCAAACCTCAGAGTTCTGCAGAACATCTCCAAGTCCATCCGTGCCAAAGTGATCTTTAAATGGTGTCACAGGTCCGACTAGAGGACCAGCAGAACCTTTGAAGACTGGAATCTGAGGGAAAACAATATAATTGAATGCAATCTCATTTTAGTTCTTGACCGTTGTATTGGTACGGTTTTAATTGCACTGACCTGGGTTTGTTGACAGACTGTCAGTACTCTCGTCACATTCTGACATACATTATCCACATCAGTGTTCCCGAAGCAGCAGGTGATGCCCAACACCTTCGCACCAGGACATGCGAGAGCAACAATGATAGCCAGGGCATCATCTATGCCACAGTCTGTGTCGATTATGAGCAGCTTGCAAGCCATGCTGGTAAGATTCTAGAAACATCATTCTAGTAAGGATACATAATCAAATTCTGGGTATATTACTTCCAAATCGTAGTCAGTTCGTGATTCCAAATATATATCTTAACATGACGTGCATGAAATATTATATTTCATCGGGGTTTCCCCTGAAACAAAGAATAATTCACTGCCATTGTCAGAATAACATGTAATTATGTGTCAAGAGAAAAGTAACTGTAGTCTGGTTATGAGTATTTTAAAATGTAATATAATCTATTTACGTAGTCCAGACTACATGTTACAGATTAGCCTTGCTCTGGCAATTAGTAACTATTACTTTGTAACCAACTCAGTACTTGCATCATTTGTTCTTTAGGTGAGACACAGTCATAAACCTTTTGTAAATCATTATGTAATAGCGCTGATATTATATTTGTCGTGATAATAAATATATAAATATATATATATATGCAGGGCTGGGTAGGTTACTTTTAAAATGTATTTCACTACAGATTTCAAAATACATGCTTTAAAAAGTAATTTGTGACGTATTTCGTTACATTACTCAAGTTTAGTGACTTAATCTAAATACTTTAGAATACTTTGGAATATTAATAAGTGTGGAACAAACACAAAGAAGGCAATTGCAAGTTTTTATCTCACAAAAACTTATCTTCTGACTTTTCCCCTCAGAATTGCGTGATATAAAGTTGCAATTGTGAGTTATAAAGTCAGAATTATGAGATATAAACTCACAATATTGAGAAAAGTCAGAATTATGATATAAACTCACATCAAAAAGTCAGTATTGCAAGTTTATATCTCCCAATTCTGACTTTATAACCTTGCAATTGTGAGTTTAAATCTCGTAATTCTGAGAAAAAGAAGTCAGAATTGTGAAATGCAAACTCACAGTTGTGAGGAAAAAAAAACAAATTGTGAGAAAAAGATGCAGTGACGAGTGAATTATAAAATGACTCACAAACAACTATCACAAAACATGAAAACAGTCGAAAACATGAAACTTAACTCCTCTTTTTCAGACTGTCAGAGTCAGAGAATCGCCAATTGCTGTTTAAATGACATTAAAACTCAAAGTAATCACTTTGGTAATCTAAAACACTTTTCAAATGTAACTGTAATCTGATTACCACCCATTTAAAATGTAACTGTAATGAAATACAGTTACTCAAATTTTGTATTTTAAATACATAACTAAGTTACTTGTATTCCGTTACTCCCCAACCCTGTGTATATGTATATATATGAGCTTACTATTTTTGTAAAAAAAAAACAACTGTCCAAAAATACTGTAAATTTTAATAATTTAATAATGATGATGATGACGATAATAATAGTAAAATTGTACAATAAAAAGTACATATAAATTATTTATTTATTTTTTTTAAAAAAAGCTTTGAGGTGTCATGCATCAACAATCAAAATTTTTATCAGGTAACTTTCTGCGGGTTAAATCCAAAACTACAAAATACTTATTTTAAAAGCATATGGTTTAAAGGGACAATATTTTCAATAAATCGTTTCACATGGAACCACGCTTCGGATTTGAACCATACTTCATAAAATCGCTTTTGTTTGACTCTTGTTGCTCACCTGCCCTGGTCCTGGTCCTGGTCCTGCGCCTGCGTGGTTCACTGACAGGCGGTTCAGTCCACTTTCAAGACGACCACGCTCTGCTTCCCCTCAGCGATTTCAACAACGGAGGTGGGACTAATCTTTAAGGGTCTCTTCATTTACAAAACTATCTACCCTAACATTACATGTTTTATACAAACATTCTTAGAAATTTCGCAGTAATACGATACACTGTCATATAGACGGTTTAAATCCGATAAAGGAAATGTTTAATCAAATAATATGTCGCAGGACACCCCTGTGTTTGAGATTGGTAGAGTCCTTTAAAACACAGCTAGGCAGTCAAACAGACGGGTCGCGCAGCGCAGTAATCCGCAGAATTGGCAAGGTAGGTGTACAGTGATTGTTATTATTAATTTTTACTAATATTATTTTAATAATGGTTAAGTCAATAAGGATAAATATTTGCGCTATGAACGCACATTCATGTAAGGGGCCCATTGGTGCTACATTGACGCTGCTTAGCTATTATTGATATATCTGTATTATTTACATGGTGGTTTAAACTTACATTGCAGCGATTTATCTTACAATCTAGTCCTGAAATGATGCCAACCGACCTCCATCGATTAAAAATGACCTAAATGATGGTAGTGTTGTTGACGGTGATTATGTAGGGTGGAATTCAACCATGTGGTGCCATTTAGCTTTAGTCTATATAAAATATTAAACATTATTGAAAGGTGTTGTCAGTTCAATCCTTTCAAATTATAGCAATGTTTGGCCTAGTGTATAATCATTTCTAATCTCGGTGATGGAGACGACAGTGTCACACCACACCTTAGTTCACAAAAAATCCTCCATACTCTCATTATTCCAAGTGTTTTATTTTTGTTTACACGAATGGCTGTAGTTCTGTTGAATTCAAAGCCATTTCAAAATATTTATGTTCAGGCATCAGTGTGGCACAACCTGTCATCAATGTTGTCATCTTATGACAAGAAAAGGATGAAACTGAGGCTGTTTATTTTGTTTTCCACCAAAATATTAAGCGATATTAACAGTCGTCATATGTTTTTATTATTGTCGCACTTTCTGTCTTATTCTTAATTGTAGTCGGTGGATGATCTCTCTTCTGCGATCAAGCCGTCACAGCAGGAGTACACCTGTAACTTATTCTCTTAACCTTCGTCCCAGTTCTCCGTTCAATGCCTAACACTGTGGAAAGTGAAGGCGCTAAGGTATCTGCTAGAACTGATCAGGAGGCCCCGTCACGGGCCCCTGGCAGAGAGGATGAGCGTGAGCGCAGCTTCTTGAGCCCGTTGACGCGCGATGCGCTGCGGGTGCGACGGGCCTCCAGCGCAGAGCTCCAGCTTCCGTGGACCTGCCCTGTTACTCACTCCCGAGAGAAGTTCTACACCGTCTGCTCGGACTACGCTCTGCTCAATCGAGCCCGACCCGTCATCACATCTGAAGATGCGCCACCAACCAATCCAGACAGTGGGATATCATTAGTCAAGACCAATTCTGCAACCTCCTCCCAGAGTCACTCTGGGGGGATAAGTGTGTCTTTAGATGGGAACTGTGATATGGAGGTCGTGTCATCCAGCAACAAGCCTGTGCTGGCCTGGGAGATTGACACCTCTGATTTTGATGCGGTTTTAACCCGGAAAACCAGAACAAGTATGGGTCTCTTTAAAATGCTTGCTGACATCAACATACTGTTGGGGGATTTGAATCAGTGCAAGGAATTTGAAATTCCAATTTTTTTTAACAAAAAAAATGACTTTGTATTGTTTATGGCTATCAAAGTTAAAGATTTTCTTACATTTACATTTATCAAATTTGATAATATTCTATATTCCATCATGCTTTCTAAGGTCTGGTCAGATTAAAGTGTCAGTTCACCCCAAAATGAAAATTCAGTCATTAGTTACTCACCCTCATGTCGTTCTAAAGCCGCAAGACTTTAGTTCATCTTCAGAACACAAACGAAGATCTTTTAGATAAAATCTGGGAGCTTTCTGTCCCTCCACACTACCTTTGAAACTTGTTTGAAATCTTTGACACTGCAAAAAAAATCATAAAGAGATTGTAAATTTTCTCTTCATGATCTTTTTGAAGCGCAGTCTATGGACTCGAAAATGAACGAAAGTCTTACGGCTTTAGAACGACATGAGGGTGAGTAACTAATGACTGAATTTTCATTTTGGGGTGAACTGACTCCAACTAAGCTTATTATGACAATCATTTAATTATCAGTAAACTAATAGTGAAATCTGAAATAACAGGGCCATTTTTAATCTACAAGCTGTTGAGCAAAAATATGCCAAACAAATACTGACCATCTGCTGGGGTTTATGGAACTGCAGTGATGACCTTACTGACACAGGTGTCTCATGGATTTCACCTAATTAATTTGTAATTAATCCCAGATTCAGAGTTTATAGAGAGAAGAGAATGCATTGGATGTTTGCCATAACTCCTGCCGGCTGAAACGGAGTCTAGAATTCAGAATGATAATCGTGCTCTACATATGCTTAATGAAGCTTAACTTTGAGCTTCGCTTTATCCAAACTCCTGCTAATCCACTATTCACTGCATTTTAAGGGTCTTATATATATATATTTCAGTGAAACAAGTATTTCCTACATGCGTGAATGTAAATTTTAACCATTATGAGTCTGATGTATTACCTTGAATGTTGTTAAAGGATTATTTTTCCTCAGGTAATTTAAAGAAATTCAACTCTAAGAAAATGAAATCATCTGACAGGCTCAGCAGAAACCTGCAAGATCTCCCACCACAAGCTTCTCTGGAGGAGATCAAACAGAGAAAAGTCTTGGACCTCCGTAGATGGTAATACACTCATTGGAATGAGAAATGAGACAAGTTGAAGCACTTTTGGAATTCACAACTATCCCCTCTGATGTTCAAGGTACTGCATCAGCCGACCCCAGTATAAAACATCATGTGGAATCTCTTCACTTGTCTCTTGTTGGAATTTTCTCTACAGTACTCTAGGAGCAGGCAGGTATGTTTCTTGCTGAAATTTATCTACACATTTTGCATTTGATGGCTGAATTCAGATTGTAAATTATGGCATTTCTGGATAGGACTCTGCTGATTTAATGCATGAGACTTGACACAAACTGTTCAAAAATATACCAAGAAATATGTATTTTTAGGAGCAAAAACAGCACATCCGTTTGATCTATTTTAAGATTTCTAATCTGGTCTGGGAGAAACTGCAAAGAGTAACCTTTAGGATTGATTTGTTCAGTCTCCCACCTATTTCTCAAGAAGAAGCGCTGAACATACTTGGTTTCCAGCCTCCGTTTGAAGATATCAAATTTGGACCATTCACCGGCAATGCCACTCTGATGCGGTGAGTTTACTGTAGTTTTTGCAGTTTCTCAAACTGTGTTAACACGCATTAACACATGCATTACTGTTAAAAAGTTTGGGGTCTGGAAAGAAGTTTCTTGTGCTCACCAGAGTTGCATTTATTTAAGTAAAATACAGTTATAACAGCAATCCTGTGATGGCAAAGCTTAATTTTCAGCAGCCATTACTGCAGTCTTTAGTGTCACATGATCCTTCAGAAATCATTCTAAGATGCTGATTTAGTGCTTAAAACTTATTATCATCAGCATTTGTACTGCTTTTTGTGGAAACCGTAATGCATTTTTTTCCCCCAAGATTCTTTGATGTGAAAGTTTAAAAGAACAGTTTTGTAAATAGATTTTTTTTTAAACCGCATAAAAGTCATTGTCATGTTTGATCAATTTAATTGCATGCTTGCTGAATCAAAGTGTTTGTTTAAAAAAAAAAAAAAAAAAATCTTGATTTGTTGTGTACATTTATGTATTTTTATATTGGCGCAGATGGTTCAGACAAATCAACGAAAATTTCCGTGTCCGGGGATGCTCTTATATTCTGTACAAACCTCATGGGAAGCACAAGACGGCAGGAGAGACGGGTGTGTGACGTCTGAATCATTTTTCATAAGAACAGAGGCTGCAACAGCATATTTTTCTACATGCACACTTTTGATGTAGTTTGTTGAAGAGTCAGCAGACAGTTGTTCAAATGTAATATCCGGTCTGATATTTCCCTAATCTTCTGTTTAGGTTGTATTATAAAAGAATTTTGTTGTGTCATGAAGATACTTGAGCAGCATAATGTAGATGCATAATGCATGTTTGTTCCCTCTAGCTGAGGGGGCGCTGCTGAAGCTGACGCAGGGACTCCGAGATGAATCCATGGCCTACATTTACCATTGTCAGAATCATTACTTCTGTCCTGTGGGCTATGAAGCTACACCACTAAAAGCAGCCAAAGCATACAGGTGCGTCATTCAGCAACTTTGGTTTTCATTTTCTGCTCAAATTTGTTAAATTCAGGTTGTTCTAGTTGTAAGAAAAAAAGAAATATACATTTCATACATAGTATTTAAATGTGTGCCAGAAAATATGAAAATATATTTACATTTTTTTTCAGCACAAACAAACACGAACATGCTAGTTCAGAAGTTTGTCCTTTAATTTTTAAGAAATTTAATGTTGAGAAATTAATGTTAAAATATTTCTTTTTCAAGTAAAAATCAGAGGATCTCAAAAAATGTATTATAGTTTCCACAAAAACATTAAGCAGCACCATCGTTTTCAACATTGATAATTATGTTCGAGTACCAAATCGGAATGCTAGAATGATATCAGAAAGATCATGTGACACTGAAGACTGGAGTAATGGCTTTTCCATCACTTTTAACTGTATTTTGAAAGTCTTACTAACCCCAAACTTTTGAACGGCAACATGTACGAGGTCAACGAATGCGAGATTTGACGATCCAACAAAAGTCAGAAAAACCTCCCACACTGACTCTGGGACATCTTTAGGAAATGTATTAACTTTTACAAGACCCTTTTCTTCAAATTAAGAATGAAGCTTATTTATTTCTTTTTTTACAGGGGGCCACTGCCGGTTAATGAAATGGAACACTGGATTCTCATTGGTGAACCAAGCAGGAAACACCCTGCAATCCACTGTAAAAAGTATGGTTCATTTTGTGGAATTGTAGTTCTTGATAAAGTAATAAATATGACGCACACATTCTAATCCTATTTTTAATCAGATGGGCGGATATTGTGACTGATCTGAATACTCAGAACCCAGAATACTTAGACATTCGCCATACAGAGAGGGGCATTCAGTATCGCAAAACCAAGAAGGTAAGTGACTTAAGTACTATGGTGATGGTACTTAGAAATGAAAAGGAGTGGAAAATTCACCCCTTTGCATCACTAATGGCATTTCTACAGTAATTTGGCTATTAGAATTATATTTCACATATGTTTATTTCAATGCTATTTTTATAGGTTGGAGGCAATCTACATTGCATCATGGCCTTCCAGAGAGTGAACTGGCAAAAGCTGGGGCCATGGGCACTGAATCTGGAAAATCTGAGGCATGATCTCCATCATCAGGCTTCATCAGCTGCGACAGAGGACGGCTCTGAGGAGCGAGCGGTGAAACGCCTGGGTAGGTCCCTCAGCACAGGGAACAAGTCTGACAATGGCTGGAAGCGATTGTCCAACACAGCAGAGTACAGGCACAGAGGCTCTCCAGACAGTGACCTGGATGAAGACATAACTGACTAAATCTGTGTCCAACCCTCCTCCTGAAGAGCCAATTGGGTTTCACCAGTTTAAAACAAGATGAAGAATATGTATCTCTCAAGGTTGTTGGCAACAATGAAAGGTTAGAATTAGATATGATAGATGCGGTTGTGAGCCAAATGGTGTGGCATAGTACTTAACATTCAGGGCTGGTAACCATAAGAATGCTAGTCTGATGCCCATAAGGAATGAACCATGAGCTCTCGTTGGGGACGTTCTAGTAATTCCACCATTTTACAGCAATGGGAAGCAAATTCCACAGGCCTTTGTAATGTGGCAATAAGATTAAAAATGTTACTTGATGGCTCTCCAAGAAGAGGTTAAGTAACTTCCTGCAGGTCAAAATGCTGCTTTGTTAAACATATTGAATTAAATTAATCATTAAATAAGTTCGAGTCACATTGTGAAAAATCCATGCAATCGTGAATTTTGACAGAGGGTGAAAGATTTTCGCAATGGGTTCAAGTTGGTCACATTGAATGACTGTGTGCGCTGTATACAATGGGCTTTTTTGCCTGTGAAATTTCACCAAAATAGTGGTCAAGATGCGACAGGACGAGCGATGACTCGGTCGTGCGGATTCAGTGACCAACAGAAAGCTGCTTGGTTTCGAAGCGAAATCTGTGTGAGCTTTACTTCATACATCTCTAAACTTTTTTTTTTTTGCCTGTGAAATTTTGCTGAAATGTGACTGCACCTTAAAGTGTACCAAGAGCTTTTAGTGAATATTTGATTTTCTGATCAATAGCATCATTCCATTTCAGTTATATACTATTTGGTGGATATATGTTACTGATGGATGGTAGATATTTGGAGGACGGTATGGGCTTAAAAATGAATAATCTGAATAAAGTGCACACAGAACACTACATAGAGAACTGTTCTGTATAAAGACTGCTTCTATACACAATGGCTTTATTAGTGCAAGTCTAAAAAAAAAAAAATACAAACTAGGTTATCATAAAGATATCAGACTGTTTAATGTGTCAGTGGATCAGATTCGGGCTTTAGTGAAGTGAAATAGTCCAATAAGATGGCGCTATCTTATTGTAAATACTAACTTGAAGGATTACAATAATGTTGTCTTTTGTGAAACGCTGTGAGCAAAGGTTGCATGAATGCTTCCATGTTATGTGCATTGTGATTGTGTTCTTCCTTTAACAGCGCAACATCTAATGTATTATGTTCTATGTTTAGTCCTCACAAATCTCATACTCATGTGAATCTAGTGTTGGCATTATTTTTATTTATAAATAAAATATTTATACACCTTCTTAAACATCAGTGCATTATTTCATAGGCAACTAGATGTGAAGGGCTTCATGAGTCATATCTATACATGTAGTTGTTGCTTCAGTGCAGTTATATCAGCGGGACCAACACGGCAACAGCCACCTGTTGACAGAAATCTTGGTCAGTCAGCGCAACAGGAAAGAACGAGTCATAGTATTTACTGGTGCAATGTGATACTAACCAATCCACAAAGCCCCTTGTTCTTTCCAGCTGAGACTTAATTTGGCAAATGACGTCTGTTTTTCCGTTATCCATCTGAAATTGTTTCAGAACAGCCACTCACACAATGAAACAATTTAGACAAATTGAGTCCGTTACGATCTAAGTGAATCAGACTTTTGGCTAATCAATTTTTTGACTTTTGCAGTCATTTGCGATTATTGGATTGACTTTTTATTTAATTACACTATAGTTCAAAAGTTTGGGGTTGGTAAAAATGTTTAATGTTCTTGAAAGAAGTCTCTTATGCTTACCATTTATTTGATCAAAAACAGTAATAATGTGAAAGATGAAAATATTTGAATTGATCTGTTTTAACATTTTAAAATGTCATTGCAAAACTAAATTCAGCATCTATTACCCCAATCTCAGTCACATGATCCTTCAGAAATCATTCCAATATGGTGATTAGGTGCTCAAGAAATTATTTTATCGTTGTTGAAAACCGTTGTGCTGCTTAATATTTTTATAGAACCGTAATATATTTGATATTTGGGTAATAGAAAATAATAGCATTTATTTGAAATAGTTTTTACTGTCACTTTTGATCAACTTAAGAATATCAATTTTAAAAAAAAAATACTCCATTTACAAAGAGCTATTTCTAAGATATGAAATATGTGGGATGAAATGGAATCAAATATTAATGTTAATTGTTTTTTTAATATCATTTTAAATTCAAATTTCCATTCCAAATGATTCACGAATGTTGGAACCATGTAAATGTAATTAAATAACTGAAAATAAATAAATAAATCGATGGCAATTGTAAGTCAGGAGTTATTGATTAAGCTCACCCAGTTTTGGGGTCCCATCTCTCTCCACTGTTCGGATAGACCACCCAGCTTAAATCTTCTTTCTTGTGTGACTTGGCTGACTCTAGAAGCGGTTTCACCAAAGGAGCAGGACAACAGTTCACCCCCACAGCAACCAGCTGTGTGGACCTACAAGCCACCTGAACCGCCTCAGAAAATCTCCTCCCGCTTGAAATATTATGAATGTCCTGAAAGACATTAATTGCATTAAAGGCACACTATAGTAAGTTTTGCCGCTAGAGTACGCTTACTCAAAACAATAAAGGCATAGCTTGATGATGCTGTGAATAAGCGTGGAATCATGGGAGTTGTCTTCTTCACCTCCACAGCCAATGAAAAGCAATCCGACTGGACTCGGGCAGAAATCGTGTGCATGGATGAGCAATGTATTAAAGTTTTATTACACTACTCATCCATTAAAGTTTTATTACATTGCTCATTTTATTCACATTGCAGTATTGGAATAAGCTGGATCGATATTAGAATATATTAATAAAAGCTGGATGACTTGAGCTGCTAAATGGCATGCAATTAATTTTAAAATATATTGTATGTCGGAGAAAATGCTGTATTACCGTTTCTGCAAATAAAGCTCTCTGATTATGTTAGCCAATTGATAAAATATTGTTTTCTTATTTACTTCTTGGGTAAAAACGTTACTAGCGGTAAATCAAGAAAACGAGATTCAAACTAAGTTGAGCTATATAACAATTCATTTTGTATTGATAAAGGTGTCCAAACAGTTGCTTACATGTCTAATAAAAGCCAAAATATTAAAGTGGCTTTGGTGATTCCATAGTTTACAGAAGTAGGACCAGAAATCAAATGCAACGCAGATATGACATCAGTGACAGATGACGCAATGACATGGGTCGTTACATCCTGATTTCTCTAAATTAATAAACATTGTTGGAAACATTTGGGAAAATATAAGTACACACGTGAAAAAATATATAACATTGTTCTAGTGCTATTTTATTCCAAGAATCGTACAGATTGTGCCTTTAAAAGCAATGTCTAGCTCTAGCACACTCTCATTTGTTTTAATCAGAACGTGAATGGCTGCAAGTGTGTTATGAAAAAATTTCTAATTGGATATCATAATATACGTGCAGTATTTGTAATTCAAGGAACGCTTAATCGTTAATATCAGTCACCTTACAGGAAAAGGAAAGCCAGGCTTTAGTTTCGGGAAATTCTTTGAGTACTTCCACCAAAGCCTCCGCCTCTTTGAGACCTGGAATGGTCTCCATGGCAACAAGATCAGCTCCAGCTTTTACCAAGCACTGGATCTGTGGACGATGCCAATCTTTCAACTCCTAAGACAAAAGAGAAAACATACACTTGACATTCTTGTGAGGGTGGCAGCTTAGGCAGACAAAGAGCTTCATCTTGCATTACCTCCAATGTCATCTTGTCCTCATAAGCCCCTGTGTACTCTGATCCATCATGTAGAAACGCCCCGAATGGACCCACTGAGCCTGCAACCAAAGGCTGTCTTCTGTCTTCTAGAGGAGATATTCATTTTAGATTTTGGGCAGCAGAAACTAGATCAAATGAATGATTTAGCAGAAGTTAGACTTGCACTCACCTGATTCGGGTGAGTGAGACATGAACTCACGCACTGTCTCTTTCGCCAGTCGAACGCCTGACATCACCATCTGCTGGGCTTCCTCAGGCCGGAGACCAAGATATTTCACAAATCCCTCAATGCTCGCCTGATATGTGGCTGTTGTTATGACATCAGAACCGCTTTGAAGAAATCTATTTTAAAATTTCAGATTAGTCATTCATCAAATATTAAATGGTTCTTGTCACGGAATAGAGGCATGCAGAAATACAGAATGACACAATTATTAAGATGTTTTTGAGAGAAGCCTCTTATGCTCACCACTGCTGCATTTATTTGATCAATAATACAGTAAAAACAATGATGTTATGAAATAGTATTACAACTTAAAGTAACTATTTTCTAATTAAATATATTTTAAAATGGAATTTATTCTGAATTTTGTTTCGCTTCAGAAAGACTTTGTTAATCCCCCAGAGCCGTGCGAAGTAAGTTTATGATGGATGGAAGCACTTTCTTCTGCTCATACTCGTGGCCCCTGTTCATTGCCATTATAAAGCTTGGACACGTCAGGTTATTTATTAATATATCTCTGATTGTTTAAATATATCTATATAACTCCTATATATACACTCACCTAAAGGATTATTAGGAACACCTGTTCTATTTCTCATCAATGCAATTATCTAATCAACCAATCACATGGCAGTTGCTTCAATGCATTTAGGGGTGTGGTCCTGGTCAAGACAATCTCCTGAACTCCAAACTGAATGTCAGAATGGGAAAGAAAGGTGATTTAAGCAATTTTGAGCGTGGCATGGTTGTTGGTGCCAGACGGGCCGGTCTGAGCATTTCACAATCTGCTCAGTTACTGGGATTTTCATGCAGAACCATTTCTAGGGTTTACAAAGAATGGTGTGAAAAGGGAAAAACATCCAGTGTGGCAGTCATGTGGGAGAAAATGCCTTGTTGATGCTAGAGTTCAGAGGAGAATGGACCGACTGATTCAAGCTGATAGAAGAGCAACTTTGACTGAAATAACCACTCGTTACAACCGAAGTCTGCAGCAAAGCATTTGTGAAGCCACAACACGCACAACCTTGAGGCGGATGGGCTACTACAGCAGAAGACCTCACCACCGGGTACCACTCATCTCCACTACAAATAGGAAAAAGAGGCTACAATTTGCACGAGCTCACCAAAATTGGACAGTTGAAGACTGGAAAAATGTTGCCTGGTCTGATGAGTCTTGATTTCTGTTGAGTCAGAATTTGGCGTAAACAGAATGAGACCATGGATCAATCATGCCTTGTTACCACTGTGCAGGCTGGTGGTGGTGGTGTAATGGTGTGGGGGATGTTTTCTTGGCACACTTTAGGCCCCTTAGTGCCAATTGGGCATCGCTTAAATGCCACGGCCTACCTGAGCATTGTTTCTGACCATGTCCATCCCTTCATGACCACCATGTACCCATCCTCTGATGGCTACTTCCAGCAGGATAATGCACCATGTCACAAAGCTCGAATCATTTCAAATTGGTTTCTTGAACATGACAATGAGTTCACTGTACTAAAATGTCCCCACGGTCACCAGATCTCAACCCAATAGAGCATCTTTGGGATGTGGTGGAACGGGAGCTTCGTGCTGTGGATGTGCATCCCACAAATCTCCATCAACTGCAAGATGCTATCCTACCAATATGGGCCAACAGTTCTAAAGAATGCTTTCAGCACCTTGTTGAAACAATGCCACGTAGAATTAAGGCAGTTCTGAAGGCGAAAGGGGGTCAAACACAGTATATTAGTATGGTGTTCCAAATAATCCTTTAGGTCAGTGTATATGTATGTGTATATTTATTATATATATATATATATATATTTATTTATTTATTTTACTAAAATGTTTACATATTTGACATTATACAATGTTTCACACTTCGCACACTGCTTGACAGCCCAGGTGCAGAACATAATAAGCCTACAATTACCTGTAATGTACGTCCTTAATGGCCTGTGGGTTTGTATGCAAAAGTCTTGCACTCCACAGTGGATCTCCCTGCAAATACAGTAATATATGAGTGAGTAAACTGTGATTAGTGACAATAAGTCTGTGTAATAGTACCAACCTGTAACTGAAATCCACTTGCTTCAAGTTCTGTTGCAAGACCTCCATCTAAAATGAGTGGACTGGGATCCATTTGAGCTGTTGTGGTTAGTGGAAATTCCTCCAACTATAAACCTCACCTACACATTATATAGCTTTTAGAAATTATATAACAAAAGACCTTTGTCTTATATTGTGATAGGTTTGCAACATTGCAAGCTAAATTAAATTCTAGCCAATAGCTTAACAATTCGGTCAAAATAATACTGAACTTCAGCCAAAGTCCACACCATAACAAACTCATGCGCGAGGATCAGTTGGCGGTAAAAAGGTTAGAAACGACTACTTCCGGGTTACGGTAAATAATCGTACAAGCAAACTATTCGCGTCTGTATGTTCACCAGACTTTAAAAATCGAAGTCAGCCGAATCTTAAAACACAGCGGAATATCTTCACGAGTTCACGTGAGATATGTTTACCTATTGTGTTTGGCGGCAGCAGTCTGATGTTGTTGCTATGGTGATGGGAGTTAACAGCGAGGTTAAAGGAAGACAATCAACCAGAGTCTGTTAAACAACAACCAACAAACATTATCTTTCCTTTAATAAATTAATTGAGACATGGTAAGTGTGAGAGTATTTTTTTTTTCTAGTCTTAAGATGTGAGGGATGAAGGACTGAACTCGTATCATGAATGTTTGTCGTGGTTTTGGCGAAGTTGCTTTGTAACAATATGTTTAGTTTTTTCCACCGAAGGAAATACTGGTCACATGATCCACTGAGATGTTTTGCGTTCACTTAATATAAAATAAAACCTGTAACATCTCATGTAAACTGTAATTCGGTCTGTTATAAGTCCAGTCTGTGAAAGTTAGCATTAGCATCTTGGCTATTTAAATCCTATTGTTAAATGAAGACACTTCTTCATCGGTTAGAAAACAAACCGTTTTGTAACCGCTTAATTTGGACAGTTTCGACGTTCTGAAAGCTCTCGTTTGATACACCACTAGATGTCAGTATTTGCCTCCATAAGAAGGGTTGAAATTCAGTTGAAATTACAGACCCAGTTCAATCAAAAGCTTTAATGTCATTGAGTGGAATAATATGCTTTTTTAGTGTCATTTGCACAACAATCTAAACTTTGTTATTCTGTGGGTAACAGGATACTTTAATTTTCTTTCTCTGTTGTACTCGATGCTGTGTTTATTTTCCAATTCACATTCTGTCTCCTTAAGTAGTGTACATTGATCCATCTCCATGCAGACAGCATGAAATGTTTGCAGTGATAGCATAGGGCAACAGCAGGTGTCTGAGAAAGTCTCAGCTTCCAAGAAGGGCTCTGAGAGGAAAGCCCTATTTTTCATAGTGTTAGAGGTGGCAGATAAGCCCAGCTTTATCTAGTTCGATCTGGCCGGGATCATTAACCAGGAGACCAGTGATTTCATTGTGCTGGAATGCTAATTCAGATCCCTATGCCCCTTCAAAGTGCTTTCATTCCTGCTGTAAACCCTTTCCCTTAAGAACAACAAATAGGGTGCACTTTGTGGTGCTAAAATTAGCGAAAAAGCCTTCCATCTATCTTATTAGACATACAGATGTCCTCGGGTAACTTTGGCCCGGGCAGAATGTGGATATATAATAGCTCTCATTTTGCACAAAGCTGTAGGGGACGACTACCTGCCGAATCTTCCCCACTTAGATTGGTGAAATGCCATAAAACTCCTCAGTAGTTTTGATCATGAAAATGTAGGGTGATGTTTTATTACGAGAGCAGTTTTTGTCATATCGTCAAAGCACAGCATGGCAAAAACCAATTTTATTACTTTGTATTTTTGTCTTATTTTCCAGTACAAAAAAATATTTCTTTAAATCATAAAATGTGAGTCAGTGGGGTGAGAAAGATAACTTTAAACTTTGAGAAGTTTATTGAACCTTTAGAAAAATGTATATCAATATTATTTGTATATACTCTATATCTCCTAATAATGTCTTCGTAAGATGATATTTAAATGCTTAGTTTTATGATCAAAGCTCTTTAGTTTTTTTTTTTTGTGGGAGGGAACACATAAAGTGCAATGCGATACAATGATGACTGAGAGATGTACAAATAAATGTTCCTCAAAAGCCTGATGTATTCGATACTCACAATTTAACATTTAACATCGAAAATGATATTTAGATAATCAAGTAAACCTTAGTTGCTTCAGTCCAGTAAGTGTTCATCTTAAAATATTACTAACACTATAAAAGTTATTACATTTTCATCACGTTGATAATTTAAAGGCCTTATTTAGAAATTTGTGTATGATACCGTAAGCAAAGACTTTATTGGGTTAATTCAAAGGAAAAACAAAATTGTTTTACTAACCCCATTGACAGATATTTTTTCATAAAACCACACTTGATATCTTAAATCATTATACTGCAAGTAAAAGTATCTTGATTCAAGAATTGTTAGATATTAGTAATGGAAAGCAAGATTAAAAAAAAAGCAAGAAAATCTCTTTTGTGTAGATTGATTAATGTTTAGTGCTGCCAAAAAATGTCTTTGGCTGTCTTCACATTTATATTTACATCTTGTTGAGTGGTATAAGGCTTCAGACACGAGGTGATAACTACTGATGTCAGTGCAGACAATAACGGCACTGGACAAATAGTATGACTCTAAATAGAGTCTCGAGATGTGATTCCTGGCTTTTCAGACCTGTGCCTCAGTGTATTTTTGTACAAAGAGGGCTGTTCATTACCAGTACTCTGTCACAGAGGTAAAAATAGCTCTTGTTTGGGGGAAAAGGCCCTGTCAGATTCAAGATAGACCACTCAATTACGTTAAAGGGATTCTTATTGAGTCTGTAAGGAAAGCTGAATAAGAAAGCATTTGTGTTATTTTGCAGATGCACCAATGATGTGTTGTTAAATTAGTTTGGATAATGTGATGCCATGTTAGGGCTCAGTATTGACATGTTGTCTCTATGAAATATCGAGCATGTGGCCTGAAGGTTGGATTGCATAGTGCCTAGAAATGCGACATCAAAGCACTGCTACTCTAATAAACCCTGAAGATGATTATCTGCCAGATATTGTCAGTTATTATGAATATTAAGTTACTGTTGTAGGCCTACTCTCATTTGCTTGACTTTTGATGTCCACTGATCAACAGAAATGTCCTCATCACTGCTCAGTTACATGCCCCTCGACCAATCACACGTGCCTGTGCTATGAATTTCACCCACATGGTGGCGCTCTGCAGGGGACAGAGATCACACCAACATGCGAGCTCTCCATGTTTTGTTCAAGGGCACCTCTGCATTGGTATCAAGGTGAAATCAGCTACTTAATAGTGGAACAACAGTATCGCTGTGATTTTGATACAGTGTGTTTTAATGGCAGCTATAGTTTGTTTTCAAGAGCTGTACTGCATTGTCTTGGTGCCATTAAATATGTTTAATGTTAGTTTATATTCAAAGCATTATTTTTTGTCTGCTAGTTCTCAGTATTTACAAACAGTTACTAGTAGCTACATATATACATCACATATCTATAGGTGCAACCCTAATTTGCATACTATTCACAATTCTTTTGTTTTGTTTGATTTTTCTTCAAAATAATTTCAATGAATAATTCGATTAATATGGAAGAAAGCCTTTATGTGTTGGTTTTAAGACATTGTATTCAAGTTTTAGATTGTTTTGTTTTATTATATATTTTTTGTTTGTCAGACACAGCTGGATTTTATTTTTATTTATTTATTTATTTTTTTGCAGTGTTGCGACAAATAATTTCATCTTCCCAGGCCCCGTGAGGAAAAGCTAAATAGCGCCTCCTCATCGCAGGGCCCACAACATCATTTTTGGGTTGTGCCCTCCAGTGACGACGTGTGGATTTCTAATATATTAGCGATCATATTGATATTCAATGTTTGTGCAAGTGCGTCGTGCATGATTTTGCGAGCAGTAGTTCCAGCAGCTGGATTATTGCTCCCCATTTGCAGCGATGCTCCCCAGGGCTGCTTCGAGGTCTGAACTCTGACTCAGCATGTTAACAGGCCCAGCTGCCTGTCTGCATTGAGGGTCAGAGCGCGGCTGTTGTGACTCCTTGTCCAAGCAAGAGGTCAGATCAGTAACATTCCCCTGCCGGGCTTGGCTTGACTCTGTGTGTTGTTGTGTCTGTTGTGTTATGCACAGGAGGAACGCTTTGCCTTTCTGGCTGAGTGGTACGACCCCAGCGCTGCTCTGCTGCGACGATACCAGCTGCTCTACTATCCTAAAGATGGCTCCGTGGAGATGGTGCGTTCCTATACTCAGATTTCAGACCCTGATTTTCAGCTGTGTTTGAGCCATGTCCCTTTACATGTATGTTTCTCGTATACAGTTTGACGTGAAGAATCAGCGTACCTTCCTACGGAGGACCAAGTTTGATGAGCTTCATCCAGAGGATCTGTTTGTTGGCAACCGAGTAAACATCTTTTCACGTCAGCTGAACCTCATAGGTTACGGGGATCAGTACACAGCCAACAAACTGGGCAGTAAGAAGGAGAGGTAATTTATTCCTGAACACCACTGCGTAGGCAAGACCTAGTCATAAAAATGCAGCCTTAAAGTGGAAAGTTCACTTAAAAAAATGAAAACTAATTACTAATTAAGTGTCCTGTTATCAGCTAGAGATTAGGTTTAGTTCATGTCATTTACAACCCCAATTCCAAAAAAATTGGGACATTTTGTAAAATGCAATAAAATCAAGAATCTGTGATGTGTTAATTCTATTAAATCTTTATTTAACTGACAAGAGCACAGAATTAAAAAAAAAAAAAATGTTTTCACTGGCCAAATGAATTGTTATTTGTAAATAAAAAATTGATTTTACTGGATGCAACACACACTCCAAAAAAGTTGGGACAGAGGCAAAATGAAAAGATTATAGAAATTAAACTGTTTAATTGGCAGCAGGTGAATTGGTAATAGATGGTGGTATCTTGTTTGTGTAGGCTCAGTCTTTGCAAGCAAAGATGGGTCATGGCTCACCACTTTGTGCCAAATGTCATGAGAGAATTGTCAAACAATTCAAAAATCACTTCTCAATGCAATATTGCAAAGTATTTAGGTCTTTCACCATCTATTGTGATATAGTGTTTCACAATATTGTGAAAAGATTTAGAGGATCCAGAGAAATCTCATTCTATATAGGCCAAGGCAGGAAACCTCTGCTGAATGTGCCTGACCTTCAAGCCTTCAGATGGCATTGCGTGAGAAACCGTCATGCTTCTGTGTTAAAAATAGCCACATGGGCTCAGCAGTACTTTGTAAAACCAACAGTCTGAACCTGCCGGTCAAGAAATACAATCGAATCTTCGTTAGGCATGAAGCTATACATCAACTCTATGCAGAGATGCCCGCTGAGTTCTCTGGGCCCGAGCTCACCTCACATGGTCCGAAAGACTGTGGGAATGTGTGGTGTGGTCAGACGAGTCCACGCTTCAGCTTGTTTTTGGGAAAAACGGTCATCGAGTTCTCAGTCCCAAAGATGAAAGAGACCATCCAGACTTTTATCTGCGACAGGTGCAAAAGCAAACATCTGTCACAGTATTGGGGTCCATCAGTACAAACACCTTGGGTGACTTGTATATGTGTGAAGGCGTAAATTGGGATTTTACACAGACATACACTGCCATCAAGATGACATCTCTCCTGGGACAACAATGCCATGCCTTATTCTACATGTGCAACATTTGAGTGGTTTCTAGACACTCTACACTGTAGAGTGGATGTGCTTGACTGCCTGCCTACAGTCTAGATCTGTCTCTTATTGAAAATGCATGGCCCATCCTGAAAAGGAGAATCATGGCAACGATGACCGCAGACTGTTGAGCATCTGACCTGTATCAGGCGAGATTGGGTAAAAATTCCTCTCGCAATTCTACAACAATTAGAATCCTCAATTCCCAAATCATAAATAAGTATAATAAAAGGAAAAGTGATGTGACAAAGTGTCCCAACTTTTTTGGAGTGTGTTGCAGCCATCAAAATCCAAATTTGTCAGGTAAATAACGGTTAAAGAGAATTTTATTTTTTTTTTTTCTTGAAATGGTGCTGTAGACACAATGAACGATTGATTACAGCTTGTTCCTCCAATGATTATAAGCTTACATAAGGATATTATATAACAGTTTTGTATATCAATCCAAAGTTGGTAAGTTTCTTCTGCGGAACACAAAATAAGTTTTTCTTACCATTGAGAGTACAGTGAGACATTTCTCAAAATGATGTTCTTTTGTGTTCCATAGAAAGTCCTACAGGTTTGGATTGTCGTCATGAGGTTCAGTAAATGATGGCAGAATTTTTCCTATTCCTTTAAAGGAAAGGTTCACACCAAATGAATTCAATTAAAATAACGTTAAAATGAAAGTCTTCAACAAATCTAAGTCCTCTGAAGTCATAATATAGTTTTGTGTGATAAAAGGTCTAAATTTTGGCATTATTCACTGATAATCTTCCTCTCCACTAAGATTTTTGGATGAACTTTTCCTTTAAACCGGATTGTCATCAGACGTTTCGTAATCATCTTCTTTATTTAGTGTGATGAATAGCTTATTGTATATCACAAGATGTGGCCGCTCCTCCTCAAACACCTGCTAATGTGATTCTTATTAAAAGTGTAGATGAACTGCTGTGTCCCATCCTATTAAAAATCACTGAACAATGATTACTTCACTAATGAATCAGCTCTTCCTGTGATATCAATCACAATCACACTATTTCCCTCTGCTCTTTCTCTCCTGTGAGATTCATGGTGGTGTGCAATGAATATAAATTCAGGAAATATCACAGAGGGACAGACTCAAGGCAATATGCAATCTTCAAAATATAAAAAAAAAAAAAAAGATTCCCTTTTTAAAGAAATTCTTTAAACCCGGAATCAAATTTTAACTAGACGTTATGATTAATTTGATGATAACTAATAAAATTCTCATTCGTTTTTTTTTAGTGACTCATTAATATTTATCAACCAGCCTTTGTAAAGTCAGCAGCAGCTGTCGCTTTGAGATCGTGGCCATTCCCTTTATCAATGTTTAAGCTCTTTAATAAAACATTAACAAGATTATTCATTCATTAGGCTGAATAGCTGCAACATGTGTGTGTATATATATATATATATATATATTTTTTTTGTTTGTTTGTTTGTTGTCTTAGATAAGCCTATGTGTGGCAGTTTAATCATTGTACTGGGCAAAAACACTGGCATCTTTGCCTTGAATTTGATATATTTTTCAAAAAAAAACTTTCTTCTCAATAAATTTAGGGTTTCAAAATGTAATAAATCCCCTGGCTGTTTCTACTTTGGTTCAGTTATGACACTTTCTGATTTGCTTGTATATGTTGTATAAAGTTGTATATCTGTTTTGTGTCTTTTTCAGGACTTTAGCTATGATTAAGCCAGACGCTGTCACTAAAATTGGTGACATTATTCAGATGATTTATGATGCCAACCTTATCGTCACCAAAGCCAAAATGACAAAACTTACATGGTAAGGCATTTGTGTTTTAATAAATAGACTTGTTTAAGAATGATGATACTGGCAGCAGTCCTTCAGCAAAATTTCACCCTACAAGTAGGTGCAAAGAAAAGAATTTTCTGTGATTTTTGCTTAAAGCGGTTTAAGACTAATTATTCTAATGAGGTATTTCAGTTTTAAAGTAATCCAAGAGTGAATTCTCAGAAATGGTGATGGGTGGATTTGACAAAGTCACATGTTCAGGTAAAAAGTATATCACAGCAAAAATCACGCACTGCTTGCTCTATACATTAACTTGACAAAGGCATACACTTGTTCTTCTCAGAGCACCTGACTGTTTTTAGCACAGACAGATCAGGTCAAGAAGTAAAGTTAAAAATTTTGCACATTCTGTGTTCTATATTCTAAAGCAATTTACAATGTAAGACATGCAAAGAGCAGAGCATCTCATTAAGGGCTGCTTTTGCACAGTACCAGGAGTGGATTATATTCACAGCACAATGCAGCAATTATTAACTGAGGTTGTGAGAAATGAAGTAGTGTTTAAAGCTGCAGACATGATTTCTTTGGCCTGTTTTGTTAAGATCGGTTTAGGATTTTAAAAATGGTGGTAGTATGGATGCTGATAAAAATAAAAGTTATGGATCTGGGCTGCCAGCAAAAATACTGTTTGGTCAGTCACAGGGAGAATCAAGGAGTTACTGAATCAATTTTCCCTTGAGCAAATCAGACCAGATTGGAGGAGTCGTTAAATGTGAGGACATTTCTGGTAATTCCATATTAAAATGGCTTTTAAGGCTTTGTGAGCTTGTTTGTTCATAACTAAAAAAGGTAATAAAGGACAAAAGCCACTATCTTACCACTACCTTCAAAATATGATATTAAATGAATTTCAACTAAGGCAGAAATCAGCTAAATGTATTGCTTTTCCTCCCACATTAAAAACTATTTGTGAAAATTAATCATGTAATAAACACTGTACATCAGTAATGATTGTTTTTAATCCATTTGCTAACTAGACTAAAGTTTTTAGTTTTAGTTATTTTGTTGCGTGCCTTTGTCATTTTTATAAGCTGTTTTTAAATATGTTGATATAGCTTAAATAGATTTTTTTTATTTCATTTTTAGTCATTTTAGTGCTTCAGTTTGAACTTTAGTTAGTTGCCAAAGCAACTTTTCTCATTTTTGTTTAAGTTTTTAATCTAATATTTATTTTTTATTTCAGTTTCATTACAATTGCTTATTATATATATATATATATATATATATATATATATTTTTTTTTTTTTTTTAATGAAATTACCTTTATTTGTTATTTAGTTTTAGTTATAACAATACAGTCCCAAGCTACAACACTTAACAATAGTATTTAAGGGAAGTCAGATAATCTGTGTTTATCATAATCGCTTATTTGCTTCTTTAAAACTTGGACAGCCTGATTGTTTGAGAGGGATTATAATTTTCCCTTGTCTTTTAGATGTCTGAAATGACAAAACTACACTTTGTGCATTCATAGACCCCCCCCATCAGCACTATATCATTTGACAGTGTTGTATTTGTGTATGTGAATTGAAAGTGTATGTTTTTGTCTGTATGTCCCGATACATGTGGTTTAGCACTAAATTTTTTGGAGAATGGAAAATGCTGATGGTTAATCTTTCCTTTTCCTCTTGAAATATGCTGACTCTGAGAGTTTCTCTGATAGACCATGTTGTTTTAGCCTGGTCAGGTTTTGCTGCTTTAACCTTTCCTCAAAGTAGCAAACAGCTGTTCATTGACAGAGGCAGTCCTTGTCAGAGTATGAAGATGTGGAAGTTACATAGACATGTTTTCTCATTTCTTACATGAGGTGATGTGTAATCAGATTAATATATGATATGATTATAAAAAATGGTTTTAAGATGAAGTGCACACTTTATAAAAACTTAAAGGCAATTTTTACTCCTTAGTTTCATAAGTAAAAGTATTTCACTGTAGGACTCGGCGAGAGATGGTAGGGTTTGGAGATCACTTATTAACTCTGTGTACTTTTATGGCTTTCTTACAGGAAGCAGGCAGCGGACTTTTACATGGAACATCAGTCAAAGTCTTTTTTCAAGTGAGTCTTTCCTGAGTCAATGATTGACTTATATGTAAGGGTAGCTTTTGAAGGAGACTCTGACACTGAGATTGTTACAGTGACTTTGACATGACTTTGCAAGACGTTCTGTGTTTTTAACCACAAATTCAATCATAAACACCAAGCATAAAATTGCTTCTTCTTCAACAACAGTAATCTGGTGCAGTTTGTGAGCTCTGGTCCCGTGATTGCTATGGAGCTGATGGGGGATGAGGCAGTGTCGTCCTGGAGGAAAGTTCTGGGCCCGACCGATTCTGGTGTGGCACAGAAAGATGCAGCGTATAGTCTCAGAGCCCAGTTTGGTACCGATGGCACTAAGAATGCAGGACATGGGTCAGACTCATTAGCGTCTGCTGCACGGGTAACAAAAAAGCAATTAATCAAGCCCATAAGTCTTTTCTTAATTCAGTTTTCTAGTTATAAGCCAATGAAGTCAAAAGAAATGATTGGTTGTGTTTTTAATAATACCTATTTTTGTCTGTTAGGAGCTGGAGTTCTTCTTCCCCTCCACTACTGGTCACGGCCCCTCCAACACCGCCAAGTGTTCAGACTGCACCTGCTGTATCATCAAACCTCATGCCATCTCCGAGGGTAAACCCACACACAGACACTATACTCATCATGTCTAATCAGGGATCTTTGAAATGACCTATTATAGATGAGATATAGCGTAGTTAAATATTTACTATTTGTAATGTGCTGTTTGTAGTGTATTATTAACCCATCTCTGTTTATAAGTGCACATTATCATCTGAAGAATATGCCGATATGTCATGCCCCATCATTCCTTTCCCAGGTGCTCGCTTAGGATATATTCTCTTAAATGCTGGTCCAAAAGTTCCACTAATCCTCCTGACCCAAAACCTCGCCACACATAGTCAACGTGTGAAGTTATGGCTCTAAAATGGACTAGATCCATAAGGCAATGAATTATTAAGCATATATAAGTAACTAAAACCTAAAATATTTAGATTGAACATGTATAAATATTTTGAAACTGGAAATGTTTTTTCTTTGTTCATTTTGTACTATGCATTTTGTTACTTCTGGTGCTATATTTGGGCATTTAAACCTAAATAAATATTTTTTCCATCTGGAGATATCGCTTTTGTAGAGTTGAGTAGAGACTTGCTCAGAAGCCATGGTTATGGCTGATTTGTGAGTAAATTATTTATTTATTCATGTATTGTTCGAGATCTTTTCAACATACCGGTCAAACCATTTCCTAAATCGGTTATAGAGTCTGCTTTTACTGCGAGTAGCATGCTGAATTCTGAATGATGCACTATAAGCCTAGTTGTCTTTTGCAATAGGCTTTTATATTACTCACCCATTGTTAAAAAGAAGACATTAGTCATCAGGCTTGATGAAAGGTACACCATGACAGGCGAACAAACAACACTTCCTGTTCAGTAAATCTGACTGAAACCAGACAATCCAGATATTATTTTACATTCTGTTTGAAGTATTCCTCTTTCTATTACTGTTTAGTTGTGAATTGGACTTTTGTAAGACCTCACAATAATAGAATTATAAGAACTTACAAGCAATTTCTGATAACCATTCTGTAATTTATGGTTGTATTTTATGCTTTTGCAGTTATGTGTGCGATCCTCCCAGACCAATGCTGGATTGTAAAGACAACTTCTTTCTTCTCAAAAAAAACTCTTCTTTTCAAAGTGAAACTAAAGTGGTAGATTTGGTGGAAGTGCAAACCCAGTTCTCGTGGATGAAAGGAGCAGTTCAGCTAGCGAGGGTGTTACTGCAGAGTCCTTTCGTGATTGTCTTCTGGTTGTATAGCTGTCTTCATCCCTTCCTGGCCTACTGTTGTTTTGCTTGTTATACGTCGATGAGTATAAAACTCCCAAAGCTAGTTCATACTCTTAACCAAGCCTTCGCTCCGGATTTGCCCAAATCCTTCTCCTGATCCCCGTTCATGGAGCATGCCGCCAGGGCACTGACCTGTGAAATCTCAAATCCTCTCGATAGGGCTGAGGTAGATATTTCACATAGTGGTCGTGGACTAAACAGGCCCCAAGTTGATTTTGTACATTGCTGCGGGCTGAGTAAACTGGAGGGAATGTTACACATACATACACACACCAGAACCCAAACAACAGACCCAATCAGTCATGAACACAAAAACAGTACATACTTCAAGACCTCGAACAGTTTTGATGTACTTTATATGTTTATTTTAGGGGTTTCAATGCTTCGCTGATAATTTGCCTCATTATTGAAATATCCTTTTCATATCACACATCTCGCAGTCAGAAAACAGTCAGAAATGTCCGATTGTGTCAAAAGTTGTATGGTCATTCTTTTAGCTTTTGCATCGTGTCAACTCCCTATTAGTCACCAAATTTTCATAGCAATTGCACACCCTCACTCATACTCCAGCCACCAACCTCCTACAGTGTGTCTTTTCTCAAGACCTCCATCAAAAGTGCTGTCAACCACTGATTTAAAGAGAATTGCAGCCCTGATTACCTTTTGATTGGAGGTCTGGAGCCCACCAAGTTTACAAAAGGAGTAAATAAAAATAGCCAGTAATGAAAGTCCCTGTTGAGAGTGCCTCGACATGACTGTAATTAGACCGATTATGCGGCAACCGCTCTGTTCATTTTTTTCAGTATAGTCATGTGGCTTTGTTCACCTTGTGTTGTAACATTACTTTTGGATTATAGGCTACAATAGCATGTTGTTCGCATCCCTCAACTGTAGTCATGCCCTATGCAGTCACTTTGTGCAAGATTGGATTGTATGATTTTATGCTTTCCATTTCCATTATCTCCACCTTCATACCTCAAACCTATTATTAGCACTTGAGATCTCAAGAAATAGCAAGCCGGATGGGAGTAGTGTAATACAAACAAACTTTACAAAATCAATCCAATGGTTTGATTTAGACATGCGTTGGACATACGTTTTTGTTAATAGGCCAAGATTCTCCTTTATGCCCCTTTTGCCAGTGTCCTTTATCGCTGAAGTATATTTTTATGGACTTGAACTCCGTTAGGTCTACTTTAAAGCAATCAAAGTATCGTCAAGTTATGTTTAAGACAGGCTTTATTTTTCTCATAAATTGTAAAACCCTAGAGGAAAATCACGAAAGAACCAGTGGTGAATTAGACTTCGGGGTTCCGATGTCATACCTGCACCACTCTATAGCCTGGGTAGCTGGCATGGTGTTAAACTATAAAAAAAAAAAAAAAAAAACATTTCAAACAGCCTTTTTTTTAATAGAAAGTTCATTCATGTAAAATAGAATTCTTTTTTTAATATTATAAATGTCTTTACTGTAACTTTTGATCAAGTTAATGCATCCTTGCTGAATGAAAATATTAATTTCTTTTTTTTTCTAAAAAAAAAAGCTTAATGACCTCAAACTTTTGAACTGTAGTGTTTACTGTGGAAAATTAGCTAATTATGCTGTGTGACCTTGTTTTGTCTTATTATTTAGTATGCGTTGTGACAGTGAATACTGTAGCTGTAGGTAAGGTAAAGGTCATATTTCTCTGAATTGTCTATGCATGGCATATACTCGAGCAAGCAGCACGCCATAATAAATTGGTAATGATTTACTCAAACCTATTGTCCAGGGTTATGGTCATATCACAGAGTTCTTCATTTTTTACCTGCCCACTTTCTCTGTTCTTTTAATAGAATACAATGATTAACCTAGTATGCAGTGAGAGGTGAGTTTCTCTTGATGGTTAATGTTGTCATCAAGGTCACGATACTTCAGTGTGAAATGGCTTAAACTTTGGGCATCCTTCATTAATGTATTCTGAGATTCACGCCATATGGTCCAAAGTCAATAACACTAAAGTTGGCTTTAGCTGAAAGCATTTGTAAAAGTGTGACCTATTGATATCAGACCTTTAAACAGATTTGACTTCCTTTCCAAACTACCGTCTGATAAAAAGTCACTTTAACATTGTGAGGGTTTAACTACTGCATTTGTAGGTGTCATCCAATGAATCTGTGTTTTGTGAACTGAAAAATCTCAGTCTATTGAAAAGCAGTTTGATTTGTTTTGAACTGGCTCATGACTGGAATACACATGTGTTGCTAGGCAGCGCTGATACCATTGCCTAGCAACAGGGCTGATGTGTCTGGAAGCTTCTGTCAGAATTAGAACCTTTAGGGTCACCAGTGGTGCTGAGGGAGGTTTGGGGATGTGTGAAGATGTCATTTATGTGACAAAAGAAATTCTCTGGAGCAATTACTACTGAGAGCATGGACAGATTATTTTCCTGTGCAATGTCAACTAACATATCATATTTCCCTCTTAGAAAAAAAAAAAATATATTTTTTTTTTAAAGAAAATATTTAAAATAATCCTTGCCCTCCGTTTCTACTACTAATAAGTTCAAATTCATATTTGATGTGTGCTTTGTAGTACTTGCGCATTCTCTTGAAGATTTGAGATAAAAAAAACAGAACATATCTGACTGCACTGTGAAACAAATTCAATATGAATATAATTTTCAAAAAAAAGAAAAATTCTCAGAAACATGTTATATGCATTGATTGATTCGTAATAGCTTTTAAAACATACATTCAAAATGACTGTACTGCAATTAACATCACAAACCCCTAAATCAGTTCTAACGGTAATAATCTTTTAGCACTCAGTCCAAAGGAGAGGACTTGGAGATTCGCTCTTATGTTATTGAGATCAAAGTCTCTTCTTTGAAGTCACTCCTTCATGATCTTGTGAACTTTTTGTTAGCCTTTAACTCAGCATGATCATATCGGTTCGAAAGTTTTACTTGCCATTTAATGTGGCTAATACAACATCTAGTTGTTTAACTGCAGGGACAGTCACCCTAGAGCAAGGGCACATAGTCGATAGAGCAGGATCACATGAGTTCCTAGATCAATGTTACTTGGTATTGAACTTAAAAACTTTGTGTTAGCATCTCAAATCCTTAATCATTAGACTTCTATCTAATGATTAGTCTGCTCTTAGAAGTGGAAGTTATGTTTCCAACAGCATGCGAATTTACCCTGCACTATACTTTAGGATTACACACTTCACCTTTAAAAATAAGATTCTTTCTCATTTTTTTTTTTTTACTTTTTTTGTCAGTCATTTATTATTTAATCTATTGGGCCTGAAAAAATCCTTAATTTATACATTTACTGTCCCCTATATAGCTATATATTTATATATGGAGAATGATTTAAAATATTATAAATCAGTGTCTGTTTGCACGGTTTATTCTTGCATTAGCAATTGTATACGTGATCTAGAGAGATTTTGGGTCCATTCATGGCTGTTTTATTTCATTTCATTTTATTTTTGTTTGGTTTTAAAGCATCTTTCATGTAGACTCTTATTTATTTTTTCCAGCATTGACGGGAAAGATTCTCAAGTCAATCATAGAACATGGATTTGAGATATCTGCCCTACAAATGGTAAGTGTTTTAGTTTTTCGATATAACAACAATAGCAAAAGTTTCAAACGCTATGTTCAAATAATAAAGTTCAATTGATTTCAGCAATGAAAGATGTGCACATTTTATGGATATTAGACCAGCCTCTCTTTAAAATGACAAACGATCAAACTAATGCCAAACGTAGGCGAAGTAAAAGGAGTCTCTCTATGATCCAAGGGCAAACACAATTATGTTTTCCCTTTGGTGTAACCTGACCCCGCCATCGACCATACATTCTGTGACCAGATCAGTAGCCTCCCACATCTCCAAATGATTCCTCTGCTGACCAATTACAGGGCTACAGCTGTGTCACATGATCCTGCTTAAAATAGTGTACAGAGGATGCCTCCCCTGGGCAGCAGTGGATCAATGAAGGTTTTGTTACTATTAGAAAGCATGTATGTCCAGGGCTGAGTTGGTGATCAATAAAAAGAATATCAGACAGTGATAACGGTGTGTTGTAATGGTTGGCCTGGAGATTTTTTTTTCTCCAATCTGTTGGATAACCCTGTCAAATGCACCATTTTCTAGTCATAATTAACACATCAAAAATGAGTATTCTTGTTTATACTGTATATATTTATATAATTGTACATTCCTTGATTGATTACATTTACTCATTTACAGAAGTAAAAAAAAAAGTGTTTGTTTTTATTCAATATTCAAATTGTGGCTTGGTTTTCCATTATTCTACAGTTCAACATGGATCGAGCGAATGCTGAGGAGTTTTTAGAGGTTTATAAAGGGGTTGTAGCCGAGTACACTGTAAGTATATGTTGTTGCTGCTCTCTCTCTCTTTCAGTTGTTCCACTAAAGAATACATGGCTCACTTTTTATTATGCCTTTAAATATTATGTATTAACTAACTCCTCTTAAACCTAACCATACCAAACCACAAAATCTGTCCTTAGCCTTAACAGTTCCCTACCTCAATAGCAGCCAAAGTGTTTTGCAATACCCCATGAACACAATACGTACATTGTACCTAACATTTATGTTTGATGTAAGCACATAGTAGTCAAAGACACCTCATATAACGTGGAACCAAATACATTTATACAACCCTTGTTTAATTGCCGTTTAAACTCCATGCCAATTCAAGGGTCCAGACAAAAGGAGTTCAGTTCGGCTCCCTTTTCCAGCTCAGTTTAAATATTCATGAGTGAAGAAGGCATAGTCACCAAAGCATTGATTGTAACTGCATGCACACCTGTCTCCTACAAACTTCTCTGTCAAGGCACCGACGGGGCATAAAAAAAAATGTATGAACGTTCTTGACAATTTCAACGCTCTGCGTTGTGTCACAGTATGTGGAATTTTGGATCACCGGAACAACCTTCACATTCCTGTTTGCTGTTTAGCCTCTATAAATCACTTTCCTCTCTTTCTATTTTAGCTGAAAGGCAATAATTTATTTTCATAATGTCAATACAAGACCAGAAATAAGCCATTTTCGGTTCCGGGTCAGAGCCAGAGGCTATTTTGGAGTCCTTGTCTGTTGCCATGAAAACTATCTCATCAACATATTGATTGTCTCAGATTTACCAAAACACTGACTGCATGCTGCAGGTGCAAAGTGCCTATGAAACACTTTAGTGAGTGTGCCACTGTTTTTGAGCTATTCTAGTGTAAGTGCACAAATTGAGAGAATGGGGTCTAATGATGTTTTTCTGAAAAAATATAGTAAAGTCACATATTGTCTTACACTGACAGTTGGAACAAAGTGCATTTGTGCCAAGCAGATCTTATTGTGATCTTATCAATTATACATTTTAAGACCATGTGAACTTTCAGTGGAACTATAAGATAGTGAACAGTGATTTTCTTTTCCAAAACTTAGAACTATGTTGCCTTGTCATCACTCAATGACTCTTCCTCTTATTATGTAATATATATATGGCACAGCCTTTGTTTGTAGTTTTACCTAAACCATGATATCCTCTACAAGCATAATCCTTGCATTGCTTTGAAATCCTCAAATATATTCCATGTTATCTTTGTTTCATATCATTGAAACAGCACTGCTCATATGGGGTTGCAGAGATTGTGGTTACATTGACGCTAAGTGGAGATTTCTAGTGAAATGGGGAAGCTCTTTGATGCTTCTCTCTCTTCATTATTAACAATAACCTACACTCTTAAAAATAATGGTTGCCGTATATGGTTTCATGAAGAAGCTTTCCATTGCACAAAAGGTTCTTTAGATTATTAAAATGAAAGAAAAAAAGTTTTTTTTGTAGTACTGTTTACTGAGTGGTTCTCTGGGGAACCTGAAATTGTTCTCATGGCATTGCTGTGAAAAACCCTTTTTGCACACAACAGTTTCTCATGTAGGTTATAAATAGTTTATGATGGTAATTTATTGGCTATATAACTTTTACAATTCTTGTTTTTACTTGTAGGTCTTGTGATTTTTTTTATTTTTATTTTCAAATAATTGTGTGTTGTCACAAAATGTAACCCTTGTTAATAGGTTTGTGTCTTTGAGATGCAAAAATGGAACGAAGTGCTTATTCTTTTTGAAATATAACACTAAAAAGATACCATTTTGGACACTGCAACTAGATCAGAGGATGTGAAAATGGCTCATGGGCTGTGTAGTGCTCTGTGCTTGGCGGGCTCTTCACATTCACCCCATAATTCTCATACCCCTCAAAGTTATACATACCAAACACAGAGGCTAACTCATCGAACCAGATTAAAAGTGAATGAGAACTAGTCTTGTTGCAAATGACCTGTTCCAAGAACAATAGCAACAATTGTTTGCTTTGACATCCTTTAATTTATATATTTATTAAGAGGCACACTGGTAACTTGAGTCCTCCAGCTGCTCCAATGTCTTCCCAAGGTCTGTTCAGATAATAAGCTCTTTCATTGGTACAGGCACCGCAGGTAGACCGGGGGAATCGTTAACTCTTGACTGCTTGTGTTGCAGAATATGGTGGATGAACTTTGTTCCGGACCTTGCATGGCCCTGGAGATCCATGTTACCGATGCGCCAAAAGTCTTTCGGGAGTTCTGTGGACCAGCAGACCCTGTGAGTGACAAGATTGTTGAATCCCATGACGTGTTATAGTGTGTATTTCTATGTTAATACACCTTAAGTGATGTGCTTATACCCACAAGCATAGCATTAATAATTTCAGTTCTCTTTTTATATACTGTAATATGTGAGAATACATCTCTAACATCACTTCAAGGTCATATCAAGGTTTTATGAAAGTTATAACAGAGACTTAATGGTCCTGCAGTCTCTTGGACTCAGTGACCACTTTTTCCTTATGTATCATGTTACCTGTAGCGCTCTGAAGGCATATCGTTTGTACCTCAACCAGGTAAAAACCTGCTTTGTTTTTTTCTGCATCAGCCACTCGAAAAGTGCACCGCCATGAAGGTTTCGTCTTTTACGAAAGATTAGTCTGCCCACTCGTGTTGCATGACGACTGTTTCCGCTCTAGGTGGCCACAATTCTGCCAAGTTTTCTATTACTGGCAGAGATAGCTTGTGAACCACAGGTACCAGTCAGTCATGATGTAGATAAGGATTACAGTCCTTGCTCCTTGAGTCCTTGGGTTAGGGTTTATCGGCCTTACGCACAGCACTAAAAGGTTTGATAATAATGTGGACTTTGTCATTTTCAGTGTGGCACTCACTTATGGTCCATTTGGTTCCCGATGACTGGTAAAAAAGGTGGACTATGGGCTCTAGAGTTTTGGTAAAAGACCCCATGAAATCAAAATTGGAATAAGTTAAAAATTAATTGATAAAATTATTAAGAGCAGCTCTTACATCTTTTTTTGTACAGAAAATAGAAAATAGAAAATAGCTGCTTTTCTTATGAAATTGAGTTGGACCTCGAGTTGCACAAACTGTCTTGCTTTTTGCATTTTATTACTTAAGAGTGAGTATGGGCAAAATGACATGAAATGTTTCTATTTACTAAATTATTCACAGTTTATTCCTTACACAAGCTGATGCTCGCCGCTAGATATCTGTGTTCTTTAAACAAATGGCTTTGATATCCTGAACATGGCTCCAGTGTTGTGACCTTTTCAAGGTCAAACTGGATTGCTCAATCATGGGTTCCGGAAAGAGCTACGCACTTCTCAATTGGCAGTCCCGCCCTGGGTCCTCCCCCATCCTCTCTTTCTCACACACACACACGCACCGGGGAAAGAGGGAAAGAGAGAGAGCGTGAGAGTGTGGCTGGTTTTTAAACACTCTGACACGCTGTATATCGGCATTGTCTGTTCACGACAGCAACACTTATTGTCTTATCTCTCATAAGTTCTTTAACTCATGCTCTTTATTTTGACATGTCCTCCTGGTTTCCCCCTACCTTTTGTGCTGCTCCTGTGGCTGTGTGTTTGTAGTTTTATAAACACTGCCAGTATGATCCATAAAACATTGTTATTATGTATGATTTAGGGAGATAGACTGTTCTAGGTATTGTACTGTAAACACTTTTGTTACTGTGAATAAATGAGGGGTTACCACCCATTCCTTTTCATTCACCAAATCATACTAAACACATGTACAACATGACCATGTGCTTACATCCATTTATAAAGTTATAAAACCTTGTATTAGTGTTTTAAACTAAATTCAGTAATTCATTTCTTCCTTCTTCAACATGAATAAATGAAGCATAGCACTTAGCAAGGTATGTACGTGCTGTATTTTATTTACAGTAAAGTTTTATTTATACTGTTATAGTATTATTAATATTTGAATTAATTTTTTATTTTATGTTTTCAGTTTTCATCTTCATTTTAAATTTAAGCTTGAACCATTTTTAATTGTTTTTTTTTTGTAGATAACAATAACACCATCTTTAGAAAGAGGACAGGAAATGTGGAAGGGTGGAGGAGGTGATCGCTCATTTTGCCTGCACAAGAGTGTTGCTGCTCTATGATGGAGCTAGAATACTAACCGCAAGGCCTTTATATTGAACAACTCCAATTTGAGCAGTCATTCTACTGTTTATCATTTGGATTCAGTGAATGTTCGTACAATGAATGTTCACTAGATAGTCTTGAAATATGCACACTTCTGTCTTGTGTTGATGATCAGATTTAGATGGACAGGCAAAATAAAGTGGCTAGAGTCGCTACAGGGTGTCTGTCAACTGAAGGTGTACTACAGACTGCTCCATAAATTGTAATGCAAGCTGTGTACATGCTGGCTTAATTTTTGTCTCCTAGACCAGGGCTTCTCAAACTGTGGGTCGCAACCCATTTGTAGATCGCAGACTGGGAAAAGGTGGATTGCGTGAGCTAAATTTACTTTTCAGTGAATGACACACTGAACACAGACACAAACAGTTTAGTCTAGGGCTGCACAATATACCAACAATAAATAGAAATCGAGGTATTGCTTAGTGCGATTTTCGAATCTCAAAGTCTGCAATTTAATTTATATAAGTATATGCGCTGCGTGTTTCAAAAGCAACATTTATGTACACTTTTTTTGTCATTCCAATTGAAAGATTTGGTGGACTGTTTACATGAGACGTTATCCAATCCGATTTGGCGTTTACATTCTCCGGCGCTTTCAATCGGAATGACTTTGTGACATGCGCACATTAGCTTGTCCTGTTTGCTGTCCTTTATTCCTGTCAACATGGAGTTCCATCATTTCTTATGCGCGCTATTTTTATATAAAGTGTTGCTCTTAATCAAGCAACAGTGTGAATTTGTAGCATATTACTGCTAGAAGGTACGAGGAAAAGACTGGCACGGGAAGCTGACCTTTTTGGTGGCTGTGCATCTCAATACTACCCCTCCCTCCTCCGAAGAGCAGAAGCGTGTGGATGAAGTTCCATAGTAATGATACACTGAGTTCCTTCAGTGTATTTAATAAATGTGTTGTTTCAGTTTTACTCCAGTTGGATTTTGCCGCTGCCATTTTGCATTCTGACGACCACAGACCTCTTGACGTGATGACGTGAAGTTATCGGTTTAACGTGTTTACATGGCAGAATTCTTATTTTGTTCGGTTTCTAGAAAAGTTTATCCCACCCCTCTCAAACCGATTACAATTATATTCGATTTGGGCATTTTTATTCTGATTGAGGTATTTATATGGAGCATTTTCATTTGGATTGGACTTTTAAACCGTTTACAATGCTCCATGTGAACGCACCTAAAGTGAAGCATGCGCATGCTACTTGTAAAAGCAGTGTTTTCAGGGTCTCAGAGCGACTCGGTTTGCATTATTAATGAGAAGAAACCCGTTCACTCCAATCACTGCCGTGCATTCTGAATGAGACAGCATTACACCGGAGAATTCAAATTTCTGTTTCAGGTCTGTTCATTCATCTCTGTCGTCTGTTCAACTTTCAGAGACAGGGTTGTAAGAGTGTGTTTTTTGCGTTACCTCACGTGCATTTGGGTATCTATCAACACAAACAGTAAATATGTTTGTAAAAAGCATTTCACATGTATACTCAAGGAACGAGCATGAGAGTGTTTTCTGCGCTGAACACCGTAATGAGTTTAACAACACTCATCACCGTTCATATCCGGCCCTTGTTTCAAGTTTTTTAGGAAACACGCTCCATCTCAAATATTTTGGTGGGTTTTGAGATCAGTTATACTTGTCTAGGTGGGTCCTGGAATGGAAAAGTTTGGGAACCCCTGTCCAAGACTACAGCAGTTCTTAAGATTACATTACTGGACCAAAATGCAGAAAGACCAAATTGATCTGTGAGGCGGATATAAGGATAAACCATTAACACTTTGAGACTCCAGGATTGTGTGAACAAAAGAAGGGGAGAAACATTTTCAGCATTGTTTGTGAAGGATTAGTTATAGTTCATAAAGAGAGGATAATACTCTTCATTGCTGTTTGAGTCTGAAGGCAAGCGTGTGTTTTTCTTTCATTTCAGCCGTAAGTTTCAAAATCCTTGGCAAACACAAAGATTACATTAATTCGGGTCGGAATGTGTAAAGTTTAGTGAGAGCATCATGAAGTTTTCCAAGCGCAAGTCAGCTTTAATGACATGTTCTGTTGCAGAATTTGGAGATCTGTATGATATATTTTTTGGGGGGGAAAGGGTCAGTGTTTGATAATGTGATTAGTCAGTCTAGATTCAACATGCTTCATTAACCGCTCTTCTTTTC
This sequence comes from Opsariichthys bidens, assembly GCA_037194245.1. Lineage (NCBI taxonomy): Eukaryota > Metazoa > Chordata > Actinopteri > Cypriniformes > Xenocyprididae > Opsariichthys > Opsariichthys bidens. Next base: position 15,693,414 of record CM074298.1, read on the forward strand.
TGGTAACCTCTACACCTCTGAGGTTTTCCCACTGTCGAACACACTTTACTGTCGTGTAATGCCTTACCAAATGGTAGTGAAATGAAAAGGGCCATGAAAGTTGCCTGGTAAAGTTTATTTTTGATTCAGAGAAAGATCATATTGGGGAGCAGTACCACTACATGGTCCGTCATATGGTGAAAAACAAGAAACATTATGTCAACAACATTTTCCTGAGGACATGCTTCATTTGCAGAATTTAGCAAATGCTGGGCCTCTTTGTGTCCTCGTGTAGTCAGACCGTGTTGTTTTGTGCTTTAAAAAAAAATGGGCGTGAACTGATATTAAAATATCGATAATTGTTTTAATGTTATGGCCAAAATTATATATACTAGTAGTAAAAATAAATTAATTAAAAGACAATGAAAACTACAATAAATAGTAATGCACAGTATTTCAGTACCATATCAGCTATTGGCCAATACATTTTTTAAATTATCGGCGTCGATTTATATTGGATATTTGTAATCCATTCATTTCCCCATACATGCATTCACTCAAAGTTGATCTCGATAATAATTTGATAACATTGTTAATGTGATATAATCTTAATATCCTTTTTTCTTACTGTACATTATGATTTATGCCTAAATTCACTTCTAGGAATTAAAATGACTAAAAAGGCATTTAAATGTTTAATTTTTAATGTATTTAGGCTATTTATTGGTTGACAACATAGGCCAATTTTTATTTTAATGTTACTGGTTGTCAGTTATTGGCTAAAATTTTTATTTTTTGCACCCCCCTAAAAATGGTTTTGGGGGGTCCTTTTTCATAAGGACGATCCTTTTCAGAAATCCAACTGAATGTGAAAAAAAAATACCGCAAAGTTTTTTTTTGTGACTACGGCACGGCAGTACTACACTACCTTAACGATGCCTATATTTATTTATATTGGCCATAAAAAATGATTTTTTAATAGCCCCAACTTTGGTCATTTTCTTGGTGGCATCTCATATTTAGGACAGTCTTACTTCAAGGTCAAGGTCAACATAGAGGTGTTTTACCTATATTTTTTAAGAATGTGGTTTCTCAACACTGTCTTGGGATCTATTTGTGGTGTAGTATTGCTGTACTGAGGTATGATATCAGTTTTGGAACGCCGTGCTCCTCTCCAGTACCTTGACGTTGCAGATCTCCTTTATCACGTTGATAGAAGTGTAAAAGCGCAAGGAGATATGTGTGAAGGTAGTGAAAAATTCATCATGGCAGATGATGCCTGTTGCCTTTAAGATGTAAAATCAAGTCAATTGGTGGGAGATTTTAACTTTCTTTTTCCTTCTTGTTTTGACAGTATTTGTTCAGTGTAACCAGATTCTCTGACTCAAGTGTCTGTGTACACAAGGAAACAATGTCTTTCTAGACTAAACTTCCTTGAGGTTGTTTCCAAATGTGTAAAGTTGCATTCTGCTGTGTTAAGAACAGAACGATCTCCCAAAAGAATTAATTCTCCAGTTTCTGTTAAATACCTGCTGGTATTGTCTGCCTTTCTGAACTAATTTACATTCTGTATGTGCCTGTTTGAGCTTGATAAGCTCCAAGGCTGACTTTTGTCCAAGGTTGTACAGAAGAAATTAGCTATTTGTTTTTGGTGTGAGAACGCACCAAGATCCTGTTCACTTAGTTGTGCTTAAGTCTCATATGGTGTTGGAGTTCATGAATAATGTATTGTGCCGACAGATCGTATCAACTGACAAAGTTCAACTGAATGCCTGTCAATGACTGACTGGCTTTCAGCTCCAGGTTCCAAAATACCGTAACTGAAGCTCCACTTGGAAACGAAGGTAACTTACTTGTAACACGGTAAACCTATACAATGGGAATGTAACCGTGCCTGATTCGCCACAGTCAGTGGAGATAAGATAAGGTATTAGATGTTTGGACACAGTGTTTGCCTACTTCAGACAACAGCATGTGGTCTCAGAGCATTTTGTGTATTCATGTTCTTCAAATGTATCAAAAGTAAACACAATGGTTTATGGAGGTAGAATCTACAGCCTAAGGTCAAGTTTGTGAATTATTTTTTGAGTGCTCTCCGCTCCGTTTTATTTGGATGTTTCTAATCTAGTGTTGTAATCTTGTTCTAGTATGGCTCTGTGTCAGTCAGAGAAACAAAGCACAATTGACACTGTTGTCTCGCGTGTCTTCTGTACAGTCCTGTTAGATCTGTACTGTGAGAAAAATGACAGACCGACAACATGTTATAGCTTGCAAATAAAGAGCAAAGGCAATTAGTAACAATGAGGTTTTTCCTGGATTAGGGTACTTGACAAGGCATGAATACCTCAAGTACAAATAACACAATGTGTTATAAACGGTTCTCCTATGTTTGTGAAAATGGCTGTTAAATAGGCCATAGTGTTTCTACTGAGAGCATTTGCATTTAAAAAAAATCAAAAGTCTTGGGTGAGTAAGATTTTAAAAGTCGCTTATTCACTAAGGCTGCATTTATTTGATCCCAAATACAGTAAACAGAAACAGTATTTTTTGAGGAATGTTAGTTAAATTGATTTTGTTGTTGTTGTGATTACTTAAAAATGTAAGCTGAATTTTCAGCATTTACTTTACAGCCATATTCAGATCCTTCAGAAATCATTCTAATATTCTGATTTCATGCTCAAAAAACTTTTCTTATTATGTTGAAAACAGTTATGCTGCTAAATAATTTTTGGAAACTGTTACACTTTCTTTTTTCTCTCTCTCAGGATTCTTTGAATAGAAAGCTCCAAAGAACAGCAATTATTTGAAATCATTTTATAACATAATAAATGTCTCATCTTTTTAATGCACTCTTCCTGAATAAAACTATTTTAAAAAGAAATCTTACTGACCACAGACTTTTGAACGGTAGTGTGCTTTTACATAATCAAAGTCCCTTGCATTGATCCTAAATTGTGGTCAAATCTTGCAAAAAAGCAATATTTTTCATGCTGGTCCAGTTAACGAGTAAATAAATAACTACTCCCACTATATTGAGTATTATGATGTATATATTTGAATTTATATTTGTTTTTGCACAATCGGACTGTCTTCTCCTCTTACAGTGTCTCTGTACTGAGTACTATTATATTTCAAAACATCAAGAAAATTTAGATTTTCCTGAAATATCCACATTATTTTTTGACCTGGCCAGAGAATGCATAAAATACCTTCTTCCTGATGTCTGAAAATCTATGCTTATCTTAATGTATATTTTAACTGGAAGTGAAATTGTAGTTTTTTATTATTATTATTATTATTATTATATCCTTGATATTTTGTTTCATAAATAACATTAGTGGCTCATTTGTACCCATGGCAAAATAATTAGCTCTCAAACAGCATCTGCCCATGTACATTTCCTGTTGTAAACCAAATTGTTCATCCACAGACTAGTTTATTCAATCAGTCTGGGTTTAATTGTGATCTCGAATAGTGCTGAGTCCTAGCAGATGTCAGTGCTCGAAGAATGTGGGCACACAGGCAGGGGCGTGGAGACCTGTAGTTACCATGGTGGTGCTCTCTTAGGAGGCTCCTGTGTCGTCCCACAGCATCGATTGCTACTTAATTAAGGCCCTCTTACATCAGAGTGGCACCAGGAACAGGGAGCGAGTGAGCCATGTGACTGGGACTGAACTGGAACTGCCTCACACAATCTGCTTTTCATCTGTCACCAAATTAGTTTAGATTTACTCCCTCTATTTTCCTAATGTTAAGAGTCCGCTTTGGTTTGTTGTTGATCATTTTGCCTGCTAAAAATGGTTTGTTAATGACAAAAATAGTTTATATATCACCAAACCAACTTTTTGTCCTAGATTCACTCTAGCTTAACACTGTAGCCTTTGTTGTCATGCCTTAAGGGTGCGTTCACATCAGCAAAATTTTGGTGAAATTTTCTGGGCAAGAAGGTCACTATTGTCAATAGTGTTGAGACTCATGAAGCTCACAGCTCACACAAAAGTCGCTTTCAACCCATGAAAATGAAAAACATTTAAAGCCAAGGCATTTAGGGTTAAGAAGTCCAAGAGGCCTTTATTTACTCATGGTTTAAAGGATTTAAAAACAATTTCAAATATCAATGTGTCACGGCTAACAAGCCTTCATCAGTCCGCTTCAACCCAAGCTGCTTTCTGCTGGTCAGTGCGGTGAATTTGAGTAACTGACTTGAACCTGGTGCAAAATTGGCATGGGGGAATATTTCGGCTTCACATGAAATTCTCAATCGCGTGGATTCCTTTTGAAATGTCTTTATTCCGTTAAGAAAATTCACAAAACTACGGTGCATGAGGCCGTACCTTTTAGATAAATAGTTACTTTGTTCACTGACATGACATTTGCCTGATGCTTATTCAAATGAATTCAAGTATGCTAATTACATGGACAATTCCCTGGCCACCACCTGTGGGGAAGTGTTTTGTTCGAGGGCACATTGGTGAAAGCACAATTGTGATGTCACTAATTCTCAGGGTATTTCATCACTCATTTGGGACTAAAGCTAGAAGATTTAAATGGGCATAAACCAAAGTTTTCCGCAGTGTGTCATGCCGCTCAGTGAGAAGAGTACCTACTTGTTATATTTTTATATCTGAACAGTTGCTATAGACAAAATTATCAAGAAGGAGAAAAAGACTTGTAGTGATTGGTTGCCTTACAAACTTAAACTAAAACTTGATGTCTCAGTAAACCCTTTTTATTAAAAACAACTGGACTTTTATGCAATTTTACATGATTTTTGGTGTTTTAAACTTGTTTATGCATGTTTGATTACTGTATAGAGACAGGGATTCGTTTGATATTCACACATGTTGGTGATTTGTCTAGAAAGACCCATTTTGGCTTCGTTGGGATTACAAAAGGTCCTCATAAATAAAAGTGGCTCGTTAATTAACATACACCTGGCAGATTAGCACATTGACTCTTTTGATAGTTATGAAGTGAGAGATCTTGATGGAGGAGGGGGCGTGAAGAATGAAGCTCATTTGACAAACATGGCTGTTTTTACAGGGACAGTAAGAGTTCAGGCTGTATTGATGAACACTGGAAACTAAAATATTCTGACCTTGTGCACTATGCTAAAAATCTGTAGTTCAAATATAGTTATATTTATTAAACGATCAAATTGATAAAAATCATAAGTGCAAAATGCTCAAGCATTCTCACCACTGCTCTTTTGGACCCAGCAGGCACACACAGAGTTAAATGTGAGGCGTTTAAGTCTGGAACAGTACACTCTATTAAGTTAAGTTAGTTTACACATCTAGTGTGAATTTGTCCCACTAAATCACAGACATTTAGTTCAATAATTTGTGTGGATTGCCAATTACTTTAAATGGCTCTGAGAGTCAGATATCCATATGCTCAGACGCTAAGTCATGCCACTCTGCTCTAAGACTGGGACATCTCTCGGCATACAGGCACCATTTTCTCAGTGATCAGCGAGAGGAGGGTTTGTGAGGCAACGATTTTTTTCGTCTCGGCCTATGTTACATCAGTTTGTCCTCGCTATTGACATTCTCTTTATGGTCTGTGTGGTGGGGTGAGGGACATTTTAGTGTGTATATGCAGTGTGTGGCTCTGTTTAGAATGAGACCACACGCACACTATCAATGCTGACGTCAAACAGCAGCCTTTAGAAATGGATCTCACCAACATGGATATCTCGGTCATACAGACGTGCTGATTAAAGCAATTTTCCCAAAGGAGTTCCTTGAGACAAAGAGGCAGTGAGAGATGAAATGATCTCCCTTAGCTTGTTTGTTCCTAATCGTAGCCTGTAGTTTGTGTGTAACCGTCAGTGTTTGGGCTTGGCAGGACTCATTACTGAGACATTAAGCTCATTGTCTGCACTTACAGGTAACTATCACAATTAAAGTGAGCCAGCCTTGCCAAGAATTCTCTCAGCACTCAAAATGAGCCTCACTGTGAGCTTATCTATGTGTAAATAAGTGCATTTTACATGAACTTTAAAAGTGCAATTCTAGTCAGGCTAGAACAATAATTTGTCTATTTAAAACAAAATAAATGCTTTAGTCGACCGATTAAGCGCAGTTAAGATGAAATGTACAATACCGTTCAAATTTTGGGGTATTTTGAAAGAAATCCATAGCAAGGATACATTAAATCAACATGATTGTTATAACTTTACTAAAGATATTAGAATGATTTCTGAAGGATCGCGCGACACTGAAGACTGGAGTACTAGCTTATTAAATTTGAATACATTTTCAAATTACATTAAAATAGAAAACTTATTATTTTATTAATATTTCACAATGGACTTTTTTCAAGAACATTGACATTTTAAATGGTAGTGTATCTCTTTCAATAAGTACGGTGGTAGTAATGGACCAAAGGTATCGAATATGGTATCGACAAGGTATCGACAAGTGCTAAACTATGTTCACCGTAGTATTAAATGACAAACTCTTCATGTACTTTGTAATATATGTGGACCTCCAAGGTTCTGGGAGTATTACCATGGTGCTTTTTAATACTCTTTTCTTGGTGCTATGCCAGCACTGCATGTTACATTTGACTTTTTTAATTTTAGTCTGTGCCAGTATTGTTTGATCAGTTAGCATAGCAATTCTCAGAGATGTGTTAGTCATCTGCGTCTTATCGAATGAGGATGTGCCTCAGAGTGGGCCACTATAAGTTTGAACTTCCTTGGTATATATTTGTTTTTGTTCATTACAAAGCGGACATCATATCTAGATAAAACCAAAGAAAGGATTCCCTTTATGTGCTTTTTCATTGTCAACAAGATAAAGATAATAACTAACCAGCAAGAGTCTCTAAAGCTTAAGAAAGGAAATCATACGTTACAGTGCTGTCTTTATTTAAACCAAAACACTAATTTTGCCTGAGACTTTCTCTCATGAGAATGTGTGGTCGCTTAACACTCCCTCTTTGTTTTCTTCAGCATGTTCCAGGCCACTGAAATGGAAATCCAGAGATCAAAATATAGGTGACAAGATGGGTGTGGCTAAGGAAACCCAATGTATTTACATTTCGATAACCCACCCCCCATGAGCAGAGGTTGGGAGTTATATTTCCTACTGGTAGAGATTAGCAGAGGACAGTAGAGCCGCCGGGGCTTGTGTCCTCAGGAGCATTTCATTTCATCACGTTCCATTTTAGCCTTAGCCAGTTGGCCAGCTGAGCTCTGAATGAGAAGCACATGTGAGCGCGAATTAAAGTCAAGACCTGGTATTAGTCCAACATTCTGCTGAAAGGGCAGTGAAATATAAACTCAAAGTAAACTCAGCCAAGACCCCTTGAACTTCTGTCATGCTGTAATGGCAGGGGAGGAGTATTTGTTTAACATTTGTGCACCTCTGTAAAGGTATATAGATCTTTTTTCTTTTTCTTTTTTAAATTGCTTATACTGTTACACTCAACTACATCAGTCCCATTTTTGTTGTACTTGGTCTTAACTGTGGGGACTTTCATATCTCTTGTATTCCTCTGCTACCGTCTGCCTGTTTTTTGCTAGATGACAGCATGCCTAGAATGCTGAGCAGCCTGTTCTTTGCCAGCCTGGTGTTAATGTCAGGTTGAGATGAGCTTGACCAGAGAAAATAACAGCTGCTTGAGTTTCACACAAATAATGTCACAGTTCTGGATTGAACCCTTTTCATTCTGAGATAAACACAGATATACACATACTTATTTTTAATTTATTGCTTACTCTTTGAAAAATATTGTACATTATTACCTCTAAAAGTACATAATTCTACTCTTAGTGCTAATATGCAGATTTGATGGTTTAAGGTTTTTTAATGTTTCAATTTTTTCTGACAGTGATAACCATTAAATAGACAAAAAAATCTATGGTATTTTGTCTATATAAATAAAAATGTTAGCACTTTATATTACCGTACGTGTACTTTCCTGGTACATATATAGTAATTATGTTGTAGCTAGTAATACATTTTACTGTACTCACTAATGGCATTTACACGGTAACTATGTCAAGGGAGCACTTTTTTATTTTACAGTCCTATGTACTTACTATAAGCATGGCGCAAGATACTTTGTTTACTATTGCGGTTCAACTTGCCAACTTCATTTTACTGGACAATGATTCACTCAATTAATTGGACCAATAGGGGTATTTTGATGACATACATACACTAATAATTCTGTGTGTTGACAGATCAGTAACACTCCAATAAGCGACCGGACTCTTATTTGTACTTGGCCTACTCAGTTTTCATGTGTCAAAAGCACTGCTTGATAAGTATTAACACTATGAAGTACTGTATAGTTACTGCAGTGTATCATTTTGGTAAGCACAGTAGTTAACTACAAGTCAGTAAGTGTTGTCAGTGTCCATTATTTGTGTCCACACTTGTCCTTGAGTACAGCATAGTAACCATGGATATACCATTAGTAAGTACAGTCTTGCTAGTTACCATAAATATTTTACTTTTTTTTTTTTTTTTACTTTTTTCATCATTTAGCAGATGCTTTTATCCAAAGCGACTTACAAGGGGAGCAATTAGGGGTTAGGTGTCTTGCTCAAGGGCACTTTAGTCATGGTATGGAAGGTGGAGAGAGAACTGTTTATTCACAATCCCCACCTTCAATTCCTGCCGGCGTGGGAATCGAACCTGCAACCTTCAGATTACAAGCCCGACTCTCTCACCACTAGGCCACGGCTACACGACTAAATAAATGCCTGTTATTATCCTCACTTGTCCGTAAGTACTACATGGTTACCGTGTAAATACCATTAGTAAGTACAGTAACGTGGCGGTTAGTTACAATATACGGACACTAAAAGTAAGTGCCCATTATTACCAAACACTTGTCTATAGGTACAAAGTAGTTACCGTGATGTACCACTGGAAAGTACAGCAGCGTTTCTTATTAGTTTCCATGTACATACATGTCAGGTAAGTACCTTATGTTTTCACTCTTTTACCTGTATGTAGAACAGAATTCCTATCTATGTACCAGGAAAGTACACATACCGTAAAATAAAGCGCTACCATAAAAGGTAAAACACTAAAAACTAAAATCAGTCATGCTTGTTTCAAGTGAGGTTAGTCACCACAATGTTATAATGTCCAGTACAAAAATGGATATTCATTTTGGCATTTGGTAAAGATGATATTTAACAGTGCTATTAAATTATTATCTGCAGGAAACTGAAGTTGCGATCATCTTTCTTCCCTATTGTGACATATATCTGAGTGAAATGGCTTCTCAAACAAGACAAAATGTAGGGCTTGAATTGACTGGATCGTTGTGGTTTGCTATTGCTGTGATCCCAACACCAGTAAACATGTCATCAGAAGAATGGGAAGTTATTTTGTTTAAAGTTGGCACATGAATTAAAAAAAATATTTTTTTTTTGTTGTGCTCTGATAAATTGTTTATAATAAATACTGCAATATTCCATAAAAACAAGAACTGTCAATTTTGATTTCAAACCGACTGTGAGTGTTAGATGACGATAATTTAAATGTAAATATAGCACAAATGATTAAATATCCGAATTTGTTACCAATAAATCGATAACAAAAAATGTTGCTGTCATTTTAATGCTAGCCTAAAATTTTAGGAAGCCGACGTTTGCAGGAAATCAGTTTGAGTAACACGAACAAGCACGTGTGAGTAACCTGATGTCCTGGATAGAATGTGATGTCACGTGATCTCGCAGCAGCGTTGGGCATGAGTAATCATCACAACACATGCATCGACACCTGTGCTTTTAGCCAAACGCTCGACCAAGGGAACCACAGTTCAAAGCATGTGCCCCATCGCTCTAACTGTAACCCATCACAGAGCTGTTGTCACGTTATGCTTTGTTTCCATCCAGGAAATTGCACGCCACCTTCGGCCCGCCACTTTACGAGCACTCTACGGGAAAAACAAAGTGCAGAATGCCGTTCACTGCACAGAACTACCAGAGGACGGGATTCTGGAGGTGAGCTCATGCAAATCTCATTCAGACACAGTGTTACGCAAGAGCCGGACAGTCACATTTTGTCTTCAGCCTCGTTTTGCTCGCTTTGAGGATGTTGTTTGCCTTCGAAAATATCTCTGGATCCCACGAATGCTTTTGAAGCCCAGAACAAAATGGCATCCAGGTCTCATGACTGTCCGCAGTGGGCAGAGGCAGACCTACGGCCCAGCGTGTCTCACAGGAAGGGAAGCAGGCGGATAGAGTCGGTTTGATAGAAGGAAAAAAAAAGGCTTTGTTATGCCAGGGAGTGGGTTTGGCCCGGTGGACGTCATTGTTGTACACAACTCCTGATCTGTCCAGCCTCCCAGCACAAATGGCCCCTTGTTAATCATTTGCCTGCTGACCGACTCAGCCATGACATTCCAAGAGCTCAGGCCTCACAGAGGCCCGGCACAGACGCCGGCTGCCGTAACGGGCACAATTCAGGGAAAGTCAATTGTTTGAAAGTAAAACAAGCTGCTGAGCTGATGCTGAGTCCTGATGAAGTGCTAAAAGTGTGTCACAGATTAATGCAGGTTTATTTTTTTTATGAAGGGCCTCATAATTTACTAAATATTCTCATTAGGTGTGTCCGAATTCATGTACTTATCCACTGTTGTGGGGTTATCAGACTCCCATGTTGGATGACAAAATAACCGTGTAAAATTCATACCCTAGATAGAGCACTCTTAAAAATAAAGGCTCTTTATTGGCAACATCCGTGGAACCTTTCTGTTATACAAAAGATTCTTTCGATTTTTAAAATGTTCTTCACACTAATAAAAACTGAAAGGTTCTCCGGTGAACCCTCTTCTATGGCATTTCTGTGAAAACCTCCTTTTATTTTTAAGAGAGTAGAATGCTTAGTGTCAACGATTGTTTTGGTGTTTACCATTTGGTGGAAGATTGAACTCAGTTGTGGGAATTTCTGTTTTGCAGGTCCAGTATTTCTTTAAGATTTTAGATGGATGAAGCAAATGTGAGAGATGTGCGTCCGGCTGTTATTTAAATAAAGACCACTTTAACAATGTCTCAGTTGTCTGTCCATTTATTTCTTCTTAGGTCTTACCCAGATTTAAATAACATCACAAGAGCAAATGCAACTCTTGACAAGTGTTCTGATGTCCAACAATGACTTTTTAGAACTTTAAACACAAACAAAATATCCTATTACATGGGGTACTGCTTTGCATCTGATAGGTTTCTAACCTTTGACCAGTGACTTTGGTTTTTGGATTCATACATTACACTTTCTCCTGCTGAAAAAAAAAAATTGTACAACTGCATAAATATAAAATTCTTGAAACCATGAAAATGGCAAAAACATTCATTAGAAAGTAACACCACATCATGTGATGTCTCAGAACAAAACAAAACAAAACAAAAAAATAATTAAAAGCACTGAGTTGCCATGGTGACCACTGGCCACTTCAGTCCTCCACACTAGACACACAGTTCTACACTTAATAGTAAAGGAAAATAAAAGCCTTACACAGAATTTTCATTAGCCCCAATTTCCCAAATTGCAAGATCAAATAAAAAGTCAAAAGGTGATGTAAAAACATTCCCCACAATCAATGGAAAAACAAATGAAGAAAAGAAAAGGGAGAAAAGGTTTGAACGGAGTGCAGTCACTTACACACACACACACACACACACACACAGACCCGGGGAGTTCAGAGCGTACCATGCCAGTATTTTCAGTTAAGTAGACGAATACGCACATTCACACTCAAGCTCTCTCTCTCTCACACACTCACACACACACACACCTTGGACCGCTAAGTCTTTCTCACATAAGACAACAGAAATTACAACATGGCTTGGAAAGGACCGATGTATGCGACTACTGCACTGCACACTCCATAAAATAGAAAGAGACCACACTAGGCAGAAATACTCAGGGGACAGAAACACTGCTCGCTACATCAGTAGTGGAATTATAATTTACAGTAATAAATGAACGTCCCATGGCTCACGGAATATTCTCATTTACAGTAGAATAAATACTTTGCTATTGCTACTCTTCCTGTAATTTACATTCTAACCCTAGACATGCAGAGAAAGCTAGTGTAAAGCGTACAGATTAAGTGTAGGTCCCGTATGTTATGAAAGTTTGTTCAAGACTAGTTGTCGTTCTTGTTTTTTCCAATTGAATTTGTACTCGTCTTCGTTTTTTTTTTTTCCATCTAAATTACTGTGTTTTGAAATGGGCAGAATAAAAGTGCTATTTTCATAGCTAAGGTCATGAGTTGATGGTGATTTTGATGTCAAAACGTCCCTGAGAACGGTCCTTCTCGTTGTAATCGATGTTCTCTCCGTATACTTTACACTCTATGCGCATGTCGAAGTCCCTCGTGATGTTGCGGAACTTGATGGCCACCAGAGGCTGGAGGTACTGGGGCTGTAGCAGCTTGCCGTAGTAAGGATAATACTGGAGGGGGAAACCAGGACCAATTCCGATGTAATCGATCGGTCCAAGCTTATCCACGTCCTCTTCTCTCTGTTACAAACAATAACCAGTGTCAGGTCGTTCACTGGCGCACTATGGCGCATTGAGCTTTGCATCACAGTGTATATTTCTTTGCAAAAGGCACATTCACACCATAAGAACCATAACTATAAGGATACCTAAATTACGACAACGTTCTCTTTATTATAAGCGTGCACAATTATGCCATTAAATGTGCGAATCTTTTAGACTCTGGATTCTGATTGGCTGTCAATGTTCTGATTATCCATCAGCTTGAAAAAAAATCATTCAAAAATTGATTTCAACAATGTCGTTCTTCTAATTCATTAGCGTTATACTTGTAGCGTGGACTTCCCTTTTCGCACAAAATTACAATGAAGATCTAAACTTCATAGTAGTTTATAGTTATAGTTCTCATTATAGCTGTCTATAAGGGACACTGATCCTCAAGTTGTTTCAAACCTGTATGAATTTCTTTCTTCTGCCAAACACCAAAAGAATAAATAATTTGAAGAAAATGGACATACAGTTGATGGGCCCCATTGACTTTCACAGTATGGAAAAAAATGGCGAGCCCACAACTGTTTGGTTACCGACATCCTTCAAAATGTCATCTTTTGTAAGCAGCAGAAGTTTGGAACAACTTTAGGCAAATGATGACAATTTTCATTTTTGGGGAAATTATCCCTTAAAGAGTAGGGATGCACTGATAATGCAATTCTAGCCCATAACTGTAATAAATATGCTATTGCTGATATTATAAATGTATGTGTTAGTTGATGCCAAATGTAATATAAATGTAAAAACCAATAAAAGAAATCTCTAAAATGAGACGTTAACCAACACGTTACCAATAACATTGCATTTCTACACAAGAATGCTAATTTCCCAAGGTACTTTGTAAGCATTTCTTACCTTGCTTGAGCAGTGGATTGGGATCAGATTGTCCTGAACCTTGGGGCGGGCTGCCTCAGGGATGCTGTCATTGGAAGTCGGAGGCTGAGAAAAGAGATTGGCAGTATGACACGGACCCAATATTAAGGTAAATGTTGCCTCAGGCTAACAAAGCACTTGATCTAAAGAAAATGCTTTATTTCTAAATGCTGCTGATCTTGGATAACTCACCCGTGGCCTGAAGTTCACAATCCTATTGAGTTTAACGATGAGGCAGGGCTTGCCGTCCCTGAAGCCGAAATCTTTATCCGTTAAGCCTGAGCATTCCTTCAGCAAGGTTCTACTGAAGCGACAGGCCTTCCTCACGCCGAAATTGCTCTCCAGTTCTCCACGCTCCATATAGTTTCTGGGTATGTCTGAACATGAAATGCATTAAGGCTTATTAATGACAAATACAACTCTATTTGCTTGGCATTCCTACAACAGTGCACAGGCATGCAGGACAGAAACATGGGTCAAATAAAGCTCCAATTGTCTACCTAAGCAGTGAATTGTTGACATGTGAATGAAGGTCATATGACACAGCTGGGGAGTGATGTAGGAGATCAGTTCCTGAACTGAACCCTTTTTAGCTGACCTACTTAATAGTTGAGCTAAAAGCTTGGGTTTATTGAAATGTAAATAGCTTGAGATGAACATAAAACTACGTACATTCGCAGTCTTCAAATATGCTGTTGTCTTTCTGTTGGTCGTCGTCGTATGCGCTCAGAAATTGTCCGATATGTGTCACATAGGCAGCGTAACTCTTTTCATCACTTAAAGAAAAGCTGATCTCCGATTTCTCCGGGCGTGGGGCGTGTGATAAGCCTGTAAATAAAGTGGAGAGGTTAAATGTGACCTGAACAACCCGTGTTGAGAACATTTAGAAGAGTGATTTTCCCTCCAGCTATGAGAGCAGCGAATGCCTGGTCCATTCATTGTCATGGAAGTTTGCTATTCAGATTCCCAGCTTGGCAGTAATTTTCCACCAGCTCGATCGTAAGGCCACAACGGGGCGTGGCGTGAGCGGAGCCAACGGAGGAGAACAAGCAAACAGAAATCTTAAATTGTGTGTAATGCCAATTTTTCTTTCAACAGCCTGGAAATGACTTTCCAAGCATATGCTGCTTCTGGTGTAAAAGAGGATATTGCGCATGAAAGTCACACAGACATTGTCTGATTCACGTTTAAGACTCACTCCGGTTAGAGCTTGCGAAAGTCTCCCAACCTTCCCCCTCCTCCTCTCCACAACTTCACGTGCTCCTGTCACACAATGGAAACTTTTAGCCCCTAAGAGGGAGGCGGGACTTGAACGCAGGCAGCATGTCGTTTCTACGTCCGGCCTTCTTTGCAGCAAATAGCTGCACACCATGGTGATCTCCACTTCATTCCTACTCGTGTTGTTTCCTTTTAAACTTTGCCGTTCAAGGGCCGCCTCTCTTAAAGGGGAAAATCGCTCTTCTTGGCAGAGGCGTTTATGTTCAGGGCCTTCACAAATACAGCTAAATGTAATGCCAAGGCAGGAGTGTGCACTATGTAAACATCCACTGGCATGGCTGGTGTGGCAAATGGCTGGCAGTGGAGCAAAGGGCAACCTAACAGGGATTATGGAAACTGCAGTATACAATGCTCTCCACTGTTTCTTTGAG
Organism: Opsariichthys bidens; assembly: GCA_037194245.1. Classification (NCBI taxonomy): domain Eukaryota; kingdom Metazoa; phylum Chordata; class Actinopteri; order Cypriniformes; family Xenocyprididae; genus Opsariichthys; species Opsariichthys bidens. The sequence goes on from CM074298.1 coordinate 15,708,442, forward strand.
CCATTTTTAGCCTAAGTTCAATTGCAAAACAAGCTTTTTTGCGCAAAACAAGCTTAGTGATAAACCCAGAGCCGGGATGTTTAAGCGCACAAATCCTGATAACATCAAACTCGACTGAAGTACTACAAGACATACCAGTTCAAAAGATATGCAAAGCGTATGGATGAGGAACAACAATGCTGTTAGAACCCGAACGGGAAGCCTCGTCGGTCTGGCCGGGAGTGTGAAGGTCAAAATGGCTTTCTGTGTGTGCCTCTCCTTCTACTCCCTCACACTCCTACCACCTCCTCCCGCTCTCTCCGAGGTCAGGCAGACCTTTAGAGCCGCCGAAATGTCAGGGTTTACAGAAACAAAATTAACTTCCAACGTTATGGAACAGTTCAAGTGCGTGTAAATGAGAATGTCCCAAAAACAGTTTGTTCTTTCCGTATTAATGGCACATAACATGTAACGTTCCTGCTGGCTCAATTACTTTTAATAGCTTGTGACAGCAAGGCCTCTTGAAAATCTTGTCAACCAGGTGACAAACAAATCTCTGAGTTTAAAACCCGCTGTTAAGGTTTACAACAAAACTGAAAATGTAAAGCAAGACATAAAACATCTTTCAAATAATCTGCGAGAACAGTAAAGCGATCACCTCTATGTTAGTCAAAATCATCAACTACACAACAACATTCTCACAACATTGTCGCATATGGTACTTATCAAAATCGCGCCAGTCAAAACAGCTATGAGCGTTAAAGTACATATACTTCATTCTGTATCTCTTGAGTTCATTCACAGGACTTTAAAGTACAAATAGTAGGCAACCTCTGAACACTTTTGGGCATGTAAATCTTCAACATCAACCAATCTGGTTTGTTACCTGGGGGTGCAACCCTGTCCTGGTATGTGGGCTTGAAGTTGCTGAGAGTCAGGAGCATGGCTTGGATGGTGCCGATGAAAATTCCAGCCAAGCAGCCATAGAAGATAACGTAGAAGGAGAAGATTTTGACTGCAAAGAAAAAGTTATAGCACGGAATCAACGGGATGTTTTAGAGCACGTATAAAGTTACATTCAGTTTTCACAACACACAAAACCAAATGTGAACAATGTCCAAAATGTATCTATATTCAGTCTTGTTTTGAAAAGTGTTTAACTTTAGCTTATGATGAGGCATAAAATGAGCATTCAAAGTTGGCATGGCATAAAAAGATCTTTTTGTGAATCACTCATCCATGCACACGCTTCTTCTTTTTTTTTGACCATGTCATTTGTAATCAAAACGGCAAAACTCAATCTTCCGATGAAACGCTTGAACAATCCACTGCAAGCTCACATTTAGATCTGCATCCATCCAATTAGCAACTACGATAATCCATGTACATCCGGAAGATAAGATCTGTCGCCATTTCAAAACAATGGAGGCTTGGTTAATTGTGAATTTTTATCTACAAATTCAGACTTTTTTTTCTCGCAAACGAGAGTTTCCTATCCGAGTCCAATTTTGAATTTATATCTTGCAATTCTGACTTTATAACTCACAATTGTGAGTTTATATCGAACAATTCAGAGAAAAACCAGAATAGCAAGATATAAACTCTCAATTGCAAGAAATAAAGTTAAAACTGCAAGTACATTCTACAATTCAGATTTTATAACTCGCACTTGTGACTTTATATCACACAATGAGGAAAAATGTCAGAATTGCAAGATATAGACTCAAAATTGTGTGATATGAACTCATAACTGCAAGAAAAAAAAGTCGAAATTACCTTTTTAATTTTTTATTCTGTGGTGGAATCGAGTTAAACAGCATCTAAACTAGTGAAAATCTTCTGAGATAAGTAACTTGTGAAAATCTAAATTCAAATTATATATTATAATTGATCATTCTTTTTAGAACATTTATCTGATGCGCACTGATTGAGTCTTTAATTCAGTTTTACTGATCATATATATATTACACACACACACACAACATACCAACACGAACATGTCATTTTACGCAAAGTAGCCAGTAATCGCAAAACAACCCAAACTTCCCAGTGGGAAGGAACAGCGACAGCAGAACTCCAGAGCTCTCGTGCGCCTGAGTGACGCAACAACAGAATGCGACCCGGAGAATAACATTCCCGTCTGTCAGATTCTGTGCCAGTCTGTAGGCTTCATTGAAAACGCCCCCAACAAACACTTCAAACCAGTCGCCACCAAACACAACGGTCGGTTTGTGTGTGTGTGTGTGTGTGTGTGGATGAGGGGGTTATACTTCCTTTCCTTCAGCCCTGGCACTAAAACCTTTGCCGCCTCTTCAATCTACAGGAAACAAGTTTGAATACAGTCCCACAAACAATAGTTTCACGTGTTGTACTCTCAATGTGGGCAGAGACACAAGCTTGTCCCTGCGGGTATAAATAATAGGACGTCTGTTTTAAACTTCGGCGATGTTTTAAAAACGTATTAAACCCACATTCGCGAAGATTAGGAGTGAGAGTAGTCGCACAGATCAACGCGTCTATTGGCTGTTATCGATGTCCTTCAGTCTCTCACACTTCTCATTGGTTTCACTAAAACTAGTAACGCAACAATACGTTTTCTTTTCACCTAGTCCTCGGTACCAGTATTTTGCGGGGAGCAACCTGAGTGAAATAATACAATGAACTGACTCTCCATAAACAATGATCGGGAATAAAGACTGAAATGTGTTAGAACTCCGAACTCATAAGCGTCAGTGAAAACGCTTCCTCTGTCGCTAGCATCCAAAACTCTCGTTTGGATTTAAATTGATCAAACTAAATGAACTATAAGTACTCATTAGTTTAAAGTCGACGATTTTACGAAACTTTTAGCGGGTATTACTGTTCATTTGAAAATGAAACTTCAAGCACTAACTTAGCTGGCTAAGCTACATGTGACTGACTCCCACATGTGTGACTCAACTCAAACCCGAGTTGCGTGATCTTTCCACAACGCGTTTTAAACAACGTATCGATTCTTATTCAAAATGAAAAGTATTGTATTATAGCGCGTGGTTGCTGGATAATGTAACTTTTAATAACATGCATTTGAAAGTGCAGCACACACACACACAAGTCAATCTTCTGTCAGGAGGGCAGCGATAAACAAATGTTAACAACTGATAAAACTGTCAGCTACAGTCTCCCGCTTCAAATGCATGTTTTTAAAATAACACACTCGGCTGATACATATTTACAAAGAGAGAAGGAAGAGGAATTCGTGCTACATATGCAATTATTACGCTTACATTATTACTAACTGTAGGCCATAAACTAGACAGGCCAAATTTCTGAATGAGTCACCTTGACGAGAGAGCACAAACTCGACCATGCCATTTCTCTGACTGACACTTGCAGTTTTTATGCAATTTGACCGGAAAACAGAATGTTTCCATCCATGCCACAATCATTTCTACTCGATTTGTCGGCGTTTGAACTCGATTTTCTGTGGTTGACATTAGTCAAATGAAATTTGAAAGCATTTTGATGCAAACGTAGCTACGATCAAACTTCAATTTTCTATTTGAGTGGTTGGAAAAAAGCAAATGGTCCTTTTTAAAGACAAACAATGCAGACCATTTCAGACGTAGCTGTATCTACCAGTAATAACATCCGTGTATCGACCTTCAAAATAACCTTTTTTCTTCCCAGACACCCTCAGCATGGACCTAAACTTTAACATTTATTCAAACAATGTATCAAATGTAAAAACATTTCGTGTAAAGCACTGATTTTCTCTTTTTTCCATTCAGTCAATGCCATTTCACCACCTTGTGGCTCATTACGCGTATTATTCATTGATCAGTCTGTCTATTACATGACTATAACTCGATTCTTTCCGCACACTCAATGCACTAGGACATTGTTTAATTTCCCTAATATGCTCATCTAATTATAGCAACGAGGCGCCATTGCGAAGAGTTTTTTCCCTTTGAAAACGAAAGTCACGACGCAGTTAGATCAAACAGGTGTTGAGCTTTTCCAAAGTCAGAGATCACGCTGTAGTCGTTTCTCCTGTACGCATCAACATTAACATCACACAAAGCAGAACTAAACGAATTTAATCCAAGAGAAGAGGCAATCTTGAAACACTTACACCAACTGCAGCCCGTGCGTCCTAAAAACTCATTCTTCTCAGAATTCCAGATAAAGCTCTTCCATCCACCAACACCATCTTTGTTTGAAGACATTTTCGATATTTAGTTCCCTTTTTGGTGGTGTTTGAGCGGGCCTTGTGGACTTTACAGCGATGTTATCCCCTTCCCAAATGTTGTAAAAAAGGACAAAGTCGTACCCGGTACCTTTGGTTCTACCCACTCAATATATAGCCGAGGCTTGACCCCGCCCATCGGCGCTTTTAATAAGTTACCTTCAAAAGAGGGAGGGCAGAATCCGACCAATCACAGGCCGCCTTGCTTTTGCGTAACAACTCGTAAACGGGGGTGGAATTCGTGCTCGCTTGAGCGGTTCAGTGCTGTTTCTTTCAAACTCTAAACTGTGTTCTTTACTCAGAATCATAGATTATTTCCTCTATTTGTCTTATAAATTAATGTCATACGCAAATTCAGCGGTATATTTTGACTGTTTGAAAGACAATAAAGTACCACAGTGCTTATTTGGACATGTACTGTCAGGGTTTTATGGGCATGTTTAATGGTGGTACCATGTTATTCTTGGAAGTACCTTAGAGTGCCATATAAACACATTATTTCATATCTGAAAAGCATGGTACTGCCATCTGAAACCGTCGCTGCACCACGGTACTGCCAAAGTACTTTTTGAATGGGGATTGACTGTGTCTGCAGATCAACTGATCATAAATCAGTTTAAGTGGTCAAATAAAAACTAAAATATTTTAAATCAGATAATTTACTCAGTTGGCATTTATGAAAGTACAGATGGCGCTGTGATACAAAGCACATTTTCTTCTCTTCGTAAGTCTTCATCACAAAGATAAAATGTGTGTGTGTATTATGTGCGTCTGTTGTTAAGGGGAGGAAACATTTTCCCAGTGACCTATTGTGGAATACCGAAGTTCAAGTATGTGATCTGTGCTCCATTCAAGGTCATTTGTAGGAGGCAGCAGAAGCAGAGAGGTGAACCCACCTACACCAGGCCTATACATAAGCACTCAGCCTACTTTCAGTCTCTCAAAAGGGTTTTTGACAATGTATGTCATTTCACTCTTTGCTTTCTCATAAACTGTAGACAAGCTCGAACAAGTGTAACAAGTATTAGTTCCTGCACACTGGGATTACTGGTTCTTTCTTAAAGTGTCGGGGTCTATATGACCGCAAAGCTCCATACGTTAGCGTAATATTTAATGAATCAGTTAAATGTAATGTATTTGGCACTTGAGTAATACAAGAATGTGATGTTAAAACAGTGTACTGTTGCATCTCTTAATAAATATTCGGTAACTAGTTGCATGTATTGTTTTTGTGGGTGTGGAGCTTCAAACATGTGCAAACAGCTGCTTCCACTAGGCCAATTATGACCTGTAATCTCACTGCCACATCTTTTGAAGCCCACGGTGCTTTCATTGAGAAAAGAATGAATGCATTATCAATGAATCTGTATTATAGCAGTAAATGTTGTGAATGATCTAAAATGATCACTTTTTATTAAACATGTTAGGTATCGTGGACTTCATTTTGCATTTCAATACCCTTTTGCTGCTATTGAGGTGGGATGTGACGATGGTTATGGACAGGTTTGGTTAGGTTTTAGGGGGTTAAGGGTCAATAGTGTCAGTTACAACACATTAATTCATTAAATGCAGGGATTTTTAAAAAATAAGTACAATGTAAAACACAATAAGTGCATTGTATCAAATGATTCATTTGAATGCGACACTTAATATAAAGTGGGGCCTAAAATGCTCACTCTTCTGCAAACATATATTTGTCATTTTAAAGGGATAGTTCACAAGCACACACACAGAAAAACACATTTTATGCATTTTTGTCTTCTACGGAACACAAAAGAAGATATTTGAAGAATGTTTCAACTTTTTTGTTCTGTACAATGAAAGTTAGTGGGGTCCAAAACAACACTAGACGCCACTGACATTTGCTTTTATGGACAAAAAAAAAACAAACAAAAAAAACCTTCCAATGGAAGGTTTGGATGACATGAGTAAACTATGCAAAAGTGAGAAGGTCATTTACATAAAAATCAACACATTTCTGAAGTCCTGCTGAGGCAAAGGCTTAGTATTTACATAGGCCAGGCCATTGGCGAGTCCTCTGGGAGGTGCTGCATTCCAGTATAGGTTGCTGATCGAATGTGGCATGCGCATGAACTGCCAGATCCCAGTTCATCAACAATGTCATACCTGTGCAGCGGCACGGAAAGATGGCATCTTCTTGAACACGCTAGTCTCTTCCCCCTCCCTCTGACACTAAGTAAACTCGGCCGTTACTTTCAACTTCAAAACAACTTTCTATTAGCTGACAAGCTGAGATGTAGATAGTGTGTTGAGCCCTTTGATGCCTGAACTATTTTTAGTGGTAGCTTTTTGCATTGCCCTTTCCTTCACAGCCAGTGCATCGTGAAGTATCAGCAGTGTTTTCTTGATTTGTGTGGAACACAGTTGTGATCCAATTAAATATATCTAGCCTGATAGTTTCAAAGAGTGCCTGGAGCTCTAAACGTTTTAAAAAGCATGACGCTTGTGGCCTCTTTTGTGTTTATCTTAGTAATGGCACTGCTTTGCCAGCAGTGAGTATTGGTGGTGATAAGGGGTTTTCCCCCTGGCCTCTAAATGGGATGGATATCTCTCAACCTCTGACAGCGGTGTGCGCTGCAGCGACAGCAGTGTCAAAATTCTATGTAAATTTAAGTGCTAGAGTAAATGACAAAAAGAGGATGATGCAACATTCTGACGTTGCTAAATGAAACGAGAGAGGTATTTATTTTGTGCTTATAGTGCATGATTGGTTTTCCAAGTTCTGTCTAAATCCCACTCAAAGACTTCTGAATTTAGCATTCTTTTTAAATGTACTTTGAAAGATTCTTTTGGGTAAAACATTGCATCATGATTTCGGTGTGAGCAGTGGACTTCTCATGCCACCTCTGTGTCATATTTACATAGAGCGTTCGCCCTGGAATGCAACCTCTGGCTGAAGTTGGAATATTTTAATGACTAGGAATAATAAAATGACAAAGTTTATCCTTTCAGTGTAAACAGATTTACACGTCTGTAGTGTTTAGGCCACTTCTTGCTTATAACAGAGGGCTCATCCAAGTGAGCTGAAAAATAGCTTTGTGCAGTTGTAAAACAGAGAGGGGAATATTGTCTCCTCTTATTATTTTCTCTACATGTGATAAGCAACAGAGCACGGGCTTACGTTACATTACATGAGTTCACATTAAAATGTAAATATATAATATAAAAACAGAAATAAGTGAATTTCTCTTGTGATCCTCTTGCCATTTTCTTAATCAATATTTAGGGTCATTATTTGATAATCATTATAAATAATTGTGTAGAAACAATTTAGGAAATAATTATTTTTTAAAATTCACTTATTTTTGTTAAGCCATTTTAATGTAAACTCAAGAGATTTTTTTTAACGTTAGGCAGTGACATGTGAAAAAAATGTTCACTTTTTCAGAAAAGCATGAAATTTGGTACACTTGTACAGTTTAGGCCCCTGAACATTTTCAGAAATGGAGCCATCACAAAAATGCCTCATGGTCATCATGGCAATCATTTTACTTTTCGCCATAACCAAATTATGAAACAGAAAAGGTGATGTCTACACCTATGTTTTGATGGTCAAGGATCACAGGTGAATACTTAATGGTAAATTATGTGACATGAGAAGGAAATTACAGTAGACTTTATAATATCATATCTGTTGCGTGCATGTTGTGTATAGATTTTCAGAAGCTTAATGCAGACAATACAGTGACTATATGGAGGGTTTTTATATATATATATATATGTTCATCACATTTGATATGCAACAATCTTGGCAGTGATTCAGATACCTGATAACTTTTTTAAATTTTAATATTTTTAAAATGTAGTTTATTCCCATGATTGCAATATTACATTTTTTGGACCCTTCAGAAATCATTCTGGTGTTCATGAAACATTTCTTATAATGTTGAAAACAGTTGTACTGCTTAATATTTTTGAGGAAATCATCAAGCATTTTTTCTTTAAAGAATAGAAAGTTCAAATGAACAGCATTTATTCATCTACTTTATTTATTATTGCTGTGTGTTTTATCTGCAACCACTAGGCCACAGTATGAGTGCAGCCCTGCAGTCATGGCCTTTATAATGAGAGACAATTTGAGAAACACGTCATTTAGGTAAAAGTAATGTCACTCTGTATACTAAAGCTCTCTGAAAACAAATGCCTAATTCCTTTATTTTTGCACAGCACCAAAGTTGATACCGCACCTATAGGGTCCAAAAGTCTGAAGAACTGGGATTCAAAATCTAATTTAAACCTGGAAATAAACAGAAATTTTCAGGATTTTGGAAAAAACTTTTCTAATCTTAATTTTCATATTATTAATTTTTTACTCAAATTGTTTGTCATTTAAAATATATGTTATTTTAAAAAATGAATATGACGAAGAAAAAAAAATGAAAACATTTTTACTGGTGATCTCAGATATTTGGACCCACTTTGGACTACATAAAATATATCAGTATTCTCACTGGTGCTATAACAACACAACTAACCTAGATGTTGTGCAAGCTGAGCATAGCAGGAAGCTTTTAGGGGCTACTAAGATGTAGTTTCCGTCACGTACATTTATTCTTCTCTCTCGCCTCATGTTTCTGTCAGGTTTTCCTGGAGCCAGGAGGTCAGCGGGGTGCCTGAACTCATCTCCCCACACACAATTAGAGGAGCAATCTCGGAAGCGATAAAGAGACAGCCAACCCAGTGCAGGACACAGCCCGAGGGAAGCGTGGGGCAGACTGACTGCATAATCAATATCCCTCCTGCTCCAAAAAAATGGCACGCTATTTATTGTATGCACTGATTTACCATCACTGGGCCATGTAGATTCTGAAAATGTATAGACTGTTGCCAGTTTATTAATCTGTTTTTTCTTGTTTGATATCCACCAGAGCATAATGAACATAAGCACAGGTTGGTTTTCTCTCAAAGATCAACTGATTAACTTTGTGTCAGTCATTCAATGCTAACATAATCAAGGTTGCTTCAGCACGACTGAATTAGAAAACAGAACACAGACATCACTAGATCTTAAAAAAAAAAAAATCTTCTATGGCAGATAGGCTCACTTAACATAGGCTCATAGGCTGCGCCACACTGACATGTGAGAGAAACAAAAGTCAATATTGTGCTTTCAAAAGAGCAAGTGCTACGATTGGTCTTGACATGAAGGTAACCCACACCCCTCTGTTGTGCAAGCCACCGATAGGTGGAGAACACAAAGGCTCCGCCTTTGAGTGGTGGCTGTATTAATGAAGCACTCTATTCACCGAGCCATGTGAGAACACTAGTGGTTATGTGCTCAGTAAAGGTCAGTGAGACAGAGGATGTCACAAGGTCATAGTAATCAATGGAAAAGAGTGAATGAAAGTGTATTTGAAAGAAGACCACAGTCAAATCTTTTGGCACAGTACAAACATTCGCATTATAAATATACATTTATTTATAGAATTGATTTCATTCATATTAATTATGCAATGTTCTTACTGTTGAAATTCCAATTCAAAATGAACTATTTTCTATTTTAATACATTTGAAAACTTAATTTACTCCTGATGGCCGAGCTGAATTTTTCATTTGTCATTGCTCCAGTCTTCAGTGTCACATGATCCTTCAGAAAGCATTCTAATACGCTGATTTGCTGCTGAAGAAGCATTTCTTATTATTGCAATGCAAGCACTTGTTTTTTTTCTGAATTCTTTGATCCATAGAAAGTTCAAAAGAACAGCGTCGATTTGATTTAAAAGTACTGTGACATCATGAATGTCTTTACTGACACTTGTGATCAATTTATTAATTTCTCAAAAAAAAAAAAATCATACTAACCTCAAACATTCGGACGGTAGAGTATTTAAAATGATGTACGCTTACATTAGTCGGCATCCAGTCATATCAGTGGCCTAATAGAAGCTGCTGTAGCACGGTGGCAACCATGTTGGGGTCGCATGATCAGTCAAATACTACTCATTTGATCAGACCCCTGTTATCAGACACTTTGACTGGTAGAATTCTGCCATAGAAATGATTAAGATTGGTGTGCTATTCCGAATTCTGCATATACCACACACAAAAATAAAACAATCATGGTTGACTAGCGCATTTCCATTTTGAATGATGCTGCATCCACACAAAGATGACATATCGGTCAGAGCAACATTAACAAAGAGCGGGAGGACTGTACTAAAAATCAAAATAAGAGCTCTTGATTGACAATAGCTGCCTGTGACTGTTAGGAAAATTTACATTTATTCATTAGCAGACATTTTTTTCCCCAAAACAACTTACAAATGAGGAACTTTAAAAAGCAATGCATCACAGAGCCAGTTGTATTCATATTTTCTAAAGTCAGTCCCTTGTTTTTTTGAGGTTTTTGAGTGGTAAAGCATCTTCAAGAGGTATCTTCAGCTGCATCTTGAGGTTGTTGATGAATTCTTGGTGTGCAAATAGTTATTGTTTATTGTAATGAAAGAAGGGTGAGGGCAAGACGAAAAGAAATGGTGAGAGCCTTTTAAAAGTCTTCTGAGGCGTGATTAGTTTCAAACCCATCATGCTCTTCTCTCCCATTATTCCCTTGTCAAGGCAGCTTACAGTAAAATGCCCACCGCCCTCACAAAGGCGCTCGACACTTCTTCCAAGAAAGCGTGATCCATTGCTCTAATGAGGTGGGCCCTGGAGTCAGGCAAGTGTTTTTCTTTTCTTCTTGGAGAACCTTTAATGCATGGTGGCCTTTTAATTCTTTTCTTTTAATACATCAGTGAAGCTCTATTAATCAAAGCAGGTCCGGAAAAAAAACAAGCCCTTGCTCTATAAACCTGCACTGCGTTATTTTTTACTGTATTTACTGCAAATTTCATATACCTGAAAATACTCTTGAGATTACATTATTTGATAAATAGTTACATTATAAATATTAAATATGATTTATTAAATTTTCTAGGCATTACAAAAAACTTCTACATCACATAAAAGATATACATTCATTTCTGACATTTTCCTTTATGACATACTACTCAGTGTATTTCAGGACATGACATTATTTCACATGACTCCAGAGTCATTTCCTGTATAACGTAAAGGAGTTGAACATTACACACTAATTAAGTAAAAAAAAAAAAAAAAAGGACCCGTTGGCATGATGTAGCAAAAATAGTTAACATTTAAAGATGTACGAAGCTGGATCATGGGAGAATCAGGTACGTGTTGGGTGAATGGCACCTGTCAGTAAACAGCCCCGTTTAGTTTAACTAGATTGAAAGACGTCTCTTATGCTCAACACAAGGCTATTGTAGCATATTTTAAAATGTAATTTATTCCTGTGATGGAAAAACTATTTTTTTCAGCAGCCATTACTGTCACATGTTCCTTCAGAAATCATTCTAATATGATGAGTTGGTGTTTTATCAATGTTGAAAACAGTAACAATGTAAAAGTCTTTACTGTCACTTTTGATCAAATTAAAGTATTAATTTCTTCTTTTTTAAAAATCTCACTATGTATAAGCATATACAAAACAAGATCAAACGAGGCGGCATGTAAGCAGAAGTAGGGCTGGTATGTAATTGGGTCAAAGGGGTGGTGACGTTTGGGTGCAGCCATACAAGAAAGCTAGTTTTCTCTTCCTGAAAGCATGCCGCTTAAGAGACAGACGTGTAACATATCATAACCACATGCACGCACTCACTCATGCAAAATGGGTTTCCGTAGCCACATGCCATACCTTATTAGCGACTATATTTAATTCAGGTTTAAAATGCTGTCAAAGTACTGAGGGACACGTGACAATCACTGAAAAAGAAATGAGGCTTCAGTTTTGTTGTGGAGGAGGTTATGATTTGCAGGGCTCTAAATGCATTTCCTGAGTGATTTTGCAGCTTTGCTGTAAGTAAACAATGATATTTCTGTAACACTTTAAAAAAAAAAGTTCATTAGTTAAACATAAGTTAATGTATTTACTAACATGAGCATTACATTTGTTACCATATTTACTAATCTTCATTAATGTTAGTTAATGAAAATCCAGTTGTTCTTTGTTAGTTCATGTTAGTTCACAGTACATTGAATAATGTTAACAGGATTTTAATAATGTATTAGTAAATGTTGAAATGAACATCAACAAAGATTAATAAATGCTGTGGAAGTGCAGTTCATTATTAGTTCCTGTTAACTAATGTTAACTAATGAACCTTTTTGTAAAGTGGTACCGATATTTCAACAGAAAATAAATGAATGAAACCGCATGTGTCCATGTGTTTTTGTTTGCACATGTGCAGTTTTCATTATTTCAATGTTTTACATACTTGCAAGGACAGAACACTCACAATGTCATCATGAAGGCACAATTAATGAATCACATATGTAAAACTTTGAAAAGGAAGCTTTGAAAAATGTCTTAAAGGAGTAGTTCACTCAAAAATGAAGTTTCTGCCATTAAGTATTCACCTTCATGTCATTCCAAACCCTCAAGACCTTTTTTCGTCGTCGGAACACAAATTAAGATATTTTTGCTGAAATCCAAGAGTTTTTTTTTAAATCTCCCAAAGAAAGCAACAAAATGACCACATTCAAGGTCCAGAGAAGTACTAAAGATAACGTTAAAATAGTTAACGTGACTACAGTGGTTCAACCTTAATGTGATGAAGCGAGGAGAATACTTTTCATGCGCAAAAACAAAACAAAAACTTTATTCAACAACATTTCCTCTTCCCTGTCAGTCTCCAACGCAGATGACGCAGAGCTTCCGTGTTCTGCATCAGAATCCCAGCGTTCGGACACAAACATGGAAGCTGTAAGTACGCCTTGCAAACATGTTTAAACTTACATTCCTAATGAGTGGTGCGAAATCATGCCAACATGAAAACCGTTATCACCTTTTCTTTCTTTATTATCATCTTATTGTTCACTCCACAATTGTTGAGTAGCCCTTGGTGTTATGGTTTGTAAAAGCGATGGCTCAGTTGTGAAGGTCAGTGGGGGAGCTAAATCCTTGAGCCATTAGCAGCTTTTTAGGTTGGCTTTCCATTCCATTCTGTTCCTCTGCCATTCTCAAGATATCCACTGTAAAAGCTATATGCAGCTTGGCGTATGGAATGATCAGTACTTCTCCATTATGGAACATTATTTTATCTTAAATTGTATAATTTCCTCAACAGAGCTTTCTGACACAAACCATTTTGTGTCAATATAAAGTATAAGGAAGTTCATAGTCATGTTGCTTCAGTGATGTCCAAAAAAAAGCAGATGTGAACTATCTGGCTTCCTTTACAACAGGAAAAAATTGCAGTTGAGGTTGTTGTTGAGTTTGGATTCTGTGTATTTTTCTTTTTTTTTTTTTTTTAGCTAAGTATGTGCTATACAGTAAAACTGCAGGACAAAAGAGCAAGAGAGAACGAATGAACACTCACGAGTTTGAATCCCACTGTCCCAAATGAAGGTGCTTTTAATGGAATGATCAATCTAAAAATACTCATCTCTGTGGTCTGCTCCATTTAAACTGATATGAAACTGTACAAGTTGTGACTCACACACTTTTTCTGAACATGTGCAGTTATTTATTTTCGCACACGTTGAGAGTGGCGCTTCTCCAAACAGATCAAAGTCACTGGGCTGGATGGAGACAGAGAGAATTAATGATAGAATGAACTTTGGAGAAAGTTTTTGTAATTGAAATAGAAACGAAATGTAAAAATCCTATAGAAAAAATGGGCTATTGCTTAAATATAAGTTACCCTAGTGAAAAAGATTTAATATTAAATGTAATTTTACAGTAATATATTGTAATTAGTTTTTCACAAAATATGAATTATAATATAATTTAAAATGAAAATATAAAATACCAATAATACTGCATTAAATTCAGCTATGCGTGTACTTTTACTGTAAAATATAATATTATAAACCCGGGGTGCATCTCCCAAAGCAAGTTCTGTCGATACCAATAGAGTTCAATGGAACTTAGAACAATAGTTGACAAATGCAGCTTTTGGGAAATGTATATCTCATTATTTGCTACTTGAAATATACTACTGGAGCATCTAGGGACTCTAGGGACATTTCCTCTTCGAGTTGGCAAGCTAGAACTCATGTCCTTATGCTCTACCACTGAGACACATTCCCCTGTTTACAGACCAGATGGCCTTTATTACATTCTCTTTATTTAAACAGCTTTTTATAGCTTATATCTGCAAATGCTTGGGAGTATTTATGATTCTGACATCAAATTACTTTACAGTTATGATTTTCAGGCTTATAAGACATTTTCAGTTATACTGATTTTATTATTTTAAATGACTGTTACATGTGAGGGGAGTTTACCTATCTTCTGTCACTGGAAACATCAGTGAATTGACGATATAGAAGTGCAAATTATAAGGGCCTAAATGCTGCTCCCTATATACTGAAAGTCATGTGGGTCACACAATCCTTCAGCATCCCAGATACACACGACTGATGTACCTGCTGTCAGACACAGACAGGGAACGAGGGTAAGTATAAAGTCTTTTATTTGCAGGTTGATGCAGGTGAGTCAAACAGTCTCTGAAGTTAAAGGTGACTTAGCTTTGAAGGTAACTGGGGTTTTCTCTGTGTTCCAGAAGGATAATACTTGACACCAAGGCTCGAGCACACAGGACGATGACAATGAACAGACGAGGTGACAGGAACAGATGTACAAACGGGTAAACAGGCAGCATACAGGTAAGTCTGTTGTGTCAGGGAATGACGAGACCAGACACCGGACCGGCTGTGAGGTGTGTATTTATGGTAGGTTCTGGCGATGAGGGACAGGTGCAGGTACTTAGAATTCTGGTGACGGTGATGGAGTGGTTGGATGTGACGATGTGAGGGGCGTGGTGACTGACTCCGAGACACCTACAGTACAGTCCCCTCAGAAAAGTTTGGAAATATGATTTGGACAATATCAGCATAAATCCTTATTTTGAAAAATAAAACAAGCATTTTATTATTTATAATTTATTCATTATATAAAATACCTTTTTTTAATTGTAGAAAAAGCAAAGATTTTAGAACATATCAAAAATAGAGCACATTTATAAACCAAGTCATTATTGGTCTTTTGTATAATATAATTGTCACAGTTTGGTTCACACAGACAAAAAGTACTTTTATTAATACAAAAACACTTGGAGAACTGAATGGAAACTACTAAAACTACTAAAAACCTGGATGATCCGTTGATGTTCTGAAGTGGCCATCCACTTTAAACTATCCTCTGAGGCAATGGGAGGGGATTTGTGAATGGCAGTGAAGCGACGCAGCTGACACCATAGATCACATGACAGTAACAATATCGCAGATGTCGTATGTCCGAATTTCATTCATACAACAACAAAATCTAATACATAATTGTATATAATATATAATATTTGGTACTCTGCACCATGTTCTGTTTCTGTTACTATGTTCTGATATGCTATATTGCAACATTGTACTTATGCTGTCAATATTTGTTGTAATAACTTGTGCCATATGCCCGGACTGTTTCATGTTACATTTCAGCTTTAGGTGTAGTGTTACATGTTTGCACAGTGATTAATGAGAAAAAAACTTCACGTAGTTTCCTCCTGTACAATGTAAATACTGTATATCGACTTTGACTTTGGCTTAGGTCTTCAAATGTTCAACAAGCCGACTTGCCACATTTTGGCTTTGTAGCTCTGTTAGTCGCTATGCTAGTACAAAGTGTGCTTTGCATCCAATCATTGATAAGGCAAGTTAATGTTTAAACAGAACACTATGATAACTTAAAGAACTCTGCAGAAGCCCTAAACACTGATTGTTATCTGAGCTCCAGAGATAACTGTTTGTGTTTAACAAGATCGTGCCTCTAACACTTATCTCTGAGATAAAGTTTTAGGGGATCAAAGGCTTACAGCATCTGATGTGGCCTGACATAAATAATCTGTTCTTATTGTTACTGAATATTACTTACAGCAATACTTTGGGATTTAAAGGACAGGATGAACTGGAACAAAACTGCAATATAGAACAAGTGGTCAGCAGTCGATTGAGCTGAAGAAAACACTGGAATCATTACTGACACATTCCTGTAATATTAGTTTCCTTGGGTAACTTGTGAGTCAGAGGTCACTACCACTATTCCTCATTCTGAACGGTTATTGCTATTTAATATCAACAGACTTTGTAAAAATGTTTAATTCAGAGGTTAAATCATATTTTTTGACATGAATTAAATCATGTTTATTTAACAAACAACCTTATGTAGTAAGTAATACTGAATATATGGTTCTTGTGGATCCTCCACTTTACGCCACAATTGAATTGCTATCATCGCAAAATGTAATCTATATTATCATTCGGCAAAATATTTAAATTGATATATAGTACATCTAACTCTATCCACATACATGCAGTATACTCACATACAGCAATATATACTGTATAATAAGTCACACAGGTATGTTTTGTAGCAATAGCCAATCGTTTTTGCCAAAAATCATTAGGATATTTCGTAAAGATCATGTTCCGTGAATATATTTTGTAAATTTCCTACCGTAAATACATCAAATAATTATTTTTGTGAGTGGATATTCTGAGGACTACATTTGAACAACTTTAAAGGCGATTTTCTCAATATTTAGATTTTTTTGCACCCTCAGATTTCAGATTTTAAAATAGTTGTCTCTCAAGCTTATTTATTCAGCTTTCAGATTATGTAAAAAATCTCATTTAAAAAAAAAAATAAAAATGGACCCTTATGACTGGTTTTGTGGTCCAGGGTCACATACGTTATTGAAAAGAACTAATTTTTTCAGACCAAATTTCCTCTAAAAGTTCCTCATTCCATCACCTTGTTTAGCACAACGAATGATAGATTGGGGGAAAAACACATTCTGTTTACACAAACGTCTGGCTATAAAGTGAGATTTTTCTTTAAGATATCCATCTCAGGGTCTACAGAAGGGTTTGGGAGGAGGCTGGGAACATCCTCCTTAACCATACAAAAAGGTTGAATCCCTGACCATAACCATCTGCTCATTTTGAAAATTATCACCCCTGGATCAGGACACAAAACATCTGGACAGCACATCCCAGAGAGCCTTTAAGACGGAGGAAGCGTTAAGAGGTTCCACAGAATTTCACTTCAGGATGAACTCAGCACATGTTCTGCAGGCTCTGTGTCTGCTGATGGTTTTCTCCACAGTCAGTGCTCAGCAGGGCTACGTGTATGATACCGGTGAGGAGTGGGTGAATACCTGGCGCCAGGGCTTCAACTTTCAGTGTCCCCATGGTGAGGTCTTGGTGGCAATCAAGAGTTACTTCAGTGAGAAAGAAGGCTCGGATCGCCTGTGGAACTTTGAGTGCCAGAGGACGCCCTACGGCTGGGGAGAGCCTAGCGAATGCTGGTGGGACGATATCAACAGAGCCGGGATGGAATGGTATGTCTTTACGTATGTTGATAACAGTGTCTATGTATATGCCTTTTCATGTCTTTGCTATTGTGCAAAACACATTCACGAGTAGGTTTCAACAACATTTACTGTAGCAGAAATGACTCCTTGATGTTTGTCAGTCTCATTTTTAAAATGTTACATAGAGATATATATATATATACAGTAGATGGAACTTAACAAAAAATTCTGTAACAATGCAAAAATGCATCTTTATTATTAAAAACTGAATTTTAGAACTTTTTTATTTTTATTATTTTAGAAGCACAATTTCAAGTTTCTAGTCAATATACATAAATGAAAGAAAGACAGCTTTAGTTAAGGAACAGTTTAACAGTTTATTTATAGTTTTTGGACAGTTATTCGGAAGTAATTTTTGCTATAATAATATAATTTTTGACATTCTGCTACACAGATATCTCAACATTCAGAAAAGACCATGAAATATAATTTTTAAACTGTGTGTTTAATATTGCAATACATGGAGGATATAGATTCTTCTTCTTTTTTTTTGGCTCAGCATCCAAATTCAAGTGTTCGGTAAATAAACATAAATGAATGAAAGATGGATTTAGATAAGGAATATCAGCTTTTGGACAGTTACTTGGAAATCACTTTTGACGCTACACAGACATTCCCCGTCTTTCTGCTGACCTTTCCTAAAAAGGTTTTGGTGTGTGTATGCTTGGTTTACACTGAGTAAAGTGGAGAGCTCTCCTGCATGTATGATTAGACTCAGATGTGAATGTTTATTGAAAGCACAAGCTAATGCTAGCTTTCAGAGTTGAATGCTTGCTTTGACAACATCATGATAATTTGTTTGTCTAGAGGAAAACAATGAAAGTTTCTTAAATTGGACTGGAGAGAAACAAGCAGATGTTTGGGCCGATCCAGACTTCATCTATGTCATTTAATGCCTCAGGTCAAAAAACCACAAGCCACAGAAGAGATATAATGGCAACACTTAAGTTTAAGAGCCTTGTTTACTGCCAAAATGAAACTAACAAGCTGCCACAAATGTTTGAATGTACATTTGTGAATCACTTTAGTGCTCTGATATCTTATTTAGAAAAGCACTTTGGCATTTCAAATTGAAGTTGTGTTATATGTTATACTCTGGGTTTCTTGTTGAAGCACTGCAAGGTTGCTATTCCCATCACATCTTGGACTCATCTAGGTCTGATATTTCTTCTTCTCTTCTGATGAACTGTCATGTGGTCCCGCATACATGCTATTTCAGTTACAGTGCCAATATCTGACACATTTTTGAGATAAACAAAAGATATACAAACACACAATAAAATGTTGAAGGTCATTTAATTTGATCATATAAATGAAACAACAAAGTGCCTTTCAGCCAGCTCATAGTACACGCAGTTACAGCTAAACCAACTTAACGAGATGATTGATGCAGTGTTCTCTCATTTTGTCCAGGTTTACACAGAGACACTAACTTCTCAATGTGAAATCTGTCCAATTAAAGGCTTATGAGACTTGCTTGAACTGCATCGAGCGGTATAAGCTTTGTTGTTTTGAAAACGTTCAGGATTAAACTTTTCCTGGTATAATAATCGCATTCTGTACTCACAGTGCTGCAATGCCAGGACATTCTGTGAAGGGATATTTTGATCATTAATAGCTGCTACCTTGATGTTAAAACTAGTAATTATGATGAGAAAATCATATTTTGCTCTATTTTAAATATTACACTGGCTACTTTCTTTATCACCTTTGATATGCTGCTTTGGAACAATAAGCATTATGAAAAGATCTATCTTTGTAGGACTGACTTTTGTGTTTGACAATGCAATAGTTGTTCCTGCATCTAGACTCTGGTTGGCCACAGGAACGTGAATGTTTGCCCAGAACAGTTCAACATGAAAAATGATTCAGAGCCCTCTCATGATTTTCCCTGTACAATAAGGATAATGTCTTGATGTGAGATGCTTGCTTTATTTCCTTCCTCCATTTTTCTCTAATTATGTGATGTGTGGTGTAACACCATAAATGTCACAGTAACTTTATGTAACTTTATTTTTTTATTTTTATTTTTTTTGGCTCAGGTTCTTCAAGTCATGGCTAGAAAGACACTTACGATGACTTACAATCCATTTGATTCTAGTAACAAATGTGTCCTTATTTAACCAGTTCTCCAGCTTGTTAGAACAGGAAAAGTGTGGTTGCTGCGATCAGTCTCTCAGGGCATAAGGAACAGCGCCAAGGGCCATTCAGTGGTTCCTCAAGCTCTCTTTCCCTATTCCAAAAGTAATGGGAGAATTTTTTCCAGTGGGTTAATTGGACTCAGTATAGTTTTCCCTGATCTACTGCCCACCTTTTGAGATTTCCTTAGAGCCAGTGCCAGTGACCTCAGCCCCTGTCTGCCTCTCACTGCTAGAGCTTTGTGAGGGAATACTCTGTCAGTCTCACTGCATGCTGGGAATTTACAATTAAGATATCATATATCATATTATGCAGTTTTATGCTCTTTTTCACAAGTTTTGGACTGATAGCCCAATACATATAGCCAAATTTTTAAATATAAATTTAAAAAAATATAATTTAAAAAATGTTGATTTTAGCCATTTGCATTTTAGATGGCATTACCAGTAATTTAGACATTATTCTGAATGGAGAGTCAGTTGTTTACATTGTGTATTTTGAATGTATGTCCCTAAATCAAGGACTGTCCTTTAATAGTATATCTTTTTTTTTTTCTCCCTCTTCACATGTCAATTGCACTATGACATAGATGACATTAGTACTGGGAGAAGTACTCAGCCCTAAATACTATTGCTGGAATGGTTTCCCATTGCGTTAGTGTTGCTATGACAAACGTCTGGCACTGCAGGTGGCTGGGGAGCAGTGCAGTGCTCATGATTGTGTCCCTGTTGTGATGACAACAGTTTGTATGGACCGTAAACAAGCAGCAACTCTAAATAAACCTGTATTTACAGAAAACCTTAAAAACTACTCGCAGTCACCTCAGGGGTTACATTTGCTGAGTGTACAAACTTGAATACAAACAACTTCATTATTATTGACTGGTTGAATTAAATTAGAATTGCTTGTAATGACATGTAAATTTCCTTTAGCACACTCTATGACAGGTCAAAATTCTTTCTACTGAAACAAACTTAAATATTCATAGTCAAAAGTCAAAGTTTATCATACCTGTGGAAGTTTATTTACAAGGTTAAATTTATTTTAAAAAAAGAAAAGAAAACTATTATGGGAGATGAATTACAAGTTCTATAGATTAGACAAGAGGCATCCATTTAAAAGAGTACTGATATAGATGGACATTTCGCTGTATTATGCATTGCTGGAGGTTACATCATTACGCCAGCGGGTGGCAGCAAGTGAAGGTCTTTAGGAGCGAGTCATTGAAACATTTTACTCAAACCGCTTTGTTCAACAATGCTGATTCATTCAGGAATGAAAAAAGTGAACTGAGGCTACGTCCGAAATCACATACTCTCTTGAGTAGGTTCTTATTTTAAATAAGTATTTTCTCCACGATTGCTAAAACTGTTCTATATAGTATGTGGTATGAATGTGATCCAGACATACTACATTCGCCATGTTGTCGTTATCATGTGACCTACCAGCATCAGTTGCGTAATGTCACTGCTATTCACCAATCCAGTCCCATGGCCTCATAGTATAGTAAAATGTCCATCGAATGCACACTTCAGAATCATCAGTAGGTCATCCGGGTACTTTTTGCCTTCTCTTTTATGAGTACTGTAAATTCACATACTTTCACATACTGTTTTTCGCCTATACTATATAGTGGGGAAGTATGCGATTTCGAACGTAGCTAGTCTTTATGAGTGAGTCGCTGAATCAATCACTCAGCCGAATTGTTTATGGAATGAAACAAGTAAACTTTTTTTATGAACAAGTCATTGAATCATTCATTCAAACGATTTCATGCAACACATTCAGCAACAAAGTCTTTATGAGTGAATCATTGGATAACAATTTGTTTGGTTTTGGAAAAATACATCACTACTGTGTGTTGATCGGAGAATGCTTTGGGTTTTTTTTTTCATTATTTACATTAGCACAGCAAAAACTGACAAAAATAACTGGCAATACTGTGTCTAAATTTAAGTTAATTCATATTAACTTCTGATTTATTTAACTGTAGTTCAATAGCAATACCTCACTCTCAATCGTGCAGTTTTTTTTTTTGTTTTTTTCCCCTTGAATATCTGCATGCAGTCAAATGACTGAAATGAAAAATGAAAATCCAAAAATCTCATTTCAATATCTTCATTTAAAGACCTGTAATGGAACAATGGAGCCAGACAAAGGGACATACCTACTGCTATGTTCATACATGTTTGTCAGGTTGCTCTTGCCCTGCAGTATAAACAGGAAGATGCAGACAATACAAGGTCAATAGCTAAAGGCAGGCAAACCTCACAAGACCACATGCCATATGTTAGACAGTTTCTTTTCCCACAGGATACACAATTATTACAAAGCTTTGTTTTGCAAGATTCATGTACATTTAACAAATAACAAATGATTATTGTTTAGCCTCTTTGCTCTTATAAAAGCCATACTTGTTCTGTCTACAGGTCCTCAGTTTGCACTAACAATGGGCTGGTTGCTGGCATTCAAAGTCAGTACTTTGACGCGGTTCTGGATCGAGAATGGCAGTTCTACTGCTGTCGATATGCCCGCAAATGCCCGTATTCCTGCTGGTGAGTCTTGAAACAGCAAATGGTGATCTAATATACTCATACAGTTACTAAAAATCCTCAACTTCAACACTGTTATAGATATTATGATTACATGTCCTCTGGAAATTAGAATAAAACTAGACAAAATCTTTCAGATAATTTCATTTAATAAGCTTCCTTTTAATTGCATTTTTCACGGTTTATGCGCAGGAAGACTTCCGATGTTCCAGAGTACCACAGAGAGGAGGGAGAGATGGTAATTCCCAGTTACGGCTACTTCATAAGGGGGGCTCAAACTACTTTCAGTGGTGTACTGAGGTTCGTGAACACTTCATCTTCCTTTGCACTTGGAGGTTTTGTCTCTAATGGATTTCTGTCATAATGGCCCAGTTTCACAGACAGGGCTTAGCCTAAGCCAGGATTAGGCCTTAGTTCAATTAGGATATTTATGTATCTTTTATAAACTGCTGTGCATCTTGAGAAAAAAACAATTGCAGTGACATATTTTAAGATATTTCAATACAATCTGCTTTCAGATAAAACCGCTCAAACATGCATTTTAGCTTGGGACTAGCTTAAGCCTCATCTGTGAAACCAGAGGCGTAACATACATTTTATAACAGATGCATGCATCATTTTATTGGCTGTAAAATTGTTTTCCTTTTGTGGGAGCTAACAAACAATCCTTTTCAATGCTTTTCAGGGATCGGCAGTGGAAGTACATCTTGTGCCGAATGACAGACTTTGATTGCCAATTTGAAAACTTCTAAACTGCATTCATTACTTAATGTCCTTATCGACACATCTATGCTAAGTGAGCACATGAACATCGCCTCGAGAGCATTTAGAATAGCACTAACAGAAAGCATTTGACACACTCCAATTTTTTATTAGCTTTACAATTTACAAATGATTATTTTGCTGTGTTTGTAAGTCAGCATGGACTGCCATGTTCTCATATTTTGTAGTTATTTCTGTTATTTCCATGTTTACAAATGATTTGTAATCATTTTAAAATATAAAATATCCAACAAAAACATTTTTATATTGTTGTGTATTCCGAATAAGCTGCACATGTAATAAAAACTGCATGAAGTTAACAATAGTTTGAACACTTCACTCAACACTCCTATAACAGTGTAACAGTTTACATTAGCACACTGAAAAACACTGACCATTTAAAATTCTGCTATTTCCAATGCATTTTCGAATGGCTGAAGAAGTTCAAAAGATCTTCTGGTAAATTTTTATATCAAGGTCTCAAACACTTGAAGCCTTAAAATATACCAAATTCTTTGGAAAAAATGGGTAGAACTAATAAAGTAAAGGTTTTTCCCATGGTCAGCTTGTTTTTTTCCCCCTGCATTGTGCAACACTCATGTTGACTGTTTACCTCTTTATCCTTTCTCCATCTGTTTTCTGCTTTGCTTGAACAAGTGACTTATTTCTCCAGCAGATGTGGCCAGATTAGATCTGATATGTGTAAATGTGCACAGATGTATTGTAGGTGTTTATAAATACTGAATACATCATCTACCACTTTTTTGAGCTTTGAGAGTGTATGAGAAAACCTTGCTACAGAATTACATTTTTTGGATTAAAGATTATATTTGCATTTTTGATGAGCATAACATACTTTTTAAAAAGTTTTACTGAGCGCAATCTTTGGAATAGTAGTTTGTATACAATTTATTACTTTATATTTCAATGCAGACATCACTAAAAATAACAATGGCGTCTAGTTCATTGATTGACCCTTCAGAAAACCCGCTCCCTGTCCATGCTCTCTCACGCCACACATCATGTTCTCCTGCAGTGAAAATTACATCGCTGAACAAAGACACTGACAACGTATCATTTTTTAAAGCAGTTTAAACACTAAATACCGTATAGTGGCTCCTTAATGTGTCGAGACAACCGACTCGTGAACCGATCATCTCTTCATACTAGTACATTTATAGCATCAAATAAGCATGAATAGATATCAGAAGGAATGTTGGTTCAACCGCGGAAAGACATGAGTACGCGCAATATTTCAAGTTAAACAACGTTAATCTACAATAGGATACTTCCTGACGGCTTTATCGGATAAGATGGCAGATTCAGCGTTATGATTGGTTAGATTGCCTGTCAATCAAACTGTTTGCGAAGGGTCAATTGAGTCAGATGTTAACTCAGTTCAGTCAAAGATTTGTCAGACTGATTCAAACTCATCTTTTAAAATTTTTCATTAAAAGAACCAATTCATAAGAGTCATTTGTTCAGGAGTCAAACTACTCTTGTGACACTATGTTAAAGTCATTTGTTGAATTGGACAACACTGATTACGCTTTATGTTTTTGTGTGGAACTCGCACAGTGTGGCCAACTCAGTAGAACTCAGTTTTTGTGTGGACAACTCAGTAGAAATTTACTGCCATTTTGGCGGAGTACATGTTTAAATTCAATCACATTCAATAAAGATGGGACACTCAACAAAACACAAATATGATTTTTCTTTTACTGTGCTGCTGAAGATCCCTCGCTGAAAGGAGGTGCAGGAAACACTGATGTGTGTTTGTGCTTGGCCTGGGCTGGGTGTGTCTTTCTTAATGAGTGAGACAATTATAGGTTGGATAAGGGTGCTGTGGATTGAGATCGTGCCAGAGACAAACACGTACCTCTTTATGTTGAATTAGCCTGTAAAACATGGAGTAGATTGCATAAGATTGTAAACATGGTTTACTATGTTTTTTGATTTGCATTTGTATGTTTTGTCAGAGACAAGGACCTTTTTTGAAGTCCCTTGATCTGGCAGAACATTATGATCACTGACAGGGGAAGTGAATGACACTGATTATCTCTTCATCACGACACCTGTTAGTGGGTGGAATATATTAGGCAGCAACTGAACATTTTGTCCTCAATGTTGATGAGCTATAAACAGGAAATTTGTGCAAGCATAAAGATTTGAGTGAGTTCGATAAGGGCCAAATTGTGATGGGTACGACTGGGTCAGAGCAACTGCAAAACTGCAGCTCTTGTGGGGTGTTCCCAGTCTGCAGAGGTCAGTAATTATCAAAATTGGTCCAAGTGGTCAAACAGTGGTGAACCAGCGACAGGGTTATGGGTGGCCAAGGCTCATTGATGCACGTGGGAAGCGAAGGCTGGCCTGTATGGTTCAATCCAACAGACGAGCAACTGTAGCTCAAATTGCTCAAGAGTAAATGCTGGTTCTGATCAAAAGGTGTCAGAATACACAGTGCATCATAATTTGTTGCGTATTGGGCAGCATAGACACAGACCTGTCAGGGTGCCCATGCTGACCCCTGTCCACCACCAAAAGCAGCATCAGTGGGCATGTGAGCATCAGAACTGGACCTCGGAGCAATAGAAGAAGGTGGCCTGGTCTGATGAATCACATTTTCTTTTACATCACATGGATGGCCGGGTGCGTGTGTCGCTTACCTGGGGAACATATGGCACCAGGATGCACTATGGGAAGAAGGCAAGCCGGCGGAACCTGATCAGTGTATATATATATATATATATATATATATATATATATATATATATATACTTGCCTCCTTTTGCTCTCATTCAGCCCTTTTGGTTAAGCACTTAAATGAATGGGGTTAAGGAGAGGGTCATCAGAGCCAGATTCCGTCCAGCAGTCCTTCTACTTCCCTCTACTGTAGACGTGGTTGGGTGTAAGCCAGTGGCTCTCAACACTGTTTATTTATGGCAGCTGCTGACTTAAGGCATGGAGCCAAGCATCACAAAATGTCATGGCTGTACCCAAGTCAAGCCTTCTCTTTGGGGACAGCCGACACCGTCTGTGACTTCTACACTTCTACAGGAGCATACCACTGCAGAGGGTTCAGCAGGTCATGCCACACTTTCATTCAGGCTGCTCGGCCGTTTTTTTCAGCCTTCTTTCTTTGTGAGTTTTAATTATGCGGGATTACATACATGCACTATCAATAGCCAAATTCTGCTTGAATGGCAATGTTGTAATTATGGTTGTTTGCAGGAGCGAGAATAAATTTTGTTAGAGTAGTGATGGGTTTTGGAACCTGCGCTCAGCTGTAATTATGGGATAAATTTGATGAGACGCCACATTTAAGAGCAGGAGAAAATAAACAGATGCTAAATCCGATGAAAGCGTTGAAAAAAATGGCGACTGTGAGGGTTTACTTAAGACAAACAGATTTAGCCGAGAGGATGTTCCAGAATCCAGAAGAGGTTCGGTTAGTATTTGCTTTTGTGTACTGTAAATTGAAATGCAGGTTTTAAATGGATTTAAAAAAAGACAAAGAAAGGAACTACATGTCCCGCTTTATATTACGTCATAAACCTCATAATTGTCATGCGATGAACAAGACCATGGAGGGAGTTGCAGTGAATGCACTTTATTAAAATCAGAGGTAATAAATATCAAAGATATCAATGAAAAGGAGAGTAGGTCACAGTAACATCAAGGCGACGAATCACACCTCCAATAATAATCTTTCCTTGATGTCTTAGAAGAAGAAGAGGTTTGCATGCAAAATATGCGGGTCACACACAGACGAGACAAGACAATGGGGGTGAGTTGAGGATAAGTATGTATTTATATATACAGTCCTTGATTGGAGTAGTGATGAAGGACAATGATGATCATTAGTGTTCTGGCGAATAGGATTGAGCTGGAGGTGAAGAACCAAGCCGAGGTGGGAAAATAATAACATCCAAAACAACAAACAAAACTTAAAACCATACAGGGGAGCCCAGAAAAAAAAATCAGACAACTAGGTGCAAATAAACATAAGTTCTTGGGTAAAAAACGAATAAAGAACATACATTTAGTGTAACAAAATATTTCTTAAGTTAATTCATAACTAAAATTATGTTCAGCTGTGCCAATTAACCAACCCCACCAACAATAGTATCATAATATAAAATAAAATATAACAGTAATATTTAAACTTTTAACAAACATTTAACATTTTGCAAAAGAGGATTGTTAGCATTAGTCCATTAGGTATCATGAACAAAAAAAAATATACAGTGGTTACAGAAAGTATTCAGTCCCCCTTAAATTTTTCACTCTTTGTTATATTGCAGCCATTTGCTAAAATCATTTAAGTTCATTTTAATTTTTTTTTTCCTCATTAATATACACACAGCACCCCATATTGACAGAAAAACACAGAATTCTTGACATTTTTGCAGATTTAGAAAAACAGAAAGAAAAACAGAAATATCACATGGTATTAAGTATTCAGACCCTTTGCTCAGTTTTTAGTAGAAGCACCTTTTGATCTAATACAGCCATGAGTCTTTTTGGGAAAGATGCAACAAGTTTTTCACACCTGGATTTGGGGATCCTCTGCCATTCCTCCTTGCAGATCCTCTCCTGTTCTTTGAGACTGGATGGTAAACGTTGGTGGAAAGCCATTTTTAGGTCTCTCCAGAAATGCTCAATTGGGTTTAAGTCAGGGCTCTGGCTGGGCCATTCAAGAACAGTCACAGAGTTGTTGTGAATCCTCTCCTTCGTTATTTTAGCTATGGGAGAAGGTTTTCGTCCAGGATATCCCTGTACTTGGCCGCATTCATCTTTCCCTTGATTGCAACCAGTCGTCCTGTCCCTGCAGTTGAAAAACATCCCCACAGCATGATGCTGCCACCACCATGCTTCACTGTTGGGACTATATTGGACAGGTGATGAGCAGTTCCTGGTTTTCTCCACACACCGCTTAGAATTAAGGCCAAAAAGTTCTATCTTGGTCTCATCAGACCAGAGAGTCTAATTTTTCACCATCTTGGAGTCCTTCAGGTGTTTTTAGCAAACTCCATGCGGGCTTTCATGAGTCTTGCACTGAGGAGAGGCTTCCGTCGGGCCATTCTGCCATAAAGCCCCGACTAGTGGAGGGTTGCAGTGATGGTTGACTTTCTACAACTTTCTCCCATCTCCCGACTACATCTCAGGAGCTCAGCCACAGTGATCTTTGGGTTCTTCTTTACCTCTCTCACCAAGGCTCTTTTCTCCCGATAGCTCAGTTTGGCCGGACGGCCAGCTCTAGGAAGGGTTCTGGTCGTCCCAAACGTCTTCCATTTAAAGATTATGGAGGCCACTGTGCTCTTAGGAAACTTAAGTGCAGCAGAGATGTTTTTGTAACCTTGGCCAGATCTGTGCCTTGCCACAATTCTGTATCTGAGGTCTTAAGGCAGTTCCTTTGACCTCTTGATTATCATTTGCTCTGATATGCACTGTGAGCTGTAAGGTCTTATATAGACAGGTGTGTGGCTTTCCTAATCAAGTCCAATCAGCATAATCAAACACAGCTGGACTCAAATGAAGGTGTAGAACCATCTCAAGGATGATCAGAAGAAATGGACAACACCTGAGTTAAATATACGAGTGTCACAGCAAAGGGTCTGAATACTTAGGACCATGTGATATTTCAGTTTTTCTTTTTAATAAATCTGCAAAAATGTCAAGAATTCTGTGTTTTTCTGTCAATATGGGGTGTTGTGTACATTAATGAAGAAAAAAATGAACTGAAATGATTTTAGCAAATGGCTGCAATATAACAAAGAGTGAAAAATTTAAGGGGGTCTGAATACTTTCCGTAAACACTGTATATTTTAATATAGTTTAATGTTATTTTATAACTATATTATTGTTCTCTAGAAATGAAATTTCGCATGCCATTTCCACACTATATGCAATTAATAAATTAATTAAATAGTTTAATTAAAACAAATCTAAATATGATAATTGGTCATTGTAGTTCAAAAAACATTAGTTATGGACCGGCCACTTATGCTGAATTGATCATGTGGTTTTCTGCTTTGCCTCTTGTATTATTATGTTTATTGGTACATTTTAAAGTAAAAAACAAAAAAGATTTTGGAAGTTCAAGTAGATAGAAATATTAAGATTATATCACTTAATGAAATACATGGTTATAAGTATAAAATATAGAGGCAACAATATGCATACATGTCGTAATACTGAAAAAAAAATTCACTATATTTTTTATGGAGAATTTTTAGTAACCACACCAGTAACAATGAAAAAGCACAAATGTGTTTCACGTCATGAGGGTAAGCAAACAATCACAGAATGTGAACTATCCCTTTAAAGGTTTAACCTCATCAGCTGAACACAGGTTGATCTTGCTTCTTTTCTCTCTGTTGTTCGGAAGGACAAAAAGAACATCTAAACGGCTGAAGAGAAAACAGGCCCTTTCCAAGCTCCTACTGTGGTATAGTTCAGTGTAAATACAACCATCCCATTATTTCTGCAGGAGTATATATCCACTTTCATCTCTGAGGGTCTAGGTTACCTATTAAAAATACTACACCCCTAACAACTTCAATGTGTGAACACTTGTATAAACACATAGACTGCTGAAGTGTAAGTGGCTTCCACTCCAAAGTTTTGACAATGACCTCTGCCAAGACAATGATAATATTTCACTAAACACAACAACAAAAAAACAAATATAGCATTATTGAGATCTGCCTGGCCCTGGGAATCGACCTTTGTGAACTCTTTGGTAACCTCTGTGGTTAATAGTGGGAGGAAGCTGGATTCTTCACTTGTGTTAATGGTTATAGAGCAGATTTAAGCTCAACCAGGAAACCTGACTCTGCTGACCTTAGATATTCCACGACAGACTCGTTCCCTCCTCTTTCCTCCTTTCTGTCCTCCCTCACCTCCTTACTCCATTGTTCTTTGTGTCCAGTCACAAGACACATCAGTAGTACAGGAAAGGTGAAAGCCAAAATCCTGCCTGATAATGTCTCATTTCCAAGCTGTCATCGCGTTTTCATAGCCTTACGCTCATTCCCGTATGACCACACAAAGATACATGCCGAGTACACGAGAATACGCCACACACCAGACCACGACCTCTACGTTTCAAGGTCAAATTTCAAATTGACACAAGAATCAATGTTTCTGATTTCTGTTCTTGTCATTTCTCCAATGCTGTGCTCATACTACTTTTAACTGACTAGAAATGTTCTTTCTTGTATTTTTTGATAACATCAGTGACCTTGACAAAGTTCATTGACTTTAATGTTCTGCACTTCAAGGTGCGTGTTCACGAGAGTAGGCAGGACTACAGGTGACTGAGCCATTTCTGCGAAATCTGTCCACAATTCTTTTCATAATTACTATAGGAATACCTGGATACACTGGGAGTCTCCAGGAATCGCTTTCTCCTTGAATGCAAGGTTGTTTTCTGTGAACAGCATATTTTTATTTTATTGCAGCCTATTTACAATGTTTTAAAGGGAACAAAGGGAACGCGTGAAGTATGTTGATTTCGGTCCTTTTGATGGAGCTTTGCATATCAATAGGTTGTTTCCAAATGAGTGGTTTGTGAATGTTTTATTCACCATCACATCTATCTAAGCAATGTCAGCATTAGGTCACATCTATTGTGTTCTTTCGGGAAGCAGCATGCTGGTGCATTCTGGGAAACAGAGAGGCCCCTAGTTATAAGATGAACCAGTACTGCCTATTTGCTCTCAGTGTGATTTGAGAGTCATCTGACAAAGGGCTTATTATTAGGGGCTGCATTGTGTATAGTGACTGCATGGTTGCTAGATTGAAGTGCATGAATCACAGTTTTACAGCCTGTGATGGCACATCTAAATGAGATGCTGTGACAAATACTGCCCCAAACTAATCCTCATTAACCAAGTTTAGGTATTGTGTTGCCACTAAAGGAAAAATGTGATACCTTCCTGATTTATACTGTCAGGTAAGAATTTAAACAGCATCAGGGTGGATGCAATATACATATATATATATATATATGAAAAATAGAAAGCATTATATTATAAAGAGAACATATAATTAAATAAATTACTTTTATGTTATCATTCTACTGAAGTCAATACAGATTATTAAAATGTTTTCTGGAAAAATGTACTATATATCGAGTTAATCTGTCTTTTTCTACAAAATGCCCAATAATATAAATAATAAAGACATACCATTCAAATATTTAAAATATGTTCAAAAAATATAGTAAAAATAGTAATAATGTGAAATATTCTTCAAATTTAAAATAACAGTTTTCTATTTTTAATATATTTTAAAATGTAATTTATTCCTGTGATGACAAAACTGTATTTTCAGCATCATGCAGTCTTCAGTGTCACATGATCCTTCAGAAATCATTCTAATATGCTGATTTGGTGCTCATGAATCATGTTTTATTACCATCAATATTGAAAATAGTTTAATAGTTTTGAAAACCATCTTCTTTGATAAATAAAACAAAAACCAGCATTAATTGGGAACAGAAATCGTTTCTATCATTGCAAAGGTCAAAGGTCAAACTTTTGAATGGTAGTTCCAAATTTATATACCGATTTTCATAATACAATCATTGGGCAAAAAGATGACCGTAATGATGCAAAGCTCCCATATAGAAACGACACAAAACACATTTTTTAAATTTGATTATTCTTCATTATTTCTCAGTTTTGATTCTTCCTGTTTGAAAATGCTGGTGTGAGGTGTTAGAGACAGTGAGGTCAATGGAAACAGTGGCAGTACTTTGATCCTGCAACACTTTATTAAAACTTCACTGTCAAGGCATGGGAGTCCATGACTGTCTTGCGTAATGGAGTAGGGGGGGAATTTCAGGGTGTTACTAATCCTAAGCTTTGGCTTTGAGCCCATGGAAAGACAGCATCTCCATTTTCCCAGCATGGTCTTAAACTAAACTCATCCCGGTTCTCTTACCAACTCTTTCCAAAGCAACATGAAATATTCTTGACCAAGCAACCAACAATACAATCGGTGTATCTGTTTAAAGACATCATGTCTTTAATGTTGGAAATTTTAGGTTATACACGAGCAGTTCATGTTCCAATATAAAACTGACTTTTAAAGCAAAGCTCAAAATTGAATTTTGTTAATGATTAGTTTTTAATTAGTCATTTGTATAGGTTGAGTATTTTGAATATGCTTTCAGGAGGTCTTGCTGGTGTTTCAAGGTTACTTACAGGCTCGTAAACTCCTTGTGCCTCTGGGATTTTTCCAGCAGTAGGCTACCGAAAGTCACCTTGTAGCATGCATCGTCCTCTCCTGGACACAGTTTGAAAAGGGCACTTGGACATTCCATTCTCTTTAATGCTCAAAACCGCTTCACGTGACCTTTTGTACCCTTATGCAACCCTTTAAATACAGGTTAGCCTAAGAGAGACAGATGATGTTACTGTCTATCACTTTAAGTGGAGCAATGCTGTGCAAAAACTTGTGAGGAAGCTTTTACCCTAGTCAAGGATTCCAACTTTTGGATCACTTGACATATCCGGACAGCTGTATACTTTAAAAAGCCTACCTTTTATAAGCTGGGTCCACATTATCAGGAACTTCTGGTGAACATCAGGGTTCGGATTTGTTGATTCAAGACCCCAGTTGAGTCTGTACTTCCTCTGAAGCAGTTAAAACAGTTTGTCTTCCTGTGTGACCTTATTAGAACCCCCATATCCTCTTACAGGAAAACACAAACCAGATTATCATCTATAGTGCCTTGAATTATAGGAATGTTCCCAATTCAGTAAAAGTTAATCTCAGTTTACAGCATTTGTGGCATAAGTTTGACTACCAGAATAAATTAATAAATAATATATATAAATATTTGTTTTTATAATAAATAATAATAAATTCCATGTATCCCTCCTTTTTCTTAAAATAAAGGGGATAAATACGGATTATAGAAAGGAAATTCAATAGAAGTGTATGGGGTATGGAAGTGTATTTGTTGTTGTATTTGTTTGTTGTTGTTGTAAATGTGTATATACACATTTACAAGATTTTAGTGTGAAAAATGCTTACTAACATTGCCATGACAACTTAATGCTGTGAAGCCCTAAACAATTGTAAAAACTTAAACAGCTTTACAGATCAAATAGCTCCAGTGGGAAGAGCAAGTATTTGATACACTGCCAATTTTGCATGCTTGCCAATTTACAAAGCATGTAGAAGTCTGTAATCAAGGACAAAAATCCAGACAATCACATTGTATGATTTTTAAATAATTAATTTGCATTTTATTGCATGACAGAAGTATTTGATCACGTACCAACCAGTAAGAATTCTGGCTCTCCCAGACCTGTTAGTTTTTCTTTAAGAAGCCCTCCTGTTCTCCACTCATTACCTGTATAAAAGACACCTGTCCACACACTCAATCAAACAGGCTCCAACCTCTCCACAATAGCCAAGACCAGAGAGCTGTGTAAGGACATCAGGGATAAAATTGTAGACCTGCACAAGGCTGGGATGGGCTACAGGACAATACGCAAGCAGCTTGGTGAGAAGGCAACAACTGTTGGGCCAGTTCTTAGAAAATGGAAGAAGTTCAAGATGACGGTCAATCTCCCTCGGTCTGGGGCACCATGCAAGATCTCAACTCATTGGGCATCAATGATCATGAGGAAGGTGAGGGATCAGTCCAGAACTACAGGACCTGGTCAATGACATAAAGAGACCTGGGACCACAGTCTCAAAGAAAACCATTAGTAACACACTAAGCTGTCATGGATCAAAATCCTACAGCCCACGCAAGGTCCCCCTGCTCAAGCATGTCCAGGCCCGTATGAGGTTTGCCAATGACCATCTGGATGATCCAGAGGAGGAATGGGAGAAGGTCATGTGGTCTGATGA
The DNA here is from genome assembly GCA_037194245.1 of Opsariichthys bidens. Classification (NCBI taxonomy): domain Eukaryota; kingdom Metazoa; phylum Chordata; class Actinopteri; order Cypriniformes; family Xenocyprididae; genus Opsariichthys; species Opsariichthys bidens. The sequence continues at coordinate 15,742,425 of CM074298.1, forward strand.
GATAAAAATAGAGCTTTTTGATCTAAACTCTATTCGCTGTGTTTGGAGGAAGAAGAAGAATGAATACAACCCCAAGAACACCATCCCAACAGTGAAGCATGGAGGTGGAAACATCATTCTTTGGGGATGCTTTTCTGTAAAGGGGTCACGACGACTGCACCATATTGAGGGGAGGATGGATGGGCCATATATCACGAGATTTTGGCCAACAACCTCCTTCCCTAAGTAAAGAGTATTGAAGATGGGTAATGGATGGTTCTTCTAGCATGACAACGACCTAAAACACACAGCCAGAGCAACTAAGGAGTCTCCACACCTGAACCGAATAGAAAATCTTTGGAGGGAGCTGGAAATCCGTATTGCCCAGCGACAGCCCCGAAACCTGAAGGATCTGGAGAAGGTCTGTATGGAATCCCTGCTCCAGTGTGTGCAAACTTGAACTACAGGAAACGTATGATCTCAGTAATTGCAAACAAAGGTTTCTGTACCAAATATTAAGTTCTGCTTTTCTGATGTATCAAATACTTCTGTCATGCAATAAAATGCAAATTAATTACTTAACAATCATACAATGTGATTTTCTGGAATTTTTGTTTTAGATTCCGTCACCCACAGTTGAACAGTACCTATTACAGACTTCTACAAGCTTTGTAAGTGGGCAAACCTGCAAAATCGGCAGTGTATCAAATACTTGTTCTCCCCACTGTATAATATTCTGAACACAAGAGCAAACACAGACACATATTCAAGCAAACTTTAAACTGCTACATACATTTATCTTTCTCCCAGAATCACACAATCCATCCATACTGTCATACTCTTCCACATTCTGCTTGTCTGCCTAGTGAGAATACATACATGTCTTATAAATAGGTTCTCTGGTTACTGAGAGAGAAATCTAGGCAGATGCACTCGCTCTCTCCCAGGTGACCCCTGAAGGAAATTTATGTATACTCATTCAGACATAGAAACAAGTGTGACAAATGTGATCTCTTTTGCAGCAATGAGAAAAAAATGGAGATTTTTGGCGAGGTCACCTTACTTAGAAATATTGAAGACAAACTTGATACTTAAAGGAATAGTTCACCAAAAAAAGGAAAATTTTGCAGCATTTACTCACCCTCGTGTCATTCCAAACGATGACTTTCTTTCAGCTATGAGCTATGAAAGAGCAACTTCTAATCAATCAATGGTGGTTGTGGGGTTTAAGTGGGTTCCTTCCATCTCAGTTCATTCCATCTGGGGGTGGGGATGGGGGTTGTGGGGTTTGAGTGGGTACTTTACTATTAGCGATTAAAGGGGCAGGGGCTCGAGCCCCCCCAGCCCAACCGTGCATGCCAATGCAATTAACATTTTCTTCTATGGTCCCTTTCTTTATTTTCCTACTTCCCATCTTCTACAACTTTGTCTTTCATCCAGGCATATTTCATTATTACAGTGAAACTGCAACATAAATGAAACATGCTTTCTTCAATCTATGCTTCTTCCCATTTCTAAACCCATTCATTTATTCCTGTCAGTGCACAGTTTTTGTGTTTAATGCAGTTCTTCTCTGGCTTCTTATGCCTGTATTGGCTAGCTGACGCTGTGTTGAAGCTGAGGAAACATAAAATTCTAAGTCTGATCCCAGCAAACCAGTTCATTCCAGTGAAAGGAAGTGTTAGTCACATACCCGGTATTTATTGCAAGCCTCCTCACTTGACAAACAAATAAAAACAGCTGTGGCTTTGGCTAATTTAAAAGTAAAATGTGTAATTTCTGTGCCGCTAACATCACCTAAAAGAATTACAAAAACAATGACTATTTTTAAACAGGTTTCGCCAAGTACTTCCACAGCATGCTATTGTTCTCTGTATATTAAGCTGGGATAGGAGAAAGCATTTGAAAAATGTTTTATAAAGTTATAAGCTTGACCCTTCAGGATCACTTTCCATGCCAACCCACACTTGGGTGTGAGAAAAACAGACAAAAATGTTCTCAGCTCAATTATTGCTAATTATTGTTAATTTGGGGCCATAGTGACAAAGAACCCTCTGTTCTTTAAGTGAACATGGCGGATTTTCCACTACACCTAACTATTGTGATTTGGCCTTGTGTGTTTTTTCCCCACATATATACTTGAGATATATCATACATGTGTTCTGCAAATCAGGAAAGGCTGGTCTAAGTAGTATAAATCTCAGAATATACGTGAATACATACAGTATAAACATACTGAATCCCTAAATCCATATGGGCAGGGCAGGGCATGACATGACATGACAATGTATGTGACATTGTGCGTTTATCTTATACATCTTAATGTCTTCCTTGTGATTTCCAGGAGCCGTCACACCGCCAGGTGCAGACACAAATGAGCCGTTGCTGCTCTCTTCCTTTCTCTACCTCCCATCTCTCATGTTTGAGAG